>CM060495.1:0-1200000 GCA_030544225.1 Skeletonema marinoi
ACCCTAACCCTAACCCTAACCCTAACCCTAACCCTAACCCTAACCCTAACCCTAACCCTAACCCTAACCCTAACCCTAACCCTAACCCTAACCCTAACCCTAACCCTAACCCTAACCCTAACCCTAACCCTAACCCTAACCCTAACCCTAACCCTAACCCTAACCCTAACCCTAACCCTAATGGTGTCGACGGATCTAGTAATACTGTGCTTGGATTTAACCAATCGAGTGATGCGGCATATTTCAGCGACATCAAAGATGAGCATCATGGAGCTGTAGACCTGACACGTTCTGTTCCTGTATGGCACTTGGAGGTAGACGGAATACAATCACTTTTCGGATTGGAGTCGCGAAGGGCAATGGGGAGATTCACTCTTCAGAAGATCAATGGAGATTCATCCTGCTTGAGAAGACATCACTTCGTGGAAGAACTTCAAGAACAATACGAAGGGATTCAGTGCAGCATCAAGTCTACGGCGGAGAATGTCAACTTTATCCAGGACAATATCTCTTCAACTGGAAACCGTACAAACGTTCATCTTCATCGTAGATTCTTGTCACGGGGAGCTTCTCTACCCAATCTTCGCGCTGCATTGAGCATCTACATCTTTCTGTATGATCGTCTGAGCTGTGGAACTATCGCTATGAATGATGACAAGTCCTGTGCCACTGGCATCGCTTACTGGGGAGACGGAGACACGTCATCTCTTGACGCTTGTAATCAAGACACAACATGGGAAGCTGTAGACAAGTCATCTTCAATTGTGTTCAACACATCTGCCGCACCTATTGCGATGTTTTGTGTGTCTTCAACATTTATGACCACTTTGCTACGGCGATTACATCGGGTACCCATTGATTTCTTCGATGGCGGAGCTACAAGCCAATTATCAAGTTTGGACCGCTTGTATGTGAGGGATAAACTGGAAACTGCGGAGCCTATTTCAGCCGAGTGTTCCAAGAACACATCTTGTACTTCGCCAGTAAATGGGGAGCGATTTGCATGCAGACTCGACAAAGCAATCCATGTCAGATCTATTCAGGACAATGATATTTCGATTGGCAATTATTCGCGGTTCTACAGCAATCCCAAACGACAACTAATGAATTGGCAGAACATCTGCGCCGATGGTACCGCTTGTACATCCATGCAACAACTGATGGGGCCGGCTTCTTGTTTACCACGCTGCAGACCAGTCATCATGTCAATAATCCTTGCGAGACATCATGCTTTGCCTTTTGTGGCTAATACAGCAGAGTTGGAATCACGCATCTTCGCCATGAGAAGTGCTATGATATATCGGATTGGACATTGTTATGGTGATGTACAATATGACTGCTGGCAATACTTTTGTGCAAGTGTTGGACTTCTCGTTGGATTATTGTTGCTCTTGCGATGTGCTATGACCACTCTTTCCCGTCCCTGGTGCCATTGTAATAAATGCATGCCTAGTCTCTGTCGAACTATCGATGTGCCGGATTGTCTCCAGTTGTAGGATAAATGCGAATGTCTTCAAGAGCAGTTCAATATGGGGAGCATGGTTATCAGAAGTTATCGGCAAGTGTTGGAAAATTAATGCGGTAACTGGTGGGGAAATCATGGAAGATATACTTCCAATTCATGGTGATAGCAGTATCTACGGCGAAGAATCTCGAGATGGTGTCGACGGATCTAGTAATACTGTGCTTGGATTTAACCAATCGAGTGATGCGGCATATTTCAGCGACATCAAAGATGAGCATCATGGAGCTGTAGACCTGACACGTTCTGTTCCTGTATGGCACTTGGAGGTAGACGGAATACAATCACTTTTCGGATTGGAGTCGCGAAGGGCAATGGGGAGATTCACTCTTCAGAAGATCAATGGAGATTCATCCTGCTTGAGAAGACATCACTTCGTGGAAGAACTTCAAGAACAATACGAAGGGATTCAGTGCAGCATCAAGTCTACGGCGGAGAATGTCAACTTTATCCAGGACAATATCTCTTCAACTGGAAACCGTACAAACGTTCATCTTCATCGTAGATTCTTGTCACGGGGAGCTTCTCTACCCAATCTTCGCGCTGCATTGAGCATCTACATCTTTCTGTATGATCGTCTGAGCTGTGGAACTATCGCTATGAATGATGACAAGTCCTGTGCCACTGGCATCGCTTACTGGGGAGACGGAGACACGTCATCTCTTGACGCTTGTAATCAAGACACAACATGGGAAGCTGTAGACAAGTCATCTTCAATTGTGTTCAACACATCTGCCGCACCTATTGCGATGTTTTGTGTGTCTTCAACATTTATGACCACTTTGCTACGGCGATTACATCGGGTACCCATTGATTTCTTCGATGGCGGAGCTACAAGCCAATTATCAAGTTTGGACCGCTTGTATGTGAGGGATAAACTGGAAACTGCGGAGCCTATTTCAGCCGAGTGTTCCAAGAACACATCTTGTACTTCGCCAGTAAATGGGGAGCGATTTGCATGCAGACTCGACAAAGCAATCCATGTCAGATCTATTCAGGACAATGATATTTCGATTGGCAATTATTCGCGGTTCTACAGCAATCCCAAACGACAACTAATGAATTGGCAGAACATCTGCGCCGATGGTACCGCTTGTACATCCATGCAACAACTGATGGGGCCGGCTTCTTGTTTACCACGCTGCAGACCAGTCATCATGTCAATAATCCTTGCGAGACATCATGCTTTGCCTTTTGTGGCTAATACAGCAGAGTTGGAATCACGCATCTTCGCCATGAGAAGTGCTATGATATATCGGATTGGACATTGTTATGGTGATGTACAATATGACTGCTGGCAATACTTTTGTGCAAGTGTTGGACTTCTCGTTGGATTATTGTTGCTCTTGCGATGTGCTATGGGGAGCCATATACTCCAAATCGTTGACTCCAAGGCTGGATATGACATATTCGTCAACCTCTGTCACGGCAAATTGAGCCGAAGGTATGTGAAGGGTGTTCTACTTTCCTTCTCCAGCAAAGCTCTTGTGGACTGTGTCACTAGAAAACGCTCTATGCATAGGAAACTTTGGATACGATGGACTATCAGGCCAAATATTGCGACCCGCAATGTCTTGGAGGAAGGATACTACGAAGTCAACATTCAAGAGGACCCTATTCAATCGACTAATACGACGAATCGTAGGGGAGTGACAGAATGGGTAAGAGTACTGGTAGATACGGATTCTATGAGTACGATAAATACGGGTACCTTTAGGGGAATAGGTACACAATCATCCTCAATCACGACGATGAGGATCTTATAATTTGGAAATATAAAAGAACTCGTTTGAGACAACTGTGTTGATACACTACAATCTGCTTTTGCAAAGCTAACAACGGTAAGTGACTGGAGCTTATGCTCTTATCCTATTTGTTGCGAGGTGAGTTCACTGGTGATCTTCCCTAGAAATTTGCTCACTACTACCACCAACTTCAACATCGACACGTGATATGAAGAAGTCACGTGATAGAGTGATGGAGTTTGTCACGTGAAACTAAAAGTCTGTTCTGTCCAGGCAGATTTCCTGTTAGCAAGGGTCATACATAGGTAGCTGTCCAAGTCTTTCCACGCTCGCAGCAGCTACAGAAAGCAGCACTGAATGATGGAGATCTGAATCTGTGAGTAAGTTTCTATGAAAGTTCCAGCTCTGATCTGACGAATTTTCTGATGTTATCAGCTTTTTTGGTAGCAAGGGTCATACATAGGTAGGTATGCAAGTCTTTCCACCCTCCAAGCTACAACAAGCACTAACACTAACAACACTAACAGTCTCTCAAGCAAATGTACTTCATTCAGGTGGACCATAAATCAGAATGTAAAGGTAAGCACGTCTCCTATCCTATTTCCCTACTTCTATCCAAACTGAAATCATGTCTAATCAGAATATCTGTTGTGCTATGTATTCTTCCTCCAACTAAGTTGAAAAATGTCACCAAAACAACAATATGGCTACTGTGCTCCTGTCCACAACACCATCACTCCTGAGCAGATTGCTAATGGAATAATGCACACATCCTGTCCTTGCTTTCTGTCTGCATCTATTCAGGAGTGACGTTGGGGACAACAACAACAAATGACGTCATTGTCGCATGTCGCAGATGCGCACGGCAGACACAGCTAGCCAATTCTCCTTAAAACATGCCAACCAAATATTCCGGGATACACGGAAAACCCATCACAACAGCCCTGCCATGACTTCACCTGACCATACCTGCCACATTGTTGCTGTCACATCAGACACAGACAATACTGAATTCCTATGCAGCCAATTTTGAGTACCAATTCCCACCTAGCTCAAGAGCACTTCTGGCACTGATAACCATCCCAATGGGTTTGCAAAATAGGCCCAATCATATGGTCCTACAGAGCCTCTACGCGTTGCACAGTTTTTGTTGCCGTGACTAAGTGATCTCTTCCTCTCTTTTACTTTGGCAAAATGGGGGTTTACCTGTGCCATATAGGGTTAATCATCTGTGCCCAGGTTGCTCCCAAAGTGCTCCCATCCGGGGTGTATATAAAGAAGGCCACAAGTCGCCCCAGCACACGCGCTGGGGGCCCCTCGGGCCGACAAAAGTGATCACACTGTGGGACTCCCAAGGACGGAAGGAAGCGAATCAGCTGTACTTGCAATCGATGCTGAGATATCTCGGAGATGTGTATAGATCAAAGACGGGTCGAGATCAAGTTGCATGGAAAAGAGAATGGGTGTTGATAGATGACTCGGAGAACTCCCCTCGGCAACACAATGGTCATGATTGCGGAGTCTTTGTCATCACGAATATTACCCTACTGGCACAGAAAATACCACTAACAGCACAAACTTACACTGAAGCCACATTCCTTGAGCGAAACACAAGAGAGCGGATTGCGCTCCTCTTGTGGCTTGCCAGTCAAAATCGTCCACGCCCGCCTACTCCACAAAGACAGAGACGGCAGGCGAGGGCCGCAGGCGCAGCGTCCAAAAGCACAGTTAAACGAGGGAAGAAAAGCATCGCTAAACCATCCACCACAAGGTCAGCAACAAAGGAGAGACAGAAAAGAAGGCGTCGCAACAACAATCAGAGAATTATATTAGGAGGATCTCGGCCGAAGGGGATTGTACATTCATCCGATACTGCTCCATCTGCACAACTTGCGTCCATTGTAAATAGGAAACGTTCTGCCATCTCGGTGGCAGAAGGAGAGGCTTCTATACCGAACATGACCCAACGGCATGCTCCCCCCAAGAAAAAGAAACGCAAAAAACAGTCTTAGGCTGAAAGCTTTGAGCCAAAACCCGTGTTGCAGTTGCACTTTCAACTGGTTACAGACGCGAGAGCGTCTATGAAGAGCATTGCTCTTACGGAATATCCATCCGTCTTGCTGTCTGGCGACCCTTTCGGCAATAAAAAAGACCGTACGATAACAAGTACCGTGCAGGTCCGTTTTAGGTAGATATCTAATCTGATTAACTTAGTATATATATATATATATATTCGCTAAGAATCCCCTTGAATGTGTCCGGATTCTAGAATGTGTCCGTTGTCCGTGCATCCGTGCAGTGGAGGTGAAAGTGTCCGGGCTGCAATTGTGTGGTCATGGACACAGACACGTTCTAAGGTAAAGACGGTATTTGGACCCTCCCACCATCTTTCTGTAGGGCTAGTACAAGTGTTAGGGGACTTATCTTGATACGAAGCGACATGTTCCACCCCTGTGGTGCCCTCAACGCATGTTCCACTCATGTGGTGCCCTCGTCGCAGGTTCCACTCATGTGGTGCCCTCGTCGCAGGTTCCACTCATGTGGTGCCCTCAAGGGATTAGTAGTGAAAAATATTTTTTTCATTTTTTGCAATAATTATACTATTTCAAGCATGGGTTGAAAAATTACGTGTTTCTCAAAAATGAGAAATATTTTGAAGAGAAAAACTTTACCAATGAATTCGTCTTGTTCAATTCTATAATATCCTAAATTTTGGTGGTCTGAAAATGAAATTTAATTTTGTAGATAGAGCTACTAACGGTCTATTTTGAGCACTGGATCATCTTTCTGTAGGTGTTTGCAACTTGCTGAGACTTTGTTGCAACTCAAACAATGGGAATGCAACTGTTGCAACTCAAACAATGCGTTTGCAACTTGCTGAGACTTGGTTGCACCTCCAACAATGATGTTGCAACTGCAACGGTTGCAACTAGGTGTTTGCAACTTGCTGAGACTTTGTTGCAACTCAAACAATGGGAATGCAACTGTTGCAACTCAAACAATGCGTTTGCAACTTGCTGAGACTTGGTTGCACCTCCAACAATGATGTTGCAACTGCAACGGTTGCAACTAGGTGTTTGCAACTTGCTGAGACTTTGTTGCAACTCAAACAATGGGAATGCAACTGTTGCAACTCAAACAATGCGTTTGCAACTTGCTGAGACTTGGTTGCACCTCCAACAATGATGTTGCAACTGCAACGGTTGCAACTAGGTGTTTGCAACTTGCTGAGACTTTGTTGCAACTCAAACAATGGTAATGCAACTGTTGCAACTCAAACAATGCGTTTGCAACTTGCTGAGACTTGGTTGCACCTCCAACAATGATGTTGCAACTGCAACGGTTGCAACTAGGTGTTTGCAACTTGCTGAGACTTTGTTGCAACTCAAACAATGGGAATGCAACTGTTGCAACTCAAACAATGCGTTTGCAACTTGCTGAGACTTGGTTGCACCTCCAACAATGATGTTGCAACTGCAACGGTTGCAACTAGGTGTTTGCAACTTGCTGAGACTTTGTTGCAACTCAAACAATGGGAATGCAACTGTTGCAACTCAAACAATGCGTTTGCAACTTGCTTAGGGTTAACCTTTTGCTTTAGGGACTATTTGGACCCTCCCGCCATCTTTCTGTAGGGGACTTATCTTGATACGAAGCCACATGTTCCACCCCTGTGGTGCCCTCGACGCATGTTCCACCCCTGTGGTGCCCTCGTTGCATGTTCCACTCATGTGGTGCCCTCAAGGGATTAGTAGTGAAAAATATTTTTTTCATTTTTTGCAATAATTATGCTATTTCAAGCATGGGTTGAAAAATTACGTGTTTCTCAAAAATGAGAAATATTTTGAAGAGAAAAACTTTACCAATGAATTCGTCTTGTTCAATTCTATAATATCCTAAATTTTGGTGGTCTGAAAATGAAATTTAATTTTGTAGATAGAGCTACTAACGGTCTATTTTGAGCACTGGATCATCTTTCTGTAGGTGTTTGCAACTTGCTGAGACTTTGTTGCAACTCAAACAATGGGAATGCAACTGTTGCAACTCAAACAATGCGTTTGCAACTTGCTGAGACTTGGTTGCACCTCCAACAATGATGTTGCAACTGCAACGGTTGCAACTAGGTGTTTGCAACTTGCTGAGACTTTGTTGCAACTCAAACAATGGGAATGCAACTGTTGCAACTCAAACAATGCGTTTGCAACTTGCTGAGACTTGGTTGCACCTCCAACAATGATGTTGCAACTGCAACGGTTGCAACTAGGTGTTTGCAACTTGCTGAGACTTTGTTGCAACTCAAACAATGGGAATGCAACTGTTGCAACTCAAACAATGCGTTTGCAACTTGCTGAGACTTGGTTGCACCTCCAACAATGATGTTGCAACTGCAACGGTTGCAACTAGGTGTTTGCAACTTGCTGAGACTTTGTTGCAACTCAAACAATGGTAATGCAACTGTTGCAACTCAAACAATGCGTTTGCAACTTGCTGAGACTTGGTTGCACCTCCAACAATGATGTTGCAACTGCAACGGTTGCAACTAGGTGTTTGCAACTTGCTGAGACTTTGTTGCAACTCAAACAATGGGAATGCAACTGTTGCAACTCAAACAATGCGTTTGCAACTTGCTGAGACTTGGTTGCACCTCCAACAATGATGTTGCAACTGCAACGGTTGCAACTAGGTGTTTGCAACTTGCTGAGACTTTGTTGCAACTCAAACAATGGGAATGCAACTGTTGCAACTCAAACAATGCGTTTGCAACTTGCTTAGGGTTAACCTTTTGCTTTAGGGACTATTTGGACCCTCCCGCCATCTTTCTGTAGGGGACTTATCTTGATACGAAGCCACATGTTCCACCCCTGTGGTGCCCTCGACGCATGTTCCACCCCTGTGGTGCCCTCGTTGCATGTTCCACTCATGTGGTGCCCTCAAGGGATTAGTAGTGAAAAATATTTTTTTCATTTTTTGCAATAATTATGCTATTTCAAGCATGGGTTGAAAAATTACGTGTTTCTCAAAAATGAGAAATATTTTGAAGAGAAAAACTTTACCAATGAATTCGTCTTGTTCAATTCTATAATATCCTAAATTTTGGTGGTCTGAAAATGAAATTTAATTTTGTAGATAGAGCTACTAACGGTCTATTTTGAGCACTGGATCATCTTTCTGTAGGTGTTTGCAACTTGCTGAGACTTTGTTGCAACTCAAACAATGGGAATGCAACTGTTGCAACTCAAACAATGCGTTTGCAACTTGCTGAGACTTGGTTGCACCTCCAACAATGATGTTGCAACTGCAACGGTTGCAACTAGGTGTTTGCAACTTGCTGAGACTTTGTTGCAACTCAAACAATGGGAATGCAACTGTTGCAACTCAAACAATGCGTTTGCAACTTGCTGAGACTTGGTTGCACCTCCAACAATGATGTTGCAACTGCAACGGTTGCAACTAGGTGTTTGCAACTTGCTGAGACTTTGTTGCAACTCAAACAATGGGAATGCAACTGTTGCAACTCAAACAATGCGTTTGCAACTTGCTGAGACTTGGTTGCACCTCCAACAATGATGTTGCAACTGCAACGGTTGCAACTAGGTGTTTGCAACTTGCTGAGACTTTGTTGCAACTCAAACAATGGTAATGCAACTGTTGCAACTCAAACAATGCGTTTGCAACTTGCTGAGACTTGGTTGCACCTCCAACAATGATGTTGCAACTGCAACGGTTGCAACTAGGTGTTTGCAACTTGCTGAGACTTTGTTGCAACTCAAACAATGGGAATGCAACTGTTGCAACTCAAACAATGCGTTTGCAACTTGCTGAGACTTGGTTGCACCTCCAACAATGATGTTGCAACTGCAACGGTTGCAACTAGGTGTTTGCAACTTGCTGAGACTTTGTTGCAACTCAAACAATGGGAATGCAACTGTTGCAACTCAAACAATGCGTTTGCAACTTGCTTAGGGTTAACCTTTTGCTTTAGGGACTATTTGGACCCTCCCGCCATCTTTCTGTAGGGGACTTATCTTGATACGAAGCCACATGTTCCACCCCTGTGGTGCCCTCGACGCATGTTCCACCCCTGTGGTGCCCTCGTTGCATGTTCCACTCATGTGGTGCCCTCAAGGGATTAGTAGTGAAAAATATTTTTTTCATTTTTTGCAATAATTATGCTATTTCAAGCATGGGTTGAAAAATTACGTGTTTCTCAAAAATGAGAAATATTTTGAAGAGAAAAACTTTACCAATGAATTCGTCTTGTTCAATTCTATAATATCCTAAATTTTGGTGGTCTGAAAATGAAATTTAATTTTGTAGATAGAGCTACTAACGGTCTATTTTGAGCAGGCAGAGTGACTATTTTGAGCACAAGGTACCCGTAGATAGCTCATAAACGGTCTATTTTGAGCACTGGATCATCTTTCTGTAGGTGTTTGCAACTTGCTGAGACTTTGTTGCAACTCAAACAATGGGGCTGCAAATGCAACAGTTGAAACTAGGCGTTTGCAACTTGCTGAGACTTGGTTGCACCTCCAACAATGATGTTGCAACTGCAACGGTTGCAACTAGGTGTTTGCAACTTGCTGAGACTTTGTTGCAACTCAAACAATGGGGCTGCAAATGCAACAGTTGAAACTAGGCGTTTGCAACTTGCTGAGACTTGGTTGCACCTCCAACAATGATGTTGCAACTGCAACGGTTGCAACTAGGTGTTTGCAACTTGCTGAGACTTTGTTGCAACTCAAACAATGGGGCTGCAAATGCAACAGTTGAAACTAGGCGTTTGCAACTTGCTGAGACTTGGTTGCACCTCCAACAATGATGTTGCAACTGCAACGGTTGCAACTAGGTGTTTGCAACTTGCTGAGACTTTGTTGCAACTCAAACAATGGGGCTGCAAATGCAACAGTTGAAACTAGGCGTTTGCAACTTGCTGAGACTTGGTTGCACCTCCAACAATGATGTTGCAACTGCAACGGTTGCAACTAGGTGTTTGCAACTTGCTGAGACTTTGTTGCAACTCAAACAATGGGGCTGCAAATGCAACAGTTGAAACTAGGCGTTTGCAACTTGCTGAGACTTGGTTGCACCTCCAACAATGATGTTGCAACTGCAACGGTTGCAACTAGGTGTTTGCAACTTGCTGAGACTTTGTTGCAACTCAAACAATGGGGCTGCAAATGCAACAGTTGAAACTAGGCGTTTGCAACTTGCTGAGACTTGGTTGCACCTCCAACAATGATGTTGCAACTGCAACGGTTGCAACTAGGTGTTTGCAACTTGCTGAGACTTTGTTGCAACTCAAACAATGGGGCTGCAAATGCAACAGTTGAAACTAGGCGTTTGCAACTTGCTGAGACTTGGTTGCACCTCCAACAATGATGTTGCAACTGCAACGGTTGCAACTAGGTGTTTGCAACTTGCTGAGACTTTGTTGCAACTCAAACAATGGGGCTGCAAATGCAACAGTTGAAACTAGGCGTTTGCAACTTGCTGAGACTTGGTTGCACCTCCAACAATGATGTTGCAACTGCAACGGTTGCAACTAGGTGTTTGCAACTTGCTGAGACTTTGTTGCAACTCAAACAATGGGGCTGCAAATGCAACAGTTGAAACTAGGCGTTTGCAACTTGCTGAGACTTGGTTGCACCTCCAACAATGATGTTGCAACTGCAACGGTTGCAACTAGGTGTTTGCAACTTGCTGAGACTTTGTTGCAACTCAAACAATGGGGCTGCAAATGCAACAGTTGAAACTAGGCGTTTGCAACTTGCTGAGACTTGGTTGCACCTCCAACAATGATGTTGCAACTGCAACGGTTGCAACTAGGTGTTTGCAACTTGCTGAGACTTTGTTGCAACTCAAACAATGGGGCTGCAAATGCAACAGTTGAAACTAGGCGTTTGCAACTTGCTGAGACTTGGTTGCACCTCCAACAATGATGTTGCAACTGCAACGGTTGCAACTAGGTGTTTGCAACTTGCTGAGACTTTGTTGCAACTCAAACAATGGGGCTGCAAATGCAACAGTTGAAACTAGGCGTTTGCAACTTGCTGAGACTTGGTTGCACCTCCAACAATGATGTTGCAACTGCAACGGTTGCAACTAGGTGTTTGCAACTTGCTGAGACTTTGTTGCAACTCAAACAATGGGGCTGCAAATGCAACAGTTGAAACTAGGCGTTTGCAACTTGCTGAGACTTGGTTGCACCTCCAACAATGATGTTGCAACTGCAACGGTTGCAACTAGGTGTTTGCAACTTGCTGAGACTTTGTTGCAACTCAAACAATGGGGCTGCAAATGCAACAGTTGAAACTAGGCGTTTGCAACTTGCTGAGACTTGGTTGCACCTCCAACAATGATGTTGCAACTGCAACGGTTGCAACTAGGTGTTTGCAACTTGCTGAGACTTTGTTGCAACTCAAACAATGGGGCTGCAAATGCAACAGTTGAAACTAGGCGTTTGCAACTTGCTGAGACTTGGTTGCACCTCCAACAATGATGTTGCAACTGCAACGGTTGCAACTAGGTGTTTGCAACTTGCTGAGACTTTGTTGCAACTCAAACAATGGGGCTGCAAATGCAACAGTTGAAACTAGGCGTTTGCAACTTGCTGAGACTTGGTTGCACCTCCAACAATGATGTTGCAACTGCAACGGTTGCAACTAGGTGTTTGCAACTTGCTGAGACTTTGTTGCAACTCAAACAATGGGGCTGCAAATGCAACAGTTGAAACTAGGCGTTTGCAACTTGCTGAGACTTGGTTGCACCTCCAACAATGATGTTGCAACTGCAACGGTTGCAACTAGGTGTTTGCAACTTGCTGAGACTTTGTTGCAACTCAAACAATGGGGCTGCAAATGCAACAGTTGAAACTAGGCGTTTGCAACTTGCTGAGACTTGGTTGCACCTCCAACAATGATGTTGCAACTGCAACGGTTGCAACTAGGTGTTTGCAACTTGCTGAGACTTTGTTGCAACTCAAACAATGGGGCTGCAAATGCAACAGTTGAAACTAGGCGTTTGCAACTTGCTGAGACTTGGTTGCACCTCCAACAATGATGTTGCAACTGCAACGGTTGCAACTAGGTGTTTGCAACTTGCTGAGACTTTGTTGCAACTCAAACAATGGGGCTGCAAATGCAACAGTTGAAACTAGGCGTTTGCAACTTGCTGAGACTTGGTTGCACCTCCAACAATGATGTTGCAACTGCAACGGTTGCAACTAGGTGTTTGCAACTTGCTGAGACTTTGTTGCAACTCAAACAATGGGGCTGCAAATGCAACAGTTGAAACTAGGCGTTTGCAACTTGCTGAGACTTGGTTGCACCTCCAACAATGATGTTGCAACTGCAACGGTTGCAACTAGGTGTTTGCAACTTGCTGAGACTTTGTTGCAACTCAAACAATGGGGCTGCAAATGCAACAGTTGAAACTAGGCGTTTGCAACTTGCTGAGACTTGGTTGCACCTCCAACAATGATGTTGCAACTGCAACGGTTGCAACTAGGTGTTTGCAACTTGCTGAGACTTTGTTGCAACTCAAACAATGGGGCTGCAAATGCAACAGTTGAAACTAGGCGTTTGCAACTTGCTGAGACTTGGTTGCACCTCCAACAATGATGTTGCAACTGCAACGGTTGCAACTAGGTGTTTGCAACTTGCTGAGACTTTGTAAGCTAAATTCCGGTCATCGTCGTCATCGACCACGACTCTCTCAAAAGGAGTAGTAGCGTCAACAGCAGATTCCTAACAACACACCCTCAAGAAGGCCTCTCGTCATAAATGGGACTCCTCACAGAGGAGCCTCTGCATTTATGCAGAGACCCTCCTTTTTTTTGTCCAAAATCCGTGCGACGGCTCTGCAACTTGCCCTCAAAACCTCTCCTACGGCCGATTTGCACCATGTCGATGTCATCGCCCAATCTACACCAACAACAGCGACCCATAGCTTAAATTGTACACAATACCCAACTGAATCATAGTGCAACGGCTTTCTGCTGCAGCATTTGGACTCTACACCAAAAATAACTATTTATTATTTTGTTAGGGCATTAACATGGGCATTTAATAAAATTCATTTCATCCCCCCTCCATGCATTCCTTCAATAAATATAGTCTCACACTGTTATATGTGATAGTATCAAGTTATTGTATTGTTTTCAGGGCGCCACTCCACTGTTTATTGGTTGGTTGTTGCATTTTACTGTGTTTTTTATGTGCACATCTTGTGTAAATGGTGTTTTGGGAGCATGGGGGGGCTTTATTATCCCACCCAAGTAGTAGAATTATTAATTCATATCATGGTTGGTTGAGGAGAGGCGCTGGGGGGTTGCCATTATTGTTTGTCTCTCCACATGAACACATCTAAGGTTTAGGAGGCCAAAAATGCCCAAAATCAGTGTTGTGCTAATTAATTGATGAGTGAAGATTGCAATGGACATACCTTGCTCTGGAGTTGTTCATTGGGTTGTTGGTAGTGATATTGTAGCGCGGCTTCTTTGGAGATGGAGGGTTGGTCGACGTATTCATCGTCATCGGTTGTGGCGGTGAATTTGACGCTCAAAATCGTCGATTTTTGGCACTCATAATGATATTATTGAGCTTAGTTCTCCCCATTTCCCCGCCATTGCTGGGCGCAAACGGTGACAAATACCCCTAGGAACAATAGCGCAAAATGTTCAAAGGCAATTCGCCGACATGGTGCCGCTATGTGGAAAGATGCCGTAGGATGGGTTTCACCGTAGTGAGGTGACTAACAAAATGGATGAAAAAAATTGCAGAACCTCCACACCTCCGGTAGCTCCCCATTTAACTAGTAAATTGTTAGTGAGCTCCTAAATTGAATTTCCAAAACAATGCAGGGCCTCAGCACTTGTGCTGAGTCCTCCTAGTGACTCAGACAGGTGTCTGAAGGTCCTGTACAGGGTGCTAACAACAGGCATTTGTCCTCGCAGTCAATCTAAAATTCACCACGCTAACTCATCGTGATACATTCCTTCAATTAATTGATCCAGTTTGCAAAGACGTCTTGGCCAATGAGGGGCCACTCTTGAAACAAACTTCGGCATCATCAAACAGCAGCACTACTGAAACGACACTTTCTTACAAAGTAGCCATATCTGATAAAAATCCGCTTATGGTCTTAATTTTAGAGCGTTATTCGGATAAATCAAATGGGTATCTAAAGGTGCATCGATCTGGAAGTGAGTTTTTGAAGTTTCGTGAGCAGTTAAAGGCGATGCAAGAAGAGGGAGGGGTGGTCATTGAGGGGGAGTCTTATGTGGAGACTGAGTTGGGCTATGTTTGTTCTCACTACTACGATGAGTAAGAGGAGATATTTGTATATAAAGAGGAGCAGTTGTGATAGAGAGCTAAAAGATATTTGTATATGAAGAGGAGCAGTTGTGATATAGAGCTAAGACATCGGAGTGTCATAACCATGCTGTGTGTGGAACTGCCATGAACATTGTGGAGATGCAATCAAGGACGCATGTTATCACCATGACGTACATAAGTTAATTAGATTAGATGTAGCCTTTGATTGCATTGTCTTATGCTTCAAATGATGCAATGTACTCTATTCAGACAGACATATGTAAGGCTTGTGGCTTGTCATTGGCCACCAAGACGCAAACTTGCATCTCAGCTTTTTGTCGTCCTTAAATCATTGTGTTGTTCATAGCACCAACGAGCACATTCTTGTCAAATGGTGCTATGAATACTATGAACAGCTCATCTAAAATTCAAACTAAATTCACATCCTACTTTAGATCAAGGGAAGCAACAAACATCAAGCAACTCCATTATTACAAGCAATTTCATTACAAGGCAAGGCAAGCAATCCCCTAACTCTCAACGGGGATCACCGGCAGAAAAGATCAGATACAACACAAACCACTTCGTCATCTCCATTTGAAGCACAAATGCCACTATCACAGTCGCTGCCACGGGTGCATGGCTGGCCAAGTGCGATGAAAGTAGGGATTAAAGTTGGTTGCTTCGTCGGAAGAGCTGTTGGGCTCGTCGTGGTGGGAGTTTTTGATGGAGGCAATGTCGTAGGCGCAGTATCAGTATCAGCATACACCAGACCTTTAAATTCAATAGTGCTAGCGTCGAAGATGATTTGGAGACAACTGACCTACGGCTAGAGAGAGAGAGAGTGTGTGTGTGTGTGTGTGTTCTTGACTGCGTTTGGATTTCCGGTGTTGCATGGACAAAAGTTCATCAAACGGGGGCAGTACAGCGACACAAAAGCTGGATGAGATATGGTAGAAGAGAATGAGCCAAATCATAACCGCAAGCAAACATCTATCTCGCCCATCTCTCCAGAGATAGAGAGAGCATCCAACAACCAATCTGTCCTTGCAACCTCAGAATATATCTCTCATGCATGTTTTTGTTATTGATACATAATACGTACAGCAAATCTCCCTTGTAGTGATATCGTGGGACAATCATATCCATCGTAATAATCTCCTACACGAACTTAACGAGAAGAATCACAAACACAAGCAGATCTTTGCAGAAGTTGTTGAGATGCAAAATACTTTCGTCCCAACTAGTGGCGCTCCTTCTGAAGGAGTTTACGGCTAGAGAGAGAGAGAGAGAGTGTGTGTGTGTGTGTTCTTGACTGCGTTTGGATTTCCGGTGTTGCATGGACAAAAGTTCATCAAACGGGGGCAGTACAGCGACACAAAAGCTGGATGAGATATGGTAGAAGAGAATGAGCCAAATCATAACCGCAAGCAAACATCTATCTCGCCCATCTCTCCAGAGATAGAGAGAGCATCCAACAACCAATCTGTCCTTGCAACCTCAGAATATATCTCTCATGCATGTTTTTGTTATTGATACATAATACGTACAGCAAATCTCCCTTGTAGTGATATCGTGGGACAATCATATCCATCGTAATAATCTCCTACACGAACTTAACGAGAAGAATCACAAACACAAGCAGATCTTCGCAGAAGTTGTTGAGATGCAAAATACTTTCGTCCCAACTAGTGGCGCTCCTTCTGAAGGAGTTTACGGCTAGAGAGAGAGAGAGAGAGTGTGTGTGTGTGTGTTCTTGACTGCGTTTGGATTTCCGGTGTTGCATGGACAAAAGTTCATCAAACGGGGGCAGTACAGCGACACAAAAGCTGGATGAGATATGGTAGAAGAGAATGAGCCAAATCATAACCGCAAGCAAACATCTATCTCGCCCATCTCTCCAGAGATAGAGAGAGCATCCAACAACCAATCTGTCCTTGCAACCTCAGAATATATCTCTCATGCATGTTTTTGTTATTGATACATAATACGTACAGCAAATCTCCCTTGTAGTGATATCGTGGGACAATCATATCCATCGTAATAATCTCCTACACGAACTTAACGAGAAGAATCACAAACACAAGCAGATCTTCGCAGAAGTTGTTGAAATGCAAAATACTTTCGTCCCAACTAGTGGCGCTCCTTCTGAAGGAGTTTACGGCTAGAGAGAGAGAGAGAGAGTGTGTGTGTGTGTGTTCTTGACTGCGTTTGGATTTCCGGTGTTGCATGGACAAAAGTTCATCAAACGGGGGCAGTACAGCGACACAAAAGCTGGATGAGATATGGTAGAAGAGAATGAGCCAAATCATAACCGCAAGCAAACATCTATCTCGCCCATCTCTCCAGAGATAGAGAGAGCATCCAACAACCAATCTGTCCTTGCAACCTCAGAATATATCTCTCATGCATGTTTTTGTTATTGATACATAATACGTACAGCAAATCTCCCTTGTAGTGATATCGTGGGACAATCATATCCATCGTAATAATCTCCTACACGAACTTAACGAGAAGAATCACAAACACAAGCAGATCTTCGCAGAAGTTGTTGAGATGCAAAATACTTTCGTCCCAACTAGTGGCGCTCCTTCTGAAGGAGTTTACGGCTAGAGAGAGAGAGAGAGTGTGTGTGTGTGTGTGTTCTTGACTGCGTTTGGATTTCCGGTGTTGCATGGACAAAAGTTCATCAAACGGGGGCAGTACAGCGACACAAAAGCTGGATGAGATATGGTAGAAGAGAATGAGCCAAATCATAACCGCAAGCAAACATCTATCTCGCCCATCTCTCCAGAGATAGAGAGAGCATCCAACAACCAATCTGTCCTTGCAACCTCAGAATATATCTCTCATGCATGTTTTTGTTATTGATACATAATACGTACAGCAAATCTCCCTTGTAGTGATATCGTGGGACAATCATATCCATCGTAATAATCTCCTACACGAACTTAACGAGAAGAATCACAAACACAAGCAGATCTTCGCAGAAGTTGTTGAGATGCAAAATACTTTCGTCCCAACTAGTGGCGCTCCTTGAACTACCGCTTCGTTGATCGCCTCAATCCTGACATTATGGATGTGTGCGATGCACCTGTGTCCACAGAATGGTTCTACCACACCAATTCTTATCACAATGTTGCCAACGAGGTTGATTTACTCTTTTCCAGATTGTAAGTTTTGGAAGGCAAAGTATGGCATGAATGGTGAACACCTTACGTTACAGGAGGGTGGACGAGGGCTTGCTCTCGCAAACAGCACGCCGATTGTTCCTACCGCGACAGCTTACGTCGCATTCCTGTACGCACTTGTATCATTTTTCCAACACCCTTCGACATGGGTCGAAGAAGCTGTTTGTCAGAGCTGCCGAGGACAAGTATACTGGTGCATTAGTCTCGTTCTTACAAAAGCAATTGGATGAAGATGATGCATCTTCCGCTTCCGACCTTGCTAGTCCGCCCGCCAACCGACACAAATGTGTCGCCTATCGGATAGAAAAATAGCACTTTTATAGCCACATCACGCCTACGAATAACCAAAATATACTGTTTTCTATCCAGAATCAAGACACAAAAAGCCATCGAAAATATTTTCGATGGCTTTTTGTGTCTGGATAGAAAATAGTATATTTGGTTACGAATATGTGTGATGTGGCTATAAAATTGCTATTTTTCTATCCGAATAGGCGACACATTTGTGTCGGTTGGCGGGCGGACTAGCTTGAGCCTTCTTTTGCGAGGGGAGAGAAGAAATACATCCACGCGTTTGACAAAAGAACTGTAGGCAGACAGAGTTGTATATAAGGCAAGATTGCAGTGATCACAAAGCACAGGCTTGGTAAGCTGCTGCGTGGGATAGGGTAATACCATATAGTAATAGTAGGAACTTTGTGAGCCGCTGCCCTTCCACTTGACGAACGTTTTGGGCTACGTTGCCTAGACAAGGCGACAGATCCCCCTCGTTGCTATTCTAACATGTGCGCATGATGCAATCGTTCATGTGCGGCTGCTTGTTGTGGCAGGAGCAGGAGCAGGAGCCGCAGCAGGAACGCAGCAAAGGAGGCGAAGGAGGGGATTTCTTGAATCTTGAACAGCACTGCTACCATCTGCCATCATCATGTTGTGTTGTTGAGCAGCACCCCCTTGCTTCACTGACTGCTGCTGATATTGCCTCTTGGCACTTTCCTCTTCATGTCTCTCACGTGTCACCTCAAGTCTTCGTTGCTCCAATAAGGTAGCGAGACGTGGATTCATAGGGACGATGAACTGATCTGTTCATGTCGACGAGACGCTGACTGACGTCCATGCATATGATTGGCCCCGATCTCTCTACTAGCCCTTTCCGGGTTGTAGTCGACCATGATATTATGAGATGTAATCTCTCTTCATTAGGGAGAAATGGCTGCACATACAAAGCCTGCCGGTGGAGCAAGTTGCTGCTGCTGTTGGCCACTCTGCGCTGAAGACGACGGCGCCGCCGCCTCCACACCCAGCTTCTCCTGGACAAAGGCGCTTGAAATGCTCTCTCCCTCCCTTGTTTTACTAAAAGTTTTAGTTTTAGTGTTTGCTTCATGCTCGAGTGGAATGTATCAACGGCGCCACGAATCTGATCACTCGCATCTTTGAGCTGCCCCATCTGGCTTTCTGTTTAGGCTTGTCTTGCATCGGTGCAAATGCAAATGATTGAAATAAATTGCTCACATTCGTGCTTGAACGAAGTGTTCGGCTCTATACATCCATCGAAATCTATCGCAATGTACCAAAGTACACCTACAGATTGCAAGTGCAAGTACAAGTACAAGTACAGGCCTACCACCATTGCACAATATGAGACGCTCTAGGCAAAGAAAGATGATAGAGATGTTGCATCATCTTAAGCTTACAAGTTGAGGCAAATGCCGAGCGAGGAAGGTATATCAATTCCTTGTTGGCTGGCTTGACTACCACACACTGCACTGTGCATGCATACTGAATCACTTCGCGAGATGGTACACATCATTTTGAGAAATTACGTATCCATCAAGACCAGGTAAGTAAATAGTAGATACATGACAAGAGCGAGGCAAGAGGGAGCAGCGAGCAGGGGTGGGCGGAGATACTTATGTACTAGTCAGTGAGCGGACGTGGCTCGCTAGTTTTGTGAGTGTGGGGAATCGGGCTAGGAAGGTGTTTATTGGGAGGAAGAAGGGGGATGAGAATCTTGTGCAAAGATGGAGAGAGAGTAGGTGTGGATGTTGTGAGGTTGGGGACTATCAAGATGGTGTTTTCTTGTTCACGATATCGTTTGTGTTGCATTATGTTTGTGTTTGGAAAAGAAAGAGACTTGTGTGGTTCTTTTGTCAGGTAGCTCAAGTTATCACTACATCATTATACATTATTATTATCAACGTGGAATATTAGGTCCACAAACCGCATGTATTGGAGTAGATTGGAGTGTCTCACTCTGTTCACTGTATCATCTACAACGAATTAGCAATCTCACACACCGCCTCAAAAGCAGTAACAGCCACTGCTCCACCAATACCCATCCGAAGAGCCTTTGGTTGAAACCCTTTATACAACGCTGCCAATCCCTCTGTCCGTCCAATCTCATCAATGCCTGTATTGTCGATGTGTATTCCATAATACTTTTACTATTCTGCGCCTGTATTCGACTCTTGGCAACGTCAATGTCACCCCTCCTCGTCATGACTTACTCACACGAACGCCGAATGCCTCCTACCTCCTTAGATAGATGGATAGTTAGATTATCACCATTTGATGATACTATAGACCCATGGTGATGTATCAGTGTCTTGGAGGCCGCTCATGCGCCCCATAACATCACATAGTAAGACATCGTTCACGGCGGGCGTCAAGAGAACATGCCGCATCATCGACTTTACTGCCATTCAATAGCTGTAAACATTGTATTGAAATTGAAGCCACCAAACATTACCCTCGTTCTGCACTATGATCATAAGCAACAATTAAGCCTATTGAAGTGGTAGAATATGCCGCCATCTTATCTCCCACAAAAATGCATCAAGGAGCAAAAAATTCGTTTCCGATGGACCAACAATCAACCGGATGGATTTTGTTGGAAGAAACACTTATTGGTGGTGACCAGTAGGTCGGTCATGGGAGCGGAGGATGAAGGATGAGTGGAGTTCACCGACACCGGAACCGAAAGGAGGGAGACGAAACTTGTAAGGAGATCTTTTGGCTCAACTGTAGGAATCAGTATAAATATTTTCGTCGGTCGTGTGTGCATAGATATTTTGACATGGGGGTGAATTTAGATGGATTGTCTATGGGATATTTTCTGTTCAAAGATTAATTTGAGTCTTTTACGTGGAAATAAAGAGGGGGGTACAACATAAAATCCAGAGGATGAATGAAGAGGGTGCAAAAATTCAAATTTGGAGAAAGAAGATACCGAACGATTTCCATCATGCAAAAACCACCACCATTGCATCATTGCTTCCCCCCGCCTTGTTGTTAAGTTGTTACAGAGATCATCACTAGGTAAGTCGGCAGCCATGCCTTTGCATTATTCCTTGCTCTAATATATGATATGATGCCTGCCGAGCCGAATCAACTAACGTTTGTTGCTCTCTGCCCACCCGATACATCCGCCCTCCGCATATCATCTTCTCTTACCAACGGACCGTTACATCATTGCTTCACCGCCTATTCTACTTACAGAGATCATTCACTGGGTAAGTCCGCTGCCATGTCTTCTTTGCACATTATAATTATTCCTTTTGCTCAAATATTATGATGAGTAATTGTTGATGGTGCACCTGACTATCATTGGACGGTCATGTGACTATTATGTTGATTGTCAAATGTGGCCGAGCGCAGCCGAGGCCAGTTGAAGAGTCCACTGCTCCTCGTTAAGTGTCTTCAGCGAAGCGTTCTTAGTCGGGGTGGATTTGCTCGTAACTATTGTCATGGATCTTACCTGATCGACGTTAAGTGTGTTTTTGGATCTTATTGCAATCAACCCATCATGTTCTCACTGCATTAAGGCGGGCGCTTTTTGAGATCTTCGTCGTAACTATCGTTATTTTGTTGCGTCAATAATACCACTAATCGATAGAGATTGAAGAGAGCTTTCTAACGGTGGTCATATTGTATTTTTGTCAATTTTCGACCTCGGATGTGAAATTCCGGCTGTCGGCTGGATTTTGAAGCCACTGACGGCTATCTAATTCCCTTTTTGACCGGGACGATTGGCAAAAAGTCGTCCAATGAGGCCAACGATACAACCAATCGATAGAGCTTGACGAGAGCTTTCCAAAACGCCACTCATCGGCCCTCGGGGCCCCGGGGAGATGCAGCAAAGCGGAGTCCGGGGAACCGGAGGTGCCTCCATTTCCATATACAGGGTTTGAGCCAAAACGAGCCAACTCAATTCTACAGGAAACCACGTAGGAATTAGTAACGAAGGATTTAGGAGATTTAAATCTTGAATGACACGTAGAGGCTCTGTAGACCATACCGGCGTAGGTTTTGTAGTGATTCCTACATAGAAAGCGAGAAGTACCTGGCTTAAAGGCACTTTTTATTTGGCTATAACTCTCATTTCGAGAAAGAGATACAGGAAACAGAGCAATTTAGATGGTCCGCATTCTCAAAATTGTTTGATTTGGTATGTTTTGTTGGCATTTTGATTGTATTTCGAGCATTGTGGTGGCAATCTTGCTTCTCCCTTTCGGATATCTGCTGCGAAAATGCATGTCATGTAAATAGATCTGTGACTCTGTTGTTGTTGTTGTTGCTGCTGCTGCTGTTTTTGTTGCATGCTTGGAATGTCAGATTGCCTGAAGATGATGTTCGATTGTGATGGCTAATTGTTGCATGACAGTTTGGTGGTCAGGTGATTTAGTTGAATTCGTTCTTCCAATAAGTGTTCCACTTTGTGATTGGTGACATAGATCTGTGACTCTGTTGTTGTTGTTGTTGCTGCTGTTTTTGTTGCGTGCTTGGAATGTCGGATTGCCTGAAGATGATGTTTGATAGTGATGGCTAATTGTTGTATGGCAGTGTGGTGGATCGGTGACTTAGTTGATTTGATTCTTCAATGAGTGTTCGCTGAAGTGTTTTTGGATAGCTTGATGATTGTTAGTCTCTTCTCTCATGCCACTATTCGCCCAGAATAAAACCAGGTTCTGGTTTTATTCGCGGACGGAGCTTCTGGCCTCCCGCCCCCACGCTTCTCCCCACATGCTTGTTGTGTTGGATTTGATCCTTCTCCGTTGGTTTAGACGATCAGCGTTGCCGGTTAAATTGGCAGAAGCTGATAGTAATCCCTTCTGACCTCTCCCCCCGCGCTTCTCCCCCCACACTTTGTTGGAGTTGGATGTGATCCTCCTCTGTTGGTTTCGATGATCAGCGTTTCCAATCTTACTTGAATTGCTGCGTGTTTAGCTTGCATTTTGAGCCAGCGGTGTTGGTTTTCTTTCTCCCTTTCTGACATTGCTAAGCAGTTGGTGATTGCTTTATTATCCGTAAGGGTGACATGTACATCTGCTGCATGATGGTGCTGCTGCTCTGCCGCTGCTTTTGTTTCATGCGTTGAAAAGATGGCATTCGACCGATGGTTAATTGTTATTTGTTGCCGTCACTTAATTAATCTAATCTCATCGTCACACTCGTTTTATGCGTATCATTATTATCCACTACTCCTTCGATAAAAGATGTGGATTGCCAAATATCTATTGCCGCACATTCTCCTCTTGATCTCCAATATAATATTAGAGGTGTGTGAGGATGCGTGGTGTGCTGAGCGATGTCGTCGATGCAGGCAATTGTTGTGCCATGCTGTTGGGGGTGATGGAAGAATGAAGGCGATCGACCAAATCCAAATACTTTTGTTGTTTGATGTTGGCTGCAATACAAAATAATTGTATTTAATGGCACTCCCCCACCCTTCAATCGGTGGCTATTCATTGTCGCGTCGATACGTTGCCGGCAATATGTAGAGCCTTAGATCACATCAACTAGCTTGATACGTTGAAATCGCCGCATATCAGTCGCTGCGCCGTGGCGATGGGATCAAGATACACGTGCTGATCACTAATTAACTCCCGGCGGTTGCCTTGTGAGCGCACGGAACATGCCGTCCTCGCCATGGTTGTTTTGTGTGGCTGCTGAGCTCCGCTCGAAAAAACTCTTCCAAAAAATCTTTGGGAAGCAACGTGGTGGCGCGCGCGCGCAAAAACGAAGAGGGGGCGGGGGGCGAGCACACTTACCCACAATTTAGCAAAAGACTAGAGAAGAGAGTCAATGACATAGCATTGCAGAGCAACTTTACAGTCGGATACCCTGTAAGAAAAACAATTCCCAGAGACATAATGGGAGAGGCCCCGAGGGCCCGCATTACAGCACAGAACACTCTCACCACTTGGCACGCTGACAGGCTGTACGGCGCCATGGTGATTGCCGTCATTGGCCGCCTAGGAGAACAGTAACGGCCATTGTTGTCTTTCAGTTGAGTGTGTGGTCGGTTTGGTGGCTGCAAAAGTTGTCCCGCTTCATGTCGCAGATCAAGATGCCCGTCTCAAAAAGTGCGCCATCCCTTTCTGTTCCTCTTCCGTCAAAATTCAAAAATGGCATCAACAACACAAACACAGCACACAGCTCGCTCATAGAGAAGATAGCTCATATCGCAGACATGACAGAGCAAGACGAACGACCACTATGTTAATCCTTGATTCGAAAGTAGCTGGGTGTGTCATGGCATCCACTACACACTCACACCCCAATCCACCCCGCTCGAAATTCTATACGCCATTGCCACCTCTCGGATAACATTACCGTGGCGACCAAATCACTCGAATTGCGCGCCGATGTGGTGCAGCGCAAGCTGGCCCACTTGGCGGAGGTGGCGAAAAAGGCCGAGGATGCCCAGGCCAATGCCACGTTAGATGAACTACTTAATGATGATGACGACGACGCATGGGCCAATGATGATGAAGACGACGAGGCCGCCCAGGCAGCCAAGGCGGCCAAGGAAGAAAAGAAGAAACAGGCCGCGGCACTGGCCAAGGCTACGGGAAAGGATGCACAGGATGTCACCAAGGTCATGTTAGAGGGGGTCGATGACGATGTGTTGGGGATGCAGTGGGTCAAGAAGAATCTAACTGCGTTGGGCGTATGGCCTCCTCCAAAGTACGCTACCAATAATAACATCCATATGGACGCACCAACGGAACGGAATCTAATCATGACCATGGGCCGCCTAAACGCACGTGCCCTCAATTCCCACCCAGAACTACTCCAAGCGGGACCCACTGGCAAAATCGACCCGACCTACTTCCAATCCACCATGGAATACCGACAACGCGTCGGACAGCAATTGGACAATGTGTTACGATTTGCATGTACGTTGCGTTCGTTCCAGTTGGCAATTGCGGTATTGGATGCCATTGTCATGTTCAAGATTGGGTGTATGGATGCTCATTCGGAGGCGGAGCTCAAGTGGTTTCAGAATTTCATGGAAGACAAGTATGGCAAGGAGGGAACGCCCAAGTTGATTTTGGAGGATACGTATTTGGGTGTGCCGACGGAGGAACCTAGTAAGGAGAAGGAGGAGAATAAGACGGAGGCGGAAAAGAAGGAGGAAGAAAAGAACAAGTTGGTGCAGTTGATTGCACAGTCGCGTCAGGTTACCACTACCGATGACAAAATGTCACTTGAAATGCAAATCACACGTCAACATGCTGAAGCCTTTACGAAGGAAAAGTTGGCATTGTGTCAACGACAGGGTATCCCACCTCAGATTGGGATGCAGGCGTATCGTGAGTCTTGGTTTATTATCGTCCGTGCGTACAAGTTGAATGAGGATGGGTCACGTATGAGCAATTGGGATGGAGCCATGGGTGGATCCAACCCGAATCACTTTGAGGTGTTGAAGGGGAACAAACATGCCATTTTCGACATGTTGACGGAGGATACGATTGCATCGTTTGAAAAGGAGTTTGTTGGAAGTGATGTATCGGATCGTAAAGTGATTGTTGGGTGGCCATTTGTGATATCCAATGTGGCGCAGAAGAGTGGGAAGGTTAAGATTCATTTGCCTCCTCCGGATGTTCCTGGAAAGTATGAATTTAGTGTGACTATCAAGAGTCAGGAGTTTTTGTGTGGTGTGGAGGAGTTCAAGTTGGTTGTGGATATTGCCCAGGGGGTGAAGAAGAAGAAGGATGAAAAGCAGGAGGAGGATAAGGAGGGCAAGAAGGATAAATAAAGATAACATCATCTACTACTATATTATACAAAGGCAAAGGGCGACGATATGGCTGCATGTTGGAGTTGTAGAGTTAGAGAATGAGAGGGCAAACATACACATGTTCTGCAACACATACATGAAGGTGACCTTGCCATCCAACCCACAGCACAGCCTGCCTGCGCTCGAGCAAAAAAACTTGCCTGACTTTTGGCGCGAAGGCAAGAAATGGCGGGGCTCATCAAAAATATCTTCAGATCTTTGAGAACTCTTCTTTTCCATCAAGCCAGCGCAGTAAGAAAAGTAGGAAAGTAGGAGGTAGGTTGATGCACAGCAACAATACCATTGGACCATTGCTGCCAACTAAATACTTCGAAGCCATCATCATCCATCTTCTCTCGACCTGCTGCACCCTTTTCGTCATCCTCTCGTCGTACACACAGCAAAACGCACACTCATCATACGTATAGCAAGCAGCAAGCATCAAAGCACAATAATGTCACGAGCATTCACCCCACCAGACACACTCTCCCAAGACAACATACGAACCGTAGCCGATGTCCGTCGAGCAGTATGGATCAACGGTCTCTTCGGCATGGGCGCTGGATCAGCTATTGGAATGATTGGCCATCTCGCCTTGCAGACGTTACAGCGACGTCATGTTCCAAACGTTGCTTCTGCTGCAGAAAAATCAACAGAAAAGATGAGTGCCACCACTCTTTCCAAAAAACAAACTTCTTCGATACTCTACAAACTACTTAAGCCCCTACCACCACTTACCAAAAATACATTCCTCCTTTCCTTTCTAGGTGGAGGGGCACTAGGCTCATTTGTATTAAGTACCACGGCTGGTAAGAATGCGGTGCATTTACTACATCCGATTTTTAATGTGGGGAGGGATGAGTATGCGGGTATGAGTCCTTATCAGATTGAGGCGAAGAAGGCGGAAATGGCACTGCAACAGCAACAACAACAGCAGCAGAGTAATGTGGTGGAAGATGGTGCACTACCAACAGCAATCATCCATCAAGACTCTCAACTCGATATTCAACATCACAAACAACGCACACTCCACCGCAAGGCATCCATCAAAGAACGTCTCGAAAGTGGACATTCCTTATCAGATACTCATTCCACAGAGGCACATTATCATCCGAGTGACGGAGAGGAGATTGTGAGGGATAAGGCGATGCATCGTGCGGAAGTTTGGGAGAGACGGCAGACGGAGAGGAGGAGGTGGGTGAAGGATAAGATTGAGAGTGGGGGGAGTCTTTCGGATAGTCATGTGACTGGTGGTGGGAGTGGTGGTGGTCGTTAGTGTTTGGAGTGATGGGAATGAAGGATAGTGTGTGTGTGGGGAGAGGGATTTATGAGACGATTGAGGAACAAACTGAGGTGAGAAAGAGGGTGAGCAATAACTCGACTGGTTGGCATTATGCTGTATGGAAGCAGAGATTAGAAGGGAAACGATACAGGGTGGCAAAATGTACGGTGAATTCGCGCATAGGAGCTACAGAAGGACGAAAGATGGTCGATTTAAAGTATTTCAGCATCGCAAGAGCTAGCATTATCTACACATCATGATGTGAAAGCAACAGTCACTCAGATGTAACTTAACAACAATGTACACTTTTATGTTTTATGAAGAAACCCACAACTCTCTCTCTCTACAAAGGCATCATCATCTCCGGCTTTGGTCCCATAACAACACTCGCCACAGCAATCCCAACACTAAACGCCGCAACAGCAAACAGCACATATGCCACAGTCAATGCACCACGATCCAATGTCTGTCGTCCACGTGAGGAAGTTGGATTCCCATCTTCACCAATGGTAATCAAACCACCATCATCACCAGTATCATCAAAAGGGGAAGGAATCACAACAGAGTCAGATCCAGTCCCAAATGATGCACCTACAGCTATCCTCCTCCAGAATTCAATGGTTGCCCATATGAATGGGATGATGCCAATGATGAATACGATTAGGGTTGTGGTTGGACTGAGTTGTTCTATGACTATTGGTGCTTCTTCGAGTTGTGGTGGTTGGGGCGTTTACAAGTGTCTTCATCAGCGGAGTGTTCCCATGACATTCCATCAGCTCTTGCGGTCGAGGTGTGAATAGCCGTCTTGCACGCTCTCCTCCCCTTGTTGCAGAACTGTCTGTGGCTCCCTACATTGGAACCGCAGATGTCCCCATAGTCCGAGACAACTATGTACTCCATGACTCCTCTTGTGGGCATCCGAACCTGTTCCCACATTAATAAACTCAACAGGTAATCCACCGCTGCTATCACGGCCCGCTGTAATTGGTATGAAACCATGACAAAAAGATCAGTCGGATAGACACATGTTGGTGGCTTGACCCGTCCTTGACCTCTGCTGGGTGGCAATAATGCAGGGCTTTCCATCACAACCCTCCGACGTCGGGTAATGTCTCTAATCCACTGATAAACTAGCTGCCACTTGATACCCCAATTGTACTTGTCTCCACCTACTTTCCATGGGAACATCCATATCGATATGACTAGGGGTAGGAGTAGTCCATGAAAAGAGCCTGACGACCATTGCCCCGTCGTTAGATGGAGTATTGTCCTCCTCATCTCCTCTGGCCTCCCATCATAACCATTCGGAGATCGAAGGAACCCATCTGGTGTATGTGACCACCCCGATGCCGGTAGACTGCCGGTAGACTGCCGGTAGATAGCGGCCCCACCCGTTGGTAAGTAGGTCGGTCATCGTCATGGGAGGGAGGCAAGGGAGATTTTGGCTTCTGCGTAGGAATCGGTATAATATTTTTCAGGGGTCGTGTGTGCATCGATTTGACACGGGGGTGATTAGATGGGATTGTCTGTCGGGATATTTTCTGTCAGAGATTAATTTGAGTCTTTTCCGTGGAAATCAACAGGGGGGTACACCATAAAATCAAGAGGATGGATGAAGAGGGTGCTTCAAAAAAATCAAATTTTGAAGAAAGAATCATCTATGGGAAATAGTAAAGAAGACCGACGGTTGCCGCTTTCATTCATCAATCATGCAAAAACCCACCAAAGTTGCATCATTGCATCCCCGCCTTGTGTTGTTCAGAGATCAATCACTGTGGTAAGTCCGCTGCCGCCTGAGCATTATTCCTCACTCTAATATATGATGCCTGCCGAGCCATCCACTAACGTTTGTCACTTGCTGCTCGCTCTGCTCTGCCCGCCCGATGCCGACTTCCACGCTTCGCATTAACATTAATTATCTCTCCCGCATATCATCTTCTTACCAAACGAACTGTTACATCATTGCTTCCCCGCCTATTGTTCTTACAGAGAAAATCACTGGGTAAGTCCGCTGCCATGTCTTTGCATTTTATCATTATTCCTCGCTCTAATATATGATGCCTGCCGAGCCGATTCCACTAACGTTTGTCGCCTGCTGCTCGCTCTGCCCGCCTTAACGTTTCTGCCGCCTCCACGCCAACGCCAAGATTTCAGCAGTCAAAAAGCTCATAAAAATCAACCACGTTACATCAACCATCAACTGCCTCTCTACAGAGATCGTCACAAGTAAGTCCGCTGCCACCTGTGCATTATTCCTTCTTGATCTAATATATGATGCCTGCCGAGCCGATTCCACTAACGTTTGTCACTTGCTGCTCGCTCTGCTCTGCCCGCCCGATGCCGACTTCCAACCTTTGCATTAACATTTATTATCTCTCTCCGGCATGTCATCTTCTTACCAGCTGTCATATATACACATGCAGAATTCACCCAATCTCTCCTTCCAATCATCATGACTGTCAACGCTAACGATTTCAACGCTCCCGAAGTGGAGGTTCTCGCTAGGAACACTTCTTATGATGAAGGCCTCGAAGGCGTAACTGAACTTCCTTTCGGCCACGACGCTCAAGAGTACCGCTCCTCCAACCAGGCTGGTAGTGGTAGGGTAGTCACCACCGACGGCATTGAGATTGCCCCAAACCCAAACTTCCGCACCAGCATCATTGCTACTACCTCTGCTGATCGCAACAGTTGGTTGACGTATATCATGAGTGGTGGTAAGCTTTCAATTCAGATCGGCCGATTTGCCAAAGGTCTATGTGACATGTAAATGAATCATCTTGTGACATAAACTTCTTACTGCTCACACACCTTTTTTGTTTCCTTCAATGCCGAATGCCGATGTACATTCTTACAGAAAAAACTCGTCAACCTACACCTACCTCCGAATCCAAACATGATGATCATCACTCCTCTTTTAGCAGCTTGGCCTCAGCTGCGTCTGCTTCTGCTGCCTTAACTACTGCTACTGCCGCTGCCCGTGGAGAAACGAAGAAGACGGAGAGGGGATTCTTCCGTGTTGGATTATGTGGTGGTGCTTTTCTTCTTTGTGCCTTGATTGGGACCTTTTTCATTACTTGTAGTCTGATTGGGATTGGGAACTCTAGCTCCATCTCTTCAGATGCGATGGTTTATGGTAGCAAGGGAGACAAGCAAGATGACAATGTTTGCCCTGCACTTTTGCCCATGAGCAATGACTGTAGTACTACAGGAGAGAGGGAGACAAACTTGAGCATGACATACAGCTACTTTTTCATCACTGACAAGGATGATGCCGTGGATGATGTTATCTCCTGCAACGAGGCTAAAGTCCATCAAGCATTGGTTCGTGACATGTGCCCACGTGCTCAAGAAGCTCAGGCGAAGAGTAAGAAGATTGGAAACAGAAAGACTAAAGGCAGTCGTATTGTTGTGAGCATCGAGTCTCTCCCAGAAGACATTGCGGACGGTCCTTGCCCAGATGCTATTCTTGTGCAACTTGGTGATGATGAAACTTGCGAGCAAATTACTGGAGGGCTGACTTTGACGCTCGCTCTGACCAAAGCTCTGGAAGGGAATCAAGAACTCAATGACAAGGAAGCAAAGAAGGTCCGGAAAGAACTCGAGATATTGCTAAAGAATTTGGTGAAGGAAATGAACCCCAGCCTAGTTTTGGGGCTCAACAAGAAGGAGCTCAAGGAGCAACAGTTGATGGTCAAAGAATCTGTCAATCAGCTTACCATTGAGGTTCTCCAAAAGCTAATTAGCGGAGAGTACAAAATTGGTGTTGATTTCACTGAGGGAGACGGCCTTACGGTCTTGTTTGTTCCTGCTACTGAGTCTCCAAGCGATCAGCCGTCGTTGTCTCCAAGTGAGTCTTCCTCTCCAAGCGACCAGCCCTCTTTGTCTCCAAGTGAGTCTTTGTCTCCAAGCGATCAGCCGTCGTTGTCTCCAAGTGAGTCTTTGTCTCCAAGCGACCAGCCCTCTTTGTCTCCAAGTGAGTCTTTGTCTCCAAGCGACCAGCCCTCGTTGTCTCCAAGTGAGTCTTTGTCTCCAAGCGATCAGCCGTCGTTGTCTCCAAGTGAGTCTTTGTCTCCAAGCGACCAGCCCTCTTTGTCTCCAAGTGAGTCTTTGTCTCCAAGCGACCAGCCCTCGTTGTCTCCAAGTGAGTCTTTGTCTCCAAGCGACCAGCCCTCTTTGTCTCCAAGCGATCAGCCCTCTTTGTCTCCAAGCGACCAGCCCTCTTTGTCTCCAAGCGACCAGCCGAGTGAGTCTCGTGGCACAAAAATTATGAATCTCCTCTTGTCAGCCAATGTTTCATCTGAAGATGTACTCGAGAATGGAAGCATGTCCCAAGGAAAAGCGTTCGTGTGGGTCACTACTGATGATCCTATCAACCCACCTCTTCAGCCTGGCACTAATGATGATCAAATCATTCAGAGATTTATTCTGGCAGTCCTCTACTATGCTACAAATGGTGATGGTTGGGATGACAACGATGGGTGGCTGGGAAGTTCAACCGAGTGCAAATGGGATCGTGTTGACTGCAGTGATGGTGTGGTTACAGATCTTTTCCCTTCTAATAATAATTTGGTTGGTAGCATCCCTACCGAGTTGGGCAAATTGCGTAACCTTGGTACGTGTAACTGTTACTGTTACTGATCCAATGAGTTGCTCTTTTGATAATTGATATTGGCCCTCATTCCATCTAACTTGACTTGATTGCCACTTCTCTTTTTCGTCACCACCTTCCTAATGATTTACAGAACGTCTTTGGTTGCATAATAATCAGCTCTCAGGTGAAATCCCTACTGAGTTGGGTGGATTGATTAGCCTTGGTAAGTGTTACTGTTACTGTTACTGATTGGCAGGATCCAATGAGTTGCTCTTTTGATATACATTGATATTGGCCCTTGTTCCATCTAACTTGACTTGATTGCCACTTCTCTTTTTCCTCACCACTTCCCTAATGATTTACAGAGTATCTTTTCTTGGATAATAATCAGCTCACAGGTGAAATCCCTGCTGAGTTGGGTGGATTGGGTAGCCTTCGTAAGTGTTACTGATTGGCAGATCCAATGAGTTGCTCTTTTGATATAGATTGATATTGGCCCTCGTTCCATCTAACTTGACTTGATTGCCTCTTCTCTTTTTCGTCACCACCTTCTCTAATGATTTACAGAGATTCTTGGCTTGCAGGAAAAACAGCTTACAGGTGGAATTGATGATGGAATTTGTGACCTTCCTCATTTGTTCTTGTTGGGAGCTGATTGCACTGTTTGTGAACATTCGACAACTCCTCCCGATTGCTGCTCTGAAGACGATGACCAGCTCGACTGTAGTGAGTGAAAAAAGGAGCAGCAAAGGGGCATGACTTTCGATTGTATTTGTAACAGAGATGATTGTACAAGGGAAAGCGGTAATTAGTGTGAGTTGTGTTCAATCAAGAGCACGAAGGATTGGGGAGAAAAGAGTTTCAAAGGGAGGCAAGGAAGGGGTGTTGATGGTTTATGTGATTATAGATTTGATGCTTAGAATTAGGTGCAAGATTGAGATAAATGCTGCACAGTTAAGTTTTAGATATATTAATTTAGCACACGTTAAAAGTGTCCAACGAGGGAGGGTATCGTAATCGTAATACGAGGTAACTCTGTTGTTTGGTCGATCCTCGATCCCCTTCTTACAATTTAGATTATATCGGGTGTCATGTCTCTCTTTTGTCACGTTCTCTACAACCACATCGAATTGATTTTGGTGCCATCGTCGAATTTCTCTTTGCAATCAATAAGAGCATCCTCCATGCATTGCCCTTTCTATCAAGGTTGGCCTTCTATTTCTGTAGAGCAAGAAGTTCAAATGTATTGTCGAGCCGCATTCAGTAAGCTGTGGTGTTTTCAGCTGCGTAGTGATCTATCTGATGAATCCATATATGCATTAATATCTCCCACCACCCTTTCGTACGCACAATGGGTGTAGTGTTGGAAAGGATTCGATTAATATTATTCGATCGATTTCTTCCTCCATTTCATTTCTCCAGAGCTCCATATTAACTCAAGATTGTTTTGTGATTGTTCCAAGACAAACTCTTTCAATTGTGTTGTTACTTCTTCGCAGCAATTAAAGTGGGCAACTCTTCTGCAGCTTGCTTGATCGTTGGTTGTCGATGATGAGATCCTTGCATTCCGCCGCCGCCGCTGCTGCCGATGATGATTGAATGTTGTAAATTAATTGATTAGCGGAAAGAACAGCGGCAGGGCGACACGTGTCGGCGAAATTAGTGACAGCGACGACTGATGTTTAATTGTCAATATATTATCCGTGGCGGCGTGGCTGCGTGCATATGAAGGCGAGGAGGTGACCGTTGCGGGTTGCATTGCAGGAGAAGTAAGGTAGATAATATACGACGATGGGGCGGAGGAACAACGTGGTGGAAAATTCTCGAGTGCGTTATCATCAGGCAACAAAGGAAGTAGCTCGGATCCGACAGCTGCTGACGCACATAATAATAATAATAATTATGGAGGGCGATGGTCCTCCCGTGCAGCGGATGCTGCTGGTCGTCCAAGGCCCGTGCGTAATGGACTCACACAAAACCATTCTGTAGACGGTAGACGACGCGGCATGGTGAAGAACAACATGGGATTTTGGATTTTGGGTGGTGTGGTGACACGACAGACGCTGCCGCTCGCTCAGTCTTCAATCAAACCAATGTCTTGTCACTTTTGACGATGACCAATAATGACCACAAAGCAGTAATCCGCCCCATACTGTCTAGAGAGTTAGACCAGCTCTTTTGACTCCTTCTGACATGCAATCCATCCAATTCATACGGCAAAAGACCATCGTCAAGCTTGCTATCACTCTTTTATTCATCAAGCTGGCTTTTTTTCATGTGACGAGCATCATTGATGACGGCACATCATCCTCCGAAGAGCTCGAGTACAAAGAAGATTGGACACCCCAACTCGGTGAACAACTCGGTCTCACTCAAAAGGAATATCGTGTGAAGCGACGTCAGTATCGTTGGCGACGGAAGCAGGGTGGTGGCTCGACACTCAATCTGTTCGGTGGTGAACAAAAACTAGAGAATGATGACATCACTTTTATGAATGATAATTATGGTGGCTACAGCAACAACGATGTCAATATCCCCCCTACAATGGGCTACTACAACTTATCGTGTCCGTTTGAATGGTACAAATATTCATGCGCATTCATGCAAGATAATGAATTCGATGAACAAGTCACCGCTGCTTCGGTACAATATTATCAGCAAAATCTAGCGGAGATACAGCGAGCGTTTGAATCCGTCGTAATTAATCCACAGCAGCCGCCGACCCGCATCTTCATGGCAGGAGATTCTCTTCTTCGACAGGTATTTATATCTGTGGCATGTAATGCATACTCGCTCAATGCCGTAGAGCAATCGGAGGTTCAATGGAGGGAGGAGTGGCCTTGTCCGGAGAAACTTACCACAAAATGTGTTTTCACTGGAGGACAACATAGCGGATTTGATGCAGCATCCGTTCGATTTACGAATGGGATGGAGATACACTTTGTACCTCATCGAGGATTTGCTTACAGTGACATGTCCAAGGGAGAGCCCGATGTGTTGGAGAGAATGAAATGGCAAATTGATAACTTGGGGAATAAGATTGGTTTTGGCACTAAGACGGCATTGCGTCCTTCTGGGCCAATGACTCATCTAGTATACAACGTGGGGGCTCATTTCACCTTGATGGAATCAAGAAATATGCTAAACAGTTTTGTATCTAATATTGCAATGCCATTGATGAGGAGCAAGAGCGAGCATCGACCGAAAATAGTCTACGTCATTACTCCCACAGCGCACTTTAACACACCGGATGGGCAGTATATACGGAAGGATAGAATGGATGATGAGAGAAGCAAATGTGTCGAACGTGTGTCTTATAATCCAAGGGCTGAGCTAGAGAAGCGGATATTAAAGGCAGGGGTCAACGTTGATGTGCTGCTTGATTATGATGACTTGGAGTTAGGGGCATTGCATGTGCAGAGGGGAGATTGTATGCACTATTGCATGCCTGGTGCCGCAGATTTGGTGGCGGCGAGATTGCTGGAATCGTTTTAGTCTAACACATTCTTCTCTCTGGATACAGGATTATGATCTAATGACGGTCTTGATGATTACACGCCGTTCCACTGCGGCTCGTACATTTCTGTGATTCTGTGCTGTCCTGTGGTGCTATTTAGCTGCCGGCTTGAAGACTTACTCGCTCCATGATGGTTTCATCTGTCGAAATGAGATCAACAAAGGGTTTGTGCATGATGTGAAACATGCAAGTGACGGCGGCAAGAATTTTTAATGATTGTGTAAGTTCTGTTGTCTCGTGTGAGATTTCCTTTTGGAGGATGAAAGCGAATGGTGTATTCAAGCTGAAGAGTGCACGTGCGAGACAGGTTCACACAAAAGACCACTTTACATACTTATTCATCATTAATTGTTGACGCTTAAAAGTACAATAAGTAATCAGTGTCTTGGCATCAAGAACTCCTACAATTGACAGCTCTAACTGTCAGATTACGTCGTGTACAGAGAATGATACTAATCATTGAAACTAACTTTCTAAAAGTTTAGTCTATACTAGGTCTCAGCAATCAAAGTATGCGCAATAGCACGAATCATAATCACTAAACAGATGATCGGCTGCTAAGTCATCCCAACCCGAAGAATACACACACGTAATCTGCCAATTCGCCATATTCATATCGGGCCACCAGTAACATTCTCTTCCTTCTGGTGATGGCTCACAATCCCGGGGCGTCTCTACGGCTGGTCTGGTTGCTGTGGTTGTAGTGGTGGTGGTTGGACATGCTAGAGGATAAGCTGCACAGCATTCTCCTTTGCTATCAAACTGCAGGGCCAGCGAAGGTGGTAGGTCTTCGCCAAAGATGCAAGCCTTCTCACCCGCGACAGCGGTAGGATACCATTTCTTTGGTGGCGGAGAGCAATCCAAATTCATTCCATTACAGCACTCTTGTTCTGTGGTGTAAAGCCAGCCAGAAGCGTCGAAACTCCATGGATAATCGTTGCCTTCCACACACTTCTGTTTTCCATTGGATGTAGTCGGATACCACTTCACGTCTTTTACACCACACAAAAGGCTCCAGGCTTTACAACAAGCAGTCTCAGTCTCATACGTCCAACCTTGACTAGGGAAGGTTGGATTATAGTCGCTGCCTTGCACACATTCTTTACTGCCGCCACTGCCTCGAGGATACCATTTCACATCTTCAGTTACAGGTTTGGACGTTGGAGGTGGAGATGGTTTTGGAGTTGGTTGTTTTGTTGGCTTCTTCGTCGGTTGAGATTGTGGCTTTGGAGTTGGACCAGGGCTTGGTTTCTTCGTCGGAATTGGCGTTGGTTTCTTCGTCGGAATTGGAGTTGGTTTCAACGTCGGTTTCTTCGTGGGCTTTGGCGTCGGTCCTGGAACCGGTTTCTTCGTCGGATTCGGAGTTGGCTTCATTGTCGGATTTGGCGTTGGTCCTGGACTCGGCTTCTTCGTGGGCTTTGGCGTTGGTTTCGGGCTTGGTTTTGGAGACGGTTTTTTTGTAGCAGCAGCTGTCGTCAGTCCAGCAGAAGGATTGTTGATGTCAATCGTGCTACAGGGCTCATTTGGGTAGTATGTATCACAGCAGTCTTCCCCAGATTCAAAGAAGAGCTTGCCATTGTAGTGTGGACAGCCTTTCTCCCACCCTGGTGGATAATTATCATCATTGGTACTGTGTGTTGTCGATGGAATGAGAGCAATGAATGTTATGAGCGAGTTGAATGACGAGGGAGTCAAATGACAGACGGAAACGTCTATCAACAAACTGGTAACTTACCAAGCCTTCTGGTCAGTGCTGGTGCTGGTGTCAGGGTGCCACTCGTGGCACGACTTGTCAGCAACAGTAGTCGCCTTCGTCGTAGTCACTTCGTTGATATCAACCTTTTTACATTCTTTCTTTGGGACGGCGCTGTAATAGGTAGCACAGCATTCGTCAAATGATTCAAAGAAGAGCTTACCATTGTAGTTTAGACAGCCTTTCTCCCACCCCACCGGAACAGCGTCATCGTTGGTGCTGTTTGTTTATTAATGGAATGAGGGCAACAAATAATGATTGGAGTGAGTTGAATGATGAAGCAAATGACGGGTGGAAACATCTTCCCCACAAATTTGTTATATGTACTGACCAAGTCTTTAGATCGGTAGTGGAAGGATGCCACTCATGGCACGAATTGTCCACAGTCTGTCCATAATCACAACCGGGAGCATTATTGAAATACCCCTCGCAACATTCCTTTCCAGATTTGAAAAAGAGTTGCCCGTTGGTGTATTGGCAATTTTTGGACCATTCTACGGGAACTTTGCCAGTGTTGGTGCTGCAATGATTATTAGTATATGTGCGTCGATAGATGATGATGTTTGAGTGGTAGAAAAGGCAGAGAAAGCGAGGGAACAATTTGGATGGATTGGTTAGACGAATGATCAAAAAGAGAAGACAAAGCACATGGTTGTACATGCATCACTGAAATTCACTTACCATACTGGCTGTTTTGTTCCCGGCTTGGGATGCCATTCCCAACATTGCGTTGACCCCGCCGCCTGCGTCGTCTTTGTTGTTGTTGTCGTAGCAGGTGTTGTTGCCTTAGTTGTTGTTGTTGTAGTAGCAGGTGTCGTCGTTTTCGTTGTTGTTGTCTTCGTTGTTGTTGTTGTTGCAGGCGGCGTCGTCTTTGTTGTCGTCGTCTTTGTTGTTGTTGTAGTAGTCTGCTGCGTTGCCAGCGTTGCCGTATTCTGCTCAATATCACCCTTGAGAGAACAACTTCTATCCTTCCACATACAGCTACCAGTCTCACGTTTACACATTCGATATCTCATCTTGGTACAAACATTAATGGCAACAGACGTTTGTGTCATCATCTCACATGTTCGTGTGCCAGTATTAAAGACACATTGGTCAAATTTATTACATATCCTAGTCCGTCCATTGTACACTTCACACTCATGACTGGGCTTTTTGCACGTTTTCGTGGATTTAATGTAGGCACATCCACTTCGTTTGCATCGTCGTCCTCTGCCGTTGTGTTGACTGCAAAAGTCTGCATCTGTGTTGGCGAATTGGAGTGTCATCATGTTTTTGGGGACACACATGTGTCCGTTGTGGGAGCATCCGGAAATTTTGTTGCATTTGTTTGGTCTTCTGTGGTGTCGATTGCAGTTTGATGCGGCAGTTCTACGTGATGTGAGGCGGAGGAGGTGTCGTTGGTGGTGTCCTTCCTCCTCCTCCTGACCATTGTTAGTGCTGAGAAGGAAGTTCTCCTCGTAGTAGCCGTCGCCATTGCTGCTGAACCGCAGAAAGAGAGCGGCTGCGCCCAGTAGGACAAACGATACATGTATTAGATGCCTCCATGGGCTCCGTATTCTGGCCGTTCTATTATTATTGGGCTGATTGTCCATGGCTCTCAAATATTATTATTGTATGATTTGAAGAGAGCCGTGACGATCAAGGCTGATGGCTGTTGTGGTGGGAGCGTAGTGGTAAAGAGAGACTAATTTGTTGAGAATAAATTCATCATGATAAATAAGTATGGTGTGCAAGCATGAGTTGCTGCTTCCTGTTATTCGAGGGCTACTGCTTATTCATCGCCAAAGCAGTAAGCAACGTCGCCTATCTTCTGAGCATAACTGATGTGCCGCCGAATCAAGCCGCCAACTTCACTCGTAAAATGCACACGCCACAATCATATACAATTAATCACCGACGATGATCAAGCAACAACAAAGAGGAGACTCACCGGCCTACAAAGTATGATGAATGGTCGTTCCACCTCGCCTTTTCCACCATGACCTTGCGTTGCATTGTTGAGATGATCGCCGGACCGGCCGGGGTCACGAACGAAAGACAAAAGAGGCAAGCCCCCATTGGGCCCAACAGACTTGCAAGTCTCTTGGGCGTGACGTCCCATTTGAGATGTTGTCCCATTTGCTCATTAGACAGGGCTGAGGTAAAAGGCTCAAAAGAAGTCATTAAGTGCCGAGTAGGCATAATTAATATACTGATTCCTATCAATGTAAAACTAGCTTAGTTTGGATCTTTTTGAATGGGTTCAAAAGAGTTCAAAAGGGCTCATCTATCTCCACCGATGTCGAGTTCAATAATCTATGTCCGCTACAGAAGTAGAAACATCATCTGTTAAATCAAGGAGCAGGCAACCATGAGCGATAGTACCAAGCCAGTAGTAGATCTCCTCTCTGGCGACGGCGACGGCAGTGAGGAAGCGGCAGTGGTGCCGCCAGAAGCATCGGCCGATGTTGTGGCCAAATATTCAATTGATGATGAGGAGGAGTTCAATAAGCTGGAAGGTAAGAAAGATATGTATGATATAAAATGCCTCTGTAGAATATTCAACACTCATCTCATGACATTTAATATATATGAATCAACATCTATAACAGGAAACTACTCAGACGAAGACGCAGAAGACGAAGATCAAACAGACCGCAACATCTCCGCCCTAGCATCACGAACCAATCATCTCATCAACTCTTATCGCGACTACATCGCAGAAATGTCCAATGATCCAATAGTCGGTGGTGATGCCGCCGCAGCTGCTTCGGTAATTGCCGTCATGGAGAGTGGTAAAACTGCAACTGCCGCAGAGGAGGAAGAGGAGCTCATTTCAGAAGAAAAGGAGGAGGAGGCAGCAACTCCTCCGGGGGCAAAGGGATTTATTGGTCAGTTCCAAGATGCACGAAAGGGTGCTACGCTTTATAGTGATTTTACTTTCAAGGATGATCCTCCGCATCTCAATAATAACATTAATCTACGTGGAGGAGGAGTACATCAGTTGTTTGATGGGGGTGATCACTCCTTTGCAGACTATCATGAACATCTTCCACATACCAACAATGGTGGAAGGGGGCGTTATTGGTATTCCATGTTACGATCAGCAGCATTTCGTCGTTGTTCAGTGGGATTATTAGTATTGGGGGCAATTGTTGGGATGAGTGTTGGGATTGCAAAGTCACAGCAACGAAAGATAAATTTGCCAGATTGGGAGGGAATGTTGGCGGAAGAGCAGCAGCAGCAGCAGAGTGGGACGACTGCTTCGGGAGGAGGAGGAGGAGGTACTACTATTTATCAACCCGTTCATCCACAGAGTATGGATTCTCAACAGATTCAGGAAATGTATCATCATAGCGGTATGAAATATCATCCTATTTGGTTCTCACGTGATCAAGGGTGGAATGGTCAAACATACGATGCTGCCAAATCGTATTGTGCCGCTCAGGGAAAATTGGTTATTTGTCCCTATGCTGCCATTTGTCCAGCAGGTCCGAATATGATGCCCATGGGTGGCAAAAAGGCTGGTGCAGATCCAGATGGATCTTCTTGGGCTCCGTTTGGTGATTTGGATAATGCTTGGGCTCAGGTTGGGATTGGTGAAAATTGGTGTGAGGCTCTTGATGGAGTGCCGCAGTGGGGGGTGAATGATGGAGAGGGAGTTACTCGTTTCCTTGCTTGTTGTCGAGTGACAACAGATGATGGTGATGAAGACACTGATTTTGGTACTACTGCTGCGAATGATAATAATCCATCAATTGGTGATCCTGTTCATGTTCAGGAAGAATTTGGGAGTCAAATGTACGTGGAGAAGCAGTATAATGGTCAATGGTTCGATCGGACATCCGGGTGGGAGGGCACCACCTACATAAATGCCATGTCATTCTGTGCCAGTCAAGGAAAAATGGTAGTTTGTCCTTATGAGGGATATTGTCCGGAGGGAGCGAATAGTGTCCCATTTGGTGGCGTGAAGGTGGGCTTTGATGGAGAACGAGAGCAGTGGGCTCCGATTGGGAACAAGTACGACGAATGGGTTCAAATTGGTCCTGTCAATATGTGCATGATGGCAAGTGATATACAGGAGGACAAGCCTCATTGGGAGTATACAGAAGAAGGTAGTCAAATTATCACTCAGCATGTCATGTGTTGTCCAGTAGTGGTAGGGAATGGTGATGGTGGCAGTGCGCCGGCGGCACCAACTACAGTGGTTAATAATGAAGCACAACAAGCAACGGCACCGTCTGCAGTGATAAGTGGTGAAGCGAAACAAGCACAGTTCGATTGGGCAGCGGAAGCTTATGAGCCATTATGGTTTGATCGTAGCAATGGCTGGCTCGGAACCAATTACGGTGAAGCGATCAATTTTTGTCAGCAGCAACAAGGGAAGACGATTTGCCCATTTGAGGCATATTGTCCGATGACTAAAGCACCTGGGAGCGTTCCATTTGGCGGAGTCAAGTCGGAGTATTCTTGGGCCCCAATTGATGATGCCGAGAACTGGTGGGTGCAAGTATCCGGCGCAGACACTTGTCAACTGTATAATGAGATGAATGGTGGACCACCATCGTGGGGAATGGTTGGAAAGAATGAACTTGAAACACGCTACGTTATGTGTTGTAAGAAACCTGATGCAGGAATGGGAGATGCGGATTATTATCACAGCTCCATGTCAGATGAAACCGAAACTCTCCCCGAGGTCGTTATTGACAAGGATGAATGTCAAGATCACCCGACCGCTGTCATCACGACTGACGGACACACATGCGAGGATTTCATAGCTCATGTAGGTCGTGTGCCTCTACATAATGCACGATGTAGCCACGAATCGCCAGTGAAGGATGAGAACGGTGCGACGTTGCTGGTGAAGGACGTGTGCAGACTTAGTTGTGGAACGTGTGGAAATGTTTGGCCGAACGGACCTGCCGCCACTACATCGGACGAAACACCAGCGGAGAAACCACAACCGTCGCAAACAGTGGAAGTCGTTGAAGAAAATGATGCGCTTGCAGAAGCAGGGGCCAAGTTCAAAGTGAGCAGATATGATAGAGACACTGGCTGGCATGGTTCATCGTATTACGAAGCGCTCAAGTTTTGTGGGGCAAGAGGCGCCACTGTCTGCCCCTACGAAGCGTACTGTCCACAAGGACCAGGCAAGGCCATCGTTGGAGGGATGGAAGCCAGCTCACAATGGGTGCCTTTCATAAATGTTGCCAACGGATGGATTCAGATTGGCCCTGAAGATACTTGCATGCCTTACAATTCATTGAATCCGTTCCCACCAGAATGGGGGTTGACTGGGCAGAATAATGCGGAGACATCACACATCATGTGTTGTGAGACTGACGACAACTGGATGCCTGCTGATCAGATTGCCAATGCGGTCGTTTCCTCTGCGCCGAGTCAATTTGACAAGATGTCGATGGACATGTTCAAACCTATTTGGTACGGGAGGAAACACGGGTGGCAAGGAGGTACACATCAAGATGCCGAGAAGTTTTGTAACAATATTGGTGACATGGAAGTCTGCCCTCTCATGGCTGTGTGTCCAGACGGAGAGACATTATTCAACGACATGTCGCCTTTTCCAGGAGAGCAATGGGCACCACTGAGTGATGGCGATTGGGCTCTCATTGGATCGGCCGGATCAAAAGTATGTGGGCAATATAGTACATTGATGGAACAGCCGTCGACTGATGCGGATAGAATGGAAGCAGACAAGAAGCAGCATATAATGTGCTGCGCCAAGTCTATAAAAGACATTGATACACAGAATATGGATGAAGTTATCAAGGCATCGATGGAACCTACCTGGTACGGAAAATCTGATGGATGGAATGGAGGTTCTCACAGCGACGCCGTTGATTACTGCCAAAAGAACGGAGGAGGCCAAAAACTTTGTCCGTATGTTGGATACTGCCCCTATGGAGAGGGGAATCAGCCATTTCCCGGGCATCCCGTTGACTTCAACACAGAGAGAATGCAGTGGTCGCCGTGGGTCGAAGGCACGGGTAAGGGATGGGTATTGGTTAGTCAAAAGTATCAGAACAGTGCGACAACGTGCATGACTTACAGGGATTTGGAAGGTGGTACCCCTCCATGGGACGAATCCGGAAACAGCAACTTGTTTGCAGAATCAAAGAAGTTTATTTTATGTTGTAACACGGGAGAAGGTCCGCCAGCACCAGCAAATCCACAAAGTCCAATTCTGCTACCAACACCAACAAACCCACCTGCTCCCAAACCATCGTCACTCCCAACTCCCAAACCTACACTTCCTCCTCAAGATGTAAAATGGTATCCTATGGACAGTGCCGGTGAAAAAGAATGCGTGCAGGGCAGCGGTTATAGTCCATACTTCCCTGGTAAAGGTTGGACGTATGAGACTGAGATTGATTGTTGCAACGCCTGGTCCCTTCCCTGCAGTATAAAGGAGATGATGTGGTATCCGTCTGAACTCAATGGAGAGCAAGTGTGCGTTCAAGGCAACGAATTTTCATCTCTTATGGTCACTTCTGGTTGGCTTTATACCACAGAAGAGGAGTGTTGCTTTGCTATGAGTTTGGATTGTGCACCGGTACAACCGAAATGGTACCCAACCATTGTCGCGGGTGAGAAGGCTTGCACCTTTGGTGTAGACCTACCACCTTCGCTGTTCATGCAGTTTGACAGTAAAGGAGAATGCTGTGCAGCTTTCCCTCTAGCATGTCCAATCACCACTACTACAACCACAACGACCAGACCAGCCGCAATGACCCCGCCGTGTCAACCAATGGATGGGAAAGGATGTCACTGGTGGCCCAAGGTTGTTTCGTCGGACGAAGGAATAAAATGTATTTACTCTTCGAATTGGCCAATCGAAGCAGCCGATCATCTACATAGTGATTATGATTCGTGCTATTGCGAATACTTTGATTGCTAAGATCAAGATGCCATAGTCTGTATAGTGCTTAACTTTTAGGAAGATCGTTTTCATAAGTCCGAGTGAATTCAAGTTTGTAGCGCCGGGAGACTGTTCTGTTGGAGGATAATGAAGGATAAAAGTGATCAATTGGTCACTGCAATTGACAACATCTTTGATACATATATTATGTGTATGAACTTGACGATCCAAGACAGCTGCAGCTCGAGTTAGTTACATCATTGAGCATTGAGTCTTTGTCAAAAGGTAGGCAAACACATTAGTGATATGTCAGGAACATAGTGACTTTTGGCAACTGCTCCGTGGCGCAGAGGAAGCGTGTTGGGCTCATAACCCAAAGGTCCTCGGATCGAAACCGAGTGGAGCAACATATCTTTTGATAATTTTGCCTAAAAGAGATGTTTACGTGAGTCCGATGAATCAATATTCAATAAATGTAGCTATTGTAGGGCTGGGAGACTGAGCTGTTTCAGGTTGGAGGGAAAAGTGACATCAGGTGTCACATCATGTCCATATCCAAGAACACTGTTTGGATATGTAAGTATGTACCTAGCTGAACAACTTGACGTGCAGCTAGCAGCTACTACCCAAGACAGCCGCAGCTACAGAAGAGCTGTCGTTGAGCTTCGCTTTGAGTCTTTGTCATTTGTCATAAGATGAACCAAACAGTCGCCTGAACCTTTCATGGTCTTGAAACATCTTGTTCAGGTCTCTAGTTTTGGGTGAAATGGATCAAGATGAGTGCTGAATTGTAGTCGATGATATGATGTGAGCACCCTCTCCTCTGCGCCCATACTCCCATCTTTATGACACACGCTACTATTATCTTTATGCCAGAGAATACGTCCAGGAAAACATCAACAACTCATGACCCTTGCAACCTTGATGAACACACTGCTAGATAGAGCTGACTACATACACAACTTGAAGTTGAACCAATCTAAATAACCCCGGAATAACCTCACTTTATGGCGGGAGATGAACAAAAAGTATCTTTGTTCCAAGATCTTTGTCACCCATCAATCTTGACCGTCATCATTTCCACTCCTCCATGGCCTTGAACTTCCGACGAGCCGACAACGCACGGAATCATCTCCATCATGCAAGAGGTAGCCGAAGAAGACCCCGAAGACGGGGCATCATGGGCGGCAACAACTTCAACTGTGGGTGAAGAGGAAGCAACTCCACTAATCGACCATTCAAGTGGAGTCATTTACGGAAGTCCCCTCACCAACATGATGTCCTACACTGCCTCCTCGAGCTTTCCGTCATCCAACACGACTTGCTCCTCTGCAGTCACTCCACGATTTTCCAATGTGACATTAGACGATGAGGATATGTTGAATGATCCTCCGCCGAGGGTGCCCAGTATGAGCTCGACGGCATCTCATCCAACTTCTAGTCATTATCGGGCTGCCATGAGATCATCTCGTGTGCCTCCGCCGCGGCAGTCTTCTTCAATTCGTCATCCAGTCAGCAATGGCTCTGCTAATAACAACAATAACGATACTCTACAATATAATAGTACTGCCAACAATCATAACAGTCATAATCATCGACCGACAACACGCCCAATACTCCCTCAGCGACAACCACAACATCAACATCACTCCACACGATCCTCCCGCATCAAAACATCGACAACACTCATCATTCTCGTCCTAGGCCTATTTCTAGCCATTTGTACACTATTCCAATATTTCGTCATGGGGCCAGATTCATTCAATTTGCCATCCGATTTGGATTTGAATAATAATGATGGGGGGAGTACTATTGGTGATCATGGTGAGGAGGAGGGGGGGAGCAGTAAGGCCAAGAAAAAGAAGTACAAGAATGAGAATGTGTTGTTTGATGAGTTTGGGAGGTATATTATTGAGGATTATGATGCCAATCCTCCTTTCTCAGATATTTTGCCGGTAAGTACCAACTTCTTGTCGTCCAATTACAGTGCTGTACTTCTCTGTCAGTTTCACCACAACTCATACTCATACATACTACTCTCTCAACACTTCCACTTCCATCATCAGGGAGTAGCAGGAATATACGGCAAGCCACTCTACGTATTCTACGTCAATCGAGGACAAGGCATAGCCTCCTTTGGCGTCAAATCCAAAGATTACCCTATAATGGAATACTATACTGCCAATAATGCCTATCAGAACACGGCCTTGTTGGGATTTCGAACATTTTACAAAGGTAGGAGGAATGGGAATTTGTTGCAGGGGAATAAAAAGAGGGAGTTTTTGGTGGAGCCGTTTGATTCGTCGAGGACTCGGTTTTCACAATTGATGGATAGTAGTAGTGGTGGTGATTTGAATGAGCAAGAAGAGAGTAGTAAATATCCCAAGAGACGAATGTTTATTGGTGCGAATGACATGACAATACAAGAGGTGGATATGTTGAATAAGATTGAGACAAATGTGACGTATTTTAACTTGCCGGAAGAGGATTTTGGGGCGTTTGTGAAGCGAACAACTATATCCAACCTGGATGAGAAGGATGCACTGCATCTTTCAGTGTTGGATGGACTTGCTCGAATTCAGCCGAGTGGGGGGAAACTTGAAGCACAGCTCAAGATGATTGGTCGTACATTAGAGGGGTTCATGGGAGTGTATCATGCAGGGAGTGAGGGTGATTTGACAATGCCCTTCTTTCGAATGTCGGAGATTGCTGATGATGATGCTGCAGTCGTTGTGGAAGAAGCGGGGCACTTTTGCTTATCGTACATTGAGTATCAAGAGAAGGACTTACTGCCAATAGTGTATGATACGAACAAAGTCTTTGGTGAGGACACTTCTCTTTTACGTCCAATGGGGTTGTATGAAAAGTCAATAAAGGAGATCCTTGAAGCAAAGCAATATGGAGCGGCACGGACATCGTCGGCATTTGCTGCGGTTGATGATGTAACTATTTGGCCTGGTCAGGAAATTACCATCACTTCGTTTTATGGTAGAGCAGATTCGATCACAGACTTACCCATTATTGCAAGGAGAATTACACAAGGTGGCTTTGCACAGTACAAACTATCCAGGGCAAGAGCGTTGATACAACAAATAACATCCGGTGCGGAAACAGTTACAGCTGATCATCTGTTTGATAAACATGTGGAGCAGATGTTTCTTGACAACTCGTTAATGGGTGGTATTCCGGTTCTCCTTGGCGACGTTGATGACGATGGGCGAAATGCTGATGATGATGAGAAAATAAAAGTCTACCATCTCTTTAGTAGGAGGGGAGATTTGGAGAGAGACTACGACAATGTGAGTAAAAAGACGTCCTTTGGTGTGACAGCTATCTTTCTTCCACTAATTCCTCATGAACAACTTTACTCACCGCTGCTCTCTCCGCCCTCGCTCATTAGTTCATCATTGAAAATACTTACTTCTCGGAAGGACCTAGTAATTTCAGAGATGTTATTCAAAATCGAAGGAATGATGTGATATTCAATCCGAGAGTGGGAGCATTCAACTTTAACATGTTCTTATCGTTGATTCAAGCAGATGGGTACAATCCTTTGTCGGTCGAGGCTGTTGTATTTTCAATAGACGACCCAGAAGTGTGTTTACGGCTTGCCACAAATGCAGTCGGCTTCGCAGATGGGCATCGTGCTCAACGAGAAGCTCTAGCCTCTATTCTGTGCGATGGCGAGTTTAGACCTGGGCAGCTCGTAGAAATGATCGAGGAGCAGAGTATCTTTCTCATGACGAGCCTTTCTAGCTTGATTGACGATGTTGCTGCCGCATCAAAGGTATCACCTGCCGCTGTAACTGAGGGAGCTGGCTTTGCCGCAGATCACTGGACGTACATCATGGACTTGCTGTCGTCGTACTTGCAAATATATCCCGATCGAGAAGAGTATTTGTTATTCAGTAACAAACTCACATACTACTACTCGCACCGCGTTGTTTCTCCTCGTAAGAACAAGTATGTCTTATCAAAAAGTTACAATGGGGAGTGGTTACATGTTCGCCAGCTTGATGCAACGTATGAAAGTAAGGAAAGAGTTGAATATATGCGGCAATATGTGAATCCAGCAAGCGGCTGGTACAAAAATGAGGCAAGCATTCAACACGATGTTGAGGGGAACATCTTCAGAAGTAGTGCGATTGAAAAGCTGTTCCTTTTGGCCACCATCAAATTTGCTACTAGAGATCCTTTTGGAATGGGCATTGAGTACGAAGCAGGAAAACCAGGTTGGAATACAGCTCTTAACGGAATCAGCAGTATGTTAGGTAGTGGTTTACCAGAGACATACGAGCTGAAAATATTGCTCCGGTACATCCATGACGCAATTTTGAAATTTAGCCGTTCGATTACCGTGCCAAAGGAGCTTGCCGTGCTGATCGAAAAGATATCTACTGCATTGGACGAACTTGGAGACAATGAGCACATGCCCATTCATGATGCTGAGGGCATATTCAAAGTTCCGCAACCACTCTTTCTCTACTGGGATGCTGTTGCAACTGCTCGAGAAGAGTATAGAACAGAAACCGCATTATTCTCAGGAGAGACTCGTGAGTACTCCTCTGATGACATTGCCAAACTCGTAAGGAGATGGATGAAACAGATTGGCCTCGGGATTAACCGCGCACATGTGATTGGAAGTCATGGACATGATCAGAAAGTTGCTGCGGTTATAACGCCTACTTACTTTTCCTACAATGTCACAAAATGGGAAGAGACTGGATTTCACAACGACGAAGGTCATCCATTTTGTGTTGCCAAAGAAATGGCCGTCGGTAAATTTCCTCTCTTCCTAGAAGGAGTTGCTCGAGTTATGAAAACAATGGACAAGAAGCAAGCAACTGTGCTGTATGAACATGTGAAGCAGAGTGGACTTCGAGACAATGAATTGAAGATGTACACACTATCATCAACTCTTGTAGGACAAAGTTATGATATGGGGAGAATGATGTGAGTATTATTGATGAGATTACCACATTGCGCTCGTTCTGCACTTAACTTGAACTTATCATTTCATTGTTCTTCTACTACAGGGGCTTCAGCTCGGGCTGGTTGGAAAACCAGTCTGTGTGGATGGATCAATCGTATAAGTATTATCTTGAGCTAATCAAGAAGGGCATGTTTGATCAGTTCTTTGAGGAAATGCGCAGCGGGATGCTTCCTTTTATTGATGGACAGAAATATGGTAGATCCGTGATGGAATGCTCATCTTTCATTGTGTCTTCGGCATTTGAAGATTCAAATTTGCGTGGTCGAGGGGTTCTAGCACGTCTCAGTGGGTCTGCTGCAGAGTTCCTCAGTATTTGGAAGCTCATGTTCATCGGAGATACCTTGTTCCAACTGAATGAAGGGGGCGAACTGGAAATGCAGTTAGTCCCTTCTCTACCTGCGTGGCTATTCAGGGAAAATGAATTTGCACAATCTCCTGCCGACAAGAAATATGTGATTCGTTTCAAGCTCTTCAGTTCCATCAACGTTGCTTACTTTGCTGCCACACCGAAGGATCTATTCGGCGTTAAACCATTGAGGTATACCATTGGCCTTCGAGATGGATCAATCATGTCAGTCGATACCATTTCATCTACTCTCGCTGCAAATATTCGTAAAGTTGTCTTCATTGACTACATTCACGCCTACTTTTAGATGGGTGATGGTGAATAGTTCGCATACATAATTAATGGAATACATCATTATAGCTTCGATGGAGAAAAGAAGTGTTTATGGACTCTTCTCATGCCATTTAGCCACCTATCATAGTCTGATGCTTTCCTTTCAAAATACTTCTTCACTTTTGGATGTGGCAATACTAAGAACCGCCCTCTTTCAATCGCCTGAATTGTCTCCATTGCAACATCCCTCGGTGACAGCACTCCGTCTAGACCAGCGGATCCACCACCTGGAGCTGTACTTGATGCCAACATATCAGTTTGCACTGCTTGTGGACATATGCAATGCACTCTTACTCCATCGTCATGGTGGTGGACAGCCAACCAATCCGCTACTGATACAGCTGCGTGTTTTGTGACATGATACGGCAAAGATGCAATCTGCATTAGCAGCCCCGCTGCCGATGCAGTTATTACAAACACTCCCTCTTCTTCCTCGCTTTCTGTTGATCCGAGACTACTTTGTCGATTCTTGTGACTCCTCCATAAGGAAAATAAGTGACGAGCAGCAAACACATGGGACATCACGTTGACATTCCATATCTTTTCCCATTGCTCATTTGACACATCATCTACGCCGCCCATGGTCATGATACCTGCATTGCTAAAAAATACATCGACCCGTCCGAATGATTTCCAAGCATCGTAAATCACTCTTTTTATATCATTTTCGTTACCGACATCGGCCACACCAAAATCACATCGAAAGTAGTTGTTGGGTTGATGTGTCGCCAGAGATGGAAGGGACGCAGCGACTTTTTGAGCAGATTCGCGAGTGATGTCTACAACATACACACCGCCAGCGCCAGCTTTGGCAAGCTCTTCGCATAGAGCTTTGCCTATGCCAGAGCCACCCCCGGTAACGACGCATAGTTTACCGGTGAACATGCTTGATCTTCAGGCCGCCGATTGTGGACGAAAAAATCTTTGCGCCTTTATTTGCGGGGTTGCGAAAGGCGCCAAAAAGAGGATAGGTATCTCGCTGTCTTCAACATGACAAGACTTAAACATGTAAGTCTTACCGGCACCCAATACGGTTAGTGAAACCAAGTTGAGTGCCGTCCATCCACATTTCCGAAACATGCTGTTACGAACCTTTCTCTTTCACTTTCCCGCGGTTTGCTCAAAAATCATCAAAGCAGGTTCTTACTCTTACCTAAGTATGTCACCATGTCGGGTCTCATGCCGCAGTCCATTCACTGGCTGGACAATCAATAAACGTTTATAGCTGCTGCCCGTGGTGCTTTGGCTTCGTCGTCTTCTTGCTCTTGCCATGCCATCACCTCTGCCTCTGCTTTTTCGACCACGCACAGCCGCAGCATTTTCATGAAATTAAGAGACAAGATGATTCACAACACACCTATCATCTGACAATTTGTGATGCATCTTTTTATGTAGTTGTAGTTGATCCTCAGTAGTAAGAAGTTCATCTCGGCTTGTTGTGATGTGAGTGTGACAACAATTGAACATGGAAATGTCTACTCTTGGCGTAGTTGTGGTTTAAGTAGTGTGCTTGATATTATATGATATCTTCGTGCGCTTCACGAGGCACCACACGCACTCCTCCGAATGATTAAGATTGCAGCGTTTCGGGTTTCGGCTTGGTTGAAGAGAAATACTGAATATGAATCTGCCATCGAGAGAGACAGCTCTTGCACACTAAAACTAAAGAGAACGAAGATTCATGATAAACATAACACGGTAGTCTCTAGAGTCTTAAACTTGACTGCTGTCTACAATACTATCTCCCAACAATTGAAACAATGACAACTTGCATTGCGCTTCTTACCACCGAATATAGACAAAGCTGAAGCATCATCCTCTGCTTCCTCAATCTTTGTCGCCCGTTGTTGCTCTTGTTGCCAAATTTGCTGTTGCTGTTGCTGTTGTAGTTGCAACCTATACACTACGTCGCCCCTCCTCCGAGCCGCCGTTGGAGTTGGAAGGTGCTCTCTTTCACTTTCATCTTCTTCGTGCTCATAGATGTAGGCGCACTCATTGTATCCTTGAACGAAACGTGCAGCTGGGATATTGCGTGGGTGTGGATTGTTGTGACGACGATAATAAAGCTTGAGATTGCCGCTGCCATTATAGTTGCGGTTGCGCCCCTCCTCCGAGCCGCCGTCGGAAGATACTCTCTTTCATTTTCATCCTCTTCGTGCTCACAGATGTAGGCACACTCATTGTATCCTTGAATGAAATGTGCAGCTGGGATATTGCGTGGGCGTTGATTGTTGTGACGACGATAAAGCTTGAGATTGCCGTTGCCGCTGCCATTATTGTTGTGGCCACGGTGGATGTTAAGGGCACTTCTTTGGTGGTGGTGGCGGCCACCTCGTCCTTCCTTGGCAGGGGCAGTAGCAGCGGTCGGCTTGCCTCCTTTTCCTTTTCCTTCTCGTTCACCATCACCATCACGTCCTCCTTGGCCTTGGTTGGATGGGTGGCCGCTGAGGGAGTCATCACTATCGTTGTTGGCCGTCATGATGAGATGTGATTCTCCTTCGGTTGTTCTTCCTCTCTTTATGGCTTCTGCTGACAGAACAGGCAGTCGGTCAGTGTCAGCAGTCAGCCGTTGCAAAAATGTGCGAACCTGGAGGTTTTAGATTGGTATGGTGCTCGGAATGACCCGAGCACCACTCAACCTCAGCTCAAGATCAAAGAAGCAGACAGCCACGTTTCCAGAAGAAACTGGCCTTTCATTCCCGAGTACCACTCAACCCTGCGTCTGTCAAAAAGTTACAGAAGATACAATACATAGTAGTCTTTGCTAATACCAGGTCACATCAGTTGATCTAAATTATTATATTTATCTGTTGTCATTGCTCATCGTGCCCCTCTCCTTGATAGTCTTCTAAGCCGAACTGTTCCATCCCAGGAACAACTCACTACCCCCCCTATGGAAGAGTTGCCACTGCTTTTCCTATTTTGTTGCATTGCATCCTTGGAAGAGTACACATCCAAGCCTGATATAGCATCCTTGTGTCCACTGTAATGACTACTCAACTTTCTTCCAGATAAAGCATCCCATTCATTGACTATGCCATCATCACTTGCACTCAAAAAGGAGAAGTCATCTCGACCCAATGAACGAGATAACTTCACCGATCCGCAATTGTTAAGCGTTCTTGACTGTTCGTTGTGATTCATTGCTATGACAGGTGTACGCACTGTTCTCAACGAACGCGGCGTCTCTTGAGCACTTTGGTCAAGTGCATCCACATCAGTTCCAGAAAGTACACGGAAATCCCAAGTTGCAAGAGATCCATCTGCCCCAGCAGAAATCATTAGAGGCTCGGATCGATTGCCAAGAATCAAGTCGGAAACGGGTGCAAGATGATGCCTCAAAGCAAAGACGGGCGAAGAGCCAGCCCTGGTATCCCAAAGAGCAATCGAGCGATCAGTCGAAGCAGACACAATAGTATTTGGTCCCCAGAAATGAGTTTGAGTGACAATGCCCTGGTGACCACGAAATGTCGACAGGGGGCTGTCGGTGATCCCAGACATATCCCAAAGTCTCGCCGTTTTATCCGCTCCACCTGAAAGCAACTTATCCCCGTGCCATGCAGTTTTGATACAAATTATTCTACCCTGGTGTCCAGACAATATCTGCGCATCTGATGCATCGAAATCGATTGGGGCGGCCGGAACTATTTGGCGACTATTAAAGAAGCGGGGGGATTGCCTCTGTTGATTCTGATCACCTGTCTGCTCACTTGACGATGAAGATTTGAGAGACCACAATTTGATGAGGCCGTCCTCTCCACCCGACAACAATGAATCTGGACGATACATTGCTGGAGGGACGTCGATACAGGTGACCCCTCCGCGATGTCCACCGATTGCAACCCCTGCAACAGCTTCTTTCAGTCCAAAATCATCTCCCGATGAATGACCTGGATCGGCTCCGTACTCCCTGCGTAACATGCAACCTGCTTGATAAACGTCTTTCAACGACCAAACTCTTAAGCCTCCGCCAGTCATTCCAGCAATGACACGACAACCATCAACTGCTGCCAATATACCTTCCTCGTCGGGACAGCTGCCTGGTATTCCGGCTGCATTATCAGGTCCCCCAAAGCGGTATCCAGATCCTTTTGCAGCAGCTAGACAGCTGACCGAACCAGAACCAGTATCTTGGTCTCCATCACCTTTTGTGCCCCATTGAAGCTGCAATCCGTTCACAAAATTAGATTTTGAATGCAGTGGAGATGAACACCTTGGCAGTGAGCAGCTTGATCCATAATCATTTTTCTCTTCGCCAAAATGGATTGTGTGAGCTAGGAAGACGCTGCCATCGACACCACCCGTTGCCACTGCAGCATTTCCAAATACTGCCATAGCGGTGATAGCAACTCTTCCTCCGTGTCCTGGAGCATCAAGCACGGCAGGTGCCTGCTGAGCGCCGTGCAAGCTATTGCTTGGTATTGCAAACGCCCGAGGGTTCACAGTTCGAGGGCAAATTGACGGGTGAGACCAGGCTATTTCTTCCGATTCTAAGGTGGTGCCCATACTGAGTGATCCAAAACCTACAGCATCTTTGATCGGCAGAGAGTCCTTTCGGACGAATGCAAAATCTCCCGCTCCTACATCATCAGACATTTCTCCCTCGCCTTCATCTCGCTTTGCAGTCAATCGTCTAGCCAATACAAGAAGTGCTTGGCCCTTTTCAGTTGCAAACCAACCCTTCTCTTCGCTGACCCGCGTGGCAAATCTGGCAAGTTCCTCAGCTGGCACTCCGTATCCTACCATCTCATAGAGTGTAGACACGGCAGCTTCGTAGGCATCGGCGTCAAGACTATCCTCTCCACCTCCATGGGACGACTCGTCATCATCTAAATTTGCATTGTTGGCTTCATCTTTGCGGTCATTTTGCTGGTCTTGCTGATGAAGTAAGAGAACTCGTTCCCACAGGCGTAAATCAGCGAAAATAGGATGAACTTTGATCCGTTCAGTCATGTAAGTGCTCCGTTGTGGCTCTGACAGAGCTGCATTTGTAGCTGAAGTAGTGCAAAACCCCCCAGTGTATGTGAGCAGACGGTAGGCAGACTCATAATTCTGCTCTTCCACGCAAGCCTCCAAAACGGCATAGCATAAACGACACATGGAATCAAATGTGTTGGGCTCAAGACGTGACACGCTTTGTTGCGTTGATGTTCGTTTTGACTCGTCTTGGGTTCGTTTGCGCCTCTGATTTTCAATCTTGGTTCGCTGACTTAAGACAGAGAATAAATATCTTTGAGCCGAAGGATTGCGCAAAGCAAGCTCGGCTTCAACAATCAAATCACGTCCATTTTCTGTAAAATCGGTCTCCCCGGATCCAAACGCTAGCTCAAGGCATTGCCTAACTTTGTTGCGATCATCAGCATCGACACGGGGCTGAGTTTCGTAGCCAGCCGATGAGCCCTCCATCGGGAGTTCAGGCACACCTAACATCACGGTCGATAAGTCGAACGAGTTCTCAATGTCGGCCTTTTCGATGACTGGAGTGCTTAATAGCAAATCTTCTTCATCCTTGTGATCATTAGCGATTTTCCAAGCCCTGTAGCGTTGATCGCCGATTGCATCTCGTAACTTAACACGAGGAAGGACCTTGATATGTTGTAGAATGAGCTCATCTTTCCAATCTGTCTCCTTGTCGTCTCCGCCCCAAGCCGGCAATGCAAGCATATTATTGAACCGCCACGGATTCTTTTCAAGTTCTATCAAATACTCAAATGACAATGCATGAACTCCCGCTGTGCCCGGCTCTTGTTGATTATTGGTAATGATTGGCTGAAGAATGCTGTGGGTGAAAGAGACGGATGAATATTTGTCGTCATTATCAAGCCAAAAAGTGTCGTTGATTGCATCGATGCCATAATCTTCAAGCTTGAACTCCTCATCACTATCATCAAGCCAACTAGCGCATTTTCCCAGAGCACGTCTGGAACCGGCACGATCGATTCGATATGTTGGAATCTTTTGTTCGATCAATTCAAGTGACTCGTAAAGCTTTTCAGACGCCGCCTCGCACTGAGATGTCCCAAAGCTAGTAGAGAAATAATCCTTCGATCCTGTCGTGGGATCCTCCTCTGGTTCAATAGTATCCATAACTTCGTGGAAGTATGAAGTTTCCTCCTCGCTCAACCGTTCCAAAAGTTGATGGAAATGCTGCGTGTTGACTAAAACTGACAGAAATCGCTTTGAACGAGGAGAAAGAATCTTAGCCATCCGATCAGTATAGTTGATATCAATCAGTGCTGTTGGTCGTTTATCTTCGAATAAAGCAGGAGCCTGCCTCAAAAATCGATCGCGGTTGAACACTGGTTGAGATGCCGAAACGAAAAAGAGACAGTCTTGGTAACCCCGAACTAAGCTGCAGATTTGAATAGCAACATGAATGCGGAATTTCCTCTCGGGCATACTCTCGTTCTCGAGACGGAGTGAACGGCGGCAGCCTGGAAACATGGACGTTTTCATTAGTTCTTCTAGCTCATCATCCTCCCTTAATAACCGGAACAATGCTTTAGATATGCTCGTCGAGACGGATGCAGGAAGAGCTGGAGGTATTTTTGTTCTCGCACCCCTCCGTCCATCATACTCAGTGGATCCTGCCACATCATCCAAATCAACCACGACGATTTCACTCAACGTGCTTTGATCCACAAACTTCAGGTTAACAGATGCAACACCAACGAAGAAGGGAAGCGGTGCATCCAAGATTTCAAGCATGTCTTTTGGTAACACAGGAATATAAGGTAGCTGCCACGTGAAAGGGAAGATCAGGGCTGTGATGACTTCTGCAACCATCGCCACATTTGCGACATTAACTGAGTGGATCAAAATCCTACATTCCGTAAGTGCTGCGGCTAGAAGCAGTGTCAGCCCCTCTGCACCCAAGAGACGACAAGCAGATGCGATGGCAGCTCCATGAGGGAGAGGGGGCAACCCATTCGGAGGAGCAGCTGTTATATGTAAGCGTTCTCCTTCAAGGAAGGGTATGGAGCAGTGCACAACTCCAGGTATCGGCATTGAAAAATTGACGATGAGATGGAACAAGTCTTTCTGCAGCAATCCATATATTTTGGAAGTGAGCGAAGCAGAGTCGGCAGAAGTTGTTAAGGCCAAATTCGACGATTCGTCAGATGCTAACTGTGATTGCATTTCATTGCACGTGCGTAAAAGTATTTCTTCGATTACACCGACAATTGGAAGGGTCTGAAACAGCACATGTAAAATGTTAGCAAAGTTGTTGACCAAAAAAAGAGATGACACTACAGATCTCACCGTTGTTAAGCATATCCCAATTGGCACCCACAATCGCTTCTGGTAGCTACCCGACTTGGCATCATCCTCCCCTCCTCCCCCAGTTAACATCTGAGCAAAATCATCTTGTCTTGGATCGACTCCCTTTGGAGCAGGGACGTAAAACCTCACAATTGTGCCATACGTCTTGACCAATTTTGACCCATACACGTCAGAATTCGATGATAGGACAAACCAAGAAAAAGACGATGCAGTATCCAAACACATGTCAAAATTACTCGACGAGAAGTCTAGCGATGGATGACTCATCGTCGACACTCCCCCCGCCTTTAAATCATCGTGAGTCGGAGCATTCGGCCCTCGCCACAATTTACAACCCTCGGGGAAGCAAAACCACTCCACTTGGGGAATGAGGCCGGTCATTCGTCCATTGTTAATGTGAAATTCATCGTTTGGGGGGAAACGCTCTAAGACGCTGCATTCAGGTGTACTCTCCACCCAACCCTTCGATCCATCATCATTCCTCTGGTCGCCAATATCTTTTGCTCCAATAATACAGACAAAGTCAACCACACCCGGTTCTAATTCTGGTTCTTCTGGCTTTTTCACTTCCTCCTTTTCTTTCTTCTGTTTAGACGATTTCTCTTCCACCTCATTGGTAGGCGGGACAGGTGCTGTAGCAGCAGGTGTATTCTCCTTTTCCTCCCACGCCGATAAATCAATCATGGTGGTATTAGTCCTCCCCCCCTCCCCCTCCTCGTGAATTTCGTCTTCGACATCATCCAAATATGATGCACTGGCAAATGTAATTTCCAATAAGACCGAGGGACATCGCCGTGGACCATGTAACAATGTTGGTTCATCATCGCCACCACCACCACCTTCCTCCGACATTCCACTACGAGAGCTTCCAGATAATGATCCCGCAGGGGAGGAAGAAGAGTTGTTGTTGTTACTAGCCGCATTTGGATCATCCAACTGATACCAACGTTCCACCACCGCAGCACCATTTCCACAAACTGCATCTTCCAATGGAAGTTTGTTGAATGGGATAGAAAGTGTTCCTAAACATAATCCCTCGGAGTAATGGTAATGATCATCATCTCGATGTTGTTGTGACTTCTTCTTCTTCTTCATGGCGCCGACGACCATACCATTTTCTTCTGATGCATTGTCCACAACAGTCACCCCCTCATTATTATCCACACCACCACTCCCCGTACTTCCACTACCACTATGATTCTTCCTCTCACTCCATTTCTGCTGATACTCCACCAAATCATTCTGCTGCATTCCTGCTGTTGCCAGCCCCTCCCCCACCTGCTGCTGCTGTACACCGCCACCACTCTTCATTAAAAACTGCGCCACATTCGCAGCCTGCTGTTCCTTCTGTGTCACAACTGCCACTCCACCTTTGTTCCGAATATGTTCCACATATTGTTCTTTCCCCTTACGCCATAGACCACGTATACCGGAGGTTAGATGGGACATTTCATCGGAGTTGTGGTCACTTGAATTTAGCTCATCGTCAATGTTATTATTGTTTGCCCCATTAGTAGTATTGTTGGTGGTATAGTAATCAGGAGCCAACCGGGTACACAATTTAACCACCAAGGCACTCTCCATGGGAGTCTGCAGTGCATCCCATCGATATTCCTCGTTCCAATCGGCCCCGTTCCCGCCACCGCCGTTGGTGGATTTGGACATGAGTTTGGATGTGGAGGTGCGTTGTTGAGAGGGTGGGATTTTGAAGGTTAGGAGGTGGTCTATTGGGTTGTTTACTGCAGAAGTTTTGGATTTGGACTTTTTTTGTGGAGCAGAATCTTCGTGTTGTTTTGAGTCGTCTTCATTGTCGCTGTCGTCATTTTCATTTCGCTTGGGCAAAATCGTCCTCGAGCGGCGACGATCATTACTGCCATCATTGTCATTATCATTACTGCCATCATTATCACCACTCTCCAGCGCGGCAACAATATCCTCCACCACACCAAACTTGAACCACGGACACAGCGGCACAGTTGGACTTAGCGAGGGGGGCAGATCGACTGCGGAGAGGAGGCGGACGCGGAGGGACCATTGCTCTTCGTCTTCGTCTTCGGAGGCACTGCTGGACGAGTCGTATTCTTCGTCGTCGGATGATAAGGTCATCTGAACTGTTGTTTAATTTGTGTATCGATAATTTGCACAAGATGTGTGATGTGTTCCCCGCCAAATAACGCTATGCTGACGATCACAAGCTGCTCGATAGATGACTAATGTGCACGACGGCTTCAAATTTGGATGGGGCTTAAGGTATTAACTTGGTTGTTCGGGTAGGGACACGATCTATTTGAGTACATATGATTGCATCATTTGACTTTCCGCATTCCGAACTTTCGTTCAGGTTCGAAGCATCTCCGTTCATTTGATACGACTTTCTGCGCCTTCGTTGAGTGCCGGTAAGACTATCAAGTTGTTGAAGCTCCACCACTACTACCAGCCAGCTGCACCCACTTGCAACTTCTTACTTGCCCCTGCCTCCTCCATCCTCTCTTCCTACGCGCAGCCATCATGCTCTCTAGCGGCAAATAAATGTCACCTACGCCAGCTTTCAATCGATTGACACCATCAGCGGCAGTGATCTCAAGAGAGTAACCACGACATCATCACTACTTCACCAGAACGAGGTATTTTTGGTGGCCTTATGTATCTACAATGCAAAATAACAGAGCTGATGTGGGCACGTCCAATAGGAGGGGTAACGATCAATACATGAAGGATATCGAGACCTTGCTTGAGGATATATTACTTGGATCGGATGAGACATAACATATTGCAACAAAATAGATGCAACAATGTATTATACATAGTATGGCTAAGGATTGAGCGTTTATCAACTTCCAACTCTTTGCTGTAGTGCATCTGCTGGAGGCTGCGGGAAAGTACAGTATTGGTACATACATACCTACGTACTTTGATAACGAATCCACTTTACACATCCGTTGAAATGTGTAAAGTGGATTTTTTGGCAAAGTCGCCAGAAAATCCACTTTACACAAAGCAGTCGCCAGATAATCCACTTTACCACATCCACTTTACACATCAACATAATCATCGTGTGGCTGCAAAGAAACCATCGCCCCCATGTACTCCCTTCTTCAATATATTGACGCCGACCACCCTTAACTCGCTCTGCTCGCCGCCGCCGCCCATCGTTTATCTAAAACATATTAATTGCAAAAAAGTGCTCTAAAGAGGCTAAGCGGGATCTCGCGAGAGTTCACCTGCCTTCATTAAAAAACTACTGTCGTAAATCGCCGAAACCCGTTATTGGAGAGAACTTCCCTCCGACAGGTTCTGGCTATATTAGACATCTATCCCTTGGTTTTCTTGGGTGGCTTGCTCAACATCCCACTGTCTCCGTTGTGCTAAGTGGAGGTTTGACGGATGCTCACATGGCGATCTGTATGGCAGACCTGGCACGTTAGTATCAATCAGGTGATTTGGGGACTCTAGGAGTCTTACCAATTCCGGTGTGGTTTGTTGGTGGTTCTCTTGGCCTGCTGGTGGAGCAGGCTTCCGATGGCTGCAAGCTTTCTTCGACTTTCTTTTGGGAGTGACTTTTTTCTGCGTCAAGCGCGTCCTCAGTGCATCAGAATCAATATGGGCGAACTTGTGAAATCTCGTGGAGCATTTACACGCTGCGTAAATGTCGTCATTTTCGTTAATAACTTTGTGCTTGTCGTCACGTAGGGCTTTCATAATCTGTTTCCTTTCTACCATACAGATTTTGCAAGCCCTGGTGCGTGCCGATTTCGTACATTGGATAGGCTCTCCCTGCCAAATTACTTCGACAGAGACAACCTGTTTGAGTTTTGCCCTTGATCGGTTACTGTTCGTACAGTCTCCACATAGTTTGGCAAAGTGGTAGGCGAAAGAATCCGACTTGGCAGCTGCTTTCTTCTTCTTCGGGTCGTTTGGGTTTCGTTTGTAGTCGACTAGAGACCAAACTTGTTGGAAGTGTGTCGATGTCCTCTCCTTCAGGTGTTGTACTGTCTTTCCGTAGTAGGTCTTGTCGGTAGTCTTGTCTTTCAGACCGTAGATTACCATCTTCTTGCGGCAGTCGCCGCCGTACAGACATTCTCCATCTTCGCATAAGGATAAGACGTTACAGTTGCAAGGTAAGTCCAACATCTCTTCATCCACAATCCCCGTCATGACTTTCTTAGACAGGTCCGCGTTGAATAGTTCGCCTAGGTTTGTGAATCTCGAGTTTGCCATCTTGAAGCGAAGCCATGGTAGTTTGTGCTTCTTGACTAATTCCTTAATCATTCCGCATACTGGCTTGTCCCAGAAGTTGGTGGTGCGTCCAATAACGAAGTATGTAGCTCGTGCGTAGTCCTTTTGCAGCTTCTTCCTCCGTTGTTGTTCTTCTTCTGTGCTCCTTAATATCGTGTCGTTTTTCAACTTCTCATTAGCTTCTTTTAGAGTCGGGTAGACTTCTGGTAGAGGAAGACCAGCTCTCTCAAGTGCTTCGATGTGCTTTGGGTAGAGCACATCAAGCGTGGTGTCTTCGTTGTCCTCGTGGACTGAAGTTAAGCTTGTTAGGCGGCGAAGGACACCATGAGGGATTGCTTCGAATGTTGCTTTGGTATGCGCGCTGTCCTTGTTGAGGTATTTGAGTTCTTGGTTCGGCTTTAGATGGACTCTGAATTGTAGTTCATCGTGTCTCCAGTACATCTCCAAGTCAAGGTAAGGGAATGCATCTTTCCTGCATATCGTTATCTTGTCAGAATATCTCGGCACTTCTTCGGGAGGTGAGTTTGGCTTCCAAATTTCCATGGTGAATTTGAGACTGTCTGATCCAACTAGAGTATTAACTCTACTTTGGAATTCTTCATACCAGTCACAGATTTCATCCGTTGTTTTGTTAGCCATGTCGACTTTAATCCCGTCATCGCGGTAGATCTTTGAATAGGTGTCACCGCCGTCTCCTTGAAACATCTCATCGAGATTCTCCAAAATGAAGGCTGCTACTAGATCCGCTAGAAATGCTGATTCGTATCCTCCAATAGTTAGTCCTTTCGATTCAGCATCGGATCCTCCGTATTCGTAGTATTTTCCAGCAAATGTAATCATTGTGTTGGACATACCAAATTTTATCATTTCTAAGCATGAATTGGCTTTCTCCTTATCTTCCTCTGGTGCATCTTTGAGAAAGTACTCGACTGCTCGTTGGACGTGCCCAATTTGGATTGAGGGGTACATAGCTTCAATATCTAATGTCACGATCGAGGATTGTTTTGTGATGTTCAACTTCTCCAAATCTTCTTTTAGTTGTGATGCTTGTTTGATTGTTTTCCTCATGTAATCCACCTTGTTCCTATCAAGGATATTTTTCAATCCTCTCTGTCCTACGTGCGGGTAGCCAGCGGTGAAGTTAGCTGCTGGTACTACTAGTCGGGAGGGGTATCTGCCAGTTTCATCGTTCTTCTTCTTGTGGTCTTTTATCAACAATTTGACTGTTGGTACAGACTTCTTGTTGAAGGTGCTTTTGATGTAGTTGCTTTCATTTATTGATAGTAGGTCTGCGTATTTTGGTAGTAGAGCTTTGGCTTGCTCATATCTCTTCTGCAGTTCATTAAAGTCAGATGGAACCGCTTCTTTTGCAAGATGCTTCTCCACCATGTCGATGTAATCTGCAGTATCCATGATGCATACAGAGTTAGTTTTGTCTGTTCTGGCTACTACCAAGTCAGGTCTATTTTTCAGCATTTGAAAGACTCTTCTTCAATATATTGACGCCGACCACCCTTAACTCGCTCTGCTCGCCGCCGCCGCCCATCGTTTATGGTGTGCCATCGTGACCGATGAAATGAACGGACCGGACCGGCCCCAAAAGTCTAGTCGACTCTGTGAATTGGACTCCAACCGCACCATCGTGCTTTCATTGAACAATATAAATCGACGCCGGTTGAGTTTCTTTGGGATGATGTAGATCTTTGCTGTGTCATATGGAGAAAATTAGATGTACACAACTACTAAGACAGAGCCCATACAATCATCTCTCATCTCATGAGGGCACGGGAGGATAGCTCCGACATATCTTGATCACTTAAAGCAGCAACAAAACCAACAACATGAGTGACACCGAACGAAGATAACGATTGAAATGATTATGATGGAAGCTTCGATCACATAGATTTTGATTGCGGATGAGCCGCCTTCTATAGAGTCGGGATGATGATGACATGAATATGTGAAGGAGAAGATGGTGATGTTGGAGGAGGACACGATATTGATACAACAACCAACTAACAACATAGTCATCAACAACACTCCACACTACTCGAACAGGATTGGACGCAAGTGTCTACAGCGGAGCGTATCACTAGGAGTACGAATCATTGATCACGCCCGCCCTTTGGCTTGCCCTCTGTCTTCATGGATCTGAGTGTAATCAACACATCATGTTGTTCACTGCTTAAAAGAAATGTATTTCGCGAGTTGGGAGAACGAAGCACCGTTTATGAACAGCTACATTGCGACCAACCCATCATGTCCTCGGTGCATTCTCAGCAGCGTCTTTCTGGATTTCACCAAGGGTGATTTCACACATCATGACAATTCTGTGAGTTAGCGAGTGCAAACAGTAGCTGCGCGGTTGTGCTTTAAGAGATGATTCGAATGAAGCTGCGGGGTTGTGCTTCAAGAGATGATTCGAATGATAGACATCTTATTACTTCGTCATTATGGATTTGGAGTGTCACCTTGGGGCTTCAAATTGAGATTGTAGAGGTAAATTAAGCTGAGTAGAAGTTACAATGAGCTGCCTTTTTACGGCTGTACTTAGATGGTTATCACGAACGAAGACTCGACCTTCAAAATAAAGAGTGGTTGATCGTCATGGTGTACTATCTATCACTTTCTGCAAACTCCGTTTTCTTTATCTTCTTCTCACACTGCTGCTCATCATAATCATCATCATTACCCAAACACACTGCTGATTTCGGAAAGGAAATAGCTTGTACGAAAATATGCCCTCTTTCCGCCCAATCCACCCGAATAATTCGAGTTATCTGCCTCCCTACCGTAAACCTTGAGAAAGTAAAGTGCCCTCATGAGATGAGAGATGATTGTATGGGCTCTGTCTTAGTAGTTGTGTACATCTAATTTTCTCCATATGACACAGCAAAGATCTACATCATCCCAAAGAAACTCAACCGGCGTCGATTTATATTGTTCAATGAAAGCACGATGGTGCGGTTGGAGTCCAATTCACAGAGTCGACTAGACTTTTGGGGCCGGTCCGGTCCGTTCATTTCATCGGTCACGATGGCACACCATAAACGATGGGCGGCGGCGGCGAGCAGAGCGAGTTAAGGGTGGTCGGCGTCAATATATTGAAGAAGGGAGTACATGGGGGCGATGGTTTCTTTGCAGCCACACGATGATTATGTTGATGTGTAAAGTGGATGTGTAAAGTGGATTATCTGGCGACTGCTTTGTGTAAAGTGGATTTTCTGGCGACTTTGCCAAAAAATCCACTTTACACATTTCAACGGATGTGTAAAGTGGATTCGTTATCAAAGTACGTAGGTATGTATGTACCAATACTGTACTTTCCCGCAGCCTCCTGTACAATCTACGACTTTTTTGTATGAAAGATAAATTATTGTCACGAGCAAAATATTAATATTAATGTAGATAGGATCGTCGCTCTGGCCAGCTGCCAGAAGATCAAGAATATGTAGCACATCTACGTCAACGCAAACTAGATGAATTAAGTCGAAGTGCTACAGTTGACTGATGATGACCACAACAGCAACAACAAAAACAAAACAGAGTTTTGGCAGTAAACACACTTGGAAAGGAACGAGGCATGATGAGAGAGAACAGGCCCCTCCAGAAGCTATGCATCAATCGGAGGAGTTGCACTTCTCTCATCCTCACTGTCTTCTCGAAGTACCATCTCCTCTTGCTTGGCAACGAGCAATTGCAACTTTCTTCTAACATCAGTTATCTGTTTGGAGTGATCAAAGTCGAAGCATTCCATTATCACGCTTAGAAAGTCTTTTAGCCGCTCTCGGGATGCATTGGAAAGCAAGGTTTCGTCTGTTTGCCATCTCGATATTTAACTAAGTATTTAATAATAAGGACAGACGACAAAGTCCAATGTAAGATGTGGTGGTTGATGATATTATTGACTCTCTCTCTGGAGCTAGAGTTGAGCGCAGCGCGAAGCTAGTATTATTGATTCCGTGTTCGTGACGTGTCAACGACTGAGTAACCCAAGGAGGAAGCCTTGTACCTATGATGTTGCGCTCATCAACAAGGCAGAAGAGAGTGGCGATGTGATGATTCATTTTGTTCGCCATTATGCAATAATCCGCATTTGACGTTCTCTTGGATTGGGTGAGACATAAGATCGTGCAGACTATATTTTGCTAATATCATCAATGATGACAACTTTGTGGAGCTATAAGTTGAAGAGTGGACGAAGATATCTTGGTACTGTGGACAGTGCATTTTTGAAGACTTTGTGAAGAAGAATGTTGTGTATTCTGGTAGTGACATCCTCGATAAAGATGGGACACATTGGGACTGTATTGTTTCGTATTCGTAGCCTCTAAATACGAGTGATTATTATTGTATCCTACTTTCATTTATACTATACACGCTCTTTTCTAAGTCCAAACAAATCAATTATCGACTTCCCAATTCACAGCTACATCACAATCTCCTTCTTCGATATTACATGCTTCTTGGCTCTGATTACGAGTGGTTGCAAAGTAATAATAGTCAGAGAAGCGAGATGGTACAGGAGAGATCTTGATCTTCCTCTCGAGAGATGCAGAGCCTTCCTCTCCGCTATCATCATCGACATCCATGGTTGCATTGATCGTAATATCCATCGTATCTGATACCACAAGCTGTTGATTACTCTTGGTTGGCCACCGGTCACTGTGGAAGCGCCTTTCAGCAGGGACATCTTCATCTTGAACTTTCTGCAGCGAGGCAGAAGTGATGAAATGAGTAAACACATATAGAAGAATTGAGGCTGTGACCAACAGCCATGACGCCGCTTCCACAGTTGCATTCACACTGAAACACTGAGCATCCTCTTGTTTCAATATGCCGCTATTTGCTAGCTTATTCAAAGTGCCGTTGAGTGGGTCACAGTAGGCATTAATCATAAACTCTGAAACTCCGCCAAGTTGCCAAGCAGAGATGATGATAGATAACACATAAACCTCCATGTATTGCCAAGCTGCCAAGCACTCATTGGCGACGTAGTTCTTCCTCCTTTGCTCTACATTGGTTGGGGCGAACCACTGTATAGATTGAGATGCTGCTTGTGCTAAAGGTACCAAGAACACACAAATTACTAGGAGCGAAGCAAGACTACCCAATCCAGCTAAATCGGATGCTGTATTGAGGTAGCGAGCTTCGTCCATGATCATGTTGGCTAAGTCAAAGACGCTGTAAGAAGTTTTGGCTTCCTGAAATTGCTGACCACTTTCGATAGCGAGACCGACGATCCCAAAGGTCTCTATGCTGAATGACGGAAGAGTACAGCCACAGATGACAAGTAACACGAACGAAACTTGCAACATGGCAAACAACCAGCTTGCACCCTTCTTAACATGAGCGCGTTCAGTTGAGGCTTCATAGTCTAATACGAAGCTGTGCTTTCGGAGAGGCGATCTCACTGCGTTAGATGGTCTGGAAACACCCCAGTCATCATCTTGGCTGTCCCTAGCAGCTGCGATCGTTTTGCGGTGGTAATGGATGATGACATGACTCGAGATTTGTGAAAGCAGCTGCGCTAGCATGTTCGCATACAAACCCCAGAGGGGCACGACTAGCATGTTGATCGAGTAGAGACCTTCTGGGAGGAAGCTCAGGTGATCTGGACTTTCCACAGAGAGGCGAAACGAGGCCAATGTCATTAAAAGGACAAACACATCAACCATCGACCATTTACCGAGTGCATCTAGCCAACTTAGAACCTTGCCTCGACGATCCGATGATACACGCGTTGTAGGGAGGAACCAAATAACAAGAGTGACGAGCTGTTTCGTGTATGGCCATACTCCAGAGAAGATCACAATCAGAATTGCAAGGGATTTCGCTCCTGCATTCCACATCTCAATTGTTGACTTTGCCATACTGAACTCAAAGAAGCCATCCACGTCAAAAGGTGTACCTCCAAAGCTGCCACTCAAATTCACTGTTCCACCAAGACTTAAATGACCCGACAGGAAGAGTGCTATGTTGCCCAGGATGACGATGGGTATGAAAAAACGAAGAAATAATGGAACATCAGCACTGAGCGCCAACGGCCTCATTCTCGAATCCAAGTCTTTAATTCTCTTAGATTCCTCACTCTGCATCTTCTCGAGATCCACCAATTGTTCGTGCGTAAGTGTCTTCAGCCATCGCTCGTGGCGACGCATACGCACGATCCTCGTGATGGCAATTGCCAAGGCGATGAGTACCAGCAAGCAAGAAACAACTGCAATTATTGCAATCAAGAATCCATAGGAACTCTCGCTCTTTGCCGAGGCGATCATGTCGTCAAATTCCAATCCATTGAAGCCTTTCATGTATGTGGGACTATGCGGACATTTCATGCCTGCTTCATTCAACGCTTTATCAATATAACTTTGAACGAAGTCACCTCCGAGTAGGTTCGACACGTAAGCAAAGACATCGTTCGCAACTTTTGTCGTGTCATCAATTCCTTGCTGCGAAGATACGTAAGAAGTCATATCAAGGAGGAGGGGGGATGAACAAGCTATGCAATTGAGGTCGATCCTGGCTTCTGCAACAGCCCAGGCAAGCTCTCGAAGGACAATCCCAGAATCCGCCTCATCTTCCCTCATCCCGTACTTGTCAAGGACAGGAGTCACTACAGTTGCGAGCCAACAGTCCATATTCAATAAATCCTTGAGCGGAAATTGAAGGAACGGATATTCCTGGACTTCTGCGAGGAGTTCCAGCATCATGTCCATGCTCTTCAAGCTGATAACCAGCTCGAGTTCATTGTTCACTTGTACCTCGTCGCCTTCACCGTTGACCTTGAGCGTGAACGAAGTACGTAGTGCATCCTCCCCAACACCAATCGATACAGAATTGTTTACTGCGCTTGATTCACCCATCATTGGCTGTAGTAGTTTGATTGGAGCTCCAAGACTGTCGATGTTAGAGATTCGCAAGTCCGAGAGAGCGATGTCAATTTTTGCATTCAAGCCGTTGAGAGCAACGTCAATATTTTGACTAAACAAGTCTCCACGGAAGTGAATGTCTCCTTCTACGGTCGATTGACGTTCAGTCAGTGTTGCAATGAGACTGTTCATTTCAGGCATTCCGTTCTCATCCGTTGCGGACATCATGCGGTCCAAGACGCTGTATAGACTTCTGAACAAGTCGCCGTATGGTGAGTTTCCTCTTCCAAGCAAAGCTAGAGCTCTCGATTCTGACAAGAAGAGATCTCTAATGTCAACAAGACCCTCTAGCGAGTTATCAGGCTCTGGGCATTGGCTTCCTTTCCCCATATCCATTAGCACTTGCAAAATCTCGTGAAGTAAAGGACGGATCGTGGTACTTGTGAAAGCTGGGATGGCATCGACAATCATTTGCTTGTAGTCGGTGAAAACAGCCTCGGTGATGCTATGGATTTGTTTGTTCGTCTCGTCAGAGATAAAGCCTGATATACTAAATTCGCTAATATCACCAATTTGCATCATGAATTCCGAGAGACCAGCCGAATGGATCGTAGACAGGATGCAGAAAAATATATGTGACGTGTTGATTATCGATCCAAGGCGAAGTGACCCTAGCAAGTTTTGATCCATGGCAACACCAAGCCCCACATCAATCTCGACATCTTTCATCGTCAATGCCACTGTGACCATTTCAGGATCAGCGTTGTCTCCAACAGACAACTGCATTTTTAGGTTCACGCCAATCGTTTCGAGTTTGATCTTGTTGCTAAAAGTGTTCGGGTCAGTAGTGTTGAGCACGTCGAAAACTTCAAAGGAATCCAATCCTACCAACGACACGTCCACCAGCAGCAATTTGACACCCCCTGCTTCAAAGCCATGGTTCTGGTCGGCGAGGGGAAATGTCATTAGACCATTATCATCCAAAACTGAAGACAGTAAACTTGAGATACCAAGAACATTGTCACCGTTGTCGGTTTCGACCATCCCGCCCAGGTAACTCTTGCCTTCAGCCAAGGCCATATCTGCCCAGCTTGCTACGCTAGACAAGTCAGTCAAGTCTATCAGCTGTGCATCATCCGGCACGAACATGTCGAGGGTGATATTCACTGGCGGTGCAACACTTGTATGCTTTTGTGCATATATAATCGTGATAGTTTCAACCACCACCATGCCAGCGTAGATGATTGTATCAACTAGATCGCGAGTTGCTCGGTATGGGGTGCCAATCTGCTCCAATGTCAGTCCAAACTTTGGATCGGAAGGACATTGAGCAGCTGACTTGGATAGTTGTCCATCAATCATCCCTCGCATAAAGTCACTCTGCATCAAGTCTGACAGAATGGAGAGTCCTCGAGACTGGATAATGTTGATGAAATCGTTTGCATTGAGGAAGTCAATGATGGTATTCAAATCATTGAGCATACCATTACTGCATGATACACACGAAGTTTTCGGAAGCATGCCTCCGCCTAACAACATATCAAATACTGGAATGGCAGCTCCAACGTTGAGGGCTGACAGAGGGATCATTGATAGCCAACAATGAAAGTTCAAAACATCTCGAAGTGGCATCTGCATGAATCTTGATTCTGAAACGGTGGCAAACAGAACGGCGAGGACCTCAATCGAAGGAACCCCCATGTGTAAATCCATGACGTTGTTCGTCGCTAAAGGAGATTGATCCCCTCCTACGACAAGCTCCAACTGAACAGAAACATCCACAGCTTGATCATCGATTCCAAAGCTCAATTTATTCTCTAACAAGTGAGCAGAAGATGACCTTGGCTTGAGCAGTTGGAATGGTTCTCGAAGAGTATCAACACCAGCCAAGCGAAAGTCAGAGAGTTTAAGACGAAGATTTTGTGCGAATGCTCTCCAGATATCTTGCTCAACATCAACCTTGTGTAAATCAACGAGTGTCCCATTCATGTGAATCAATCCTTCTGTTCCAGATTGAGACTTGGTTAGGGGACGAATGAGCATGTCATTCAATGCAATCAGCCCATCGTCATCGGCAGCGAATAATTGACTTTCGACAATATCCATTACCCAGGGAATGACATCGCCATATGGACTCGTCCCTGACGCACCGGCCTGTGTAGCCTCCGCTGGTAACATTAGTATATCTCTCCAATCAAGATGACGCTCTGGTGCCACATCATTATTCTCGGGGCATGCACCAACAAATTTGACTAGAGTCTCCTCCAGGTAGTCATTCGCCATGTCACGAACAAAGGTATCGAGGAAATTGGGCAAAGCACGCTTCAACACTGCTTCGTACATATCAAACAGAGCATCTGCGAGTTGCGTAATCATATAATCGATTCCTTCATCAAGAAATCCATTCAACTTGGGAGGGATTACATCACTCACAGTCATCTTTAATTCCGAGAATGCAAGTTCCTCCACTGTGCTCAGTAGACACGACAGAATGTTATTGGTATCGAGCAGAGAGCCCAATTGAAGAGAATCCAATGTCTCTGTATTAATCCCCAGCAAGAAAGAGAAATCCAAATCCAGGTCCGTCAAGGTAATATCAATTTTGAACCTTTCCGTAACCGGAGGTGCGTTTGGTGCGACAATAATCGCATCTGATAAGGACGAAGCCTTCATCTCCGCCTCCATTTCAATCTCTACCCATAGATACTGCAGTCTCAACGAGTTACCCAACGTATGCTTTCCAATGGGATTGAGTATATCCATTTCCACGAAGGAGTCCAAGCCTGCTAATTTGATTGATTTCATCGACATGGTGGTCTCTGTCAACATGTCATGGGTGTCCATAATGGTAGCACCACCAGAAGACGATGATGATGAGAGAAACATGGCAGGATCCAACTGTAACAACCCCGCCTCATCCAAAAAATTCTCACGAATAACTGCATTGATGGACAACCCTCCCAAGGAATCCGTGGCACCAAACAAATTATCAATTTGTTCAATTGCAGTGTTAATCCACTCCCCTGCATATTCCCCCATATCTTGAAAATCGAGATAGAGTGAGCCCCCCTCATCATCTGTTGGTACTTGCAGAGCATTCTCCAAAGACAATGGTGCAACACCACTCCCATCACCATCCTCCACCAAATACTCGTCAATCTGGTTAGACAAATCCAACAACAATTGATCCAAAGCCTCATCCGCCAATCCACCCAATTCACCACAAACCACTGTATTCAACTCTGCCTCAATCGTATCTCTCAAAAGATGTTCAATCCAATTAATAATAGTAGCAACTAGACCAAGTCCATCCCCTGTAAAATCCATATCGGCAATCTGAATATTACTTTGACATACCCCCACCTTGGCATCCATTGGTGGCTTGGTTTCAAAATCCTCACTTAGGAAATGCATATTGATGGATGCACCACTGATTCCATCTAGGATTGCAAGTCCACCTCCATTGCCACTGAAGATGGTCCATTTGTACCCCCATCGAAAGTTACATTTGAGTTGTACCCCCGAGATGTCAATGTGGACACGTTGATCAGTGTTGGAGAGGGGTGTGTGATCAATTTTTATGTTTTGTACGGAGATGTCATTGCAGGATAGTTGAGAGATGGAGAGGTCGAGTCCGTTGGTGGTGAGGGATGTGGAGGGGAGTTTGAGACGGATTTGGGAGAGGAGGGAGTTGAAGGCTGTAAAGGTTGTGAGTTTTCTGCGATTGTTGTTGTTGAGGAGAGTGGCGCTGAGGTGATTGTAGAGGGCAGATTTTAGTGCGGGCATGTTGGGCACTTCAAAGACGGGAGATGTTGATGATGTGTATTGACCATGTTTATCTTGTGCAGAAGCTGGTGCGGTCAGATGATGACCGTGACCGATAGGAAAGGGCGTCGCATCGAATGATGATAATGATGATGAAGCGGCGGCAGAAGCGAAGAGCCAGCGAAAGGCGAATGCCAGTAAACAGAGTTTGGTAATCATTGCTGCTGTCAGCTTGTTCATAGTAAGAGTAATAATGATGGTGATCTGCAGCAAATATTGTAATGGAAGAGGCTGCGTAGGTAGAAAGGTCGTGGAGGTTTTGAAGCACCCTTAAGGTATGCACGACGCAAATTGATAAGATCAATTCTAAGAATATATTATGATGTGTGCACTTATCGCCGAGCAGCTGGAGAACAACGAACAGGACGTGGGATCGTTGGTCCAGTCATGCCAGCTACGGAGTTTCTCATAGTAGTCGTATGAAAGTCATTGACATGGTCATGATCTTGCTTGTTTGCCGGCCTTTGAAACGTGCTTAGGGCTGTGGGTATAGTGGGCGGTGGGCGCCGCCCACCTTCGTGTTTGTTTAGGAGAGGTGACTTTGGTCAATTTTTACCTATTTTATACGAAAATGGCCTGATTTTGACACGAAAATGGCCTGATATGGGGTTATTTTATCCAAGGTGGGCGCCCACGTGGGCGCCGCCCACCATCGTCTTTTTAAACGCCCACTATCCACAGCCCTAAACGTGCTTCAGGGAGGTGAGATGGCCATCTCAAAAAGTCCGCGGTGTGTGATGTGAACGGACAACGCAACGAACTTCCAAAAATGTTGCCAAGGAACAAGGAACAATCGGATGGAACCATTACTCTCTGTACAAGCTACATTCTGACCTCAATCCGTTTTATGAAGTTGTAAGCGGTATTATCTTCTTCAGTTTGTGCACCGTGACGATATAGAAGATGAGCGCAGAAAATGAGGCACTCAAGAATAACATAAGTTGTGCTTCATGCGGCATCAACTCAGAAAATGATGACACCAAATTGAAGAAATGCACCGCATGTAATCTCGTTCGATACTGCAGTATCACATGTCAAAAAAATCATAGACCACAGCACAAACGAGCTTGCAAGAAGCGAGCGGCCGAGTTACGAGACAAGATTTTGTTTCAGCAACCAAATAGTACACATCAAGGAGACTGCCCCATCTGTTTGCTTCCGCTGCCTCATGATTTAAGCAAAATTACATTGAAATCATGCTGCTGCAAACTCATCTGTAAAGGCTGCGTCCATGCAAACTATTTACGCGAGGAAGAAGAGGGGATCGAAAGCACATGCCCCTTCTGTCGACGCCCGGTGCCAAAAACAGCCGCAGAGTCTAAATTGAACAGAACGAAACGAATTGAAAAGAACGATCCAGCTGCTATGCGAGAGGAGGGTGCAAGGTGCTGTGCTGAGAAAGATTATGCGGGTGCACTTGAGCTTTGGACAAAGGCAGCTGAGCTTGGCGATGCAGATGCACACTATCAGTTGTCAGTCATGCACTGCTTTGATCGCAGTACTGTGAGGGATGTGAAAAAGGAACTGCATCATATGGAAGAAGCGGCCATTCGTGGTCATCAAATAGCGCGACACAATCTAGGATGTCATGAGGGGAGAAATGGTAGGATTGAGAGAGCAATGAAACATTTCATAATCGCTGCCAACCTTGGAGATGATCTCTCAATGAAAAAGATAAAAGACGGTTACGTAGAGGGAGAAGTCAGTAAAGAAGATTTTGCAGCAGTTCTTCGTGCACATCAGGCAGCTGTAGATGCAACGAAAAGTACGCAGAGGGAAGAAGCAGAGTTAGCTAAGCAACGCGGTCTGAGCAGAATCGCCTAAATAGGTATACAAAAACTGATCGTGATTCCGAAGAATCCTCTCTTATTTGTGTCTCCATCAAACTAAGATGAATATTAAATTAAGTTTCATTCTATATATATTCCGGTATGCGACTCCATCCTTCTTATCTTTTCCCTACCTGCTTACCTTACCTTACCGCAATTCACTACTCAAAAATCCGAAACTGAAACGTGCTTCATTAAGGGATAGGGAGGTGAGATGGCCATCTCAAAAAGTCCGCGGGGGTTGAAATCTTATGGCGCTAGTCTATCTACTCACTCAAATGTACCTTTTATGTGCTTTCTCCACAAAGGGAAAGTAAGAACGGTTCTCACATTTTTCACAATTCTCACTTCACATAGATGCAGCTTTCAACTTGGATACGTGAGCACACTTCTTGCCAGATCTTCATAATCACAGCAAACAACAGCGACGCAATCAAACGCAATCAAAGTCATCAAATCAATTACACCATGATATTTATCAAGGCTCTCCCGACCACCGCCGCCACCGCCACGGCTCTGGCACTCATCACACTCATCATTCTCTTATCCGCTTCATCGGCATCGGCGTCTGTATCTGTCTATTCGCACCAATCGTTCTACTGTAACAAGTCTATATGCTGCTGGGCGCTCAACACAAATCACTGGAATTTCCGTAGCATTTGCTACGGATGTGAGGGTCAGGACGTGTGTAATTATTATACTCCTCGCACTCGCTGGCCGACGTTCCGCCCAACTAACAAGCCAACTGACGTAAGGACTGTGTGGAGGAACGACGGATGGAGCGGAGTTCAAACGAACTATTGCTGTCAAACCACTGGGAATTGCCCAATCGATACCCCCGTCGTGACGCATCTACAGTGGTTGGACCGAGCTCAAGGGGTGAGGTTGAAGTACTGCTGCCAGAGGAGTGTAAGTGTGAGCAGTTGGCAAGGTGATAGTTGGGGAAGTGGTGGCTGGAGAGGTGATAGCCATAACCGATCGCTGCAACAGCTTCTCCCTCTTTGCGTCAACACGGATATGCCAACGTCGTCTCCAACAACATCTCCAACGAATACTCCAAGTACATCGAAGTCACCCTTGTCATCTCCATCAAGCTTTCCATCGGCATCAACATCAACTCCATCAATTGTTCCATCATTATCTCCATCAAGCTTTCCATCAGCATTGATCAGACCTTCTTCATCTCCATCAAACTTGCCAACAGATGTACCGTCATTAACTCCATCAAGCTTGCCATCGGCATCTGCCTCACCGTCATCAATGCCATCCATCTTCCCTTCTGCATCAAGTCTACCCTCTTCAAGTTCAAGGCCATCCAACCTCCCGTCTGATTCACCTTCCACAACGACAACGCCATCAAGCTTGCCATCGGCATCGACCACACCGTCGTCAGTGCCCTCAACCTCCAGCTTGCCCTCTTCAATGCCCTCAACCTCAAGCTTGCCATCAGCATCTGCCTACCGTCATCAATGCCATCAACTACACCGTCGTCATTGCCCTCAACCTCCAGCTTGCCCTCATCAAGGCCCTCAACCTCAAGCTTGCCATCGGCATCTGCCTCACCGTCATCAATGCCATCAACTACACCGTCATCAGTGCCCTCAACCTCCAGCTTGCCCTCATCAAGGCCATCAATCTCGCTTCAGCCCAGTCGTAGTAGCCAACCTAGTTTGGACTCTTGTGTTCCTGAATATCCACCTGCAGATGCCGCGTGTGATGGAATCCCTCAAGGAGATACCGGTGCTCAGAGCTGTAGAGGAATCAACGCGTGTATTGGAAAAACAAGTGAGTCACCGAACAAGTCTTGTCCATTCTTTCGCTTTTGCTTTTTTGTTTGAGTCTTCTTGCCTCACAATTTCTCATTGTTTGATTGTCTTCAAAGGCAATGTTGGAGCGAGATCGTGTGATGATGAAGGCACTACACCAAGCCCAAGCTCTGGAGCTGGTGTTTGTCGAGGCAGTACTGGAGACAATATCGGAGACGATAGTTGGTGAGTTTTCTTTGTCTTGGTTGCTTATTGCATTTTGCTTTTTCTGGACAGTCTTTCATCGTTCTGGTTCTCTTTATCTTCACACTCACGCCGTAATCGTTAAAGTCGTGGAAAGTCATCGTGTTTTGAAAACGAAGGTAATATCGGGGACGAAAGCTGCACAGGAATATCAGCATGTGACAGTAATGAAGGTGACATCGGGGACTTAAGCTGTCAAGGTAGATCTGCGTGCTACAAAAATCGATCCGACGTAAATAGTGGCAGCTGGTAAGTTCGTCCCAATCTCTAATCATTGTCAATGATGGTGGTTGTTAGCTCACACCTTACCCTTATATATATTATATTCAATGATCTCTTTGATTTCTCACCGCCGTAACAAAGTCGTGGGGCATCATCTTGTGATAGCAACGAAGGCAATATTGGCAATGATAGCTGTAGAGGTGATAGTGCGTGCTACAAAAATCGATCCGACGTAAATGACGGTAGCTGGTAAGTCATCCCAATCTCTTATCATTGTCAATGATGGTGGTTGTTAGCACTCACCTTACCCTTATACTTATATATATTATATTCAATGATCTCTTTGATTTCTCACAGCAATGGTAATAGGGCATGTGCAGGTCGTAGTCAGTCAGGTCGTCCAGTAGGAGCTGAAAGTTGGTAAGATTATGACTGTACAAGGTATTTGTCTCGTAAAATTTGATTATACACTCACGCTCACGATCACGACTCATGATCATAATTGTTTTCTCACAGCAATGGCGAACGTGCTTGTAGAAGCGCTCTCGGCACAATAGGCTTCAATAGTTGGTAAGTTTCTCTTGAACTTTGCTATGAATTAGCGCACAAGCGCAATGTTTTAATCCAGCTCTCACTCTCACTTTCACGTGTGTTCGTCTTCTTCCAGCAATGGGGAAGAAGCTTGTTGTGGGTTTACTGGTGATATAGATCCTAACGATTGCAATGGTGACTTTGCTTGCTGCAACGCAGATGATCCTGATTGTTCTTGTCAATGAGCAGGTGTATACGGCGGTTATTATGTACTAAGCCCAAAGCCCAAGCCCAAGTCAGTTGAGTCCCAGAGAAAGAGAAAGAGAAAGTGCTGGGGCTGGGGAATGAACGGGCGGGTGTGCTAGCAATTGTCTTGTTAGGAGTCCATTGGCAACTGTTATGCTGTTTTTGTATCGTATGAAATAAATGTCCTGCGGGCAAGCAAACCGTATGTACTACGGAGCTCAAAGAGAGAATTAAAAAGTGGAATGTGAGTGTGAGATAGAAGTAGATTACTAGAATGATAAGGATAAGATGATAATGATAATTGGTAATCAACATAGTATATAGTAATTTTTACGTATACTGTATTTCAATTGTTGGAAGAAGTTTCATCTATTTCTACATCATAAGACGCAACGAATGTGCAATACTTACTTATGACTCATACATATGGTGTGTATCTTCCCTCTCGAAAAGCGATGAAGTGAGACTTATTTTCTTGGTAGCGAGACGATAAACGACACGAGCCCCCTCTGAAAATATAATATTTTTGCAGCATCCTTTGATTTTTGATTTGGAATGTGCTTTGTGCACTCCTCAATGAACGGCTCTGACCTCTGACTAAAACATAGCTCTCTAGAGGAGACAACCATCGAGGAGAGTTCAACCTCAAGGCACTGCTAAGCACGACGGAATCTCTTCTATTACTGTATCCACTATCATATTTTATTCAAAATGGTGAGCGGAATGGCCGCCAGCATTCGCTCCTCCCTCGAAAGCAGCACTTTCGATCTCGCCGGTCACGACGCCACCTCCATCCAATCCATCACGCACGACGCCTTCTCCACTCCCTTCCCCCCGCTGGATCAAATGATTCGAATCACCTTCGTCGTCGGCGCGGGTAAATTGTCGCGGCAGAAGTACGATGCCAAGGCCATGCAGATTTTGACGGCGGCGCTGCGAGAATTGGATTACGTGGAAGATCGGGGGGCGGGATGCTCGTTTGATTGTGCGGGGTGCTTCAAGACGCAGCATGATACGGGCAAGAATCTCTTCACGGTGGTGGTCTTTCCCAACGTTAGTGGCGGCGGTAATGCTTCAAATAATGCTAGCGGCGATGCAAACGAGGAGGAAGAACCTCTCTTACCCACCAACAGTCCGGGCTACAAAATTGCAGTCTGCTCGATATCCACTTTTCAATCTCTCCTCTCCTCGCAATGTCCGACGTATGCCCAGAAGAGAAAGTGTATGGAATGCATCGAGGGGCTGGTGGAATTATTGCAATCCATTGAAAACAAATTGATGGGCGGTCATCCATTGGATTCAGCAGAACAATCACTCTATGATGAAATTGGAGAATTGAAAGAAAAGTTGGCATATACCCAAAAGGAGGCGGCCAAGCATGTCGATGAGGGATTGTTGACCGTCCAAGAGAAGGAAATGCTGGTGGAAATGAATCAGAAGCGTATTGCTACATTGATGAAGGAGAAGAATTCGACAGCTGTTGCTGCAAAACTGAAAAAGGCTCTTGCAAGAAAAGAATATTTGCAAAGTCTAACTGATGAAAAATTGTCATCGTTGTCATCAACATATCCCCCTCCTTTGCGTCACGAAGGAAAATTAACTCCCCTGAGAAAGAAATTACTGCCGCTGCTAGCATTAGAAGGGAAAGCCAAGGGAGGGTTCCTAACATTAGCAGAAACGAGGGCGTTGACTGAAAAAGAAGAGATTGAAAGTGAGATTGAACATTTGGAAGAGGCAAGTTACGGTTGGTTTGAGGAAGAAGATGCATTCGAAGAACGTCTTCAGAAGAGTAGAGACAAGTTTAATGCAAAGTATGCCAAGAAGAGTGGTGGAAAAGCATCAGCAAAAAAGACTTCCGCCGCCGGGAGGTCTGGGGGAGGGGGGAATAGTGTGAATAAATGGGTATTGCCCGGTCAGAAACAAAAGGGTGGATGGGATTCGGCCGGTGGAAAGAAGAGCTCGGCAAAGGGTAAAGGAGGATCTGTGTTTTCGGCAATGATGTTGGATGATAGTTCAAGCGACGAGGATTAGGTCTGAATTTCTAAAGAAATAATGTCCTTACCTATTTTTCTCTTTCTATTGAGCTTAGTTAGCATCCTTCTACATGATCACTTGCTCTGCAACAACGCTTTCTTCAATACTGCTATGGAAACACTATAGAAGTACATGAAGACTCTATGTCTAGCTCATCAGCTCATCCACCTGCATATGCTTCAAACTCCTCCATCTTCTGCTTTCTACTTCGACTAGTAGCCAACTGTCCACATGCAGCACTTTCATCATCTCCTCTAGTTCCACGAAGCTTAGCGTACACACCCAACTTCTGAAGCCTCTTTTGAAACTCCCACACACGTTCCATCGATGGTTTACGAAATGAGGAGGCTGTTCCACCTCCCCCAATATCATTATACGGGATGAGGTTGCATATGATGTTAGATCCTGGGACTTGTGTAGTGATTTCCGAGACAAAGTCGGCTAGCTCATCAGCCTCTCGTATTGAATCGTTGACTCCATCAATCAAGGCAACTTCTATCATGGTGGTTCGCAAACTCCTCTTCTTTAGTGTCTCAATCAACCCTTGACGCAACTGAACCATTGTATACTTTGTAGTTGGGACCAAAAGTTTCCTTAATTCATCCCTCACGGCATGCACAGACCAAGCAAGCGCGCACCTACTATCCACAAACTCATGAAACGCTTCAGGAGTGGGTGCCACGGTGGACACGGTCACACGAGAGGCAGACAGGTGGAATAGCTCATTGCGGGTTAGAATGTTGATTGCTCCACGGACCGAATCTGCATTGTCTGCGGGTTCACCCATACCCATGAATACGACGTTTGTAATTGGTGGCAGGGGTGCTACCGCTACTGCTACCCTCCTCGTCATCGCGGTAGCAGCAGTAGTAGCATCTATCCCATCAACCGAGAACAGTTGTTCATTGCTAGCGTTTGCACTCAAACGAACCATCTTTTGAGCAAAGAACATTTGAACCAATATTTCATCTGTAGTGAGTGATCGTAGTTTTCCCATTTTACCGGTTGCGCAGAACGTACATCCCTGACGACAGCCGACTTGGGAACTGATGCAAACTGTTGTCCGACCCTTGCCTTTGCCTTTTTGTTCGGCATCGTTTGCCCAGAATGGAATCAATACCGTTTCAACTTCCCATCCATCCACCAATCGCAATAACAACTTTGTGGTACCGTCTGAAGAAGGAGATATGTGAACCAGCGTAGCCAAGCCATTTTCAATCGAATTTCCACAATGTGAATGAAGAGACGATAAGATGTTGAGAGCAGATGACCCAAGTGGCTGTGTCTGTCGTGATGCTTTTAAGACTTGCTTTTTGAGTGCTTCTTTATCTTTGTATTCATTCCAAAATTGTTGATGGTTTGATGACGATGATGATGTGTCGATACTATCATCTGGGCTGAATAAACAATAAGGGTCAACACCTTCCCGAAGGCAATCCCATGCAATTCTAGAACGACCCAACCCTCCCAGCGTCTCGGATAATTCTTCCAGAGTCATGGATAAAGCTGTCCTCTGTGTTTGTGTTTGTGCTCTGTAGTCTTCTTCTTCTTCGACTTCAAGTTGATGTGTCGAAGGTGTTGATATCGACGCCCCGAGGCTTGCTGCATAATATTTATGTTCATGTGACACAGACACAGGCACCCGGGGCCGGGGCCGGGGTTGAACTCCAGCAAATCCATGACATGAAGCCACTGCAGCTGCAGTTGCACCTATTATTATTGATCTTTTCATCATTGCAGATTTCATTAATTTGCAGCCATGTGTTGTTGGACGATGAGGTGGAGTAAGTAGGAAGGAAGCTGGATATTATCGGGATCTGAATGAAGTTGTAGATCTATGTCTATGTCTATATGTAGGTGTAGTTGTAGTAGATTAGTAGTGGCTAGGGCTCGAACTATGTCTATGTGTTATAGTCAATGTTCTTCACATAAAAAGCAGTGGGTGGTTGCGAGGCACTTGATTTGAGGGTAAATAAGTACCATCGGAAATCGGAATCCGGAATTTGGAAAAAATGTGAGCTGAAAAATTGGAATGTCGTAGCGTGTATGTTCAGACCATCAAATCGGTACACAGGATCGACTCGGGAGGAGTCCCAAATGACCGCGACGGCAAAGATCCAAAAAGATCGCCAGCACGCACATCCGGCCGACCATTGAATTGAAGCTGCGGCCGACCATTGAATTGAAGCTGCGTCGGTTCATTGAAGCTGCCGTAGATGCCATTCATTGTTGTTGCCTTCCCAACCAATTACATCAAGTAGCTCCAACAGTCCATCAATTATTGCCGCATAAATCGAAAATAACACAACAATAATCTTACACCTCGTCATCAAATCCAAAAATGAGCCTCACAGAACTCCGCACCTCAAAATTATGGACCTGGAAAACTCTCCTCCGAGACCACACACGCTTCCTCTCCATGCTTCCCAACTACCTCGCCGCCTACGTCATCCCAGGATACTCACTCGCACCAACCACCATCGAATCAGTAATGGTAACAATGAACACAATCAACACTTGCCCCTATTGCACCGGACTGCACGGCCAACTAGCCCGAATGGCGGGAGTGGACAAGCCGAATAAATCCGATGCAGAAGTGGTGTACGCAACCACATTTGCACATGAATCGGGACGTGGATCGGACGTGTCTGCTTCGTATGACACGCTCGTTTCCAAAATTGGAGTGAAGAAGGCACAATCGGTACGGGCACTGTGCTGGGCGTTACTATGGGGTAAAACTACGGGGAACACGGTGAATAATGCACGGGATAAATTGGTCAAGTTTCAATGGATGCAACTTCGTACGGTCGATTTGTTCGTTGTGGGGTATTATGGACCGTTGTTTTTGGTGATTGGAGTGTTGAATAAGATTTTGGAGGTGGCGCCGAGTATTCCCAAGGTTGTGAGTGCGGTGGTTGGAGCGGTGTTGTGGTTGCCGCAGGCGTTGAATATTATTCCTTTGGGGGTGGCGTCGATTGTTTTGAATTTGGGTGTTGTGTAAGAGGAAGAAGAACTAGAGAGTAACGAAGTGTGTTTTTGGAAGAGTTTATGCGTTGAACGAGTAAGCGGAAGAAGATGTGTTGTATTAAGAAGCAGATGAACGGACTGCTGGACTGCACAATATTTCAAGAGCCGAGAGAGTGTTAAATCAAAGTGTGGCTTTATTAGGAGCAAAGATTTTAGAGTAGATGATGCTACATGTTTTGTTTATTCATATCGTGCATTATTTCTTCGTGACAACAGTAGAAGTCATCAATATCCTTACATTATACGTGCTGATATCAACTAAATTCTTGCCCTCTCCAAGCGCAGTTCAGATTATTACCGCTTCACCGGAGTCATGGATACATTCCCGAGTTTCATCCCCTATCAAATCCCATTCTACTTTTCCAAGCACTGCCTGTAGTTACTACTCTGCCTCTTACACGCCACATTGCCCAAAGGATTGCAACACCCACCACGATTTTGAGTGCATTCTCCATACAAGGGGATGCAAGTAGAATCGGGTACTATCCAAGCCTTTCCGCTGCAGGATCCAATACAATTGTCCGACGATGCATTGCACCAGTCGCTGGAAGAGCATGTTGAATAATCGTGGCTGCAACAGGAGGTACCATTTGGGGGTTGAGTGGTAGTAGTGGTAGACGATGTTGTGGTGGTAGTAGTTTGAGGCGTCGTGTTTGTCGTCGTTGTGGTAGTGCTTGTTGAAGACGTTGTTTGTGCTGTTGAAGTAGTAGTAGTAGTAGCAGTGGCTGTGGTAGTAGCACTGCTCGTTGTCCCCGTAAAGAGATTGTTTGAACAAGTCTCTGGCATATTGCTCTCTGTTGCATATGGGTAATCGCAATGCAGCTCTGCCAACTCGTTAGGGCAATCTACTTCCTCGTACTCAACCTGAGGATTATCCCACTTGAGATTGTAAAAGTTATTGCACCCAGCTTTCAAGACTGGATCGGTGAATGCATCGCAGTTACAATTTTCATTTGGATTTTGAGAATTAATCATCCATCCTCCACATGCTGCAAATCCCGTAGCCTCCTCTGGCTCTCGCTCTGAGCATGTGTTTGATAGAGAGAACTCTGTGACATCAAATCCAGGAGCTGCAATGTCAAAATGAGCCTTGCCATTAGAACACGGAGCATTGACTGGAGGACAAAAGTTTGTACCCTTCAATACCAACGTTGTTGACAGAGCAGTGATTGGAGAGTAGCCAGTCACTTTCCAGCATTTTCCACAACCGGAAGACATCCAATTGCCTCCTCCCAATGCCTCAGAGATGGCAGCTGCTCCATAATATGCTGCTCCGAATGGATTGCCCGAGGGAGCGACAAACATGGCATTAGAATGGCAGTGTACAGGTTCTGCGGTGAATAGACCAGTAGGAATGAAAGAGCAGCCGCACGAACCTCCAGAACAATCCCAGTAGCGAGTTGTGGTGGCAGTATTTCCTCCTGTAGGCGGCGTTGGAGGCGGCGGCGTGGGAGATGGAGGAGATGGTGTTGGAGGAGGGGTAGGCCCGCTTGGATCTTCCCATGTCTCGCACCAATTACCTGAACATCCAACTTGACAGTTGGACGGACCAACGTTGCAGTAATCACCACCTTGGACGTCACCATCACATGTGGAGGATGCAGCCGTCCCTGCTGGACCCCAGTTGCAGTAGCCAATATCATTTGTGCACCATCTCCCTCCACATCCCTGACAGTTTCCTTGTGATTCATTGCAGCTAGTGCCGCCTTGCACGTGGCTGCCGTCGCCTTTAAGCTCGCATGTGGAGCTGCTGGCCGTGCCTTGAGGTCCCCTAGAGAGAACGTTAGATGCAGATGGATGGGTATGTATACAAAGAGAGGGTCAGCATGTGATCATAATACATGATTAGATCGGAGACACGCTCATAAGGTGATTTTTTTGCTCACCAATTGCAGTATCCACCGCCCGCACTCACGCCAGAGATGCTGAAGCTGATGAGAAGGCTCGCTGCTGAAAGCTTGGTTGTCATGATTGCTTGCGTTTAAATAGAAGAGAAAGAGATAAGGAGCACATTCAATTATGGATTATGGACGATTGGTGCACAGGTTACAAATAAGTAGTCAGTGTGCAGTGGCTTGGTCCGTCGTGGTCCCTTTGGGATGATTGTGTCTGACTCGTGAATCCAATCAATCACACGTCCGCTCTCGGTATTCTAACTCAAAGATACTTTCATAGGAAAGAGTCACTCTAAGTTTGTAAAGTGGGTACGACTTTTACAGAGAAGGTCTCCCTCAATCGTGCTCGGGCATGCAAACACGTTGGTAGGGTTTTGCCCAACATCGCTTGCGTTTGTATGGGGGATGCACCGAAAAGTAAGAAGGTCCATGAAGCAGCATTTGATAGCGTGTGGCCTGGGCTTGTTCTAGCTCTGAAGACTTGGACGTATCACCTTTGGTTGTTGCAACATCCAAGAAAGGCGGTATCTGCGGCATTTTGAAGCATTACAACAATACATGATGTATCTGTATCCTAAATTCTTAGCTTACAATAGACAATTATTTCCTAGACCTCTCTTTTGCTCTGTCAAGTGCAAAAACTGGATGTGATGTGAATCCAGCAAAGCAAAGTGAATTACCTGCATGTGCACAAGCTCAAGCTCAAGCATAAGTAATCATAAGGTGCCTGATGCTTTGGCTTAGGCAGCGACTACTGCGGCGCGAATTCTCGCATGATGGGTTGACTGAAGGGAACTTTCCTTGGCAACCTCTGCCAGGCTTTCTGTCGGATCATCTGGCTGATGCTGCTGCTGCTCATGTTGTTGCTGCAGCACCTTCTTTGCGTGTAGTTTGCGTGCTTTGAGAACAAACCCGCCTTTCCCCAGTACAAAGTGTTCAATACCCACGATGTCTGCGATATCAATAATACTATTCTCAAAGAGAAACTTGACGGAGTCTTTCGTAGACTCTGGTGGGGCTCTTGAGATGAGTTTCTTGACTCGACGTGCATCAAGCAACATTGAACATTTGAAGAGGTCATAATCTACCTTGGAATAGGCCTTCGTGTAGGCTTCATCTCGCTGGTATACACGCATCATTGACGTCTCAGAGAAAGAAACTCGAGTGTTTGGCTCAGGCTCGGCAGGCATTGTGTTTGTATCAATGTTGACCTCGTCAACTTCAACTTGTTCTGCTTCTTCGATGGATGAAGAGGAGCTCCTTGGCCAGTCTTCGAGGAGATCGTGATCGTGATCGTGGCATGAAGCCGGCGATGCTAGTTGCGAAGAGACTGTCATTGAATTAGTTGAGCGTGTTCTTCTTAATAATGATGAGGTGTGGATGTTTATACGTAGGGCTGTTGACATGGATGTTTTATGGCTTTGGCTTGACATGTGTACTTAGCTACACTGAAGGCTACTCTCCTTTTGCGGAGCGTTATATAAGGACGAACAAAAGGTACAATTACTACCTGCGTCAACTTTCGAGATATTATGTACACCACGGTACAATAATCGTGCAGCTTTTATGTTCTCTCTTGATTTACCTACGCAACTCACGACCAGCTGTGCAGTTTTGCACACTCAGTTATCCCTAAATTTTGACCGTCTCCTACCTCCTGAATTGAAGTTGGCCCTTGATTTGAAGCAATCACGACTTCACAATCAGCTGTGCAGTTTCTGTAGAACCCATTATCCTCAGTTATCCTTAATTTCACATCAGTCTCTCTTAACCACTTACTGGAACCACCGTGTCAAGAAGATGCAGAGCGCGAAATAAATACAATAGAAGAGAGAAGAAATACTTGGCTATTATTTACATAAATGAATGAATTACGATCTGGAGGAGAGACTCCCTACTTGATCAACCGACCGAGGAACTTTTGAAAGTCATCCAGATTGGCATTTTTAGTCTGAGTTTCAGATCCCAGTACGTTGAAGCAATTTATTGGAAGTGGTTCAATTTCAATGGGCATAGCATCCCAAGTTTCTCCACTGATGACTGTATTGCGACTGTTAGCCAATGCATCATTGTGTTCTGATTGATTATCACTGGATACTCGTGGCTGAAATGACATCGCCTCGTTCACTTGGGTGGTAGAGCTTCCATCAAGTGTTACTAGCCTCTCGATTCTTTGAGGAATCTCTTTGATAGGAGTAGAAAACAGCGCCTTGACCTTCTCATCAAACACATCGTCGCTGCGAGACACCTCAGGACTCGTTGTGTTACTAACTTGTATAGTGTCAGCATCAGCACTCACCGAGCTGTCGCATACGGAGCCTTGCAAGACCTCTTCCTCTACATTCATGTCGAAACTATCTGTAGATAGCGATGGCGAGTGCATCAAATCAGGGGTGGTGGAGGCTTGCTTGTGTCCGGTAGAGGGGACGGTTCCCTTGATTTTAGTTCGGTATATGCTTGACAACAATTCAGGGCACCCTCGAATGAATGTCTCGTGGTACCATCCATTCTCTCGCCCTTTTGAGATCCTGCCAAGAGTAAGCGAGTGCGGAAGAAGTAGATTTGTGTTAGGTGTCATCATCTTTAAACGTGCCAGATACATAATATTATTTATAGCAAAAGGAAAAATGGCCAAACGTCTTCGATCTCTTACCTATGAAAACCCCAGAGGTTCAATTGCCTCTGGAAAGAACGGAACTTCGTCGCCTTGAAGAAGTGAGGAACTGTCAAATCCATAAACTTGATAGGATCTTTGACAATAAATGACCGCCCACCAGGTAACCAAGATGCGGTATGCGTCAGGCCGAGGCGGTCAACTGACTCGAGCATCATGTAGAGTTTTTGTGGGAATGGAAGTTGCTGCTCCTCTTTTTCGGAGGGTGAAACATGCTTAAGACGTCGGGGCAGTTTTTTTCTGTCGTCACCGAGGTTGGCAGAGGTTTGCGACGGCGACGAGGCGGTGGTTGCGTTCATTCTTGATTTTGATGTCATGGGTGTCGGATATTTAATGATAGCGATAGCAGTCGGCGGCTGAACCTTCTTCACAATGTTGGTGACTAAGCTGTGTGTTGCGATGTGATGGTGTTTTGTTTTTGTACTTGCACTTATCTTCACTCTCACACGTAAATAAGCGCGTTTGCGGCGGCGATGTTCATGAATGGTGTTGCTTTGTGTGTGAAAACGCTTGTAAATCAGAGAACGGCGCGCTGACCACGAACGGCCCTTGCTTCCCTTCCAATCGATCACGACGGTTCACAAAAGGCTATTTTACAGTGCAATGTCTCTCGTCTCCTTTTGAGTCTACTGCACTGAAATGTCGTAGAGCAAATCAGTTGTCAACTTTTTAGCAAGAACGTTTAAATCTTTTTGTTTGAACCATCGTGGAGGTTATAGATTTTAGGTGCGACATGAGAAGGGGAACATGCCAGATGGAGAGGCTGCTCAAATAGTCACAGCGACCTAATAGTCAAAATTAAGTCCTGGTTTATAAGCTTTCAGACTTTCTTCTTCGGTTCATTAACCCTATCGGGAATTAATCGGGAATTAATAGCTTCTTATCTCTCTAACCGGGTCTAATCGTTGTTCAACCGGAAGTGACGTCATCAGGACAGTAATAAGCCTCGGTTATGATATGACTCTGGTACTCAAATGACTTCTGTCCAAAAAATGGGCCAGTCTACTCATCACCCACATACTTAGATGGCACGATTGCAGGCGCTCTTTCCAATTAATAGCACAACTACCACGCCAAATAATCAATAGGCCAATAGAGTCTTTTGTTTATATTTCGTCATGAATAGCAGTGTAGATAAGAGCGAGGATATGCCCTGTATGAATCACTCGACAAAGAGAAGGCGGCGACGACAACCATCAACAGCTGCGTCATCCGCCTGGTTTCTGTCGCTGCTTCAGCTGTACAGTAATACTGTCCCCTTGGCTCAAGCGCAGCATCAGCAGGCACAAGATGCCTCATAGTCAGCCTCACAGTCGACATATCTGCGAAAGAGTCGGCAAAGGCAACTACAAACCGCCTCAACCGTCTCCTACTTGACATTCTCTCCAACCGACGATGCCACAATCTATTCCTCTACAACCGATTACGATACACTCCACCAACTAATCTTTACCGCCGGGAAGTCTTCATCACCTGAACTGAACGCATTATTAAAGTTCGATCTTGATTTCATAAACCATAAATCAAGCAATGAGTTGAATAAGGCTCAACTACACTTGTGCAATTCGTTTGATGCAGGTGGGGCATTCGACCCTCACGGAGTTGATATTTACGGTGTGTCGCCGTCTTATTTCAGTGGCGGAGGAGACTGGTCAGAGACCGCGGTAACGTGGCAGCATTCTCCTCAAGTCGATGTGAGTGGAGGCAAGGCGGAGTTTGTCGAGAGCCACAAAGATGACGAGTGCTTCTGGCATACCTTCTCAGTCACAAACTTGGTTCGCTCTACTTTGGACAGTTCGATGGTGAACGACTTGACGCTGAGGGTTACAAGCGAGCAAGAGTACGTGAGCATGTATGCCTCGAAGGAGTTTAAGCAGGGGGAGGTTGCTCCGAGATTGGATGTTTACTTTGGCCAAGGCAACGCACAACAACCGTCTACAGCCGAAGTAACCCCTGCACTACCCACTACTACTTCATCACTTCCAACTCCTGAAGTCTCCAATGGGTGTTCATTCAATGATAAGATTGTCCCAGATTGGTCCTCTAGTCACATCTACGACGCTGCAGACCTAGTCACTAACTACAACAAGGTGTATGAATGCAAGCCTCATCCATTCTCGGGATGGTGCAATGATTACGAACCTGGAGTTCAAAGTGCATTGCCTGGGAGCGGGGGCGCGAGTATTCCCTGGAGAGATGCTTGGGTGGAGAAGGCGGACTGCAAAGAAATGCATTTGACTGGTAGTAAATTCTCGAGCACCAGCAGTGTATACGACAGTGAGTTATGTGCTACCCCAAGATATAGAGAAGGTGATATGTACGCAGCTCAAGATCAGGTATTGAACCAAGATGCCATCTATGAATGCAAAGAACCGGGATGGTGCGGTAACGTAGTCTATCAACCTGGTCAGGGCTTTTACTGGAATATGGCTTGGACTTTATTGCACGAGTCATTAGGATGCCCAGATGTTCCTGACGTCGCACCCGCAAACGTTCTGGTTCCAACAACTCATCCGACAAATGCTGCATCTGCATCATCGACTTCATCAGGCATCCAGTGCGCACCTCCTTTTACTGTCGGCCACAACTACAAGTTCATGGAATTAATATCCTTTAATCACTACAACTACGCCTGCTACATCCCCGACAAATGCAGACAAATCATGTATGCACCTCGATTAGGTGACGTGAATGTGGGTATAGCTTGGTGGAAGACTGATGAATGTGTTGGCACCAACACACGCCACCCGACTGTTTTGCCCACACCACGTCCGACATATCCACAGCGAGAGGAGAGTGCTCATAGCATTGCGCACGATAAATTCTACACTGACGCTATTCCAATGAATGTTGCTGAGATTTTGGACAAGTCCAAGGCAGACATTGAACAGAACGTGCTTGTTCATCGAACGCCAAACTTGGAATGGGAGGCGTCAAGTATTTATCACTTTGAAGGGCTTATGAAAGCATTGGGAGTGATGACATTGCATAATGTGAGATCCGGTAACTTTTATTTGGGTGAAGGAATGGATGAGGTGGAAGCAAAATACGGTTTAGTCAACCTGGCCGCATTCCTTTCCCACAGTATGGCTCAATCAATCAAGTATGACATTTGTGATGAACCAAACTGGGAGAAAGTCAACGGGAAGTATCCTTTATCAAATGCGTGTGGTCAGGGCGGGCAGAGCTATCAAGACATGACATGCCCCGAAGATGAGAAGCATATGGAATGCCCTGTAAAGACGACCATGACTACTCGAGCTATCACTCATGCTAACTGGGGCGCTGAACCTGGCGCTCCCGCACCTCTGTTCTGCCAACCAAAATCGGTAGATCAGACCCCCTTCACTGGCTTTTGGGATCCCAATTACAAGTGTGATCGTCCTTATCGCGACCCTCCTGAATTTTGTGACGCTTATGAAGGTCAGGTTACCGGGAGGATTGACAACTCTGTTTCTGCAGCGAATATGGCAGCCCGCATCGACGTGGAAGGCTGCTGCTGGTGGGGACGAGGAGTCATCCCTGCTCAAGGTGTATGCAGTATCGGTCGTCTGAATTACTTTCTTGGTAAAGGAGCAGCTGATGCAGGTCGGCCTAGTCCATATCCTAAGATTGATTTCTGTGAAGATCCCGAAGTCATTTGCGGCAGCGCCCAGTATTCGGAACTAAAATGGGTGGCCGGGATGACCGAGTGGGTCGATAAAGTCCAGTCCTACGATAAGGATGGCTATTCCTATCTGGAAGACCTGAAACGATTCGTCAATGACGGAATGACATATGATACCTTCATCATGAATGCTAGCAAGATTTTGCAGCACGGATGTCATGGCGATTATACTCGTTGTCACGCAGCCGATGGTGCATGGGAGAGGATGGATAATTTCAAGATGATTATGAAGTTGTTCAGGCTTGAGGTTAGAGAAGAAGAAGTAGTCACAGCTTCCTCTTCTTCTTCTACATCGTCCTTCTCGAGGCCGACCCCTCCGACCCGGCCCACACGAACACATCCTCCCACAATGCATCCTACGCCACGCCCTAGCTCAATCGTGATCGTGACTCCCCCTCCTTCACCAGCACCAAGCCCAAGGCCCACTGTAGAACCAGGTTCCCCTACAGCGAAGCCTACTCCAAGAATGCCATGGTATGTCAATTATGATTTACGTACGTGTGTCAATGATGGAAAGCAAGCTGATTGGGTTGATCAAAGTCGCTTGTATGGTTCCAAAGAAGTTTGCTGTAGAAAGTATTTTGACTACTCTGAATACAAGTCTGATTACCTTGCTTGTATTTCTGGTGGTAGTGCTTCTGATAGTGATAAGTCAGAGAGTAGTGATGCTCAGCTGAACGACCAAGAGCCAAAAGAAGAAGCAGGAGTGACATTGCAAGTGATCGGATGTCCTCCCTCAGGATGGTACTCAACACCCGACTGCAAATCATTCTTCATGTGCAAAAATGGAAGACAATTTGGAGAGGTAATGAGGTGTGGAGAAGGACTTCTCTTTGATAAAAAGTCGAGCTCATGCCTTCCAGATCACATTGTCAAGTGCGATTCACTGACATCAAAGTCAAAGCCACCGCCTACACTGTTGAAGCCACCACCTACGCCTCCCCCAATGCAATTAGGCAGCCACGAATATCACTCCAAGACTAGACCAAATACATGACATTTGTAACACACAATACACAATTAATACAGCACACACAAACAATCTAACCCATAGTAATTAATGAATGCTGCTGCACAATCACAATGCGTATGCCATCATACTTAACACATATTATCAATCTATAATTTTGGAATCATGCCAAGATCACGGGCATACTTGAAGCCAACACCCTTATCATCCAAAAACTTTTCCACATCCTGATACCTCGGCCTATCCGCCTGCTGTCCAACTCGCACCCAAGCATCCCCCGCATCATTCTCAGCAAACGCAATCCAATCCGAATCAAATCGTTTGAGTAATCGGATATTCCCTCCTTTGCAGACATATCCTTCAAGTGTGTAGGTAGTTTCATATCCGAGTGTATCCAGGCGTTTCATGGAGTTGCCCTTGCCCCCCAAGAAGCTGGCAAATGCACCAAACACATTATCACTCTTGGATGCTGAATCCAATGCATCATCTACATTCCTCCACTGAGGATTAATCAATGCAATCAATGGACTATTGGCTGATGAAGATGCACTAGTAGCACTCTGAGTCGAAAGAGTTTCAATACTATCAATCACCTCCTGATTAGGTTGCACAAAGACACACATGTCATCCTCCGACAGTGTCGGGAGAGTCACTGATTCACCAAATCCAAACGCACCAAACACCCCTCCTTCCCCCTCATCTTCCCCCTTGACTTCATCACCACCACTTTTCCCAATTTGAGTATACAACAATCCAACACCATCCACACCACTTTCATCAATTGTCCTATCCTCCACAATCTTGGGTGGCACACCCGCATCTCTCATTGTAGGACTCAACTGCCTCAAAATATCTTTCGTGGTAGGCGCTGCCGCACGGTAGAGTTGCATAATCCCTCCCTGCCAACTTTCATCGGTGGGTACCAACTTGGTAGATTCGGCGGCGTTGAGTGCATTCGAATTGGAAGTTTGTGCCTCGGCTTCTTGGAACACGCCGAAGTTATCATTGGCTGCATCACGGGGTAGGAGGATGCGAACGATTTGACGAGTTCGACCGGCGGCGAGGGCGTCGGTCATTGCTTGGGAGGTTTGAAGGATCATTTCATTGTAGGAGAGGGGGATTTGGAGAGAGTCGTTTATGGAGGCGGTTGTTTGTTCTGCGGTGGGTTCGGCGACATCTTCTGTGGAAACGTAGAGTGAAGAGGAGGAGCTAGCGGTGCAGCGAGATGATGATGATGGGGCGGCGACTCTGCTGGTGGGAGTGAAGGCCAATGCTGCTGTTGCAGAGGAGCATAGGAGGATTAGCGTCGCTTCTATTCTCATGGTGCCGGAGTTTGTTCACAAGAAGTGTGTTGCTAGCGTCGGATTGTGGATTGTGGCTTGGGGAGGAGGTTGTTGTTCTTGTGTTCGTTGCTGACGTCACTCCGTGTCATCTCTTGATAAAATGACATTATGGTAATGGCACTAATAATAGGACACTAATAATTTGATCAAAAATCAAAATCAAGAAGGATTCAGATGCGATCGAGGTGGGCTGGGTTGAATACATTCTTATGCTTTTCTAAGAACTCTTATCAATCCCTCTCATAGCCATCTCTCCTCCATCCCATTAAAGAGCCTCAATAGCCTCATTCCCATCAATCACCCCAATCAAATCTCCCACAGCACCACTCACAGCAGCCCTAGCAACAGCAGTCACATCCACAGCCTTCACTCCCGGGGGGCCAGGAGGACGAATCTCACCAGGAGGACCACCCGCAATAATGGCTGGTTTGATAATCAATGAATTCTTACCACCAAATTCAGACGCTACACTCTTCTCAGCTGTAGCCTTGCCGGCAAAGTAATCTCCCAGAAGGAATTTGGCAGGTCCATTGGCCAATGTGGAAGAGACACCAATGTACACTATTTTGGGTACACCTGCCGCTTTGGCTGCTTGGGTGATACGGGAGTTGACTAGACCATTGCCATCTTTTTGGTTTTGGGATCCGGGTGAAAGGCCCACACATGAAATCACGGCGGTGGCGTCTTTCATTGATGCGCTTAGGTCATCTAAACTTGCCTTGCCGGCATCCAGCGAGATGTAGTCTACATTGGATAGCGATGTGCCAAGTATAGATTTGGTTCGTGCAAGTTGAGTCTCGGGTGAAGAACGAGAGATGGAAGTGACAGCATATCCCTGTTGAGTTAGGAGTGAGCATGCATGTGCGCCTACGTAGCCGGAGCCACCATATACGACTACTTTGCCCTTGCTCTCCTGTGCATTTGAAACGATAGGATGAAGGAGTGGCGATGATGTTGTTGTTGCGATGATGGCGAATGTGGTGGATAGAGCTGTGCGTCTACTGAGTTCGCATTTTGGTGAATGACGGTCGTCACCATCATACTGCTCATCAGCTTTCAATTGCAGTGATGATGGAGCAGACACATGACGACGAGTGGGCAGTACGCTGTTGGTGGAGAAGGCTAAGCATTGGGGAATTGCTGCTAGAGTCGCCGCGAGGAGGAAGCAAGCGATCTTCATGGTTGATGATGTCAAGATGGATTGTGCGATCTTTTTGCTGGGTCAAATGAAGATACGTGTCTGGCATCTGTCATCGATAGCTAGAGGCTCGCTAGATATAAAGAGGCCACATATCCGTGAGACCCTGTAAATATCCGTGAAACCCTGCCAAATATCCGTGCTCCATTAGTGGGACTCCCCAGAGCTGCAAGATACCCACACAGTCACATACATGTAGTAAAACTTCGGATATCCGTATCAAATTGTCCAAAAATTTGTCAAAATATCCTTGGATACTTGGGGCCTCACATTCACAATGCGAGCCGGAGCCACAGCCCACAGCCACCAGCAAACATCTGTTCTTTGGCAAGCAAATCACTCGAGTTATCATGAGGAGGTCGCGAATAGGGTATCACATCATAGCAGGTCGGTAGAGACCGAAATAAGAACGGGCGCTAGAGATACTCTATAGTTAATAATGTCACCTTCTCTGCTATCGCTACTGGCAACGCTGTTGGTGGTGGTCTCCTTCATCGGTGCTTCAGCATTCACAAATACTGCACAGACTCCATCTTTGCGGCACCACAATCAATTCTCATCACTACTACCTTCCAGCACATCTGACAATGATACTACCCCAGACAACAAGGTCCTTGTTCTAGGAGGCAGTGGATTTGTCGGCCGACATGTCATCGATGCACTTAACCTCAAGAAAATACCATTCATTGCCACGTCTACGAGCGGGCAGGATGATACAATCGCATTAGATTTGACAAGTGAAACTGCCACTCAACAAGTTATCGATCTCTGTACATCACATGAAATTTCGACAATTGTCTCTACTGCCGGTTCAATATTGAAAGAATGTGATTACAAAGTGAATGCTGCATCGGGACAGATTACAGCAGCAGTGGTATCATCAAGCGATGTGCATGTAGACAAGATTGTATTCATTGGTAATTCACAACGCATCCGAAATGTGTGCAATACGGTATCGTCGTTACAAGAGTATGCTAAAGGAAAGGAGGAATCGGAACAATTGATTCAACAAATAATGGATGCTGATGACAGGCTACATTGCTGCATTGTTAGACCGACATTCATCTATGGTGGAGATGAGTTTGGCTGGAATCCACCTCGATTGCCTACAAAGTTTGGTGAGATTATAGAGACTTTGCTGGGGTTATACCCTGTTCAGGCCCTGTCAGAGTTTCTGCCGGATATTCTTGGTGTTGCTCTCGAGGCACCAGTGAATGTACAAGCTGTGGCTGGATCAATTGTCAATGTTGTAGTTGAACTCGATGATTCATCGTCGTTGGATACGAGAGAAGATATTATCATGGCAGCTTCTCGTCGTCCGTATCGTACACTTGAAATCGACTCGGAATCTGCACAAACACGACGAGAAGAGTTGAAACTATGCCTATCGCAACATGCAAAAGAGTTTACACCAGAACAGAACTTTGCCATGCTCGAAGAGTTGGAGGTGCTCAAGCCTTTATCAACTCGACCTACAGATGATTCAAGTTTGAATGGTCGTTGGGACTTTTGTTTTGATGTTGAACCAGATGTTGGTACCGGAGTAATTAAAGACTTGTTCGAGGGAGACGATGGTTTTATGAGACGAATACTTGACTTTCAAGGAGTTCACATGGAGATTGGAAATGAACAATCTACTATACAGCTTGTTGTTTCAGTATCTCTCTTCCAAAATCCAATCACTGTCATCTTGCATACTTCATTGGTTCCAGCCCCATCAAATTTGGAAGGGACCATGTTCTTGGAGAAGTTTGAGGGCATTGAAGTGAATGGGCTCCGGTTGTGGTATCCAAATGCTTGGAAGAAGAGTCGATATCTTGAGTTTTCCTATTTGGATGATGCGTTTGCAGTGGCAAGAGGTTCTGGAGGAGAGCCACATTTTCTTCTTCGTGGTAACAGTTGAGTAATTCGAACATCTCCTATGATGAAACCTGATGAAACCCAACAACAGGTACAATACATGATAGATCGATAGGTACGTAGTTAGGTAGTAGTATGTAAGTAGGTAGAAACAACCCAATTAGCAATAAGTCACGTGTCTTGCGAACCCCATCACCTCATCAAAAAGCAACCATAATCACGATGATTGCCCATCGCTTCCTATCAGCCACACGACCACTCTCCCGTAGAGCACTGCTCTCCGCCAGTTTCTCCACAACCACCTCCAACCACGATGTCTTCTCCAAGATTTCATTCATCGGCACAGGAAAGATGGCACAAGCTCTAATCGCACCTCTCATTAAAGAGAAACTTGTCGCCCCTTCTTCCATCAACGCGTTTGATGTATCCGATGAAGCACTGAAAAAAGTCGAGGAACTCTATCCAGGTGTTCAAGTTTCGAATTCTATTCAGGATTCTGTTCAACATGCAAACTTGATTGTTTATGCCGTCAAGCCACAAAATGTTGGAAAAGTGCATGCTGAAATTAGGCGCGCTAAAGAAGAAAGAGGAACAGATGGCGTTAGAGATGATGCTATAATATTGAGTGTTGCCGCCGGCACACCAATTGCGAACTTTGTGGAGGGTAGTTTGGTTGAGAAGGTTGCTCGTAGTATGCCGAACACGCCGGCACAGAGTGAGTAGTTGTACACATGATGATATGATGTATTCGTTGCCAGAAATTCAATTCAAGCGTGGGGGTCTATTATATTGTTGTTCCTCTATGTTACTTGTGCATTTACTCATCTACTTTGACCAAAATAAATCATTACTCAATAAACGTTGTATACTGCAATAATCAAAAGTCGGCGCCGGAGTGACAGTCTGGTCCTGCACAGAAAACATCAACGCAGATGAAAGGAAGAAAATCAAAACTGTATTGGACTCATTTGGAAAGTCAGTCTTTGTGGATGATGAAAAGTTCATTGACATGTCAACTTCCATATCAGGATCGGGGCCTGCCTACATCTTTCTTTTGATGGAAGCAATGATTGATGCTGGTGTTCATATGGGCTTTTCTCGGGAGACGGCTACGGTGCTTGTTCATCATACATTGTTGGGTAGTACTAAATTCGCTATGGAGACAGGAGAGCATCCCGCTGTGCTCAGAAATAGCGTCACGAGTCCAGCAGGTACAACTGCGAGTGCAATTTACGAGTTGGAGAATGGAAAGTTCCGAACAGTGATTAAAGATGCTATCTGGGCTTGTTATCGTAGAAGCTTGGAAATGGGGGGAAAGTGCTCACAAGTTGGGCCAAATAGAGTGAGCACTGATTCTTTATTCGGAGTAGGTAACCCCATGTCGTCGGATACAAGAAGTCACCACCCTGTGGAGCCCCCAACGGGAGAAATGAAAACAAAAAGTTAAAGTGGTGGTAAAGACAGAGAGCCTTTCTTCTCCCAATCTTGCCTTTCTCAAGAGTAGATTGATTCAGTCACAGATGACCTTGTAGACTGTGTAAGAATTAAAGCAAGAATAAAGGTTTTCATGTATCTCCCTGCCTCAGCCTGCTTCTGTACCGCAGCCAGGACTCTTCTAGTAAGTAAGTATGTACAACTCTTCGTTCTCGTATTGTACACTTTGTACTTCTTGGAGACCCCGCCAAAAATTTGACACCCGCCAAAAAGCAGAGGGCCGGACAATGTCTTTCTTGTTACCCGCCAAATTTGTCAACAAGCTCCAACAAAGACAAGGACATCTCAACCCAAGTAGTTGCACTACATACTTACTGTACGGTTGTGTTCAAATAGCACTATCGAATTTAATATTTGGAGTTAGACGGTGAGTAAGGTATCGATGGGATCCTACAGGTCATCAGAAGACCATTTCCGTTTTGTTTGGCCCGTGAAGCCGCCTACTTGTGGTGTTATTAGCGTCCGTAGGGGGGCCTTTCCACCATGGTGGATGTCATTTTGGACGATCATTTTCTCGTAAAAAAATCAGTTTGTCATACGGTACTAACACGTACGTAGGAATAGGTACGTACCATTTGCCCGCCATCCAACCAAAAAACTAATTTTAAATAATGGGACTCCACACCAATTGCTTCGAAAACACTTGAAAACCAGTTAGCACCATCAGGGTTGCTGAAATGTTCTTTTTTTAAGTTACAGTTCCATAGAGCTAATTCTGCGCCGTGGAACAAAAAAATTGGCGAGAAAAAATTCCTACGAGAACATTTTCATTACTGGTTTTCAACTTTGCAAAGTGCTATTTGAACACAACCGTACAGTAGCACCACCACCCCCCATTCTTTCGTAGTTGGCACGTGATCGGTACAGACTAAATAAGACTCGTCGGGAGCAATTTATTAGGTCCCACGAGACATTTAGGAGAAAGGCAGGAATCAACCACTTACATGCTCTTCACCTCCCCTACACGCTACAGGTAAATCCATCATCTCATCTTCCCCTAACCTAACGAGATAAACATAGTTAGGCACCATGAAGACCTCGATTCTACTCCACCTAATATGCCTTTTAGCAGTGGGAGTCCATGCTGAAGATGAAGTAGTAAGTGTGCACTCCACGATTGATGTAATGCATTATTTGGTCTTGCGATTATAGACATTCATTACATCATCAACTCACACTCATGAATTATTTTGATGCACCCATTGCAAAAAAAGGACGGCACACCTGAGACGCCCGAGCCTGATCCAACGCCGCCGCCTTCGAAAAAGCCGACACGTGATCCGACACCAAAGCCCACGAATGCACCCGAGCCTGATCCAACACCAAAGCCCTCGAAAGCACCAGTTGCCGATCCAACACCAAAGCCTACAGAGGCAACACCTCCACCATCTGCCGATCCAACACTAAAGCCTACAGAGGCAACGCCTCCACCGTCTGCCGATCCAACACCAAAGCCTACAGAGGCAACTTCAAAACCAACTGCTGCTGCTGTAGCAACCAAGGAGCCTACGCCTGTCCCTGAAACTAAGTCACCAACTGCTTCCCCTGAGACATCAAACCCAACAAATGCTCCGGTGACCAAGTCACCTACATCTAATGTGAGTTGCCTAATGAATTTCGTCCGAGTTGTTGTATACATGCTCTTCTTTTAGTCATTCTCATCATGTCTTCGCCTAATTGTGTATTCTACTTTCCTGCAGCCGACTCTACCAACCACACCTTCTCCTACGACGCCACAGCCAACTCCGGAAGTAAGTAGTACAGAATATCCAATCTTTTGTATTGATTTCTTTGTTCTCTTCTGATCAATAATCTTACACAAATATTATTCGCTTTGATTTGACGCAGCCGACAGATCCTCCTGTGGTTGCATGTGAGGATCGACGATGGTGGTACAATGCGGTCGATAGCAGCAGCTGCACTAATAATGGTCAAAACTCTGGCTCTGGGGAGCCTACTTTCGGTTCATGGAGCGATTGCTGCTCTGGGACTAGCGCATCGTCCTATAATGACTCATGTAATGCTTCTGAAGGATCTAAGCAATGCCCAACCCCTTCTCCTGTACCTCCACCCCAAACTGATCCTCCTGTGACACTTCAGCCTCAGCCAATGGTAAGTATTTTTGAGAATAATTGTGTGTTGCTGACAAGCTCCAATCTCATCCATTCTGAATCAAATATGTATCCTTATTGTGATCACAGCCGACGAGGTCTCCAAGTAAAGCTCCTCAAAGTTCCGCTCCTACAAATGAACCGACAACTGAGCCAACGAAAGCTCCTCAAACCTCCTCAACTGAGCCAACTGAAGCTCCTCAAACTTCCGCACCAACTGAAGCGGCAACAACTCCAGCTCCAACATCTGTACCGACAACTGAGCAAACTGAAGCTCCTCAAACTCCCGCACCAACTGAAGCGGCAACAACTCCAGCTCCAACATCTGTACCGACAACTGAGCAAACTGAAGCTCCTCAAACTTCCGCACCAACTGAAGCGGCAACAACTTCCGCACCAACTAAAGCGGCAACAACTTCCGCACCAACTGAAGCTGCAACGACTCCCGCACCAACTGAAGCTGCAACGACTTCCGCACAAACTTCGTCGCCAACTACAGCTCCCACACGTGGATCGACTCTAGGAGAGTCTGGTACTTCTGGTCCAACCAAGACTCCATCAGCTCCAGTTGGAGATAAGGTCGGAGTTACTACTTTAACCTCATTTTCACAGACAACTGAGCCGCCAACTTCGTCGCCAACTGCATCGCCAACGACAGGCCCAACAATAACAAGGTCTCCTACAACAGCGCCAACAGCATCGCCAACGATAGGCCCAACAATAACAAGGTCTCCTACAACAGCGCCAACAGCATCGCCAACGATAGGCCCAACAATAACAAGGTCTCCTACAACAGCGCCAACAGCATCGCCAACAGCCCCTCCGTCAATGTCTCCTACAAAAGCGCCAACAGCATCGCCAACAGCCCCTCCGTCAATGTCTCCTACAAAAGCGCCAACAGCATCGCCAACAGCCCCTCCGTCAATGTCTCCTACAAAAGCGCCAACTCCAATTCCGACTCCGATGCCGACTCCAGTACCAACTCCAGTGCCAACACGATCACCGTGAGTACATATGATTTCTTTTCTACACTTGTGCTTGGTGGCTTCTTCGATGCTAATCTCATCTAACCGACTGACTTTTCCTGCTTTCATTGATACAGAACTGAATCGCCCACGGATGATCCAGTAAGTCTTGGAAAAGTGCATCTGCTTTTTAGTTTCTTGCAGATATTTTTGCTAACTCGTCAACATCGTCAATGTTATTCCTCTCCTTTCCAGACTACCAGCCCAACGTTCTATCCCACAGTTTCACCAGTACGTTTTGAAACCTTTCCCCAATGTATTTTTTGCACAGACATTCTTGCTAACTCCTTCATGATTTCATCTTTTCTTAAACAGACATTCTACCCGACAGTTTCGCCCACGCTATACCCGACAGTTAATCCAACTCTATACCCGACAATTAGTCCAACCATATCCTCTAGGCCATCCCTATTCCTCCTCTTTCCGTCCACACGCAAGCCCACACATCCTCCCACAGAAAAGCCAGTATGGCTACCCATCTTTGCCAAGTCATCCAAGTCCAAATCTTCCAAGTCCAAATCTGCCAAAGTATTCCAGTCTTCCAAGTCGAGTAAGTCCAAGTCGAGTAAGAATGGCAAGAGTAGCAGTAGCAGTAGCAGGAGCAGGCGCTCTGGAAATGATATTGCGTACCTTCAAACACTCACGGATTTCACTCCGATTGGGATATCGTCTGGACCAAGTTGCAGAGGTGGTGTGCACATGACTGTGGGTGTTGTGACTCTTGGTGTTTTGACTGGTATCATTTCTTCATTATGATAGATAGAGATGATGATTTTTCTCTGTTTCTTGAGCAATTTTGCGAGAAAATGACATCTGTTTTCCAAACATGTCAACGTCTGCATAAGTAGATAGGCAGAGAAAGCTGAGTTTTGTAACATATAAATGTGATAGAATAGACCAGTATGATTGTTGGAGATGTACGGAGCGATATCTTAGAATTATCCATTGATTCAGTAACTCCCCCCTTCCCCTCTTTAAGCACAGAAAAAACAACCAAAATCCAACTTAAGTCATGAACTTCCCAGACGCCTTCTTACTAACACTCGAAATAGTCCCCCCACTCTCCTTAAAGGTCCCCCACGCGGCATAATGAGGTTGCTCCTTATGATGAGCAATGGCCGCGGCATCTTCGTAGACCTCATAAAAGAAGAATTTGTTTTCTTGGTCTTCTGCTTGGAGGACGTCTGTTTTGGTGTGTTTATGTACACATGATATAGCATCAATTGTGGCGGGAAGAACGAGAACGTGCAAGTGAGCATTATTATCACGTGTTGATATATATTGATAGAGAAACGCCATGTAACATCATCATCATGGTAATGTAAGAGCGTTTTTTTTGTGTTTTCTTGCCGTTTTCAGCCTCAAGATAATACATTCTATTGTACCCAATAAAACACACACATCAGGCACGATGCATACAAGAAAACATCAATACATACCAAAACGAATGCACCCCGGTTCCGCACGAGACCCAACCGCATTCTTCTCAATCATATCGAGGAATTCGTCCATACGATCTTCCTTAATTTCTGCCTCGACAACGATACAGATTGGCATGGCGAATAATTGTGAGTTACTGGCGGAAGCGGCGTAACGAGAAGATGATTGCAACTGAGTGGCAGTGGAGATGGGCGAAAAGGCTGAGGTGGTTACAGCGGCTAGGGATGCTAGGAGGGTGACCAACTTCATCGTTGTATTATGGGAGAATGATATCTTTTTGATGTGATGAGTGTGCAAAATCCAGAATCCAAGCCAAGTTGAAGTTGAACGCCAAAAAGAGGATGGGCATCTCAAGATGCTCCGTCAGACCATCGACAACCAAAGTCTTACCGGCACTCAATGCGCTTAGTCAACCAATATTGAGTGCCGTCCACCTCGCTCCACACACCACAACTCACACCTCCATCCCTGCATGCCAGCCCAGCTCGGCTGGGGGGAAGAAACGGCGGCTTAGGGGGGGGAAGAAGGGGGAAGAGAAGGAGAGGGAAAGGAGGAAGGAGAGGAGGAAGGGAGAGAGAAAGGGAGGGAGGAAGGAGACTTCAAGATGTTCCTACTCCTTACAGCATATTATGTTTGGAATGCTTACTGCCTGTTCAACTTCTTTTGTTCAACGCACACCACGTACATGTAGAGAGTGGTCATCTGCCAGTGGCAGAATCGTAAGCTATTGGAGGCTTGGATGTGTGATAAGTCCATGAATACGTAACTCCTATTCTTCCCATCTGGCACACAACGGGGCTATTGTGATTTATTGTTTTCATTTTGTTTTGTACATCAGTTGATTGTTGTTATTTATGTTGTTATTTATGTAAGTACCAGATGCAATGATTGTTCTGCTTTGATTTAATGAGTTTGTTCCTAGAGCCATCATCGTAACAAAGACCAGCTAGGAGCAGGGCCTGTCTTCCGTTTTAGTCATCGACCGTAGGCTTGCGTTGCTGCTGACATTTTTGATGACTATCTCCAGACTTCCAGACTGGTATTAGCTGTTTGTTCTAAGTATGACTTCAGAATGCTCTTCCATTTGTTTGGTATCTTCTTCTCGCTTGGAAGATGTCGACCTTCTGCTGCAAGTCTCTCAATGTTCCCGCTACAATAGTTGAAAACTAATAAGAATCCATCACATCTCACTTCTTTACATGCGCCTACTATACCATCGACTAGTGTGCTATGGATGGCCAAACGATGCTCGTCCAGAGGATCGTTTGTTTGTGATTTTGTGCTGCGTTCGGATTGTGGATTGTTTACGAATCATATTGAGAGGTCCCAATATTATGTATATCGTTGCAGCCAGCTGGCGGAAGTACATATTAAATGGCGTCTGATATGTTGCCGCATAAAGCACAAACACATGTTCTTACGACAGATTGACATATCATGATGGGTGGTGATGGGTAGCTCGGCTTCCGATGGTACGGCGGAGTTGTTTGATGACGAAGTAGTTTCAGTTGAACGTAGCCTCATCCGCATGTATAATTCTTTTCTGTTGGCGACGTCGTTGTTGCTGTTGCAAAAGAAAGTCTACCGACGTTGACATCGAGTGTATGTGGGGACGTCTAGTGTATGTGGGAGTGTCTCTGCACAAAACTATATCATCGATTTGCGTAAACAATCCCCCTTCCCAGCATCCATCCTTCGTACTTTCCATTGCCAATGGCAAGATCATTGCTTTAACAATCCAGTGTGATTCTGGCTGCCCCACTATGCGTTATTTACGGTTAAAATAAGGGCGGAAGTCATGGTGATGGGCGCTTTTGCAAGCCTTTCTCCAGTGAGTGGACACAAGTAACCATTAATTTTGCAAAAATACCCAAGTAGATACCCGATTCAGACGTGTTAAGCATTCAGACTTGTTAAAAGGTGGAACACAAGTAATTCTACATACTATTCCTAACGTACAATCGCTATTTGGCCCGTACGGGTATAAAGGGGCTATTGAAGTAGCTACTACTAATTCCGTTGTTGTTTGGCGATATTGAGTGCCGCGATAAAAATCCTCCACTTCAGATTTCATTATTTGAATTTACATACACCCCGACCATGATGGCCTCCGATACACAGCCACAGTTACCCACAACCATCCAATATGCCAATTCAGCCGTGCTAAAGTGGACGCCAATATTATTGCCTATGCGTCTTAGGCGGCAATCTCTCGCCACCGCTTCGGTTTTTATACAATTATCGTCGCCATCAGTGATATAAAATCTGCCATTTTCAACTCCGTCTACCCTATTACGGCCATTTTGAGGACGACACGTTTCAAGTGGGAGATCCTTCTTGCACATGATGGGTGTCTACTATGTATTAGACGTGTTAGGCTCCTTGAAAGCACCAATATCATTATTATATTGATAGTCAACCATATCAAATGCAAATGAAGATATTATTATTCCCCCAAAAGCGCACGCAACAATCTACCTTCTTCACGGACTAATGAACCAAATGGGCGTTGATTTATGTACTAACCCCTGATGATAGTATAATGGAAGATATTGGTACCTTAAGTTGAAGATAATATAGCTTGCATGAAGGTATTACTTTTATGGAAAATTGTGTAAACAATTTACTGAATTATCATATAAATAATGGTAGATAATGTACTGTTCTAATCGATCCAGATTGCTGCAGTCGTTCCCAAGGTTGAATATTATCATCATAATGATGTCTTATCAATATTTCTCTCAATGATAGTGTATATTGTAATGATTTCGAGTTGATTGTTGCGGACACCCGAGACGAATATTTGAATCAATTTTGTGTAGTATTGGAGAGTGGTTATGCAGCATTTTACACCGCTCCAGTCAGTCAATCCTTCATTCAATCCTTCATCTATAATGATATTACAATGAAGTGGTAACGTGTGATGGCTTTGGTAATGGTTGGTGGTCCCTCCTCGTTGTAGTTTAGCCGATGATAGTTGTGCTTGTCTTTTTTCCGTTGACACGAGGTTCCACTGATGGCGATGACATTATCGGGCGAGAGATCGGCCGCCAAGGCACAGTTACCTCCTCATATGTCTATACCATCGATTGGTGCGCCGTGGTGGCGTTTTAGGTGGCGTTCATGAGCATAATATGAGACCTATGTCCACTACATCGGTTGCATCGGAGTATTTCCGTTATTTCACGGGCATCGCGATTCTCTACTCCAAAACGTCGAGACAAGCGTCACTTTTTTGCATGTCGTCTGCAAACACACTGAATGAGCTCCGTTTGAATTATTGACGCTTGGTAGCGTGTAGTTATTGATCTAATACGCAGTCAACAGTGGTATAATGATGGTTGTTATTGTTGTGTTTTCGCCATGGCGGAAGCGTGGGCAGAATGCTCTCTGGAGGTGTGATGCGTGACTCGAAAGAGGCAGAATATTGTTTGAAAACGCATGTACTAATTCCTATGTAGAGGCCCGAGGCAGATTTTGCTAGATAAACGGCATTTTTATCTAGCGGTTTTTTTACTTGTGTTCCACCTAGCCACCACAGTTCTCATATACGTCCCAGCTCCACAGCCAGTCCGCTCACTGACTAGAGTATGTCTAAGTACCATTGTGCGCAGCAGCAAGAGAGCAAAAGAGAGAGGCACAATGTCATCATCGGCATCCCACACCATCCTAGCCTGCGCAGGAGGGATAGCCGGTGTCATCGAAGCCGTCCTAGTTCAACCACTTGAACTCATCAAAGTTCGATTTCAACTCAATCACGGACATAATGGCTCCATCATCTCTTGTGCCAGAGAAATCCTAGCCGAGGAAAGTGCTGGTGGTGGGACGACGATGAAAGTATCACGACTCTTTCGTGGTCTCTTACCTGAATTATGCGGCATGTTTCCTACAAGAAGTGTCATGTACTCTTCGAATGAGATGGCCAAGCGTTTGTTACTGGGGAATGATAGTAATAGAAATCAAGAAAAGATGAACGAAGAAACCACATCAATCATTGCACTTTCTGGAGCATTCTCTGGGGTAGCCGAAGCAGCCGTAGTCACACCCTTTCAAGTGATCAAGGTTAGATTGCAGGCCAAAGAACATTTGGGGAAATATACAAATTCATTGGACTGTATACAAAAGTTGTGTAGAGAAGAGGGCCTCTTGGCATTTTCCAATGGATTGTCTGCTACAATTGGTAGAAATAGCGTGTTCAACTGTGTCTACTTTACAGTCATGTTCAAGATCAAGCAAGTTTCACCGACACCGCAAGATTCCAAAGTGAAGGCTACAGTGCACTCTTTAGTCACTGGGTTTGTAGGAGGGGTGATGGCAACCATGTGCAATGCTCCTTTTGATGTTGTCAAGAGTAGAATACAGGCACAATGTCCGAGTAGTAAAAGTATGGAATACACATCGACAATACAGGCATTGATGAAGATTGGACGAACAGAGGGATTGACAGCGTTGTATAAAGGGTTTCAACCAAAGGCTCTTCGGATGGGCATTGGTGGAGCAGTGGCTGTTACTGCCTTTGAGGCGGTTTGTGAGATTGCTCATTCGTTGTAGATGATACAGTGAATAGAGTGAGACACTCCAATACATGCGGTTTGTGGACCTAATATTCCATGTTGATAATAATAATGTATAATGATGTAGTAATAACTTGAGCACCTGACAAAAGAATCACACAAGTCTCTTTCTTTTCCAAACACAACATACATAATGCAACACAAACATATGCATCACAAACGATAACTCCATCTTCACAAGTCTTCAACCTCACAACATCCATACCTTTTCTATCTATCTATCTCTTCTTCTTACTTGGAGTGCTATTCCAAAGAAATGGTTTTTCAAGGAAACGATGCCATCTTCAACTTGTGCTTTCAAGACAAGAGCAACAATCATGCTACGCCATTGATCCAAAGAGATTGTTATTAGACTATTATATATGTTACGTTCAATTTGCAACCAATCCTCATGGTCATGATTCCAAACTTGTCCCTTGCTTTCTTTTCCCCACCCACCCACCTAATTTATTCACATACCATTATCCTTTTTCATTTCTTATCTTCTTCGTCTTTAATCCTGCCTCCCCTTCAACTCTCTACTAACAATCCCCTTCTCCGTAATAACATGCACCACCCCTCCCCAACCACTCAACGCATCCCTATCCACACTCGCCAACAACGCCTGCGCAATCGTCTCAAACAATTCCTCCTCGTCCATATCCGGCTTGTACAGCGTTTCACACATTCCATACAAATTTCCATCACAGGTGCCCGCCACCACAAAGTCCTTGGCGGCAGCTTGCGCCCCGATTAGATCCATGGTGGATAGAAAAGGCTTGCCGTCTTCATCTAGGCCGGCAATTACTGGTTCACAAAAGTAGGGACCGAACCGTTTTTCGTACAACATGGTACTCAACAAATTGGTGAATACCCGGGGAGTCATCTGCCGCTCCTCCCTCAACTCATATAGATTCATTCGAAATCTCAATAGTTGATCTAGAGTCTGCACATCGCTCGCTAAGCCGGCGAGGCCGACCATGAGGGAGTCATTCATTTGGAATATTTTTTGAAAGTCCATGGCGACGGTTTGGTATTGGATGCCGAGGCGGTTGTCGGAGGCTATGGCTACGCAGTTTTTGCCGGACATGGCGATTATTGCTGCTCCGTTGTATTCGAGGATGGACATTTTGATGTTAGTTTATTTAATATTAGATTGATGTTGCTGCTGTGTGGTCAATGATTAGATGGTACAATACTGTGTGATATGATAGGGCGACGGATCTTATCATTGTTGTGGTCGAAGCAAAGTGAAAGCCATCGAAAGTGTAACATGCTGTGGCAGATATCGAAACGTTATTTAGTGACAGGATGGTTAGAGAGACAGGCCTTCTCTGATCGTGAAACATGTGTGTGCCAATGGGATCCAATGACTTTTCCGTTTTGGATACTACCTGCGCCATCGCCATCGCCATTGACTAACTGCAGTTAGTAGGAGCAGCAATAGAGACAAAGAGTCTGACTGAGACGGAGCACATTCTTCTATTGCTGGTGTCGTCTTGAAATTAGCGTCTCATCGGTGTACTTACATATTAATAGACTGACTCTGTGACTTTCAAAACACACAAGTTTACCAAATTCAAAAACACATACACAACAACAAAATAATAATATGGATCAAGCATCCGACGCCCGCATCAAATCCGACGAAGCCGCCGCCCGCCGAGTCGCCAACTCCGGAGGCGTAGGAGCCTTCGCCGTAGCACAAGCCGCACCAGGAGGTCGTCGTCAGGGTCCCCGCGTGAGACGATCTGCTAGTGCGAGACGGAGGGCACGACAACGTGCTGGATTGGAAGCAGATGATGGTGGTGGTGGAGATGATGGAGGAGCAGATCCAAATGCTGCTTCTGGGACTTCGGGAGGGGGACAACAGAGTGAAATGGAAATGGTGAATCCGGATAGTTTGATTGCGGCAGATGTGGAAATGGATACGTATGGGATGGATGTGGAGGATGATTATGAAACTTTGGGTTTTTGGCAATTGGACAAGGCGGATAAGTTTATATGTGGGGGGATATGTATTTTGGTGGTGGCGTTGATTGTTATTTTGGGTGTGGGGATGAGTAGATAGATGGCTACTTGTAGAAGTGAATAAGGGGTGAGGTCAAGAAGTAGGAGTGTGGCATTTTTAATTCCATGTGGCAAATGGGGGGAGCAATTTTGAGCAAATAGATGTTGTTTGTAACCATTTCTATGAGGTGGTTGATAAAGGGGAGAGTGACACTTCATAATGAGCATTACACATCCCATACATTCGATCTTAAAAGACTACAGTTTTTGTGCGATTACGTAAGTGATAGAAAAGTTTTCTTCCTTTGCTTTCCAAAGAATTAGATGAGGAACAATATGATCAAGAGAATGATTAATGTAGTACAACTGGCCTATTTTCATTGTCTTTCTGATCTATATATGTACAATGCTTGGCAAATAATGAAAACGTCAAGTAGATAATCTATATTTATCCTCCAAAAAACAGAGAGTCCTACTCCTAAACACTTCTTAACATATTGAATCAGAATATATTATACACACACACGTCTCATGAATTCTACTCTGGTAGATGCTGCAAACAGCACCTTCGCTTGAATGTAGTGTCATCCAAAAATCTATTATCAAAGGCTGCTCTGATGTTGTAGCATTGGCTTGTATTCACTCTAATGTCCAAACATTACATAGACGCACAAAATCGAGAGAAACCACCCATCATCCAATCATCATATGAATATAGCATCAATAAATAAATACCACAGCAGTATCAATCTTGCTTCACATCACCACCACCGTCATTATTTTTGCCCCGCTTCTTTTCATTATCCTGCAGCCTCCGTTCCGCCTGTTGTAATTGTTGAAATACTACATAGAATGCAGATAGGAATAGGATGAGTCCGAAGAATTTGAAGGTGTCTTCTTTGGTCCAGACTAGGCCGAACATTGTGTATGTTGGTGAGGGAGGCAATGAGTGAATGCAGTGTAAAAAAATGAAGCAAAAGCAAAAGACACGGGTTTTTGATGGTCCGAATGTCCAGTATTGAGTCCAGCTAAGTACGGATGAATGGCGGCGATTTAATGAACTAATTCCTACGCTAATTAGTGTCACATCTAGGAACGGGACAATTTGTCCGTTAGACTGCACTGACACTTGGAACCTCAAACCTCATGCCAATGAACATTGTGACCATGAAATTAAGCTAGCATTCCATTATATTATTAGTCTTATCTAACAACAAGCAGCATGGCATCCCTCCCAATCCTAGGAGGCATCGCTCTCCTCATCGGACTAATAATCCTAGCACTCAAATTCGCCCAAAAGTCCTCCTCCACAAGCACCACCTCATCCTCCTCCACACTCACCAAAAAAGCCAACAGCACCAACAAACCACTCAACCGCAAAGTAACCCTCAATCCCGAAGCCGACGCCAAATACATTCTCAACACACTCACACCCCAATCCACCCCGCTCGAAATTCTATACGCCATTGCCACCTCTCCGGATAACATTACCGTGGCGACCAAATCACTCGAATTGCGCGCCGATGTGGTACAGCGCAAGCTGGCCCATCTGGCGGAGGTGGCGAAAAAGGCCGAGGACGCCCAGGCCAATGCCACGTTAGATGAACTACTTAATGATGATGACGACGACGCATGGGCCAATGATGATGAAGACGACGAGGCCGCCCAGGCAGCCAAGGCGGCCAAGGAGGAAAAGAAGAAACAGGCCGCGGCACTGGCCAAGGCTACGGGAAAAGATGCACAGGATGTCACCAAGGTCATGTTAGAGGGGGTCGATGACGATGTGTTGGGGATGCAGTGGGTCAAGAAGAATCTAACTGCGTTGGGCGTATGGCCTCCTCCAAAGTACACCAATAACAACATCCATATGGACGCACCAACGGAACGGAATCTAATCATGACCATGGGCCGCCTAAACGCACGTGCCCTCAATTCCCACCCAGAACTACTCCAAGCGGGACCCACTGGCAAAATCGACCCGACCTACTTCCAATCCACCATGGAATACCGACAACGCGTCGGACAGCAATTGGACAATGTATTACGATTTGCATGTACGTTGCGTTCGTTCCAGTTGGCGTGTGCGGTATTGGATGCCATTGTCATGTTCAAGATTGGGTGTATGGATGCTCATTCGGAGGCGGAGCTCAAGTGGTTTCAGAATTTCATGGAAGAAAAGTATGGTAAGGAGGGAACGCCCAAGTTGATTTTGGAGGATACGTATTTGGGTGTGCCGACGGAGGAACCTAGTAAGGATAAGGAGGAGAATAAGACGGAGGCGGAAAAGAAGGAGGAAGAAAAGAACAAGTTGGTGCAGTTGATTGCGCAGTCGCGTCAGGTTACCACTACCGATGACAAAATGTCACTTGAAATGCAAATCACACGTCAACATGCCGAAGCCTTTACGAAGGAAAAGTTGGCATTGTGTCAACGACAGGGTATCCCACCTCAGATTGGGATGCAGGCGTATCGTGAGTCTTGGTTTATTATCGTCCGTGCGTACAAGTTGAATGAGGATGGGTCACGTATGAGCAATTGGGATGGAGCCATGGGTGGATCCAACCCGAATCACTTTGAGGTGTTGAAGGGGAACAAACATGCCATTTTCGACATGTTGACGGAGGATACGATTGCATCGTTTGAAAAGGAGTTTGTTGGAAGTGATGTATCGGATCGTAAAGTGATTGTTGGGTGGCCATTTGTGATATCCAATGTGGCGCAGAAGAGTGGGAAGGTTAAGATTCATTTGCCTCCTCCGGATGTTCCTGGAAAGTATGAATTCAGTGTGACTATCAAGAGTCAGGAGTTTTTGTGTGGTGTGGAGGAGTTCAAGTTGGTTGTGGATATTGCCCAGGGGGTGAAGAAGAAGAAGGAGGAAAAGCAGGAGGAGGAGGATAAGGAGGGCAAGAAGGATAAATAAAGATAACATCATCTACAATATAATGTTATATGGTAAAGGCAAAGGGCGATGACGTGTCGTAATCTGATGATGAATGAGAGACGATATTCTATAATTGAATATGCAGTATGTTCCGAATTCACCCAATCGTCGATATCTTGTCTTGTATTGGTAGTAGAAAGGCAACGAGTAGTGATTTAGAATCCTCTCATCAAGCTCTATCGATTGGTTGTATTAATATCGATCCTTTGCCAATCGACTTAACTTAATCGACCCCTAGTATTCGAATTTCAAGCCGAATTCCAAGCCCAAAGTTCGTATTTTGACAAAAGAGAGGAAATCGACGAATTAATATATTCATGTACCAACGCCGTCAATGTTGTTATCATCATTTCCACCAGAGTTGCAATCCAACAAGAACGACAACGACAGCTCCTTCGCCTTACGGCTCACTCGCTTCCATCCACCACCGCTGCCATCATAACTATTGCCATCATAATATCCACTGGCCTCAGCTGCCTCGGCAATAACCAATTCACTCTCCCTCGCCTTACGGCTCACTCGCTTTCATACTACAATTGTATCATCATCGGCGGTGGTGCTGGTAGATATAACAATCATCCACCACCGCCACAACATTCATCACCACCGCCGCCACCAAGAACAACTACTCTTCCAACACCACCACCGCCGATGTGATGATGTACTTCTCCTCCAACACTAACTACCACTTCGCCTTACGGCTCGCTCTTGATTGGCGGTGGTGATGGATTAGTTGCGGTGGCGGTGATGATTGTTACTTTGAATTACTCTCCTCCACCGCCAACACTCTTCCACCACCACCGCCACAACATCATGATGACGATACTTTGGACTTCGCCTTACGGCTCGCTTTGGAGAAGATGCGGTGGTGGAGGAAGAGTGCTGCGGTGGTGGTGGTGGATGAGTGTTGGAGTATTATTATTGACTACGGCGGTGGTGGGTGATGAATGGATGAGGAGTAGTAACATTCCACCACCGCCGATACCAACTATCATGGACGGTGGTGGTGAGTGATTGTTGATTGTCGTATATTATGATGGCGGTGGTGGTGATTGATTGTTGTGTATGGATGACATTGGCCGAGCGCAGCCGAGGCAAGTTGATGGATCTTACTGAATTAATGGAAGTGTCTTCAGCGAAGCGTTGGATGCACTAGTGCCAACTGTCACTGATTTACCTCATTAAGGTTGTCGCTTTTTCAGATTTTAGTGCACCTGATTGTCATGTCACATTGCTGCTTAAAAGTCGCTCTTTTGCGAGGGCGACCGCAGGGAGGCCGAGCTGCGAATCTTTTTGTTGCGTCATGATAATACCACTAATCGATAGAGATTGAAGAGAGCTTTCCAACGGTGGTCATATTGCATTTTTGTCAAATTTGAACCTCTGCTTTGCAAATTCGGGCTGTCGGCTGGATTTGCAAGCTGCCGGTCACTTTCTAACCCCTTTTTTGACCGGGATGATTGGCAAAAAGTCGATATTTCGCCTCCACGCCCCTCTAGAACGATAGAGCAGCTCAAGCGCTTTCCAAAACGCCACTTATCATCGTCATTGGACCACTAGAAGAGGAATAACGGACCAATTGTCACTTTTTTGAGGCAGGGTGGGTTGTCGGTGGTGGCTGCAAAAAGTCTGTCCCGCTTCATGTCGTAGTATCAAGATGCCATCCCGAAGCCGACGCCAAATACATTCTCAACACACTCACACCCCAATCCACCCCGCTCGAAATTCTATACGCCATTGCCACCTCTCCGGATAACATTACCGTGGCGACCAAATCACTCGAATTGCGCGCCGATGTGGTACAACGCAAGCTGGCCCACTTGGCGGAGGTGGCGAAAAAGGCCGAGGACGCCCAGGCCAATGCCACGTTAGATGAACTACTTAATGATGATGATGACGACGCATGGGCCAATGATGATGAAGACGACGAGGCCGCCCAGGCAGCCAAGGCGGCCAAGGAGGAAAAGAAGAAACAGGCCGCGGCACTGGCCAAGGCTACGGGAAAAGATGCACAGGATGTCACCAAGGTCATGTTAGAGGGGGTCGATGACGATGTGTTGGGGATGCAGTGGGTCAAGAAGAATCTAACTGCGTTGGGCGTATGGCCTCCTCCAAAGTACACCAATAACAACATCCATATGGACGCACCAACGGAACGGAATCTAATCATGACCATGGGCCGCCTAAACGCACGTGCCCTCAATTCCCACCCAGAACTACTCCAAGCGGGACCCACTGGCAAAATCGACCCGACCTACTTCCAATCCACCATGGAATACCGACAACGCGTCGGACAGCAATTGGACAATGTATTACGATTTGCATGTACGTTGCGTTCGTTCCAGTTGGCGTGTGCGGTATTGGATGCCATTGTCATGTTCAAGATTGGGTGTATGGATGCTCATTCGGAGGCGGAGCTCAAGTGGTTTCAGAATTTCATGGAAGAAAAGTATGGTAAGGAGGGAACGCCCAAGTTGATTTTGGAGGATACGTATTTGGGTGTGCCGACGGAGGAACCTAGTAAGGAGAAGGAGGAGAATAAGACGGAGGCGGAAAAGAAGGAGGAAGAAAAGAACAAGTTGGTTCAGTTGATTGCACAGTCGCGTCAGGTTACCACTACCGATGACAAAATGTCACTTGAAATGCAAATCACACGTCAACATGCTGAAGCCTTTACGAAGGAAAAGTTGGCATTGTGTCAACGACAGGGTATCCCACCTCAGATTGGGATGCAGGCGTATCGTGAGTCTTGGTTTATTATCGTCCGTGCGTACAAGTTGAATGAGGATGGGTCACGTATGAGCAATTGGGATGGAGCCATGGGTGGATCCAACCCGAATCACTTTGAGGTGTTGAAGGAGAACAAACATGCCATTTTCGACATGTTGACGGAGGATACGATTGCATCGTTTGAAAAGGAGTTTGTTGGAAGTGATGTATCGGATCGTAAAGTGATTGTTGGGTGGCCATTTGTGATATCCAATGTGGCGCAGAAGAGTGGGAAGGTGAAGATTCATTTGCCTCCTCCGGATGTTCCTGGAAAGTATGAATTTAGTGTGACTATCAAGAGTCAGGAGTTTTTGTGTGGTGTGGAGGAGTTCAAGTTGGTTGTGGATATTGCCCAGGGGGTGAAGAAGAAGAAGGATGAAAAGCAGGAGGAGGATAAGGAGGGCAAGAAGGATAAATAAAGATAACATCATCTACAATAATATATTATACAAAGGCAAAGGGCGATGACGTGTCGTAATCTGATGATGAATGCTTGTAACGTCTCCCCTGATATCTTGGCTTGTAGCAGTCGTAGGAAGGCGAACAGTGGCTCATTTGAAAGCTGATTCAATGGAGAATAAAATCCAAACTAATAATTCCAATCCCCACTAAGTACTTGGCCATCATTCAATCACACGCACTACTAGTACAACTATTCCCTCCAAATTCACCCAATCCTTGATATCTTATCTTGTAGTAGTAGTAGGAAGGCGATGAGTGGCGTTTTGGAATCCTCTCATCAAGCTCTATCGATTGGTTGTAGTTTCAAGGCCAAATATGGATGTTTTGTCAATAAACTCAACTCGAGAGGGGGTTAGAAAGCGAGCAGCTCGGTCAAAATCAGAGTCAAAAGTCCGGATTTCAACAAAAGAGGAAGAGTTAGTATGCTACAACCGTCACCACTGTCAAACTCAACTATAAACACTGCTCGGCCTCCCTGCGGTCGCCCTCGCGAAACACACTTCTCTTAATGTAGCGCCATCATGATTAGTTGGTTGGTCGAAGATCTCAAAAAGCGCCCGCTTAATCGACGAATGTCCAGACAGTTGGCACGAGCGAAGATCCATCAATACACTTAAACACTAATGCAGTGGGATCTATGATTGGTTGATTGTTGTTATGATCCATCCCGACCAAGAACGCTGCGCTGAAGACACTTAAACGTTAGTGCAGCGCCGTCAATGATTATTGTTACATGTACCGTCCAATAATAAACGGTGCTTCGTTCTCCCTATCGGTCGAACTCGCTCTTATCCATCAACTTGCCTCGGCTGCGCTCGGCACGTTGTTGTTGTTGCTTCTGCTGGTGGTGGATTATTGCATTCTCCTCACTCTCCTCCAACCCAAACCCCACACTCCTCCAACCCACCAACAGCAGCAGCAACAGCAAGCGTGTGGAGTTTGGGTTGGAGGAGGTGCTGCTGTTGGTGTTGGTGGGGTTTGGGTTGCTGCTGCTGATGGTTGTTGTTGTTATTGTTGCTGTTGGTGTTGAAGGCGAGCCGACCGAAGGGAGGGGAGCCAATGACGATTGATGAGTAATTGTTGATGGTGCACCTGACTATCATTGGACGGTCATGTGACTATTATGTTGATTGTCAAATGTGGCCGAGCGCAGCCGAGGCCAGTTGAAGAGTCCACTGCTCCTCGTTAAGTGTCTTCAGCGAAGCGTTCTTAGTCGGGGTGGATTTGCTCGTAACTATTGTCATGGATCTTACCTGATCGACGTTAAGTGTGTTTTTGGATCTTATTGCAATCAACCCATCATGTTCTCACTGCATTAAGGCGGGCGCTGTTTGAGATCTTCGTCGTAACTATCGCTATTTTGTTGCGTCAATAATACCACTAATCGATAGAGATTGAAGAGAGCTTTCTAACGGTGGTCATATTGTATTTTTGTCAATTTTGGACCTCGGATGTGAAATTCCGGCAGTCGGCTGGATTTTGAAGCCACTGACGGCTATCTAACCCCCTTTTTGACCAAGACTATCTGTCAAAAGTCGTCCAATGAGGCCAACGATACGACCAATCGATAGAGCTTGACGAGAGCTTTCCAAAACGCCACTCATCATCGTCATTGGCCGCCTAGGAGAGGAGTAACGGCCATTGTTGTTGTCTTTCAGTTGAGTGGTTGGTCGGTTTGGTGGCTGCAAAAAGTTGTCCCGCTTATCATGTCGCAGTATCAAGATGCCCGTCTCAAAAAGTGCGCCATCCCTTTATTCTGTTCCGTCTTCCGTCAAAATTCAAAAATGGCATCATCAACATGACACAACACAACACAACACAGCTCGCTCAAAGATGAAGATAGCTCATATCGCAGACATGACAGAGCAAGACGAACGACCACTATGTTAATCCTTGATTCGAAAGTAGCTGGGTGTGTCATGGCATCCGCTACACACTCACACCCCAATCCACCCCGCTCGAAATTCTATACGCCATTGCCACCTCTCCGGATAACATTACCGTGGCGACCAAATCACTCGAATTGCGCGCCGATGTGGTACAGCGCAAGCTGGCCCATCTGGCGGAGGTGGCGAAAAAGGCCGAGGACGCCCAGGCCAATGCCACGTTAGATGAACTACTTAATGATGATGACGACGACGCATGGGCCAATGATGATGAAGACGACGAGGCCGCCCAGGCAGCCAAGGCGGCCAAGGAGGAAAAGAAGAAACAGGCCGCGGCACTGGCCAAGGCTACGGGAAAAGATGCACAGGATGTCACCAAGGTCATGTTAGAGGGGGTCGATGACGATGTGTTGGGGATGCAGTGGGTCAAGAAGAATCTAACTGCGTTGGGCGTATGGCCTCCTCCAAAGTACACCAATAACAACATCCATATGGACGCACCAACGGAACGGAATCTAATCATGACCATGGGCCGCCTAAACGCACGTGCCCTCAATTCCCACCCAGAACTACTCCAAGCGGGACCCACTGGCAAAATCGACCCGACCTACTTCCAATCCACCATGGAATACCGACAACGCGTCGGACAGCAATTGGACAATGTATTACGATTTGCATGTACGTTGCGTTCGTTCCAGTTGGCGTGTGCGGTATTGGATGCCATTGTCATGTTCAAGATTGGGTGTATGGATGCTCATTCGGAGGCGGAGCTCAAGTGGTTTCAGAATTTCATGGAAGAAAAGTATGGCAAGGAGGGAACGCCCAAGTTGATTTTGGAGGATACGTATTTGGGTGTGCCGACGGAGGAACCTAGTAAGGAGAAGGAGGAGAATAAGACGGAGGCGGAAAAGAAGGAGGAAGAAAAGAACAAGTTGGTTCAGTTGATTGCGCAGTCGCGTCAGGTTACCACTACCGATGACAAAATGTCACTTGAAATGCAAATCACACGTCAACATGCCGAAGCCTTTACGAAGGAAAAGTTGGCATTGTGTCAACGACAGGGTATCCCACCTCAGATTGGGATGCAGGCGTATCGTGAGTCTTGGTTTATTATCGTCCGTGCGTACAAGTTGAATGAGGATGGGTCACGTATGAGCAATTGGGATGGAGCCATGGGTGGATCCAACCCGAATCACTTTGAGGTGCTGAAGGAGAACAAACATGCCATTTTCGACATGTTGACGGAGGATACGATTGCATCGTTTGAAAAGGAGTTTGTTGGAAGTGATGTATCGGATCGTAAAGTGATTGTTGGGTGGCCATTTGTGATATCCAATGTGGCGCAGAAGAGTGGGAAGGTTAAGATTCATTTGCCTCCTCCGGATGTTCCTGGAAAGTATGAATTCAGTGTGACTATCAAGAGTCAGGAGTTTTTGTGTGGTGTGGAGGAGTTCAAGTTGGTTGTGGATATTGCCCAGGGGGTGAAGAAGAAGAAGGAGGAGGAGGATAAGGAGAGCAAGAAGGATAAATAAAGATAACATCATCTACTACTATATATTATAAAGGCAAAGGGCGACGACGTGTCGTAATCTGATGCAGAATGTTCCGAATTCACCCAATCGTCGATATCTTGTCTTGTATTGGTAGTAGAAAGGCAACGAGTAGTGATTTAGAATCCTCTCATCAAGCTCTATCGATTAGTTGTATTAATATCGATCCTTTGCCAATCGACTTAACTTAATCGACCCCTAGAATTCGAATTTCAAGCTGAATTCCAAGCCCAAAGTTCGTATTTTGACAAAAGAGAGGAAATCGTCGAATTAATATATTCATGTACCAACGCCGTCAATGTTGTTATCATCATTTCCATGCAATCCATCGCCGCCGATATGAGGACACAACACTTCGCTCCCTCGCCTTATACGGCTCACTCGCCTTTTGGTGGTGGAATGAAAGTATCAACTGTTGCTATTGATGATTGATTGTTACGTTGTTATATTATTTGGAATGTCAATGATGATGAGGGGAGTGACAATATCTTGATCGGCGGTGGAGAAATGATGATCAGCGTAACTTAGTTCATGTTGTACTATTCGTTCGCTGCACCTGAAGTTCATTGATCATTGATCATACATTCGTTTACAAGTGTCTTCATCAGCGGAGTGTTCCCATGACATTCCATCAGCTCTTGCGGTCGAGGTGTGAATAGCCGTCTTGCACGCTCTCCTCCCAGTTCTGTGGCTCCCTACATTGGAACCGCAGATGTCCCCATAGTCCGAGACAACTATGTACTCCATGACTCCTCTTGTGGGCATCCGAACCTGTTCCCCCATTAATAAACTCAACAGGTAATCCACCGCTGCTATCACGGCCCGCTGTAATTGGTATGAAACCATGACAAAAATAACAGTCGGATAGACACATGTTGGTGGCTTGACCGTCCTTGACCTCTGCTGGGTGGCATATTATGCAGGGCTTTCCATCACAACCCTCCGACGTCGGGTAATGTCTCTAATCCACTGATGAACTAACTGCCACTTGGTCCCATATGTACTTGTCTCCACCTATGTACTTTCCATGGGAACATCCATACGATAATATTATGACTAGGGGTAGGAGTAGTCCGTGAAAAGAGCCTGACGACCATTGCCCCGTAGTTAGATGGAGCATTGTCTAGCATTGTCCTCCTCATCTCCTCTGGCCTCCCATCATAACCATTCGGAGATCGAAGGAACCCATCTGGAGGATTACGGATTTTGTGTCAGAACATGTGTCAGCACATGTGTTGACACAAATGACATATGCGTTGACACGTGTACTGACACATGGTTAGTGACACTTACACATTTGTGTAAGTTTACACAAATGTGTAAGCTTACACAAATGTGTAAACTTACACAAATGTGTAAACTACACATTACACATTTGTGTAAACTTACACATTTGTGTAAACTTACACATTTGTGTAAACTAAAAAAAAAAATAAAAAAAAAATAAAAAAAAAAATCTTCGGCGATGACCAACACCATAATCACCATGTCGGCGTGGCCATAGGGGCCTTCTACACCCAACCACCGACGCCATTATTGACGATAAACCCACCAATACCATTGTAGGCAGCTACCATGGTAATATCTAAGCAAAAGAGGGCGGCGAAGTCGTCTAAAGGCGGCAAAACGCAGCGAAAAATGGCGTCGGCGTAGAAAATACATCAATCGAGGGGGCGGTGATGGGATGGCGACGGTTGTGCTGAAAGAGGGGCATCCCCTTTGTCTCGGGATGTGCACGACCCAGGCGGAAGAAGATAGGAGCATGAGCGACTATCAACAATATCATAGTCGCTGCAGCATAATAAATATGCCATCCTTGACCCCAGGCGGCGGGCCGGATTATTTGGACAAATTCGTGCTTCCGTGATCTTCATTGCATCCATCAAAAGCAGGTAATGCTCCTGATCCGAGTAGAGTTGTCTGGGCGGGGCATCACGTCTCTTTGCGGTGTAAAACTTTAGTGATATACATAGTGGAATGCTGCGTCAAAGTCCATGATGCGCTCCCTTCAGTGAAGACAGCTGGTCTAACCGAAGAAACAAACCAGAACAAATCTAAGACAGCCATGACGACGAGGGGGACATCTCTTTCTACTGGCCTCGTTCAAACTTGGCACATGCAACCTGGTAGAAGAGTGTGCTACTTTTGTTACACTGTATCCCGCTGAGGACGATTAACAAACACGTAGATAACTAAAGGCTACATCGCCTTGATTTGAGTGGGTCAAGAATGGGCGCACAACCTCGCACAACGGGAAGCATTCACGTCAAAGAAAACAATACTCATTTTCACTTCTTCTTTGGAACTGTAAGTAATTACTGGTGGGGGTGAAAACGATTGATGGATGGAGATGAGATGGCATTTCATCCTTGGTAACCGTATCGTACTCCCATGTCATATGATATCTGTTTCGTGTGCGCAGTAATGCTGGTAGCAACTCCCAACAAACACAGGGTTCTTGTGGTCATGCTCAACGAGCATTCTTGATGGGATGAGGGCGAATTGATGTAGAATCTCCCCAAGGACTTTGACCCCATCGAGCCATCAAATGAGGCCCAACCTGTACACGTTGATAGTATACTCTCCTCCAGATTTAAAATATTCGGCAAGGAGTTTGCATAAGTACACGGCGGAAGCTATAAGAAGGAGACCAATAAGATAACATGAATCTACTAATTCCACGTCTTCTTAGATATGTGTCTACCTCGTCTTCTTTGTTACTTTACAGAGTTACCTTTGTCTTCTATAGAGAAGCTCCGACTATTCACAACAACTTCAAAAGCGGGACGATCATTGAGTCAAGTCGCGGCGATAAAGAAGAGGACACTTTCCCACACAATACACGCAGACATTGACTACCTTCTCGATATCCTTCCTCTGCAACCCCCTGGCCATCATGAATATCATCATCGCTATTATCATCGCTGGTCCCAGAACTGGAGGAAGAACCTCCCCCAGTGGTGCGTGTAAGGTGAAATACATTCATTGTTCCACTCTGAATATCCACTGCTGCCACCGTCTACAGGCTCAGTTGGCGACTGTAATAACTTCATCATCCAATATTACCACTTGCGTGCCGCCGTCATCATCGTCTGCGCTGTCGATGATATCCATAATGTTGGTTTGTGTGATGCATTCAGCCTAAAAATGTTTCTTGTTTCATGAATGAAACTGAAACTACCCTAACATGCACCTTCATCGATAGGAGAATACTCCCACACACAGTGCTTGAGAAGATAAACAGTCTATGCACAAACCTTGGACCTGTTGCACCTATACCTCTCTAACATGTTTATATTCGGATGAAATTTTCTCCTCCTCTTCGTCATGCTGTCGTCCTCATTCTCACCGCCTGGTCATCATCCCATCATCACCCCTCCATTTGATTATTATTATCATCGTAGGATCACTCTTTCCGAACATGTGTATCTTCTAGGGCAGCAATACTGAGAACAACCGTCGCCATCCCATCACCGCCCCCTCGATTGATGTATTTTCTACGCCGACGCCATTTTTCGCTGCGTTTTGCCGCCTTTAGACGACTTCGCCGCCCTCTTTTGCTTAGATATTACCATGGTAGCTGCCTACAATGGTATTGGTGGGTTTATCGTCAATAATGGCGTCGGTGGTTGGGTGTAGAAGGCCCCTATGGTCACGCCGACATGGTGATTATGGTGTTGGTCATCGCCGAAGATTTTTTTTTTTTTATTTTTATTTATTTTTTTTTTTAGTTTACACAAATGTGTAAGTTTACACAAATGTGTAAGTTTACACAAATGTGTAATGTGAAGTTTACACATTTGTGTAAAAGTTTACACATTTGTGTAAGCTTACACATTTGTGTAAACTTACACAAATGTGTAAGTGTCACTAACCATGTGTCAGTACACGTGTCAACGCATATGTCATTTGTGTCAACACATGTGCTGACACATGTTCTGACACAAAATCCGTAATCCTCCTGGTGTATGTGACCACCCCGATGCCGGTAGACTGCCGGTAGACTGCCGGTAGATATTGTAGCGGCCCCACCCGACCTACTTTTGGCTTCTGCGTAGGAATCGGTATAATATTTTTCAGGGGTCGTGTGTGCATCGATTTGACACGGGGGTGATTAGATGGGATTGTCTATCGGGATATTTTCTGTTCAGAGATTTTAATTTCAGTCTTTTCCGTGGAACGCAACAGGGGGGTACACCATAAAATCAAGAGGATGGATGAAGAGGGTGCTTCAAAAAATCAAATTTTGAGAAAGAATCATCTACGAGAAATAAAGAAGACCGAAAGGGTCGTTGCCTCTGAACGATTTCATCATGCAAAAACCACCACACCCGATCATTGTTTCCCCGCCTAAGTATTCTGCATACAGAGATCATCACTGTGGTAAGTCCGCTGCCACGCCTTTGCATTATTCCTTGCTCTAATATACGACCTGCCGAGCCGATTCCACTAACGTTTGTCCGCTTGCTCTGCCCGCCCGCCGATGCCGACTTCCACCCTTCGCATATTATCTCTCCGCATATCATCTTCTTACCAACGGACCATGACATCATTGCTTCCCCGCATATTCTACTACAGAGATCATTCACTGGGTAAGTCCGCTGCCTGTTCTTTGCATTATAATTATTCCTTTTGCTCAAATATTATGCCTGTCCGAGCCGAATCAACTAACGTTTGTCGCTCTCTGCCCACCCGATGCGCCCTTCGCGATAATTAATGTCCAGCATATCATCTTCTTACCAACAGACGGTTACATCATTGCTTCCCCGCCTATTCTGCTTACAGAGAACATCACTGGGTAAGTCCGCTGTCATGCCTTTGCATTATCGTTCTGCTGCCTCCACGCCAAGATTTCAGCAGTCAAAAAGCTCATAAAAATCAATCACGTTACACATCGGCTGCCTCTCTACAGAGATCATCACAAGTAAGTCTGCTGCCATGCAGTGCATTATTCCTTCTTGATCTAATATATGATGCCTGCCGAGCCGATTCCACTAACGTTTGTCGCCTGCTGCTCGCTTATCGTTTCTGCCGCCTCCACAAGATTTCAGCAGTTAAAAAGCTCATAAAAATCAACCACGTTACATCGGCTGCCTCTCTACAGAGATCATCACAAGTAGGTAAGTCTGCTGCCATGCAGTGCATTATTCCTTCTTGATCTAATATATGATGCCTGCCGAGCCGATTCCACTAACGTTTGTCGCCTTCTGCTCTCGCTCTGCCCGCCTTAACGTTTCTGCCGCCTCCACGCCAAGATTTCAGCAGTGAAAAAGCTCATAAAAATCAACCACGTTACATCGGCTGCCTCTCTACAGAGATCATCACAAGTAAGTCTGCTGCCATGCAGTGCATTATTCCTTCTTGATCTAATATATGATGCCTGCCGAGCCATTCCACTAACGTTTGTCGCTTGCTGCTCGCTCTGCTCTGCCCGCCCGATGCCGCCTTCCACCCACGCTTCGCATTAACATTAATTATCTCTCTGGCATATCATCTTCTTACCAATGGTCATATATACACATGCAGAATTCACCCAAACCCAATATCTCCTTCCAATCATCATGACTGTCATCGCTAACGATTTCAACGCTCCCAAAGTGGAGGTTCTCGCTACGAACACTTCTTATGATGAAGGCCTCGAAGACGTAACTGAACTTCCTTTCGGAAATGACACTGAAAAGTACCTCTCCTCCAACCAGGCTGGTAGTGGTAGCGTAGTCACCACCGACGGCATTGAGATTGCCCCAAACCCAAACTTCCGCACCAGCATCATTGCTACTACTACTACCTCTGCTGATCGCAACAGTTGGCTGACGTATATCATGAGTGGTGGTAAGCTTTCAATCACTACTCCCACTGCCCGCGGAGAAACGAAGAAGACGGAGAAGGGATTCTTCCGTGCTGGATTATGTGGTGTTTTTCTTCTTTGTGCCTTGATTGGGACCTATTTCATCACTCGTAGTCTGATTGGGATTGGGAACTCTAGCTCCATCTCTTCAGATGCGATGGTTTATGGTAGCAAGGGAGACAAGCAAGATGACAATGTTTGCCCTGCGCCTTTGCCCATGAGCAATGACTGTGGTACTACTACTACAGGAGAGAAGGAGACGAACTTGAGCATGACGTACAGCTACTTTTTCATCACTGACAAGGATGATGCCGTGGATGATGTTATCTCCTGCAACGAGGCTAAAGTCCATCAAGCATTGGTTCGTGATATGTGCCCACTTGCCCAAGAAGTTCAGGCGAAGAGTAAGAAGATTGGAAACAGAAAGACAAAGGGCAGTCGTACTGTTGTGAGAATCGAGTCTCTCCCAAAAGACATTGCGGACGGTCCTTGCCCAGATGCTATTCTTGTGCAACTTGGTGATGATGAAACTTGCGAGCAAGTTACTGGAGGGCTGACTTTGACGCTCGCTCTTACCAAAGCTCTGGAAGAAAATCAAGTTCGACGATTGGGCAGCAATGATGAGAGTGAGAGAGATGAGATGAGGATGGGCTCATCAACACCAAGTGAGAGTGGGATAAAAGATGGTATGAGGATGAGGGAATTGCAAGAAGACCTCACAAAGGAGGAAGAGAAGGTCAGGAAAGAACTCGAGATATTGCTAAAGAATTTGGTGAAGGAAATGAACCACAGCCTAGTTTTGGGGCTCAACAAGAAGGAGCTCAAGGAGCAACAGTTGATGGTCAAAGAATCTATCAATCAGCTTACCATTGAGGTTCTCCAGAAGCTAATTAGCGGAGAGTACAAAATTGGTGTTGATTTCACTGAGGGAGACGGCCTTACGTTCTTGTTTGTTCCTGCTACTGAGTCTCCAAGCAAGCAGCCGTCGTTGTCTCCAAGTGAGTCTTTGTCTCCAAGTGACCAGCCGTCGTTGTCTCCAAGTGAGTCTTTATCTCCAAGCGACCAGCCGTCGTTGTCTCCAAGTCCAAGGCCTTCTTCTTTGCCCAGTCAATTGCCAAGTTTGAGTTTGGTGCCTTCTCCTTCGCCCAGTCAATTGCCAAGTTTGAGTTTGGTGCCTTCTCCTTTGCCCAGTCAAGCGCCAAGCTTGAGTTTGGTGCCTTCTCCTTCGCCCAGCCAAGGGCCAAGCTTGAGTTTGATGCCTTCTTCTTCGCCCAGCCAAGCGCCAAGCTTGAGTTTGATGCCTTCTTCTTCGCCCAGTCAAGTGCCAAGTTTGAGCTTGAAGCCTTCTCCTTTGCCCAGTCAAGCGCCAAGCTTGAGTTTGGTGCCTTCTCCTTCGCCCAGTCAAGCACCAAGTTTGAGTTTGGAGCCCTCCGGTTTGCCTTCTCCTCTGCCCAGTCAAGTGCCAAGCTTGGAGCCCTCTGCCTCTGGTATGCCAAGTTTGGACTCTTGTGTTCCTAAATCCCCAACCACAGCTGCTGCATGTGATGCATCTACAACTGGAGAAATCAGTGCTCAGAGCTGTAGAGGAGGCATTGCGTGTCAACGGACATCAGGTGAGTCAGAAAAGTTGTATGTATTGTATTCTTTTGTGTTTGAGCTGTCTTGCCTCACATTTCCTTGTCATTCATTCTACAAAGGCAATATTGGAGTGGGCTCGTGTATTGGTGATGGTGCGTGCTTTGAGAGTACTGGGGATGTTGGAGCAGACTCATGCAAAGAAGAAGAAGGAAGAAATGTTGATACGCCGTGCTTGAACAATTCTGGCAATATTGGAGATGGGAGTTGCAAAGGTGTAAATGCTTGCTTTGATAATCAAGGCAGTGTTGGAGCGGGCTCCTGTCAAGGGGATGAATCGTGCCAAGAAAATGAAGGTGATGTTGGAGAGGGCTCGTGCAAAGGGAGGCAATCATGCTGGTTCAAGAAAGGAAACATCAAAGCAGAAAGTTGGTAAGTTTACCTGAATCTCTTTGATTTTACTATCAAACTTGTAGTATATTGTGTATGCTCACTGACCAGTCAATGACCGCTTCTCGCTCATTCCACAGCAATGGATATTTTTCATGTGCAGACAGTTATAGCCCCGTAGGTACCGGAAGTTGGTAAGATCATGATGTCTGTACACTAGAACTTATCCCTTCCCAACTCATACTCTCAATCACTCACACCGTTGAGTTCTTCTCATTCTCACAGCAATGGCAGTGAAGCATGCTCCTTTACTCGGTCTGGCAAGATTGACAACAACAGTTGGTAAGTTCATCACAATCATTAATGAATTGTCCACAATCTTTTTGTCCAATTCTCACTTGCATGTTTGCCTTCTACCAGCAATGGGGAACAAGCTTGTTGTGGGGTCACTGCTGATGTAGCGTCTGGCACTTGCAATGGTGACTATGAATGCTGCAACGATGATATCTGTGATTGCATCATTTGAATAAGCGTTTACAGAGAGTGCATCACTAGAAACAAGAGCCAAAAGTCTGATAAGTCCCAGAGAAAAGAAAAAGTGTGATAGTGATAGAGATTGAAGCCTTACTTTTAGAAAATGATAATAATTAACTCGGGCGATATATCACTCCCAAGAGAATTTCGACTCCTTTGTTGCATGTGTTATCATTTACTCGCTGTGATTGTGATGTCGATTGATTTTGTGGCCATACTATGCATTAAATATCAGCAAGATGGTATTTCTCTTTTTCGGCTTTTTTGTGTACTATTACTATCGATATCGAGGGGTTGATCTGTGTATTCATATATTTAACTTTTCGAGCGCCCAGCCATCTCAAAGGCCAAGTGAGAATGTAAAACAAATATCCATTACTGAAAGTAACCCCACAACAATGCAACAGCCGATTGTATTCCATCTATGAGATCCAAGACGATATTATTGTGTGCATGATGCCCGTCTCACACTACGAAGCACAATAGACATGTGTCTCCAGTACAAATTCTATTATAATTCTGATATTCTGGATCGATAGTAGCGCTCTAGAGGCGATGAGTATTTTGATGTCGTCTAATGATATCAATGATATTGGTTGTGCTGCTGCCCCGCAGTGGTCGAGGTAGGTTAATCATCGTCGGCCGTCGGAGATGATGTTGATGTTGTGAAAATGCTGGCGGCTGGCGCTGGCGGTCGAGCAAGCAGAGGATATCGGCGATGGCCGCCGCCGACGCCAAGCGAGAAGAAGATGTCAAATGAGCATCACCGCAGGCAGCAGCTGTAATTTACGAGAAGCTGGCGGACCACTGCGGCTGCCTTCCCCATGGTTGCGTCGGAGGAAAGTGAAAAGATAGGTTGTGTTGGTTGAGAGGGTTGCGAGAGCCGGATGGTGGATGGACGGCACTCAATATTGGTTGAACTAAGCGCATGGAGTGCCGGTAAGACTCTCGTTGTCGATGGTCTGACGGAGCATCTCGAGATGCCCATCCTCTTTTTGGCGTTCAACTTCAACTTGGCTTGGATTCTTGGATTTTGGATTTTGCATTTTGCACACATCTTCTATCAACAAGCTTATTCTCCCATAATACAACGATGAAGTTGGCCACCCTCCTAGCATCCCTAACCACCTCAGCTTTTTCGCCCATCTCCACTGCCACTCAGTTGCTATCATTTTCTCGTTACGCCGCTTCCGCCAGTAACTCACAATTATTCGCCATGCCAATTTGTATCGTCGTCGAGGCAGAAATTTCGTATCTCGTCGAGGCAGAAATTAAGGAAGGTCGTATGGACGAATTCCTCGATATGATTGAGAAGAATGCGGTTGGGTCTCGTGCGGAACCTGGGTGCATTCGTTTTGGTATGTATTGATGATTTCTTGTGTGCATCGTGCGTACACTAGGATATATTATTTTGAGGCTGAAAAAGCGACGAAAAGGCAAGAAAACACAAGAAAACACCCTTACATTAACATGATGATGATGTTACATGGCGTTTCTCTATCAATATATATCAACACGTGATAATAATGCTCACTTGCACGTTTCCACATTCTTTCCTCCACAATTGATGTTATATCATGTGTACATAAACACACCAAAACAACAAAACAGACGTCCTCCAAGCAGAAGACCAAGAAAACAAATTCTTCTTTTACGAGGTCTACGAAGATGCCGCGGCCATTGCTCATCATAAGGAGCAACCTCATTATGCCGCGTGGGGGACCTTTAAGGAGAGTGGGGAGACTATTTCGAGTGTTAGTAAGAAGGCGTCTGGGAAGTTCATGACTCAAGTTGGCTCTTTTTCTCTGTGCTCAAAGAGGGGGAGGGAGTTATTGAATCAATGGATAATTCTAAGATATCGCTCCGTACATCTCCAACAATCATTCTGGTCTATTATTCTATCACATTTATATGTTACAAAACTCAGCATTCTCTGCCTACTTATGCAGACGTTGCCATCTTTGGAAAACACATGTCATTTTCTTGCAAAATTGCTCAACAAACAGAGAAACTCATCATCTCTATCTATCATTATGAAGGAATGATACCAGTCAAAACACCAACAGTCACAATACCCACAGCCATGTACACACCACCTCTGCAACTTGGTCCAGACGATTTCCAATCGCAGCGAAATCCGTAAGGTACGCAATATCATTCCCAGAGCGCCTGCTCCTACTACTAATGCTTGGTGCTGCTACTCCTACTTCTAATGCTGCTACTCTTGCTATTCTTGCTAAATATTCGTGCTATTCTTGCCATTCTTGCTTTCTTACTCGACTTGAACTTACTCGAAACTTGGAAGTGGAACATCTTTGGCAGATTTGGACTGATGAAGGGCAGAAATGGCGGGGCTCTCAAAAAGATCTTCAGTCTTCAGATTTTAGATTTTGAGAACTCTTCTTTTCCATCAAGCCAGCGCAGTAATCATATATTAAAGGGCAAGTGTCCGTCCGTCATTCCAAAAGGATTCCGACGTACGTGCCCCCAGTACCTACCGCCACCTACGTACATGGGCGCTACGTATATAGAGTTTTGGCGTTCGGATTCGTCCAAGAGTACTTAGGTACTCACAGATATCAACCAATGAAGCGCACAATTGACGCACTCTCTCTCTCTGTGAGCCTCGCGAAGCGAACTCCAATACACATCTGCTCCAATCCTGCTCCGATCAGCTCATTCTGAAAAAGCGACGAACAACGTTACCGCTCATCTAACGAACCGTCAGTATTGTAATGAACCAGTTTGGTAAAAGTGTCGAGGTCGAGTGGCAAAAAAGAGGAGTGCTGGTAAGAACTTCTTTGATAGGCACTTCTATTTTGCACAGTTCGTCTCATTTACTCACATTACTTTTTGCTGTAGCACGCCCACATCATGATATGGCTTTTAGGAAAGCCGCAATGTTTTTTTACCCACACCTTCGGGAGTCACCAGACAAGCTCTCTCCCACATCTATTGCACTTGCACGCGTCAGGAAGTACAGCTAGACAATGATGCTAGTGTAAATTAATTCGTTTGTTGACTTTAGCTTTAACACAAGTAACATTTACTACCTCAACGTCCTAGAAACGGCCGTGTAGCCAAGCGTTGTTTCATTTGCGTCGGACTCTTCGCTTGCAACAAAATCCTATTAGCACAGTTGTAGCATCCTCACATGAGACATGGTAACAAGTAACAAGCATCTACTGTTACACAAGTAACACACTCACACACCAGCATCCTCCCGACGGGCGGGCTAGCTGAGCGCAGCGAAGCTAGTAGATATATAGTAGTAGGTTGATGCTATCAGCAGCGCAGCACTATCACTAGAGAGACCATAGCTGCCAACTAAATACTTCGAAGTCATCATCATCCATCTTCTCTCGACCTGCCCCCTTTTTTCGTCATCATCTCATAGTAATCACAGCAAAACGCACACACTCATCGTACGCATAGCAAGCATCAAAGCACAATAATGTCACGAGCATTCACCCCACCAGACACACTCTCCCAAGACAACATACGAACCGTAGCCGATGTCCGTCGAGCAGTATGGATCAACGGTCTCTTCGGCTTGGGCGCTGGATCAGCTATTGGAATGATTGGCCATCTCGCCTTGCAGACGTTACAGCGACGTCATGTTCCAAACGTTGCTTCTGCTGCAGAAAAATCAACAGAAAAGATTGGTGCAACTCTTTCCAAAAAACAAACAACTTCCCTACTCTACAAACTACTCAAGCCACTACCACCTCTTACCAAGAATACATTCCTCCTTTCCTTTCTAGGTGGAGGGGCACTCGGCTCATTTGTATTAAGTAGCACAGCTGGTAAGAATGCGGTGCATTTACTACATCCCATTTTTAATGTGGGGAGGGATGAGTATGCGGGTATGAGTCCTTATCAGATTGAGGCGAAGAAGGCGGAAATGGCACTGCATCAACAGCAGCAGCAGCAGAGTAATGTGGTGGAAGATGGTGCACTAACAACAGCAGCAATCATCCATCAAGACTCTCAACTCGATATTCAACATCACAAACAACGCACACTCCACCGCAAGGCATCCATCAAAGAACGTCTCGAAAGTGGACATTCCTTATCAGATACTCATTCCACAGAGGCACATTATCATCCGAGTGACGGAGAGGAGATTGTGAGGGATAAGGCTATGCATCGTGCGGAAGTTTGGGAGAGACGGCAGACGGAGAGGAGGAGGTGGGTGAAGGATAAGATTGAGAGTGGGGGGAGTCTTTCGGATAGTCATGTGACTGGTGGTGGGAGTGGTGGTGGTCGTTAGTGTTTGGAGTGATGGGAATGAAGGATAGTGTGTGTGTGGGGAGAGGGATTTATGAGACGATTGAGGAACAAAACTGAGGTGAGAAAGAGGGTGAGCAATAACTCGACTGGTTGGCATTATGTTGTATGGAAGCAGAGATTCGAAAAGAAAGGATACAGGGTGACAACATGTACAGTGAACTGGCACAATGGGAGCGGAAGGAGCTACAAAAGGACGAAAGATGGTTGATTTAAAGCATTTCAGCAGCGCAAGAGCTAGCATTATCTACACATCATGTGAAAAAAACAGTCACTCAAATGTAACTTAACAACAATGTACACTTTTATGTTATATTAAGAGACACCCATAACTCTCTCTCACTACAAAGGCATCATCATCTCCGGCTTTGGTCCCATAACAACACTCGCCACAGCAATCCCAACACTAAACGCCGCAACACCGAATAACACATACGCCACACCCAATGCACCACGATCCAATGTCTGTCGTCCACGTGAGGAAGTTGGATTCCCATCTTCACCAATAGTAATCAATCCACTATCATCACCATCATCAAAAGGGGAAGGAATCACAACAGAGTCCGATCCAGTCCCAAATGATGCACCTACAGCTATCCTCCTCCAGAATTCAATGGTTGCCCATATAAATGGGATGATGCCAATGATGAATACGATTAGAGTTGTGGTTGGACTGAGTTGTTCTATGACTATTGGTGCTTCTTCGAGTTGTGGTGGTTGGGGTATTATTGTGGTTGTTGTTGAGTCTAGTACTTGTGTTGCTGCAATGAGTGAGGATGTGGAGAAATCCATGAATGTCATTGATAATGATGTAGTGGTGGGTATCATTGATGTTCGTTGCAAATAATCGAAATTGTTAGTTCTTTGGTTTATTGATGCAGTGGTTGCTGCAGATAGTGGAGATGATGGAATGATAAATGCAGCTGCATTATTGTTTCTTCGATTGGAAGCTGCTGCTGCTGCTATTTGGCATTGCTTTTCAAGTGCGATGATGGACACAAGAAATGCAAGCACAAGATGTGTTCGCTTGTTGCCGATATAATTCTTCATACTGAATGCTCTTCTCGCTGTTGTCTTGTTGTTATTACTACGGCTTGTGTTCTCGACAAGTTGCTTAGACGTCGCATTATGTATTGCATGCATCATTCATGCATTGCACTCCACAACTCACAAACATCGTCACTCACATAACATCACTGAGTCAGAGAGGTCGGCGGCAATTTTCACACGCCACCACAGAACACTTTTCATAGCACACCTCACCCCACAACTCACAACTTTGCATTGCAACACTACACATCCACTTTAACACAACAATACACAACAACAAACATGAAGCTCACTCTAATCTCAGCTCTTGCCGGCTCCGCCGCCGCCTTTGCCCCAGCCCAAACCTCCACCACATCAACCACAACCGCCCTCAATGCCGAAAAAGAAATGTCCAAAGCCCTCCCCTTCCTCCCCCGCCCCAAACTCCTCGACGGATCCCTCCCCGGAGATGTCGGCTTTGACCCCTTCAACCTCGGAGGAGGCGACAAGGCCTCCCTAATCAACATGAGAGAAGCCGAAATCAAGCACGGACGACTTGCCATGTTGGCAGCGGTGGGGTGGCCACTTGCCGAATTGTTCGATAGGCAGATTGCCGGTGCGTTCGGATTGCAGTCCGCTCTCACTAGTACCGGTGCCTCCCCATCCCTACTAAATGGAGGACTCGACAAAATCGAACCAGACTACTGGGTCATCGTTGCATCCATTGCTGGCCTTGCCGAACTCTCCTCCAAGGAAACCAAGGAAGAGAAGGGCAAGGATTACATTGCTGGAGATTGTGGATTTGATCCATTGGGATTGTTCCCACAGGATAAGGAGGGAATGATGGCCATGCAGACGAAGGAGATTAAGCATTCGAGAATTGCCATGATGGCTGTGTTGGGGTATGCGGCGCAGGAGGCACTTTTTAGGAGTCCGGTTACGGAGGAGACTCCCATGTTTTTCAAGAGTGTTCTGTAAGATGTATGATGATGTACATGTATCTACTGCTTAATTTGGAACACGTTGTAACAATATAGACGAAATCATATTACCGCTACTTGTACTTGTAGAATGCATTTCATAGTTTGAATATGAAGTAGTATGTTGTATGATTGAGCAGTTTCTTGCCTCAAGAAGACGAAGCAGCTGAGACCTGAGACTTGCAATGCATTCTTCCTCAGCAAGAATCAAGAATAGCTCGCTGCATAACATCATTCATTATAGCCTATTAGCTTTCGTGGTCCTTTTCGGTGATGCGCAACGGTTCAAGAGCACCTCTCATTCTGTTTTATTCGTGAAAACATACTTGTGCTTCAGAAAGTGCGATGAATGCTCATTAGCACATTATATTCCCAATCGTCGGTAAGTATCTTAAGTGGCCGTAGGAAGGCAACAAGTGGTGTTTTCGAATGAATGATTATTGAGCAGGTGTTTTTCTTGAGACCTGATAAAGATAAGACGAAGCAGCCAAGACTTGCATTTCATTCTTCCACAACCAGAATCAAGAATAGCTCATGGCAAAGCATAATATCATTCATACAGCATATATCATGCACAGTCCATTTTCATGAAGTTTATTTGTGTTCAAGAGCACCCTCTCATTCTAGTTTAATGTAAAAAGATACGTTTTCTTCAGTGCCATGAATGCTCTCTTGTAATCTTCAAAACATGCAACACATCATACTCATGACTGCAACATTTCTTGTACAGGAGTATAAAATAATTATTGCTTAAAAGCTACCTTTTCCACTGCAACTTTCCTACTAGCATCGACAACACACTACCATCTATATTTACCTAAGGTAAGGAAGCATATTCTCAACCAAGTTACCATCAGCATCATAGTAATCAAATCTCAAAGGATGGAAGTAATCCAACTGATCCGGAGCAGTATTAATCTGAATACCACCCAAAACAGCCAATCCCTGCTTAATACTAGCCTTTCCAGTGTTCACAATATCAGTCACCATGACCTCTTGACTATCATAGAGAGCATAGGGAAGTTCACGCATACGCTCATCCGCACGAGCAAGACGCTTTCCAAAGGGAAGGATGAGTTCCTGCACAGCACCCTGTTGGAAATCAGTGAATTGTTGGATGCGTGGGTTGATGTTGGCGGATCCATCGGTGATTCCCTTGAGGTAGTTGGAGGCGGCAATGGCGGATCCGCAGCAGTTGTCTACGAGGGCGATGCCTGATCGCTCGACCTTTCCAATTTGTCCCTCCTTGGTAATACCGACGTGAGGTCCGTGGATGGTCAAGCAGAAACCATTGTCGGGGACGTGAGCGCTCATGGCTCCCCAACCGGTGTTACCTGCAAAGGGGAATCCGGAGAGTCCACCCAAATTAAAGTTGTTTCCATAAATTGAGACAAATTCGTCTTCCAAGACACGAGCGAGTTCATCGGCACAAAGGGAGGTGGCCAACAAAGTGTTGGAGGGATCGAAGCCCTTTTCTTCCAATAGTTCGACTACTCGGGTGGCCAAGTCTCTGTTGTTGATGGCACCGGGGAAGTTACTCTTGACGAGAGCATCGAATTCAGGGTCTTCCTCGGGCTTGTCAGCGAAGGCTTGGACTACCTTTTCAGATGCCTTGGTTTCACCGGGGGCGACGGCGAGTCTGGTGGAGGCACGACCGGCTGGGGAGGTGGTGAAGGCTGATGCCGAAGCGGCGAGGAGAGCGAGGGATGCCAAAGAGAGCTTCATGGTGGATGTTGATATCTACTTGTAGTATGTTGTCGGGGGGAGTCAGAGTGCTGCTTTTGGTAGATTTGCGTGATGCCCTTTCACATACGTCATAGATTCTTCAGAGAACGGCGGAGAGCTACCAGACAAATCCTTACGGGGTCGGTTGAAACACAGTAGGGATGACATCAATTCCTATAAATTTGTCGTGATGACAAGGACATCTTGTGCACAATTTTACGGCATAAGTTTGATACTACCAGTTAGCCCCCATCTGAAAAGATTTGGTGATGTCACCATGACGCTTGGGCTCGCTTCTTTTGCTCCATGCAGAATCATCCTCTCAACCTCTTACTAAAATCATCCACCATGAAGCTCTCTTTGGCATCCCTCGCTCTCCTCGCCGCTTCGGCATCAGCCTTCACCACCTCCCCAGCCGGTCGTGCCTCCACCAGCCTCAACATCCTCGCTGGAACTCAATCGGCCACGGAACGTGTTGCCAATGTCATGGCCGCCCGTCCCGAGGAAAACGAGGCGATTGATGCTCTTGTCAAGAAGAACTTCCCTGGTGCTATCTCCAACAAGGCGATGGAGACCAAGGTTGCTTCTATTTTGGAGGCCAAGGGATTCACTCCTGCCAATACTCTTTTGTGTACCAGTCTTTGCTGGTGAGTGTCTTGTGTGCGTTTCTTCTGTGAAATGAACAAAGTGCATGAAATTGCTTTTCAATGTTGTGTATTTAAGTGTTTCCTCCAATGTCTCTCATGCCCGTATACCTTCTCTTCTATGCAATGAAAAACAGCGATGAACTCGCTCGTAACTTAGAAGATGATTTGAACAAGGTCTACGGACACAACTTTAACTTGGGTGGACTCTCTGGATTCCCCTTCGCTGGAAACACTGGATTCGGTGCCATGAGCGCTCACGTCCCCGATGATGGATTCTGCCTATTGGTCCACGGACCTCACGTTGGTATTTCCAAGGATGGAGTTATCGGAAAGGTCGAGCGATCAGGAATTGCCCTCGTGGATAACTGCTGTGGATCTGCCATTGCTGCATCCAACTACCTCAAGGGAATTACTGATGGAGGTGCCAAAATCACAACCAAATTGCAACAATTCTCTGATTTCCAACAGGGTGCTGTTCAGGAACTCATCCTCCCTCATGGAAAGCGTCTTAATGATGCTGACAACCGTATGAAGGAGCTTCCTTATGCTCTTTATGACAGTCAAGACATTCTTGTACGTGATATTATCAATGGTGGAAAGGGAGGAATTAAGCAGGGATTGGCACTTTTGAGTGGAATTCAGATCAATACTGGCCCTGATACCTTGGACTACTTCCACCCCTTGAGATTTGATTACTATGATGCTGATGGAAATGTTGTTGAGTCCATGATTGATGAACTTTCGGTGAGTGAATAATTTTGGGATGTGAGGAACTCGTTTTCTTGGAAAAGACTTGAAAGAACACATGCAAACTTGATGCAAATGCTTTACAGAAGTATCATATTTCTGACAATCTACTTTATGCATCTTGTAACTAACAATTCTCTTTCCTCTCTCTCTCTACACAATACAGTCTTAAGCAAAACATTGCGGCAGCCATTGATATTGCTACAAGTACGTCGGCAGATATTAGAATCAGCCTAAGGTCTAAATTAATAGTTTATTTTCTAGCGTATAAGACTGATTAGGAGTGGAACGAGTATTTGGTTGTGTATATCTATAATTTCGCCTCGAGGGAGGCCCACCTGACGTACTATAAAATTTTTGTTGCATTAAGTTGTGATGTACCAGACCATTTTGGCAAGATGCACAGTAAATCAAATCAAGCGATGGAATCAAGTCATCCATATTTAATATGTTTAGTCTATATTCATATAGGCATCAGCCGATTAATATAGGACAGATTGTGTAGCAAGACTTTGGTAGTATGATTCTATAGAAGCTTCACGAAGCATTTCCTGCAACACTTTTATTACCTTTTCCGATTCAACATCGTTGACTTTGAGGTTGAGTTCTTTACACCTCTCATCTCGTAATGTGATGACAATCATCTTTCCGTTGACAGCCATCTTCTCCTTGCCACGATTCCGTTCCAAAACGTCGCCAATCTTCTTGACTCCTACCCCTCCCACTTTGACAAGTCCAAGTTGTTTGTCTTGAATGTTCGCAGGCTCAGCTATTTTGATAGATTCTATATGAGCGATGGGAACGACGATCCTGTTTTTGAAGGCCCACAACTTGTCCATGCCTTGCAGCTTGACAATGAGTTCATCTGGGTAGGAGTTGTCGTCAAATTGTAACAATGGTACTTTCGCCACCATGATTTGGTTGTGTATTAGATATTGATATGTTTTGAAGGCGTTTGTTGACTACTTTTATGCGCTGAACAATGTTCTGGCTCGATTGCTGATGTATGCAAGCTTGCCTCAAGGGGCACCTTCTTGGAAGAAGCGTGAGGATACTTACTTGAATGAAAACTGCATGAAGTTTTCTAGTTGAAGTTATCTTTGCTCGGTTTTACCCGGGACAAAAGAGCAGATGTGACAAAAAAGAGAACCCGCTTCACTCATCACTTCCCACTCCGCTTCCCAAGAAGCTCGACGATGCTGCATGACAAAGACCAAGCACCAAATTTGTGGAAGGAGTTGGCTCCGCGCTTCTTGTTCGTTGTTCGTCTTTCAACTCATTTCACAAACACTTTGGCAACTTGACAACAGCAACTTATTAATCAGAATCTTCTTCTTGACATCAACACAAATGATGAACAACATTAAACAACGCACCGTTCTTGCGGTGGCTGCTGCATGGTTTGTCCAGCCGAGCTACGCAGATACATTTTCATCTACCTGGACAAGTAACCTCATCGGACCTCACAGTAGCAGCACGATCTTCGAGCAAAGTCTACACGCCCAGCTAAAGCATCAAGTCTATGGCAATAATAGAGACCTGAAGGAAGACGAACAAACCTTCATCGGACCTGGAGTTATGGAATGCAGAAACGCCGTGTGCACATTTGAAGTAGACGAAAGTCTTGGGTGTGCGGATCCATGCCACACAAAATCTGCACCAGACATGTATGAGTATCCATTTTATACATTTAGTACGGTCGGTGATCCCTATTATGCGGATCCGTCTGAAGAGGAACCTTGCTACTATCGGAATGCTACTAACATCAACACATGGGCTCCGGAGCTAGCTCCAATTGAAGAAGGTTGTACTGCTCGATGCACGGGATGCACGTTCGCTAGCCCCATCGTGTCTGTTTCAGGACCATCTATGCTTCAGTGTAACGATGGAAGGTGCACAAAGTATGTTCATGGGGACACATTTGAATGCGGATCAGCCATTGAAGCAGCAAGTGACGCATATGGATCGCTAGCGACATTACCAGATGGCGAACATATCCCTCATGAGTTTCATGGCTTTGAAGGTGTAAATGGCAGCTTTGAGATTCCCGTGACCTGCAACCTCGAATGCACTGGATGCACCTCTCATCCAATTGATTCTGGAACAAAAACAACTCCACCCACGGAAACTTCAAGCACTACATCATCATCTGCTACAACGGGAACCGAATCTACTACTTCATCCACTACAGAAACTGCAAGTACAAGCACTACGTCTCAACCTGAAACTACCACTGCTACTGGAACAGACTTTACTTCGACTGAATCTACCTCGCCCACAACCACGGAAACTGCAAGCACGAGTACAAGCATTACTTCTGCTGAACCTGATACCACGTCTACTGAAACTACTACTGCTACTGGAACTGACTTTACTTCGCCCACTGGAACCCAAATTACTTCGTCCACTGGAACTGAAGTTACATCGCCTGTAACCGGACTAAGTGCCAAGAGCCGATTTGATCAGACATCTGATGGTAACAATTATCTACGAGGTGGTACACGGCGTGGAAAAGCCAAGAGATGATGATAAATGTGCGCCTAAATGGCTCTAGGAATGTGTTTGTGTATAGTGTTTATGTGAATGCGTCTGTGTATATGTGATTGCCTATAGATTACCTACCTTCTTTAGCATACCTAAAATAAAGTGTATCAAACAATATTTTGACTCAGTATCCCATCTCAAAACTCCATCTTAGAGCTTTGAAAGCATACTTCCAACCATGTTTCCATCACTATCGTAGTAATCAAACCTCAAAGGATGGAAATAGTCATCGGTATCAGGTCCAGTGTTGATCTGAATACCACCCAAGAGCGCTAATCCCTGCTTGATTCCTCCTTTTCCAGACTCGATAATGTCACGTACAAGAACGTCTTGACTATCATAAAGAGCATACGGAAGCTCCTTCATGCGATCATCGGCATCATTTAGTCGCTTGCCATGAGGGAGGATGAGTTCCTGAACAGCACCCTGTTGGAAATCAGAAAATAATTGAATACCAGGGTTGATATTGGCAGATCCATCGGTGATTCCCTTGAGGTAGTTGGATGCAGCAATAGCAGATCCACAGCAACTATCGACAAGAGCAATTCCCGATCGCTCGACCTTTCCGACAACTCCATCCTGGGTAATACCGACATGAGGTCCATGAATAGTCAAACAGAAACCATTATCAGGCACATGAGCACTCATGGCTCCCCAACCAGTATTCCCAGCAAAAGGAAATCCAGAGAGTCCACCCAAGTTAAAGTTCTGACCATAAATCTTGACAAAGTCATCTTCCAAAACACGAGCGAGTTCATCTGCACAAAACGAAGTTGCCACCAAAGTATTCCCAGGAGTAAATCCCTTACTTTCTAGTGCAGCTACCACCTTTTTCGTCAGCTTGGTGTTGGAAATAGCACCGGGAAATGTCTTCTTGACAAGCCTATCAAAGTCAGAGGATGATCCGGTGAGTACGTTTTTCACTTTGGATACCAACTTCTTTCTCTTGGCATCCAAGGAAGTTGTCGATGATCGTGGTTGATGATGACGAAGAAGCGGAGGCGGTGCCTGGAAGGCCTCGCTGGTTGCTACGACGATGGCTAGAAGGACGCTGGCTTTCATCATCATCGTACACAGTCTGCTGGGTTAGTAGTTAGTAGTAGTAGTGGGTGTATTGTAGCGAGGAACATGATGTCAGTGTGATGCTCTTCGTGGGAAGAGTAAAACAAAGGGGTTCTCATATCTTTACGGGGTCGGTTGAAACAAGAAGTGACATCAATTCCTATATTTGTCGTGATGATAGGGACAACTTGTGCCCTTTCTTATTGCTTATTGCATAAGTTCGATAGCATGGACATACAGATTGACCATGACGCCTATGAATGTTTTAGCGTGAGGGCTAATGGGCATTTTCGCCCAACGCTTCAGCGCAGCGACCAGCGACTCAACGCTCAACGTCTTGACCATTTAGACCATGATGATGCTGTCCCTATGTTGTAGTTCGATACGCCTCAAAAGACCCCAGTAAACCAAAGCTCGCAACTATCATCACCATGTCATCCTCCGCACGCCCAACGAAAAAAGCCAAAAAATCAGCCACAGGCCAAGCAGCCGCCGCCGGTCCAAGTGCAATTGACGACCTAACCGCCCTCACCACCGCTCAACTGTACTCACTTTCAGCAAAACGTCACAGAGATTACAGTCGGGAAATCGTCCGAATGGCACAGGAGGAACGTGATCGTGCTCATGTTGCGCTGCAGGAGATGCAAAGTCGGTTGGAACGGGGTGAGTTTTACTTCAATACGTGTTTTCTGTTCACATCATGTGTTCTGTTTTCTCATCATACAACCTTCCAATGTTTAACTCATATAAATACAACTGCAGCCAATGAACACCTCGAAAAAATGGAAGAAAACTCCAGAGACGCCCACCGCGAATACCTCGATGCCAAAAACCTCCTCATCCGAGTACGTCAATCCAGTAATTCCACCGTACCACCAATGAATATTGCACTAGACGATAGCAGCGTCGAAGACATTTTGGGAATCATTTCCAAAAAGCCTTCTGGCAATACTGCTGCAACAAGTGGGAAGAGTCCTGGTGGAAAAAAGAGTCAAAAATTCCCTTACATTGAAGATATTTTGGTATCAATGGCAAATAGTGGACAACTCCACAAAGGGACCAAACTAAGCTTGGCCGAGTGTCATTTAGTCAACAAGAAGGATAATTCTCAATTTGTCAATACCATGAAACTAGTGGAAGAATTATGGACGGAAGAGGAAGAATTGTTCCTACGTTCGTCACGTGAGGAGATTGAGGAGTCGATGGAGGAAGCCAAGATTATTGCCGAGACTATTTCGTTGAGGTGTTTGACCAAGTTGAATGAGTTTGAGGGGCGGGAGGATCCTACGCCGACGAATCATCAGAAGCCTAGTTTTGTGAGTGTGGGGAATCGGGCTAGGAGGGTGTTTATTGGGAGGAAGAAGGGGGATGAGAATCTTGTGTAAAGATGGAGAGACGGAGAGATGAGGTGTGGATGTTGTGAGGTTGGGGACACTCTTGTGAAGATGGTGTTTTCTTGTTCACGATATTGTTTGTGTTGCATTATGTTTGTGTTTGGAAAAGAAAGAGACTTGTGTGGTTCTTTTGTCAGGTAGCTCAAGTTATTACTACATCATTATACATTATTATTATCAACGTGGAATATTAGGTCCACAAACCGCATGTATTGGAGTGTCTCACTCTATTCATTGTATCATCTACAACGAATGAGCAATCTCACAAACCGCCTCAAAAGCAGTAACAGCCACTGCTCCACCAATACCCATCCGAAGAGCCTTCGGTTGAAACCCTTTCTACAACGCTGGCTGTCAATCCCTCTGTTTGTCCAATCTTCATCAATGCATGTATTGTCGATGTGTATTCCATACTACTTTTACTTCGGACATTACGCCCGCCTGTATTCGACTCTTCACAACGTCAAAAGGAACATTGCACATGGTTGTCAACACCCCTCCTCGTCATGACTCACACGAACGCCTCCTGCCTCCTTAGATAGATAGAAAGATGCATTATCACCATTTGATGATATTATAGACCTACTTATGGTGATGTATCAGTGTCTTGGAGGCCGCTCATGCGCCCGATAACATCACATAGTAAGACATCGTTCACGGCGGGCGTCAAGAGAACATGCCGCATCATCGACTTTACTGCCATTCGATAGCTGTAAACATTGTATTGAAATTGAAGCCACCAAACCTTACCCTCGTTCTGTAACAGCAATGATGATGACGAAGACTGTGCCTGTCCAAGGAAGACATCCGTTACATCAATTCCATCCACTTCACTACCAATTGGTACCTATATCTTTCCCAATCATGCTCAACACGGTAGGAAGGACGTCAGAGTAGATGCCATCTCCGACGAAGTCTCTCCTTCTGGAACGCCACCACCTTTCCATCGCACAATCGCAGGCATACGAACATTAGCTTCCCATGCAGGCCCTAGTCCACTATCCAGGATAAATGTTTCTGTCCAGGTAGAGGTGATGAGTTGTATTCCGATGGGCATGCAGTGATATGGAATAGCTCACTCAAAAGTCCATAGCTGTACTCGATTGATTCACGCGCTTTCTTTATTGCTTTGTTGCACCTGCGTTCGTGATGAGTCAAAGGTTGTTGCCCGGCATAACGTTTGAAGTAGGAGCAGATGCATCGCAGATTGACATGGTATGCACTATCACCCAGAGCCGAGTACTCGAGTTGATTATGTATTTGTATCCGCACCAAGAACTCATTGAGATTACTCATCTGTAACACTGGTATATCAGACCTACGAGCGGATACTGGACCAAATATTGTGCTAATTCCATTGGGCAAGAACACGTCTCCACTTTTATCCCGTGCAGCTTCTTGAAACCGGTGTAGAATGATCTCTGAGTGACTGGGTATTCTAGCTTCCGTCCGGCTCCTTCGTGATCTCCCGCAGGGCCAGAGAATGGTCTATTAATTCTATCAATAGAGCAGTCAATGAAGCCAAAAATATCGAAAGGGAGGAAGGCAAGGCCACTAGTTTCCTCGTGGGTGTTGTTGTGTTCGTCTTCATCATGCACATAGGATTGCTGCACTTTTTACTGGATTGCATTGAAGAATCGAGGGAAGTCGTCCACAAAACGCAACAGTCCCTGATGTCCAATAATATTCTTATAGCGTTCGTCAAGATAAAACAATATCAATCTCCATGCCAGTGACCAGCGCTTCTCGCTCCCACGAAAATGTCGTCACACATTATTTGTGTATGATCATTGCCCGTCTTCATTCGGGTCATGAAGTACAGGAATAATTCCTCTGGATGAAAGTTGTAAACACAGGGGACCCCACGCTGCTTCATATATCCCGTCGGAATCCTGATGTACCCGTTGTTTTGGGCAGCAATATCTTCAAGGCCGAAGCATCTGTAGATGCATAACAACTTGTGCTTGTCAAAGGCTGTCTTGATATAGCAGTTCCCATTAGTTAAAACGGATATTTCGACTTGGTTGGGCGGCCTGGTGCTCTTCAGGTGGAATGGCTAGATCATGGATGAGGGCAATCCCTCCTCGATAGAGACACTCGTGTTGGAGATGCCGCTGAAGGCGGCTTCGGTGGCGTTTGACACCACCATGGCGGCGGTTGCCCGTGCGTTGGCGACGATTTGGAGCAGGCGTCATGATGATGCTGCTGCTTAGTTTTTGCTGGTGTTGCTCGAAGTAATGTCATCATGGTGGTCATTGGCCAAAACAGAAGTGGTATAGGGGCGCCGCCTTGCCCTTGGCAGAGTTCTTTTTCGTCATGGTCAAAAAGCATTCAACTCCACAAGTCACAGATACGTCATCAGGTATTGGAAAAAGTCCATGTAAATAAAAGCGGTTAAGGCCACTCTATTAGTGAGTTGTGAGCCAGGGATGTGAGTTGTGAGCGATGCATTTAATGTTCTTTAGATCATCATCGAATTCAACCTTTCTCATCCTCTATAACGGTTCGCAGTTCTACATTGAAGTTTAAAGTGTGATTTATTATCTTTCAGTGGGTTGGCTTCTCATGCTTTAAGTATGTATCTCCGAAAGGCACCAGCAGCTGGTGGTTCGCATGGAAGTGGCACTGGAGCTCCCTTGAGTACCGGCAAAGACAGGCCCTTTAGCGTTTTGGGGTAAAAGTGTGGTATGTTTGAGTGGTGGTTCGCATTCTCAAGCATTGTATGCTTTCTCATTCTTGACAGCCTTCGCCTTTCAATCTTGTGTCCGAGCTCCGCGGCTTTGGAGAGTTGCACGGAGGCGGGTCTTTATAGTCTACTAGCCGCTTCGCGGGCTAGCGCGGCGCGGCAGTACGTGAGTAAATGTAGGAGTTGCCAAAGACAGTGACACGTGACATACAATCAAACACCCGAAATCACCAAAATTGCGACAGTACATTAGATGACGTAGTTACACACATTTTAATTATTTTATTTTATCTTCATATCTATCTTCTTGGCTGTTTTTTTTTGTTGGCATTTGCAGTTGTCGCGTTCAAATGGGTGGTAGTGTTCCCATTCCTCTTAAGTTATAGTCTAAGTCGACAGTTGCTTGATCATGCTCCTCGATTGCGTCGACATTTATCTCTGACATAGGGAACTCAGCGAAGCGGTAGACAGGCTCACGTACAGATACATATCGTCTAGTCTGGAATTTCTTTATTTCATCTGTCATATCACGTTTCTCAATTGTATAAGGGAACAGGTACTTCACCGATAGCACCGTCGCACAGTACTTCAAGTTTATGAGGCACCTGAAGCGCTTGAGCAAGCGCTCCTCAATTGTATACGGGAACTGGTACTTCACCGATAGCACCGTCGCACAGTACTCCAAGTCTATGAGGCACCTGAAGCGCTTGAGCAAGTATGGGGCCAGTTTTTCGTTTGACTGTCCTTTATCTCTTATTCTTTTCCTAATTGTATGACCTCCTTCTTCTGGGGATCTTCGTATATTGTTATCCATGGTGTATGTCAGGAAAAATGCAGGCTTGCCATTTTCCTACGGAAAACCTGCGTCGCGCCTTGGTCCTCCTGCTTGTGGCTGTCACGTGATGGGGAAGAGAGAAACTAGAGAAGGCTAGGATACTACTTTAGGAGTATGCAAGGAATCTCTAGTGATTAGGCTCTACAGAGTGAACACTATGCTAGTGCCTGATCTCCAGAGCCGAAGTCCGAAGTGGAATTCGACAGTGTCAACCGGGCGGGTGGGTGGGAAAAACAAAAGGATGAAAGCAATGATTGTTGCGGTGTTAGCTACGAGAGGAAGTTGACATTGACAAAACAATGATCATTGCGTCCAACACAAAGATCTCCGACCCAAAAGAGCGGGAAGTGTCCGAGAAAGTAGTGCCTAACTACAAGAGCGATACGCTCAGCAGAACCGAGGGAAAAGGGTAGGTGAAAGTCTGCAGTACGTGCGGTCCTTGTCTCCCTACGATTTTCCTATGGAAAACCTGCGTCGCGCCTTGGTCCTCCTGCTTGTGGCTGTCACGTGATGGGGAAGAGAGAAACTAGAGAAGGCTAGGATACTACTTTAGGAGTATGCAAGGAATCTCTAGTGATTAGGCTCTACAGAGTGAACACTATGCTAGTGCCTGATCTCCAGAGCCGAAGTCCGAAGTGGAATTCGACAGTGTCAACCACATGCGAAGATGTGGTGAGCAAGGGACGAACTGTCAGAATGAGAGAGAGTGTCTTGATCAACACAAAGAACGGCGAAGAACCGTAGGACACAAGTCGTGACAGGCCACACAGAAGGAGCATGGTAGGAGCAAGAAATGAATGAAAGAAAGAGATGACACTCCAAGTTTCATTGTGTTATCCATAAGGATCAAGCGCAGGATGCAGGTGTAGACCTAGTGCATTATCGCCAGAAGCTTCAATCCATCTAAAACGACTACTGATAAAGTAGCAGCAGTGATTCCAATCTCTCCGTTGTTGCGATTCGCAGACAGCAGACGACATTTCCAGTTCTGCATTGGCCCTTTGATAAGCAACAATCCAAGTGTTCGTGCTATCTGCTGGGTCATATATGCATCATCTATCGTTGGTCAACGCGTTCACGAATGAGATTGAGGGATAGCATATTAGCGTTGGCTCTTTCCAATGAAGCGGTTGCGTCGAAATCTCAAAAGAGACTTGTTGGTTCCGTCACACCGGCAAAATCTCCCCTCAAACAAATGAAGGATATGGATTTGTTTGCCACCGACGGTGTCCTCAGCAATGTACAGTATTCATTCTAGCAAGTAGTAAACTGACTGTGATGCTTGGACGAAAGAGATGGTAACTGATTGAAACGTCGCTCAAGCCTCACGTAATAATGTGATGCATAAAGATTATTCCATGCAGGTTGCAAGCCGACATGAGGATATTGAATCCAGCATGAGGTAGTACCCGTGTATATAGAATGGACAGCGATTCGCCAGAGTACATCAATTATTCCGTCATCTGTGGATGAGTATGTTCCATGTTCCAGTGCAATAGTGGTCAGGAGTCCTTATCACGGTGGATTGGAAGCAATCCGAGGATGAGGAGCAAGTTACGTCAGAGTAGGGTCTTATCATGTAGGCTGGAGGCAAAGAATGTGCCAAGCTCAGAAGCCCAAAACGTAGTAATGTGCCAAGCAATAAAGCAATTGTAACAGGACAACGTTGGATTCTCCGTCAGATTCTCGCTCACAAACTCAGATCGAGGTTGCGTGTTCAGATTTAGGTGGGTAAACAGCGTAGCACCTTGTTTTAGTATACAGCAAGACCCGGAATATGCCCTTTCGTCTGACTAAAACACTTCATCCTCACAATGACGAGTATTAAATGGCTCGACGCATAATGCATCTGTAGGTTTGGATCATCATGTGAGATATGAGGCCGAGTCGGTGAAACTAGTGCTAATTCATGCTGGGCGTATGGGGTAGCAGTTGTGCTTGCTCGTTCCCAAAGCAGATCGTTACCGGTACCGAAGCTGTGTTGCACAAGTGTGCGAACTGAATCTTTGCCAGCTCTCTCATTTAATCCTCTACCTAATCAACTAACGTTGAGTAAGAGGTAAACAGTATCCAATCAACCAAAGTAGACTTAAACAACGAGGAAATGTCTCCCCTAAGGAAGTATTCCGACGCTTCCAACCACATCTATCCTAGCTTGACCGAGTGAAGCACGAAGATCTCAGTGTATGGAGCAAGATTCGGGCGTATCTGCGTGGAGTGTTGTCAGACAAGTGCGTAGACTCGCAGCATAGTAGTAATCAAGGAATTGAGCCAATCGGCTGGATCTTCCACATGATGTATTCCACTTATAACGCTAAGTCAAGGGACGCAGTCTTCAAAGTCTAAGTCGAGATGGGTACCAGGGCGATACAATAAGCAAGCCTTGATCCATGTGTCTCAAGTCGAATTTGTCTCCCCTATAGCTAGTATCCATGTCGATGTGTATGAACTGTATATCTCTATTCTTTCTACGTTGTTATGCCGAAAAGAATGTGTTTCAGTGCAGACTACCATCAACGACGTGCTAGAATATGCACCTGTCGGTACATCAGCTGTCGTCTTCAAGAGTTTCTGTGTCATACATTGTTGCCAAAGATCGGGTACTAAGTGTCAAGCGTGGACAATATTGATCCAACGACTTCTTCCCATGATCAAGAGGCATTGTGGAGCGTTGCAATGCAACTCATATTGAAATTGTGCTGTTGGAAAGATCTCATGTGGTAAGACAATGACTAATGTCGCTGTCTGAAGCAAAAATAGCATCATAAAACCGCAATCAGTAGTTCCCTGTAGCCAAGTGGAAAATGCACAAGTGCACTTCACATACGACAAACATGGCGTTCCAATACGCGTGTGCATTGAAGGACTTTGGGGCTTACCATCAAGGAGCAGTTCCCGTAAATAGACGTCGAAATACTATATCTTGCCTAGTCTAGAAAGACTCTGCGGTGATGCTGTACGTATTGCTTGTCATATGCGAGACAGCGATGAAGGATGGGAAGAGTGAAACAGTATTGACCTCTCCTCTGCATCCAGTAGCTCCTTGCACTCAATGATCGTTCAATCCAAACGCAGATTTACTTGGTCGTGAGGCCCAGCTTGGACTGATGCCGCTCAAACACGAGGTGAGAGCAGGGTTGTCCTACTAATTCTTGGCGAATCAGCAAGTTGTGTTTAGTCAGAACGCTGGCTGCAGCAAATGCCGAGCGAGTGCGTATTCCGACGGCGTTAGTTGGCCAACATCTCCCCTGTCGCTTCAGTCAGTCAAAGAGACGACGACGCAAGAAAGGGGTACTAGCAAACGAAGTAGAGGTAGAGCGCTCTCTTCAAGCAAGGGTGGAAGTATGACTGTATGCCGGTCATAACACGTGCTGTTTCAGATCTTCACCTTCATATATTGTCAGAGAGGATTGACATCGAGAGCATAGATTAATAGGAGGAAGGAGAAGATACTTCTTCATCAGGTAAGTGTAGGGTTGCGACGAAGCGCCAGTTCCGCCTACACACAAGGAGACATATCACTGCTTGCCGAAGCACATGTAGTTCTAGCAGTCAGTCCATTCCCGAACAACATCCATAATCGAGCTTGCAGCGAGTCTTAAGCCATAATCGACAATAACAAATTGAGCGTGTGCAAGTACATTATGTCGCATGCAACATCAGAGCACTGAGAAGAAGATAGTATATTCACGTCTCACTCTTGTGTCGATATCCGCTGTACAAGTTGTAGAAGGTTTTCACTCTATAGCAATAGTGCTTGACATAATAACACGGCTGAGAGGGAAGGCAAATCTATGACGAAGTTGTATCTCCTCTTTAAACCAGCCACCAAAGGGAGCACAATGCCTATCCATTGGCAAACTTCGAGCTTATCCATGATGATTTGACAAACAAAGCGCATGTGTATGTGCTAGATGGAGTCTATCGTCGAGTGTTTGTTGTTGAGTCATTTGCTTAGAGTATTGCAATATCCCTTGTTCCAAATCCAGGAGAGATAACATTCGGCAGAGCGGAATGATCACATCCTCAGGCATCACTTCATTTGCTTGTGTATGCTGACACAAGATAAGGGAGCGGTAGCAAGTAAATGCAGACTGCTCAATGCTCTAGCGAGCTAGCAAAAGTGAATAGTTTGTTCTACGATGCTCAACGAAACATAACTACTCTCCAATTCAATCGATTCAAGTTTCCTCGGATCTTTCAAGGCTGGTCTGCTTCCACCTTCATCCTTCTTCCACGGCGTTTCATGGAATGTAAGACGTGACACCAAAGACTCTGGAGATACTCTATGGCCATTGCGACGTTAGTTAGCTCCATCAATGTCTGTAGGGCACAGTGTACCACAATCTGAACAATAGAATTCAGGGTGTGATGCACTCATTATCGAGTTCAGCAATTCTTCTGGTAAGCATAGCAGATAACTTGTCACTTCGCTGAGTAAAGACTCATGCTTAGTTCCATCAACTGTTGCGTTCGTCAGAGAGAAGGCTAACATGTGTGAGATTGACCGGCAAATCATTCATAGGAGATTGATGCTAGTTTGTGCAAACACTTGCTCGACGGTACCTCAATGGAATCGAAGGAAAAGATGCTAGAGAGGTGTGGATTGGGTTGAATGGACATTACGTCCGAAACGCCATAGATTAATCAAGACAGCGTCATCGTCACCAGCAGCAGCAGGGACATGAGAATCTAAGCTCTCACCAAATGTTAAACATCAGTATTGAGTCTCTAATTCATTGTACTCTTGCCTTTGGCTACCGTCTACGCTTCTGCTCTTGATGCAGGTGCTCAATGGAAGTCCAAGATGGCGTTCCACCGAGCCTCTTAGCCTGACTCCAACCTTTTCAATTGTGTGCCACTGAAATGAAAGATATGATCATCGGGTTTGATGTCAAAACATGCAGCGACGTGCGTAGTTGCAACCACTTACAGTTATCGATATGTTCATTCAGATATGCAGGTTTGTTCACTGCACCGTCCATAATGTCTGGAAAATCAGTAGGATTGTTGAGACTAGAACATAGTTCGTTGCATGTAGCATGATGTAGAAAAGAGAACGCCCTCAAGATTTGACGAGACATGAGAGTATGAGCGCCGGACTAATTTGACTGAAGAAGGAGTGTGGTAGACTGGGTCACGTCAGGCAACATGGAAGAACTGAAACCCACGATCGTGAGTCAGAGGAACCGTTGGAAAGAGATGAAAGAGCTGAAATCGTCGAGCAGCAAATATGGGTAACAACTTAAAGAAGAAGTGATTGTTTGAGACCACTGATGAGAACAATTGAAACTTTGACCACTGCTTTACTCCAGTAAGGTAGAAGAACTGCAACTCTCCCATGACGGAGAGAACAGCCAAGGCCAAGAGAATTGAATTGAGATCTACTTTACTCCAGTAAGATAGAAGAACTGAAACTCCCCCGTGACGGAGGGAACAGCCTATTGAGTTGATTTGAAGACTGGTTTACTCCAGCAAGATAGGAGAACCGAATCTCTCCCCTCTCGGGAGGAGCAGCCGGATAAATGATCTAAAGACTTGTTGTAAGATAGAAGAGTCGAAACCCTGCGTCTGGGAAGAACAATCGAATGAAGTGATTTGAAGACAGGTACACTCCCGTAAGACAGAAGAAACTGCTCCCTCGTTCGGGAAAGGCAGCCGAATGAAAAGGACTATAACTCTCCCATGGGGGGGGAGACAGCCAAATGAGTTGAAGTGAAGGCTGGTTTACTCCAGCAAGACAGAAGAACTGAGACTCCCCCATGAAGAGAGAACAACCAGAGATAACAATTTGAAGACTGGTTTACTCCAGCAAGATAGAAGAACTGAGACTGATATATATACTAAGTTAATCAGATTAGATATCGTTTTAGGACTCGAGACTCCCCTATGACGGGGAGAACAGCCAAATGAGTTGAGTTGAAGACTGGTTTACTCCAGCGAGATAGAAGAACTGAGGCTCCTCCGTGAAGGAGAGAACGGCCGAAGATGTTGATTTGAAGACTGGTTTATTCCAGCAAGATAGAAGAACTGAGACTTGGAACTCCCCCACGACGGGGAGAACAGCCGACTGAATTGAGTTGGAGACTGGTTTACTCGACTCCCCAGTGAAGGAGAGAACGGCCGAAGATGTTGATTTGAAGACTGGTTTACTCCAGCAAGATAGAAGAACTGAGACTCCTCCGTGAAGGAGAGAACAGCCGAAGATGTTGATTTGAAGACTGGTATATTCCAGCGAGATAGAAGAACTGAGACTCCTCCGTGAAGGAGAGAACAGCCGAAGATGTTGATTTGAAGACTGATATATTCCAGCAAGATAGAAGAACTGAGACTCCCCCGTGGCGGGGAGAACAGCCGAATGAAATGAGTTGACCACTGATTTGAACTGAGACTCCCCCATGACGAAGAGAACAGCCTATTGAATTGATTTAGCCGCTGGTGTACTCCAGCAAACTCGAAGAACTGAGACTTCCCATGCGGGAAGAACAGCCTATTAAATTGATTTGACCACTGGTTTACTCCAGCAAACTCGAAGAACTGAGACTCCCCATGCGGGAAGAACAGCATATTAAATTGATTTGACCACTGGTTTACTCCAGCAAACTCAAGAACTGAAACTCCCCAGTGCAGGAAGAACAGCCTATTAAATTGATTTGACCACTGGTTTACTCCAGCAAACTCGAAGAACTGAGACTCCCCATGCGGGAAGTACAGCCTATTAAATTGATTTGACCACTGGTTTACTCCAGCAAACTCAAGAACTGAAACTCCCCATGCGGGAAGAACAGCCTATTAAATTGATTTGACCACTGGTTTACTCCAGCAAACTCGAAGAACTGAGACTCCCCATGCGGGAAGTACAGCCTATTAAATTGATTTGACCACTGGTTTACTCCAGCAAACTCAAGAACTGAAACTCCCTATGCGGGAAGAACATCCTATTAAATTGATTTGACCACTGGTTTACTCCAGCAAACTCAAGAACTGAAACTCCCCATGCGGGAAGAACAGCCTATTAAATTGATTAAAAGACTGGTTTACTCCAGCAAACTCGAAGAACTGAAACTCCCCATGTGGGAAGAACAGCCTGTTGAATTGAACAGCCTATTGAATGATGTTTCGTGCTGAAAAGTCCCTGGGCTAGAGACAGGGAGAGGGAAGTATTGGTGTGATGCCTTAAAGCCGCAGATTTATGTCGGTGAGAGAGATAAGTTTTTAGCATCATGATGTCACTGAATTACTGCCGTGTTGGGCCAGAAACCGAGACGTTGATGGAGGTGGCGAAATAGATTGTCTCCCTTCGGATGCGTTGAAAACCTCCCCGAGCGTTTGTCGCTGTAGCACACCCAATCGATGACAGAAGTTGGAGAAAGCCGGTGAGGCGGATAATAATAATCCCGTGTATGATGATATCATGGAGAAAACAAAAGGATGAAAGCAATGATTGTTGCGGTGTTAGCTACGAGAGGAAGTTGACATTGACAAAACAATGATCATTGCGTCCAACACAAAGATCTCCGACCCAAAAGAGCGGGAAGTGTCCGAGAAAGTAGTGCCTAACTACAAGAGCGATACGCTCAGCAGAACCGAGGGAAAAGGGTAGGTGAAAGTCTGCAGTACGTGCGGTCCTTGTCTCCCTACGATACTTCGCTAGAAGATCACGTGGAACTGGCGTCGGCATGATTTGGATGATTGGATGCAGTTAACAGACAAATGAGCGAATTATGAAGTAGATAAGTAGTAGATGAATGCAGTTACGATGTCGCTTCAAAATATTTGTGTCCGTTCATAGAGAAAAAGTGTCATTTGATGTCCGTTCACAAAGAAAAAAGTGTGCCTGTGTGCCTGCCCGCCAGTAACATGAGAATTTCTCGCGGTATACGAACCCTGGCCAAAATTGGCGAACCACATGAGCAAGTTTCCCGCCAGTAACATGAGAATTTCTCCTGACACTCGCCAAAATAGTCGACCATTTACTTATGCCCCTGCCGCAATTTTCGGCGAACGAACGAACACACGAACACACACACACAGGGGTGCCTATTATTATATAGATAAAGACGATGAAACATAACTTCATAAAAAGTACTAGAGAGACTACTTACTTACGCATCCAATCCATCCACACAGCAAACATCCAACATGAAATTCTCCCTTGCTATCTTGAGTGCCAGCATCTCCCCCACCTGGGGTAATTTGTTCCAACTGGAACAGAAAATCAAAAAATCTAAAGGCTCAAAAACAGTTTCTCCAAGCTTAATACCTAGTTTGACTCCCTCCTCGTCAGGACAACCGTCATCTGAGCCTAGTTTGGCTCCCTCATTGTCTGCACAGCCATCATCTGAGCCTAGTTTTGTGCCATCTGAGTCATTGCAGCCGTCGTCTATGCCAAGTTTGGTGCCTACCGAGTCATCGCAGCCGTCTTCTATGCCATCGGGTGCTCCTTCGGCATCGGGCCAACCATCTGGCGCTCCATCGGGCACTCCTTCGGCATCGGGCCAACCATCCGGCGCTCCATCGGCATCGGGCCAACCATCTGGCGCTCCATCGGGCGCTCCGTCGGCATCGGGCCAACCATCCGGCGCTCCGTCGGGCGCTCCGTCGGCATCGGGCCAACCATCTGGCGCTCCATCGGGCGCTCCTTCGGCATCAGGAGAACCATCGGGCGCTCCGTCGGCATCGGGCAAACCATCGAGCGCTCCTTCATCTACTAGAGACAAATTAATGAAGAGTCTCCTGTTGAGTCGCCCTAACTTGGCATCTGAGGATGCACTCAACAAAAAAGGCTCACCCCAAGAAAAAGCGTTTTTGTGGGTCACTACTTCACCTCTTCAGCTTCAGCCTGGCGAGGATGATGCCCAAATCATCCAACAATATATTCTGGCAGTCTTCTACTATGCTACAAGTGGTGATGGTTGGACTAATGCTAATATGTGGCTGGAAAGTTCAAACGAGTGTGATTGGTTTAAAGTTGATTGCAATGGTAGTGGTGTGGTTACAATTCTTTCCCCTTATGGCAATAATTTGGATGGGAGCATCCCAAGTGAAGTTGGTAGCTTGGATAGCCTTGGTAAGGATGAGTTGCTCTTTTGATATAGATTGATACTGGCCCTCATTCAATCTAATTTTGACCTGATTGCTTTCACTTCTCTTTTTCGTCACCACCTTCCTAATGATTTACAGAGATTCTTGGCTTGAATAATAATCAGCTTACAGGTGGAATCCCTACTGAGTTGGGTGAATTGGGTAGCCTTGGTGAGTGTTACTCTACTGATTGGCAGATCCAATAAGTTGCTCTTTTGATATAGATTGATATTGGCACTGGTTCCATCTAATTTTGACCTGATTCCCTAATGATTTACAGAGTATCTTGGCTTGTTTCGTAATCAGCTTACGTGGAATTCCTACTGAGTTGGGTGAATTGGGTAGCCTTGGTGAGTGTTACTCTACTGATTGACAGATCCAATGAGTTGCTCTTTTTGATATAGATTGCTATTGGCCCTCGTTCCATCTAACTTGACTTGATTGCTGCTTCTCTTTTTTGTCACCACTTCCCTAATGATTTACAGAGTATCTTGGCTTGTTTCGTAATCAGCTTACAGGTGGAATTCCTACTGAGTTGGGTGAATTGGGTAGCCTTGGTGAGTGTTACTCTACTGATTGACAGATCCAATGAGTTGCTCTTTTGATATAGATTGATATTGGCACTGGTTCCATCTAATTTTGACCTGATTCCCTAATGACTTGGCATGAGTACTAATCAGCTTACAGGTGGAATTCCTACTGAGTTGGGTGAATTGGGTAGCCTTGGTGAGTGTTACTCTACTGATTGGCAGATCCAATGAGTTGCTCTTTTGATATACATTGATACTGGCCCTCTTTCCATCTAATTTCGACCTGATTGCTGCTTCTCTTTTTCGTCACCACCTTCCTAATGATTTACAGTAGGTCTTTCCTTGAGTTATAATCAGCTTACAGGTGGAATCCCTACTGAGCTGGGTGAATTGGGTAGCCTTGGTGAGTGTTACTGCTACTACTGATTGACAGATCCAATGAGTTGCTCTTTTGATATAGATTGATACTGGTACTGGCCCTCGTTCCATCTAATTTGGACTTGATTGCCTCTTCTCTTTTTCGTCACCACCTTCCCTAATAATTTACAGAGTATCTTTACTTGTATGGTAATGATCTCACGGGTGGAATTGATGGTGGAATTTGTGACCTTAGGCTTCAGAATTTGACATTGTTGGTGTTGGAGGCTGATTGCACTGTTTGTGAGTTCATCTCTCCCAACACCACCAATTGCTGCTCTTTTTCTGTGGGAAGCTGTAATTAGTGTTGGTTGTTCACATTCAGAAGGATTGGGGTTGGGGAGAAAGAGAAATGACGTGAGGCAAGGGCAAGGAAGGGGTGTTGATGGTCTATGTGATTTTGGATTTGATGCTTAGAATTAGGTGCAAGATTGAGATGAATGCTGCACACAGTTAAGGTTTAGATATATTAATTTAGCGCACGTTAAAAGTGTCCAACGAGGGAGGGTATCGTATCTTCGTCTTCGTAATACAGGTAACTCTGTTGTTTGGTTTTGGTCGTTCGTTCCCCTTCTTACACAATTTAGATTATATCGGGTGTCATGTCTCTCTTTTGCTTTTGTCACGTTCTCTGCAACCACATTGAATCGATTCTGGTATCATCGTCGAATTTCCCTTGGCAATCAATAAGAGCATCCTCCATGCATCGTCCTCAATTGGCCTTCTATTTCTATTTCTATATAGAGCAAGTTCAAATGTATTGTCGAGCCACATTCAGCAAGCTGTGGTGTTTTCAGCTGCGTAGTGATCTATCTGATTGAATCCATACATGCATTAACATCTCCCCCCACCCTTTCGTACGAACGATGGGTAGTGTTGGAAAGGATTCGATTAATATTCGATCGATTTCTTCATTCATTTCATTTCTCCAGAGCTCTCCATGTTAACTCAAGATTGTTTTGTGATTGTTCCAAGACAAGCTCTTTCAATTGTGTATTGTTACTTCTTCGCAGCAATTAAAGTGGGCAACCCTCCTTCAGCTTGCTTGATCGTTGGTTGTCGATGATGAGATCCTTGCATTCCGCCGCCGTGCCGATGATGAGATTGAATGTTGTAAAATAATTGATTAGCGGAAAGAACAGCGGCAGGGCGACAGGTGTCAGCGAAATTAGTGACGGCGACCGATGATGTTTAATTGTCAATATATCCGAGGCGGCGTGGCTGTGTGCATATGAAGGCGAAGAGGTGACCGTTGCGCGCCAACTTAGTTGTGCCTTCTCCTTCGCCCAGTCGTCTGACACTACGAAGCACAATAGTACAAATTCTATTTTAATTCTGATATTCTGGATAGATAGTAGCGCTCTAGGCGATGCGTATTGTTGTTGTCGTCTAATGATATCGACGTTTTGGTTGTGCTCTGTGGCAGTGGAAGGCAGTGGACGAGGTAGGTAAATATCGTCGGAGATGATGTTGTGAAAATGCTGTGGTCGAGCAAGCAGAGGATATCGGCGATGGCCGCCGCCGCCAAGCGAAAAGGCGATGACAAATTAGCATCACTGCAGGCAGCAGCTGTAATTTACGAGAAGCTGGCGGACCACTGCGGCTGCTTCCCCATGGTTGCGTCGGGAGGAACATAAGTACTTACCATACTCCTACAAGTGAAAGATAGGTTGTGTTGTTGAGGTGGGGAGAGCCGGATGGTGGATGGACGGCACTCAATACTGGTTGAACTAAGCGCATTGAGTGCCGGTAAAACTCTCGTTGTTTATGGTCTGACGGAGCATCTTGAGATGCCCATCCTCTTTTTGGCGTTCAGCTTCAACTTGGCTTGGATGGATACTCATCATCATCATCCGCATCTATCGCATCAAAAAGATATCATTCTCCCATAATGCAACGATGAAGTTGGTCACCCTCCTCTAGCAACCCTAGCCGCTTAACCACCTCAGACTTTTCGCCCATCTCCACTGCCACTCAGTTGCAATCATCTTCTCGTTACGCCGCTTCCGCCAGTAACTCACAATTATTCGCCATGCCAATCTGTATCGTCGTCGAGGCAGAAATTAAGGAAGATCGCATGGACGAATTCCTCGATATGATTGAGAAGAATGCGATTGGGTCTCGTGCGGAGCCGGGGTGCATTCGTTTTGGTATGTATTGATGATTTCTTGTATGCATCGTGTCGTGTGTGTTTTATTGAAGGTATAGGATGTATTATCTTGAGGCTGAAAAAGCGATGAAAACGGCAAGAAAACACAAGAAAACACCCTTTCATTACATGGTGATGATGTTACATGGCGTTTCTCTATCAATATATATCTACACATGATGATAATGCTCACTTGTACGTTCCCACATTCTTCCCTCCACAATTGATGTTATATCATGTGTACATAAACACACCAAAACAACAAAACAGACGTCCTCCAAGCAGAAGACCAAGAAAACAAATTCTTCTTTTATGAGGTCTACGAAGATGCCGCGACCATTGCTCATCATAAGGAGCAACCTCATTATGCCGCGTGGGGGACCTTTAAGGAGAGTGGGGGGACTATTTCGAGTGTTAGTAAGAAGGCGTCTGGGAAGTTCATGACTTGAGGGCAATCAGACCAATCGAGAAATCGTCCGATTGGCACAGGAGGGACGTGATCGTGCTCTTGTTGCGCTGCAGGAGTTGCAGAGTCGGTTGGAACGGGGTGAGTTTTATTAGATACGCCTTTTATCATGTGTTCTTTTTTAGTGATGAACGAGATGTGCAATGATGAAGCCACTGCTGACGTGTGCTTTGAAGTTAGCTCTGCGGAAGAAAAGGAAGATGATAATGATGATAGGATCAAGAGGGCAAAAACATCAACTTACTGCTTAGTTTTACGGGGATGTGCACCCATCCTTGCTGCCATTTGTGTATCAAATGATAGTGGTGAAATATTAGCAGCTTTAGTCAATGATGTTATCAAACCAGATATCTGTTAGAATACACGTACTCGTACCTGTCGAGGATAACTCAATAAGGCTCACTTCTCTTCCTTCATCTAATCCTCCTCTACTACTACTATAGAGCTGGGATTATAACAATATCTTTCGCCACTTGTTTCCTATGTGTATGGATGGAGCATCTCAGAAGAAGAATGCAAGACTCATGCCAAAGTCATCATCGATGCTGCTGACAAGAATTCCATCGATCGTGAATCTCAAATTAGAAGCTGAAGCAGACGTAAAGTCTACGGGTATCAGCCTCAATAACGCTGTGGATAATCTACTTTATGCGGATTCAAGGAATTGTGCTCTACTCAAGGAGGCAGTCATGAATTTCTTGGCTGATAATCATAATGAAGCCGCTGAAAAGATATCTTTTGATGACGTGCCTGGCCATGTTGTGAAAGGTCTCCTCATTGCACTCGGTAGAAACAGCAAGAAAGACGCAAATGGAACAAATGTGGATGAGTTGACTAGCCTTGTGCCCTCAGGAGGAAGCTTGAAAAATGGGTTTGGAAGTCGATGGATCTCGTGAGGCAATGATTGAAACCATCGAGAGATGTTCTTGAAACACTGTCTATGTCTAGCTTTGCTATCCAAAATTCAATTTATCGCATTCTTCCTCTTCCTTCTAGAAATCCGACTATTCTAGTTCTCCTTCCGCTCTCTACTCTCCACACACTCTCTTCCTCTCACTCTGCATTCGGAAAATTGTTATACAACACAGTCGACGCCGAAATCAATCCACACAAACAATGAAACCCTTCATGATTCTTCTTCCCCCGTAACTTCAAATGTAAATCAATACCAGGATTGTTACTAAATACCGTCACGTCGCATATACTCTTTAGTAATGCCAAGAAAAGTTCAAAGTGCTTTTGTTCAATCTTCTTGAGAGCATCATTTATACTACTATCGTCACTGTCTTTGTCATGACTGCTGTTGTTGCTGCTGGTGGTGGTGGTAGTAGTAGTAGATTCGTCGTGAAGGTGATGATATCTTCGTCGTGCCTCAACCAGAGCACCATTCCTATGAATCCAAAATGATCGAAGGTTCACATACAACCCCGCCAAACCACCCATGAAGTAACATCGTGCTGCGTATTCCGATGCACGTTGCTTACGTTTCGTTCGTATCGTAGCATTACTATTTGAATCAGTTGCAATGGGGTCCAAGAATCCAGAACTTGTTAAAAAGGAGACGTTGTCAAAGGCCCAGAATCCCATGAGGCCAACAAGTTTGAGTGTTCCTCCGATGAGTTTCCATGCGGGTGTCGGTGGTTTCTGTTGTTTTGAAAGTGTAGACGTAGACGTAGACGTAGATGCTGTTGCTGTTCCCTTGAGTTGTTGTTGGTAGGATCCAAACGATGTCGAAGACTGTGACGGGTATGGTCGATACATCTGTCGTCCCATTTCACTCACTGTTCTAGGAGGTGGCAATGGATGGTGTGATTTACTTGGCGATGAGGATGTGTCTTCTACGATAGCAGCAGTTGTATTCGACGGTCCCCATCCTATATTGCTGGATATTCTTGAGGGAAGAATTGGCCTCTCCGGTCTGGAAACGACCTTCTTGTTCTTTTCCGATAGTGGTTGATGTGTTGCAGAAGCATCATCCTTCTTTTCTTCCACGGCGGCACTCTGTTCATCGCCATTCCAACTGTTATCATCATCATCATCGTCATCAAGTTCCTCATCCTCCTCCAGAATTGGATGAGTATCATATCTCTTCAACGAATGACGATTACAACCCTCCCCAACACCACCGCAGTCCTCCACGTCCTTACTAGCATCATTCGCACCACCCTCCTCCAAAGGATGACACAACAAATACCCCACATAATCCCCCCACCCCATACTCCGAATCTTATCCCACTCAATCACAGATCTACCCATCCGAAATGCCTTTCGAGACGTCACCAGTGACTTGTACAGGGAGGTGAATCTGGTGGAAAGTGCTTGATAGAATTGTTGCGGTGGCATCCCGCCATAACCACCACCACTAGATCCAACAACAGCAATACTGCTAGATCCAACAACCGCAGCACTACGAGCAGCCAATCCAGCAAAGTACCAACCCAACAATCGACACGAATACTGCAACACTTTTGTGAACTTATCACGACCATCCAGTGTTAAAACTGTGGCGATCCAATGTTTGATGTTGAGTGGGGATTGTTTCTTTTGAAGGCCTGTTTGAATCCACTTCATGCTGCCACTATTTACACTTGATACTGATTGATTGTGTGTAGACGGATCAGCTGTATTGTTATTGTTATTGTTATTCGATTGAGTGAGTCGCTTTTTGTTGCCACCAGCGTGGAATTTGATAGGTGTCACGGTGCCATTCTGTTTTGGACTCATTCTGAAAATTGACGAGAGGGCGATTCTGATTATTAATAGAAACTCTGACCACCTGATATATTATATGTGCACTACTGAAAAAAGAAGTGCTGCAAGATGATCGAAACGGTGGTGATTCGTATTCGTTGTTGGGGCTCTCTAAATGGTTATTCAATAATGCACTGTGCAGCCTTTTCTATCCCTCTAGTAGTTCTTTGAACATCTCATGGTCGATGATCGATGACACGTTGACACTTTTTGAAAAGAAGAGGAGAGACTGGAGAGAAGAGGTTTGATCCCGCTGAGACGTTGGTATGGTACTCAGTATCTATTTCCTCGATCTCGAGAATGTAAGAAAGTACATCTGGTGATGAACATACAACCAGATAGCAGCATCAACTAAAGTATGGTAGCTGAGCCTCGCAACATGAGTCTGCAGAACAAATAATGATGAAGAAATTGTCCAGTTTTTGTTCGCAGAGGCATGCAGATGCAGCTCTCTCACTTGAACTTTTCGCAAGCTGGATTCCAGCGCAGAGGCAGAATCACTTGCACTTGCACCAGGGACTATTTTGATGTCAGGCAGATATTCATATTATTAAGTAGGTTGATATCTGGGTAAACTATCAATTAGTAGACTAATGGCTGTGCTCTTCTGCTCATTATCATCCTGCAATACTGCCTACTAATTTCTTATGTGAAATGAATTATCAATCCTTAGCACACTTCCAGAAGTGAGATCGATCATATTCACATCCTCCTCGCCCATTTCAAGAATAGCCTGGCCAAATCGGAAGAGGCCAGCCAGAACAAAGATGATTGCAACTTTCTCCATAAAGCACACAATCAGGTAACAAATCTTTAACTCTTTTGTGGGAACTTTTCCTTCGTTATTTGACGAGTATCGTGGGATCGGGACCCACACCATTGTAACAGCAGAGGCACCAACTCCTACCGCTAAAAAGACTACGGCCACCGAATCTTCGTCGTAAACCTTCTTTAACACACCTGGAGAGAAGGCTAAAATCACAGCTGCAGCTGGAATGTAGTAGGATACATAATTGCACATCGATCTTATGTCTGCCAGGCATTCATCTACTGTCCTCGTCGAATGTGGAGATAAGACAAACCATACATCGCACAACAGAAAGATCACCCAGGGTATTAGCAACACCCCGAGCAACTCCAGTTTCTGAACGAGAGGAAAATAGATTGCAGTTGGCGCAACAATCAAGTAAAGAAAAATCTGTATGCATAGCCATGCTGGACTCTTCTCAGTTGCATTTTCCATAGAGCAGGCCGTACATAATTTATGAAGAAATAAATACATACAATAAAGGCTTCTTGAAACGTATTCCCTTGTTGAAACAATATTCATGAGTTTTTAACTTTGTATCGAGTTGCTTGCGTGATGTTCAAATGTTGTGCTAAATTGAGCCCGACGTATGAATAATGTTCTTCTCTTTGGGTACGGGAGGCAGCATTTTCGTTGTTAGCCTTCGGGTTCACAACCTCACCATACTTAGTGTTCTGGTCATCACAAGCACAAGATAAGACACCCTTCGATTCGGGGAATTCGCGGATTTCAGAATCCTCGGATTCTAAGATAGACCAGCAATGAGGAAAGTTGTAAGTCTTCGCAATGTACAAGATGCACACAAGACAAGACATTCTCTGTCCTTATTAACGTTAGAGGGAACCTCGGATAACGAACCCTAGTAAGTTCTGTTTGATGTGTATGTACCTACGAGGGATTGGCAGAAAGTTCAGTGAATTGGGAGCGAGAGAGCCCTACGAATTGTGCTAGAGATAGATTCATGTAGAAATGATCATGCACGCCAAGCTAAAAGAGATCAGCAAGCTCAATTGGCAATGTGCAGGCGAAGGCATCTGAAGCTTATCGCTGCAATTGCAGATGCAGGTGAATGAGGTCGGCGATGGCGTACTCATTACTACTATTCAAGAACTCTCCTCTAGCATTGATTAGCTTAGTACTGTCAAGCGTAATGCAGAGCGGACTGCGGGCCTTCCCGACATGGTTTGCGATAGCGCGCGGGCGGAGGAGAGCCATGGTGTGTACGGCACTCAAGCTTGGTTTAGATTAGCGATTGAGTGCCGGTAAGACTCCTTTTGTTGCCTCGATCGAGCATTGTTCAATTCAATGTTGCGATTCGCCGCACTCTTGGGCTGGGGATACAACGAGGCAGCCTCTCCTTCATAGCAGTACTGATGATGCCTACAGCTCACTAACATAATAATAGTAGGCTATAGAATCAAAGGACAGTGTTGTCAATAATGAGCCATCAGGAAGCGTCGTCAACTGCATCGTCATCCACGACCAACGAACAAGAAAATGAATCAGCCACCACAATAATGGCCGCTTCATCTTCTCCTCCGTCGGAACCGTTCACTTTGTCATCACCGCTGCCTAATAATAATAATAATGATAATCCGCTAATGGATTATTTCAGCAGCAATCAAATGACGGAGGGGCAGACTGATGATGATGATAATTGTGCAAATGACAAAAATCAGGAGACTAACGAAATAGAAAATAATTGCAATGATATTATGGAAGGAATATCGTCATTGCAGCATAGCCAAAAAAGGAGTCTAAACGATGATGATGATGATGGAATCAAAAAGGCAGAGATGATGATTCAAGAAGAGGGCATTATCAGTGGTGATCAGGATGCTCTATTGTCAATTGGGCAGGAAATCGATTCTGACACCACTAACGGCAAAAGCAATGATAATGGTGCCACTAAGAAACAAACTGACCATAACAACAATGAAAACGAGGCCACCAATAATGACGACGAAGTAGAATTAATTTCACTCTCCTCTTCCCAGAATGACAACAATAATACAATCACACCATCCTCCGCCTCACCACCCACACTCCCCTCCACAGACAATAACAATGATAACAACAACACAGCATCCCTCTCCCCCGGCACACAAACACTCGTCGCCGAAGCAGAACGTCAAGCAGCCATTGCCGCGGCAATCTCTGCAAATATGAGTTGTAATTCACCTTCTGCTGCGGGTAATATTGCCAAGGTTATGATGAATACGAATACTAGGAAAGAAGTTGTGGTGGTGGCACCGAGTCCACCGATTGCATTGCAGCATCAGCATCAGCATCAGCCGACTATGGTGGCTTTGCCTCCGTTGTCTCCTCCTCCGTCTTTGGTTGGTGGTGGTGGTGGTGCTAATGTGCAACGACAACAGAAGCAAAAGCAGAGGATGATGAAACCAGTTCGGTTTAATGATGTTCGAATTGCCTTTGATGACATTTTGAAAAGCAATCATGATGATAATCATGGTGGTGATTCAACAAAGGGGGGACGTGATATAAGTGTTGGGAAAGAGGGACAAGTGAACGATGGTGATCCAAGTGAAATAACTCGTGATGCAGCAGTGGCAAATGAATCCACAACAGTGGAATCAGCAACAATAATAGATGTTGAAAGTAGGGCAGAAATGGAGAAACGATTGTCATCATCCAAAACATCCTCCTCCTCCACCCTACCCGACTCATTTTTACGATTCCTCCTCCTATTGGCCAATGTTCCCATTATCATTGAAGAGGGAGAAAAATCACCCAAACGACGATCCACTCCAAACAACAACAGCAACAACAACAACAAGATGGAATCCAATGATAATGATGCCTCGTCATTATTACCCACGGCTGCATTAGAAGCAGCACAACGTGCCCACGAACTATACACACTAGCCCAACGCACATTTGATTCCATATCCAAACGGCAATTACAATCGCAACAAGATGGAAAACGGGATGATGCAACTGCATCTTTTTTTGCGGCGTGTTCTGGGGAGATTGTCAAGGTTTCTGCTGCAACTGTTATGGATGATGTTGGTAATGATGGTGGTCATGCTATTGCTACTGGTGTTGTTGTGAAGGATCATCCTGATGATAAAGGTGGGAATAGTCAACGTGTTGTTGGTCATCTTCCAACAGCGGTGGCTGTTGCAGTGAATACTAGACCACCACCACCACCTCCACCCACAAAAATGATGAATACTGCAAACACAACTGCATCGTCATCACCCTTACTATCATCCATCCCAACGACAACATCAGCCTCCGCCGCAGCAGCAGTAGCATCAGCCTCGGCAGTATTTTCCAATGTCATGTCCAAAGTTACCAAGAAGCAAAGTTCATTTTCAGACATTGGTAAAAAGTTGATGAGTGGTAGTAGCGTCTTGATGACTCCAGGTGGCTCCTCCAGCATTGGTAAAAAAGTGTTGGTGGACAATGACGAAAAGAAACCATTCATCAACACCTCCACCCAACAGAATGAAGAAGTCCTCATGGAAGATTACGAAGTCACAATCGACCAAGAAATGCTCGGCCTTACTGTCGAAAATGTATTGGAACGTACCATCATTCGCACACTCCTCCCCAACGGTGCGGCAATCCACGCAGGTGCCAAGATTGGATCATTGATTGCCAAGGTGGGCAATGTCGATACATCCAATTTAACCCATTTTGAGACGATTGATGAGTTACGACAGAGTCAACGACCGTTAAAGTTGACATTGCGATATATTGGTAGTGATATATTACGGTGTGCACGGGAAGAGATGGGGAGGTTGATACGAGGTCGGGTTGATCCTTCGTCGTTGTTGTTGGGTGTGGGTGAAGAAGATGATGGGATGGAACAAACAAAGCAATTATTGGAGGAGAGTTTTGATTCTGTATTGAGAGATCGGTGGCCATCATCGTCGTCAGTGAGTGGTAATTCATCTTCATCGTCGTCAATGATGAAGATGTCATCGTCTTCTTCCCCTGCGGTCATGGCGCGTGCGGACATGATACATCATGCGGGGAAGGACCTTATTCGGATCTTGGCTCTTCTTGTTGTGGGTATGGAGAAGGAGTTGTTAGCAAGTGAGATGAACGAAGAATGTGATCAATCCTTTGCAACGAAGCAGCACCTTTCATCTAAAGAATTGAACGAGGCCATTGAAATCACCTCGAAAATCCTTCTGGATTATTCTCGTGGACATTCTGAAATGGGGAAGAGGGCCAGTGCAGCGGGTGGTGGAAGGCAGATCGGATCATCCTTTTATCCTGTGCCACCCGGTAGAGTGCAAGGGAAGAAGCAAAAGGGTAAGATCAGAGGAAAGAAATCTGCGGAAGAATCCCCACTTCTTCGTATAGGCGATGCATTACAGAGAACACGATTTTTCCTTGTGGAGACATCGTCAATAACTGCGACGGCATTGCGTTGGGAGATAATAGACTACCTTTGCACGGTGTTAGATCTCGATACCGAGCAGGAGCTGTCTGAAAAGGAGGCAGCGTCCGCAACTGGTGGTGGAGAAGCCAGTCCTACAAATGATCTTGGTAGTGCGGGGAGTATATTGAAATTGATTGTGCTCAACTGCTCGGCGTTAGATGATACCACGAACTGCGCTGTGGGCGATGATTCATCCTTATCACTTGACGATCAGTCAACTCGAAGTGGAAACATATCTCATGCCGGAAACGCTTTTATTTCGGTTGTGCATCGATTGGCTGCTAGCAAAAGTACCAGCGCAAGAATAACCGCTTGCTCACTTGGTCCTGTCCTATGGTCTCATCTTGATTTCCCTCGGCAACTTCAACTTCGAGGTGTTATCACTCGGGCATTGCACGACGTCGAGGTGATTGTTAGAAAATCCACTGCGGCCGTCCTTCACGAAATTGCAGAGCTTGTGTTTGATCGTCGATCCGTTCCTTGGTTGGTGTTGATGTGCGAACGTAGCATGACTGATCCAGAGCCGCAGTTGCGAGCCGCGGCCATGACTTTGACATGGCATCTAGCTGAGCATCTCCCAAACGCCTTTACGGGGGACGCAAATAAAGGAAGTTTGTCGATCCGAAGGCTGCCGCCCAGAACTGACCCAACATTTATGGACGTTTACTTGCTTCAGTGTAAACTCTTGCCCGTCGCAAGCAATCTTGCTGAAGATAGAATAGCATCGGTGCGACTTTCGGTAGCTGCTCAGTGTGATAGGCTCGTCAACGCTATGGGTGAACATTGGTTCAATATAATCATTGACTTACTTCAGGCGCTGCTATCCGACAGCGATGAGCGAGTGAGAAGTGAAGCGACTCTGTGTATGCCAAGATTTGCTGAATCCGTGATTTTAGGTACAGAAGAGGACCAGGATTCAGCAGTACTCGAATCATTGATGCCGCTGGCACTGAAAATACAACGGGATTCTAGTCCATTAGTTCGCTCGTCTCTAGCAACAGCTGCAGGAGAGCTGCTAATATTTCTAGTCGGTCTTGGAGGTGCAAGTCATGATGCGCCATCAAGTCCACTACGTAAAAGAGAAGGCAGTGAGGCGCCACCAAGTCCACGGAGTCCCCGCAGAGAAGGTAGTTATTCAGATGAAACAGGTTACAAACGTTACAAGAAACACGTTGACGACACTTTCATTCCCATTCTTCAAAACTTGCTGCAAGATCCTGATCCTGAGGTGACAACTGCATCTCTAAGGGCAGTCACCAATGCCTCGAGGAGTAGTGCACGATCAAGCACCAGCACTTCATCCTGCTCGCATAGCAAATTTGATGATGATGACCTAGCATCGGTTGCTTCAGTAACCTCGCTCCAATCTCATTTAAGTGTCGATCGGACAAAGCCGGTATTCATCCCAGTTCTCTCCGAGAAGCAAGTGCTACGACTCTTGCCTACTCTGTCCAATTTGGCAACAAGTGTGCAGTGGAGAGTTCGGCAAAGTGCAGTAGAAATTGTGCCTGCTCTATTAGGCTGTACTCATCGACACGAAACAAGACATGAAATATCTAAGCTATGTTTGACACTTATGGGCGACAAGGTGGATGCGGTTCGGAAGACAGCAGCAGAATGCCTTTGCTTGGGAGGAAGTAATTTGGCAATGCACGGAGAAGATGATGGTGGAGAGTGGATTGCAAAAATAGTAGTCCCACATCTAAAAACATGCAGCCGAAGTGAAGATGCGAAACAAAGAATGCTAAGCTTGAAGATGATTGAAATAATTATCACAAATGGATTGTGCCCGTCCCGTGTCGACGTTGTCGAGAGTGGGGCCAGTGGGGACATGTCTCCCAGCTCGCATAGCGACAATTCAGAAGTAGCAACGAAGGAGTCGGCGGTAAGGTCGATTCTTACAATTGCAGCGTCACTTGCTTCGGACGCTGTCCCAAATGTCCGCTTAAATGTCGGTAGAGTGTTAGGTGTAATTGTGGGATTGTTAGACCGTTCCAATGCTGAATTCGCTGCGTCTGTGCTTGAACAACAGATCGAGAAAGAGAAAAGTAGAGGTACAGGGAATGACCGAGATGTCATATTTTTTGCCCAGCAGGCCTTATCGATCTTCCGCCAGCAGTCAACGCTGTCAGATTTACGTAGAGAATCATCGTTGATGTCATCTTTGATGGACTAAATAGAACTGACTGAACACTAATCAAAAGTTTGGTTGTACAGAAACTAATCTCATTCTCATTCCTATGTGTTTCCCAATGCGGAGGAAAGGGACCTGTATCATCATCTATTTATGGACTGTGGGGCAACAAATAAAAAGACACATTTACATCTTATCCTGACCCCAAACTACCTAACCCCTAAAACCTTTACAACAACACATATATAGTTGCCGCGCCCTCCCAAACTTCCCTCATCCTCATCACCAGTCGAACTTCTCGACGGCAAAGGCAAGCCCGTACTTCTTCGCAATATCCTTGAGATTCTTCTTGATTCCATTTGAGCCACCGCAATAAAAGATACTCCAGTCGTTGAATACATTTTTGTTATCACTCTCATTGATCATACTCCTCATGACATTCACAGTCTCTTGCAACGAGCATCGCCTGCCTAGATGGGTTGATTTGTGAACTGACAGCCCATGCATTGATTTCGTGTGAAGTGATTTCGTCAACATCCTATCTATATGAGTTGCCAATTCTATCGATGATGCCGACTGTCGTTTACTTTCTTTCTTTGTCATTACGACAAGGAATGCATCATAATCTTCCCTATCAATGAAACCAGTGTCATATCTGTCAATTAGGTTGAACACTTCCTCGAGATCTGCACTAGAATATTCGCCAATACCTCCACAGAACTCCGCAATCATTGCACCGAGACCTTCCAAGCTGACTGCATCCTCTGGAAAAGAAATGTGTGAGTGACGGCGTGGATTGCCCTTCAAAGGAACAGCTTCGGGATCATAGCCATCCATTGCTGACTCATCCATAGCATGCTGAAACACCTCCTTCTGCGTCTGTTCAACTGCGTATTCAAACATTTCATCAGCACCATAAATCTGCAAGACACGGGCCAGGGCTACCTGCATTCTCTTTTTGAACGGGACATTGGCAATCTTCAACTGAGAGGCGTACAATTCCTCCGGCAGATCTTCGCCGGAGTGGATAGAAGTAACAATACCTGTAATTGTTTCCTCAAGCTTTGGCCTACTGGTGAAGATGAAGAGATTCACAGGAAGATTTTTTGGAAGAGCCAACTCACGCTTGCCCGTGTAGTAGATGAACGCGTATGAATTCTTTGTGAGCGCTTCGATATCAACCTTGTGGAGGATGTACTCAACAAGACCGGCTTCGCGGCACATCCAAATGATATTGACTCTTTTCTTGCCTGCGTAGTTCAACATGAGAGAAAGAGTAGGGGTGATACCAATGCCCGAGGCAACTGCAATAGCGTTGGAAGTAGTCACAGCTATATCCGAGAACTCGGACAAATAAGGCCCTTGCACATACAATGATTTGAAGCTAGGAACCTTGATCTTGTTGTGCAATTCCTTTGTCCAATCTCCACTTGCTCCGATGCACAACATGGTGTGATTATCCTTGGAAGGTTCTGGGAACATTGTGAAGGCATGCCATTGATTCTTTGAGATCCATGGGCACATGATATACACGTAGGACGTCTTCGGTTTCTCCCCCCAATTCTGTGGGTTCTTAAAGTACAGCTGTGTTAATTAAGAGCAAGGGAAGGAAGAATTCACACAATCTGTGAGTCAATGATGGTAATGGGGATAAAATATGCATATATTCTGAGGTGATGTCAAGTTGGAACTCACAGCTACGCCGCCATTTTCACAATATCGTTCAAAGTGGGCATTCTCAATCAAAGTGTTTCGGATAAAAAAGCCAAAGAAGTAATCCACTGCGTAAATAAGAGCGGGAATGCCAATCAGATAATATATCCTGGACGGTGCATGCCATAGTAGAGCCATCGCCCAAACAACAGCAAGGTAGTGAAGACCTTTACGCAATTCAAACTGCATGTTCTGTTTGAGTGCAGGTACCACCATTGGCCAAACGATAAGAGGGGTGATAATAACTGTAATCAATCCAGTAATACCGGTGTTGGTCTCCCACAAGAGGCTAATATCTCCATTCAATCCCCATCTCAACATGTGGAAGAATGAGTGAGACATAGTTTCAATACCAACGACAACACCGAAGAGCTTGTGGACTTTGTGCATGTCGGCAAAATCAATCCACTCCCTCAATACAGTACGACGGCATATATTGTTGATGTTATGACATTTGGATAGAAACATCATCATATAAAGAGGATAGTCGAAGAATGCAGAGCACCTAGCAAGTGTAAGAAGTACAATCGAGTACATATTTGTAGCGCAGATGGTCTCTCTGGGGCAGATGCAATGCTCCAACCCGTCCTCGCAGCCCCCCTCCGGTGCAATCCCAATCTCTCCAATTTCAGCAGATGTCATCCATACTCCGAATGGTGGTGGTGTAAACAACTGGAGTAGGCAGACGATGAGACTGGCAATACTGAAGAGAAATATGGCATGATACCAACGAAATCGAGGCTTCTTCTTTTCATCCTCTGTGATATGTTTCTCGGCACAAGATATCTTCTGAAGATTACTCGATCTTCGTGAGGCCGTAACAGTACTTTTACTTCGGTCAAAGCTAAGCAATCTTTCTTTCGCAGCATTCTCCTCGTCATCTTCGTCCATGGCCTGAGGAAAGGCAAATCTGGGTCGACTTCTCTCACTCTGATTGACTGCATCGCCCGTTGCATCTTCCTTAGTTAATTCACCCCCCAAAATAGATCCAAGAGATAATTCTTTTTCAGCTGCGGCTTCCGTTTGCTCCGCGGCATTCTCCGATTGAGGCACCTCCTCCTGATTTGTGTCACTCTTCTTGACGATGTTATCGCCCGCTCCACCTTCATTATTTTTTTCATCTCCCGATTTAGATCCATCGATGATCACCTCTTGGGCAGCATCGGATTTTTTTTCGGCTGTAGCATCCGCTTCCTCCTCCTCCGATTGAGGCGTCTCTTCCTCCTGTCTGGCCGAGAGAACAACAGCCTCTTCGGATTTAGGTTCAGATCCTTCAACATCGAACAGAGAGTCGGCCTCCTCTTTTCCGCCGCCTGTAGATTCTACTTCCTCCACGGCATCGTCGGATTGAGGCGTCTCCTCATCCTGTCCGGCCGACACATCTGTTGTCTGCTCCAATTTAGGATCGGGTCCAGTATTCATCTTTTAAATGGGATATTATCTAGATGATATATTTGACGCTACTCATGCATTCACTCACAATAATGGAGTGACCGTTGGCTATGGAGCAATAATTCGGCCAGGTGGCAACTAACGGTCTTCTGCGAGCAAGATCCTCCTGCCCTCAAGTTCCATCCAGTCGGTAATGGTACCAACTTGAACTAGATATTGATAGGTACTGCATTCCCACACTTACTTACAGAAACTCGCCAAAAGAACCTGTTGATTAGCTCGCAGGTTCGCACTTCGCAGCACGCACAGCCCACCTTTCAGGGTACCCTATCCGTAGTCTTGATTTGGTCCCTTTGGAGGGACCAAATCACTTTGTTCATATTGAGGGCTGATGCAGTGGAGGCTTCTGTGGCGCAGCTATGTTGTGATTTTGGCCAACAAAGGATGAAGGAGAGGAAAGGGGGCAGCCCCTCTTTGCTACGTAGGAATCGTCCATCTCTACGAGTCCCTTTTTGAGGGACCAAAATATTTTTGGCAGAGAGCAGCACAATGAGCACAAAATAGCCAGTATGCATCCATGCCATTAGACCTCACTAACCTAAACAATATGGCCAAAATAATGGCCAATACTTTTACTTGATGGTTATAGCTGAAGCCTAATGCGCGCACCTTCCACCAAAATTGTCCAACATCATACTTAATTTTGGCCTCAAAAATCTCAAATTTTGGTCCCTTTTTTGGTCCCTTTTCTGAGGGAGACTACGGCTATGTATGTAAGTCCCATTTATGGTCGATAGTTGTGGACACTTGGACAAAGGCCAAGGCAACATGTGTATGGTCGATATGTAGTTGATCCACAGTTGACAATTGACAATAGAGCGGTCGTCGATAGTTAGTCAATAGTAGTTGGTCGATAGATCACATTCTCACTCTTCGCTTCACCACTATTATTTAGACGGTGGACAAACATACTACTACTAAGTACCAATTACACCGCGCCATACATCATATTCATATACTTCTCTTCTTTGACAACTAAGAAGTAGGGCTTGTTCTTGTTGCATCACCCAACCTGCACAGCACATGAAGTATTCAGCATTCAGCATTCAGCATTCAGCATTCAGCATGCAATAAAGTAATCAGTCTTGGACTAGAAGATACTAGTATTAATACATATGTATGCTACCTTCAACAACAGAGAGCTCGGCAAGATGCACCGATTGAGCGGCACTCTCCAACGATGATTTGACATAAGCATCTCTTAAAGCGTTGAAAATGATGAGTTGAAAGCCTACAGCAACATTCAAGATGGCCAAGAGTACTCCCAAAGTATATGAACCTGATGGTATGGAAGGACATGACCGACGAACTTTAAGTAATCCTAGTCAAACGATGACGTTGAAATGTTCTATCTTGTGGTGTTGGCTGATGACAACGAAGAATCTGTTGCTACTGATGACGCCTCCTTGTGTGTTTCCGCCCGCACGAATCTGGATCTGGATCTGGATGCTCGACTTGACGAAAATGCTCCAACTACTCCGTCCAGTAGAACTCGTGATGCCATGCATAGCGCGTCGTCTCAGCCTCAGCCGTAGTGGCACCCCATCTGCATATTTCTTCGCCACCAGTAGCAGCACTCCTGCCAGTAGAAACAATAGAGAAGGAAGAGGGAATCGTCGGCGGAACTCAGATCGTAGATGTCATTTTGCACGGAGCGCGCCCGTGAGAGAAGTCACTTCCCGCCATCGAGCTGATCGTGAGACGTAGCTCTAGAGAGATGAAGATACAATGGCTCTGTTCAGGGGAAAGTCTCGGTTCGCACTTTGGGTCTTGTATCTATTCACACTGTCTGTGCAGTATTCAGCAAGGCCTTCGATACTCGCTTCGCCTTCACAATTGTACTCAAGTCCCTTCCCCGATCGCTCGAGCTGATCGTGAAAGCCTTACGGTAATGGCAACTCACTATCTGTACTCGCTTGCCTCTACAATACTTATTTCTTCACTATATTATGTACATCGTTCCACCCAAACCGGAGAACATAGTACATATTCAAAGAAAAAGGACGCAGTAAGTCTCATGATGGTCTACTCCACTACCACATCTGTAGCAGTAGCAGCAGTAGCACCAATGCACCAGAAACAAAAACAGCAGCAGCAACAGCAGACGTTCCCCTTCAAACTCTACGAGATGATCGAGTATGCACATGATTCTGAGTTCAGCTCTTCAATTTCTTGGTTGCCCGATGGCAGTGCATTCTTCATTCACGGCAAGGATGTCATGATGAATGATCTTGCGCCAATGTTCTTCAATCAGACGAAGTTCCGATCTTTTGTAAGTGTCTTTTTGCAAGTAGCCGCAGGTCATTATGTCATCGTCTATCTTTCCTTGATTTTAATGTTGCATAAGCATAGATTCAAAGAACAGTGCGAATAAGTGTCATGTACACTCACCACTCACCTCTCACCCCTCTTGCCAAATCAACTTCACCTCCCACCTCCAGACACGACAGCTCAACATTTGGGGCTTCGAACGCACCGATCCAAAGAGTGGCGGATGGCAACACAAGAGCTTCGTACGTGGACGACCCGATCTACTCGCACGCATTGTGCGCACCGAAGTCAAGAGCGCCGTGAAGATGAATACGAAGTTGAAGATGAGTTCTTCCATGTCCATCAATATCGAGGGTAGTAGTGCTCCATCTCAGTCTCAGTCTGGCAGAAGCAGAAGAGCAACTGAGCCAAAGAGTAAGCATGAGAAGAGGGAGAAGGTCGTTGTTGCTGTTGCCGATGAAGCACGAGAAGATTCACAATTCTCCTACCAGGACAACAACTGTGCTCATCTTCTCAATATTCAAATCAATGCTGGCACTGCAGCTGTGGCTCCTGCAGCTGCCTCGCCCGTCTTGCACGCTCTCCAAAGCTCAGTCCTCCAATACTATTCTGCCCACATTATGAACACGAATGCGAACGTCAACTCTGATGAGCAATTAAATATTCAGAATAGAGAAGACATCTCTTTTTCGTCATTATCTGCTCAGAGATTCAGTTGCAGTGATGACACTACTACAACAACTAATACTACAAGTACAAGTCGAGTAACCAGCACAAAACAGGAGCAGGAGGCTGAGGCCGAGGAAGTGTCTATGCACAGATCTGTTGGCCCAAGCACCAGCAGTAATAGTAATGTTGGTGAGGATGATTTTCAGATGTTCCAGCCATTCAATGATTATGAGTTGATGCATCTTGGAAACATGTTCGACGAGCACGAACGTGAACGTCCGTCTCATGAAGAGGATCTATGTTCAGTCTTATCACTGAATCGTGAAGCTACTGATGAAAACGTAATGTTCAATCTTTAAGTGAATGAACAATGAAGATGGAGTTGTGCGGGAGCCTGGATCTGTATTTGGCTGATATAAGACGCTCCTCTTCGAAGATGGAGTTGGCAAAAGACATGGTAATTGAAGACGAGATATAATGTATAGTATGTAGATAAATATTCATCAGAAGTACATAACTCACTGCAAAACGGAGTTGTTTCTTCTTCAGTTCGCACCATGACCTTTCATTATGGTACTTAGTACTTAGGCCTTTGTTAGAGAGCTACGATCAACTTCTTCCCTTGAAGTACCTAATATTATAGGGAGAAAGCTCGTTTTCAAAAGTGTTCTACCCACTGCCAACTTCAGCGTTCTTCGCTTCAATCAAGTCATAGCCGTGGGATGAGTACCGCTCAGACATAAGACCATGAGAGAGAACATCCGTGAGAAGACGGGTGTCTTTTTGTAGAACTCAGATTCTCCAGCGCTGCGCTGACTCAGTCGCTTTCGGGTCGTCCATCCTGTCGTCGGCATCGATGTCGATAACCATGCTCCCGCAGTTCACAGTTAAATAGTACTACACGAAGCCTTCGTTGCTATATAACCAACTAAACAATAATTATCATCATCATGGCGTGTCATCATCGCTTGACTCTCATCCTTCTAGGCCTCCTCGGCAGCACCACAAATGGCTTTGCACCAATCATCTCCCCATCTCGTGCTCATCTGCAGCATCATCTGCAGCCATCCAATAATAAGTTGCAAACAACACCAACTCAATTCCACCCCACCACCCTCACTTCTTCTTCTTCGACCTCACTCAATGCCGGTCTACAATTAGACGAAGAAACCACCCAAAAATTAATTCTACTAACTTTCGAAAAGGCCATTGAGGCAGGTATTCCCGCTCTAGTCTTTATTGTGACGACTATCTGGTTTATTTCCATGATGAGAGATCAGCGTGATCAGAATAACGGTGGTGGTATGGGTCGTGGTGGTGGTGCCAGACGTGGTGGTGGAAGAAGTGGACGTGGCGGCAGTGGTTCCAAACGCAGCAACCGAAAACGTGGAGGAGGAATGATGGGTGGTCAATCCAAATTAGGACCAGTTGAAGAATTATATGATGATATATACGATGATTTATCTGGTCCTGAGGATAATGTTCCACCAATCATCAAACTACTCAGTGGTGGTGGTGGTGGAGGGAACAATAACCAATATAATGGGATTGATCGCCCCACCAGTAAGCTCAATATTGGTATCCCAAAACAACAATATTTAAAGGTGACGAAACTTAATTCCAAGTATGATTCGTATAGGTATTCCATGGTGAGTGCTACTAGGGGTAAGGCTGTGGCAGCTAGTGAATTGAGGAGTAAGGGATTTGAATCGGCCTTGTGGAAGGCTTTGGGTGTGACTGCCTCCGATGGTAGTGTTGGTGGTGGTGCAATTGGATCATCATTAACGGCTAGTGAGGCAACTGCATTGATTACACTCGAACGTGATTTTTTAAGTGAGGGTTCCGAATTGTTGGAGGATGTAGCCATGTTAAGTCGGGAGATTACCAATGCTGCCGTGTTGGATGAGATGGAAGAGATGGGTGTAGAGCCTGGGATTATTGATGCCGAAGTTATTGTGAAGAAGGAGGGGGTTGTTACTACTACTACTACTGCCCAAAAGGATTTCTTTAACATTACATCGTCCACCACCGATGCTGCTGCTACTTCTGCGGAGAATGATGACAAGAAGAAAAAGGCTGGAGCAGGATTACAAACGGATATTATGAAGGCAGTCAAGGAAGTTGAAGCGATTAATACACAGATTACTTTGTTGGAACTTGATTTCATTCAAGATATCGTTGAGATTTTGGGACCCAATCGTGCTGATACCATTCGTACGACTATTGTTGGTAATATGATTGCTGGGGAGGCGGGTACATTGTTGAAGACCTTGAAGGAACGTCCATTGGCGACGGTCTTGTCGTCATTCAGTGGAGGCGGAAGTGTTGAATCCAATGCTGGAAAGAACCTCTATGTGACTCGTTTCCCTGGTGATGTGACCGCATCACAATTGAATGAGCTTAGGGAAGAAGTGACGGGTATCCTCCAAGTCGCCAAGCCTGGTGATGAGGCATTATTGGTACTTCAGAGTGGTGGTGGAACTGTGACCGGGTACGGACTAGCCGCGGCTCAATTGCAACGCTTTAAGGCCAAGAATATCAAGTTGACAGTGTGTGTCGAACAAGTCGCTGCCAGTGGAGGGTACATGATGTGCTGTACGGCCGATAGAATCGTGGCTTCCCCCTTTGCTGTTCTTGGAAGTATTGGAGTTATTTCCGAAGTCCCCAACGCCTACGAAAGGTTGCAGCGTGAGGGAATTGAATTTGCAACAATTACGGCTGGAAAGTATAAACGAACCGTTACACCTACCAAAAAGGTGACGAAAGAGGACATCAAGAAGAGTACAGAGGACATTAATGAGATTTTCAATCTCTTCAAGTCATTCGTTGCGAGTCAGCGTCCCCAACTTGACATTGAGAATGTTGCCACTGGTGATACCTGGTTTGGCGAAGATGCGTTGGCACGTGGATTGTGTGATGAGTTAGCCACCGCAGATGATGTCCTTTTGGACTTTGTAGATAAGGGATATGATTTGTATGAGGTGGCTTACGACCCCACACCAGTGGGGGCTGGAGCATTCAGTTTGCCGAGAAGTAGTAGTGCAGATAAAGCTGGAATGAATGGCTGGCGAGGAGTTTTGAAATCAATGGTGAGAGGTGTTGTATCGGACGTGAAGGAGGAGATTGTGTCAGAGCTCTCTAGCTCAATGAATGAAATGAACTCTGTGGAGAGGCGATACATGATGAAGGACGACTCGGCTGATAGAATCAAGGCGCAGGAATAAATGATGATGTACATGTCTCATTTTGAGATCCGATTAGGGTAGGAATACTCATTAAATTAGCACCTTTCTCTCTAATTCACCTGTTTTATCTGAATGATGATACTTATGCACAGACACGCAGCCATGCTCAATCTCAATCTTCAGTGACGGCATCTCTTATCTAGACGATCATATTTGTCACCCGCTTGTGCCTTCACGTGAGCTGTGATCCTTTGTCCAAATCAAGCTCTCAGAAAGATGTCCCAAAAGAGGATGTGGAACTACTTACAAACATTCTGGTTTGGACAATTCTTGTCTGCTTGTTCTTGTGCATATCATCTGCAAGTTCCGCATCGTTATCATTCAACAATACAAATAATATATACAAGTGCAACAAACTCAATCCTTTTGGGTGTAACGGTATTCTCATTAATATTAATATTTGAGAGGGACACTAACGTTAACGTCTTCAACTAACTTCAAGTATTGCGAAGAGACAAATCATTGTATCCTGACGGATGAAGCATTCCAGCAGTCACATCCAAACCACGATCCATGTACGAGGCACCAGGACCTGTGATGATACCCCCACCAAGACATACTAACCCATCTGCACCTGCATAAAGTGCCACAATTTGCCCAGGTGTTATTGCTCTCATGGCCTTGTCAAATCGCACTGTGAGATATCCTTGATCTTCTGACTTGTTATTGTCGCTACGATTCCACGTAACCGTACAGGGTGTCAGCGGTTGCAAGTGGCGTACCCTTGCAAGCAGCGTAAGTGAGCGACCCTCGAGAAGAGGGCGAGGAATGTGATTGTAATCATTGCTCTGTCCTTGTACGATGTCTCCATCTCCCAAGCCGATCCAATTAAATGCATGAAAGTCGACAAACAACTCATCAGCATACAACGCCGGATGATGTGTGCTATTACATACAAACACAGTGTTGGCATCATCATTATCGTCTCTAACTCCTGCTCCTCCCTTACCACACACAAAGTATCGAAGCTTGGCTCCAGAAATTCTCGCTCCTTCACCTAATGTATATAGAACTGCTCCTTCATGTCTACCCACAATTTCTCCCGTGTCGACATCGACAAAATTACCTGGTTGTGGCGTCTCGGGCAAATATTGAGATACAAATTGACCAAAGTTTCGTTTCCCTATGAAGCATATTCCCATTGAATCTCGTTTCGATGCAGTAGGGATGTTGGCTTGTTGAGCAATATCTCGAACTGTTTGATAGGAATTATCGTTGTCGTTATTGTTGTTGTCGACTTGAGTAGCAGACTGGCTTTTTGCCAAATGACCCAATGGAAAGATCACTTTTCGTAATGCCTGCCCTTTTACACCGGATAGAAAGTACGTTTGATCTTTGCTCCGATCGACTCCAGCAAGCAGCATTGGGAGTGGTGATACATCACCACTTGACTGCGTGTGGTTGTCCAAGATCCAATCTTCTTCTGGCCGTCCTGATATAGAATCGATTACCTGTTTCTCTAATGATTGTGATGTTTCCGACATCCATTGATGAAATGGTGATTCACAGTACCTTGATTGTTCGTCTACAGAAGTGAGGTAGTCTCGATGCCACAATTGAGCGTAATGACCAGTTGCAACATAGTCAGCATTTAGTTTGTTCATGGCATAGTCCTTCATTGCCCCAAATTTAATGTATGTATTGCATCCATAATCTGGATTGGGCATTGTCATCTGCTGATGCCCATTGTTGGTAAAATCCTCATCTTCGGATAAAGAAGAAGAAGATGAGGATAGACTCTCAATGAATGGTTCAAATACTTGAATCCAATACTCTGATGCAAATGACACACGATGTATTGGTAAATCCAAGTGCTGCGCTACAGAGTTGGCATCATTATATTCGTTCTCAGAAGTTTGACAAAATGTTGTACCTTTTGATGATTGTTGTGGAGGTAAATAAGACGTTTCTTCTGTCGATTGTCGCGTTATTGGTTCAATCGTCGATGCATCTCGTTTCGATACTTGTTGACCACGACGACGACGATTATTATTATTAGTGGACGAATGCTTCTTTATTGGCACATCAGAGTCTTCATCGAGTGCATTCCAATTGCTCATGTGAAGACCAACAATGTCTACCACATTGTTGTTTGTTATGCCATCGTCATCGTTATCACCGCCTTTTCCACAACCATTGTTTTGAGGAGTATCAATAAGTGATGTGTCTGGATGGTACGACGACTGATTACCATTTCGTGATATCCTTTGCAACAAATAGGCAGCCACTGATGAATCGACCCCACCGCTCATGGCTACCACTACTCTCTTTCTGTTTTGAAATCTATTTTGGCTGCGTGGTGTATGGCTGGTTGATGATACATCATGTTGATTGGGTGGCGTCGAGCCACAATATCTAACTTGATGAGACAATGATGAAGCGGATGATAATATTGTTCGATGATGATGATGATGACGACGGCTCCTCAGCAATTCCTCCGATCTGCGGCTAAACTTCAAGAGAGCGGTGCATACGTCGTGGCGACGACTTCCCTGTAAGAAGACCATGATGGAAGGGATGTCAAGGAGTAGTTTAGTAGGGCGGGCGGATGTCGGTATTTTGATGATGTGATGTGTGGTAGGTACCGAGGTTTTGAAATGGCGCGAAATAAAAAGTTTAGAATAGGAGCTTCTATTGATAAGCTTTTCAAGGAGAGGTGGCACTCAGCAAGCATTTCTCTTGGCAATTAATACCCACGCCGAGAACGAATACGATTGGTTGAAGGGATGTCGATAGTTTGGGACTGGTTCTATGGGATCCTTGCATCTCTGGGTAAGTTATTTTTGTGCTTCTTTCGAATGAATTCTTCGAAAAGTTTGAATCGTCACGCTAATCTCTTCTTTCCATTTTGATTCATTCGTTCAATTCAATCAGGACTCTACCACAAGAATGCCAAGATATTATTCTTGGGTCTCGATAACGCAGGAAAAACTACATTACTTCACATGCTAAAAGATAATCGTGCTGTATCGGCAGAGCCAACATTACACCCCAACACAGAAGAGCTAGTCGTCGGACAGCTCAAACTCAAGGCATTTGATTTAGGAGGACATGAAACAGCTAGAAGACTGTGGCAAGATTACACCACGACAGTCGATGGTGTGGTATTCCTTGTTGACGCAGTAGATCGGCAGAGACTCCCAGAGGCAAAGCGTGAGCTCGATAACTTACTCTCGAGTGATGAACTCCGTGGAGTTCCATTCTTGGTCCTTGGAAACAAGATTGATCTGCCGAATGCATCGTCGGAAAATGAGCTCAAATATGCACTCGGATTGCAGGATACGTATGGGAAGGATCGAGATGCGTTCCAATATAATGATGGGTATGATGCTTGTCCTATTGAGGTGTTCATGTGCTCTGTGGTTCGACGAATGGGTTATAAGGATGCATTTGACTGGTTATCTCAGTTTCTGACTTAGTAGAATGATAACAAACCATTTGTTATTATAGACGATTTATCTCCTCTTCTTTTTGCCCCCCTTCTTCGAGTCCTTGCCTCCTATCAATCCACTCACTAGCGATACCAAACAGGAAATGATGAACGACAGGAATGGATGAAGAAAAGACTCCCAAAACATGTTCAAACTGTCGGATATTGTTGCTTCATCGACTGCTTTGATGACCCTTCCGCTATTGCCTTCATTGTCTTCTTCATTCTTGTCTTCTCCTTCTACAACATCATTTGATTGGTTTTGTTTCGCTTTCTTTTTCTTCTTTTTCGACTTGTTCTTTGATTTGGATTTCTGAGCAGCTGTAGATTCTACTTGCGGGGCGTTGTTGTTGTTGTTGCTGCTGCTGCTGCTTGTGGTGTTACTTTTGGATGCTGCTTGACTTCCCTTTCCTTTGATAAAGTTGGCTGATCCAGGATGAGAAGACTTATCCTTTTCCACCTTGTTGTCCGTCTTTGCTGCAACAGCACGGACGGGAATAGTAGAAGCTGCCTTTTCAGCAAATTCCTCTTCATCATCACTGGAACTATCATCCATCATCATGGCCGAAAACACAGCTCCTCCTTTACCACCTTTCTTCTTTCCACCGGCCGTCCCCCACGCACTGCTGCCCTGTTGTTTCTGACCGGGCAATACCCATTTATTCACACTATTCCCCCCTCCCCCAGACCTCCCGGCGGAGGAAGTCTTTTTTGCCGATGCTTTTCCACCACTCTTCTTGGCATACTTTGCATTAAACTTGTCTCTACTCTTCTGGAGACGTTCTTCAAATGCATCTTCTTCCTCGAACCAACCGTAACTTGCCTCTTCCAAATGTTCAATTTCACTTTCGATCTCTTCTTTTTCAGTCAACGCCCTCGTTTCTGCTAATGTGAGGAACCCTCCCTTGGCTTTCCCTTCTAGCACTTGCAGAGGCAGTAATTTCTTTCTCAGTGGAGTTATCTTTGCCTCATGACGCAAAGGAGGGGGATAAGTTGACGACAACGATGACAACTTTTCATCAGTTAGGCGTTGCAAATATTCTTTTCTTGCAAGAGCCTTTTTCAGTTTTTCAGCAACAGCTGCTGAACTCTTCTCCTTCATCAATGTAGCAATACGAGTCTGATTCATTTCCACCAGCATTTCCTTCTCTTGGACGGTCAGCAATCCTTCATCGACATGCTTGGCCGCCTCCTTTTGGGTGTATGCCAACTTTTCTGTCAGTTCGTCCATTTCATCATATAGTGATTGTTCTGCTGAATCCAATGGATGGCCGCCCATCAATTTGTTTTCAATGGATTGCAATAATTCCACCAGCCCCTCGATGCATTCCATACACTTTCTCTTCTGGGCATACGTCGGACATTGCGAGGAGAGGAGAGATTGAAAAGTGGATATTGAGCAGACTGCAATTTTGTAGCCCGGACTGTTGGTGGGTAAGAGAGGTTCTTCCTCCTCGTTTGCATCGCCAGTCGCATTAGTTGACGCATTACCGCCGCCGCTAACTTTGGGAAAAACCACCACCGTGAAGAGATTCTTGCCCGTATCATGCTGCGTCTTGAAGCACCCCGCACAATCAAACGAGCATCCCGCCCCCCGATCTTCCACGTAATCCAATTCTCGCAGCGCCGCCGTCAAAATCTGCATGGCCTTGGCATCGTACTTCTGCCGCGACAATTTACCCGCGCCGACGACGAAGGTGATTCGAATCATTTGATCCAGCGGGGGGAAGGGAGTGGAGAAGGCATCGTGCGTGATGGATTGGATGGAGGCGGCGTCGTGACCGGCGAGATCGAAAGTGCTGCTTTCGAGGGAGGAACGAATGCTGGCGGCCATTCCGCTCACCATTTTGAATAAAATATGATAGGTGGATACAGTAATAGAAAAAAAAGAGTCCGTCGTGCTTAGCAGTGCCTTGAGATTGAACTCTCGTCTATGGTTGTCTCCTGTATGTTGTAGTCAGAGCCGTTCATTGTGGAGCACAAAGCCGAAGCAAAGGAAGCTGCCAAAATATTATTTTCAGAGGGGGCTTGTGTCGTTTATCGTCTCATTACCAAGAAAATTAGTCTCACTTCCTCGCTTCTCGAGAGGGAGGATACAATTGCCAATGGAGTCATTGCACATTCGTTGCGTCTTTTGATGTAGAAATACATGAAACTTCTTCCAACAATTGAAATAAAGTATACGTAAAAATTACTTACTATGTTGATTACCAATTATCATTATCATCTTATCATTCTAGTAATCGGCGTCACATACCTCACTCTCACATTCCACTTTTAAATTCTCTCTTTGAGCTCCGTAGTGCATACGGTTTGCCCGCAGGACATTTATTTCATACAATACAAAAACATCATAACAGTTGCCAATGGACTCCTAACAAGACAATTGCTAGCACACCCGCCCATTCATTCCCCAGCACTTTCTCTTTCTCTTTTCTCTGGGACTCAACAGACTTGGGCTTGGGCTTTGGGCTTAGTACACAATAACCGCCGTATACACCTGCTCATTGACAAGAACAACCAGGTGTGGCTTCGTTGCAGCAAGCAAAGTCACCAATGCAATCGCCAGGATCTATATCACCAGCCCCACAACAAGCTTGTTCCCCATTGCTGGAAGAAGACGAACACACGTGACACGTGAAAGTGAGAGCTGGATTAAAGTGCTTGTGCGCTAATTCATAGCAAAGTTCAAGAGAAACTTACCAGCTGTTCGAGCCTATTGTGCCGGTAGCGCGTTCACAAGCACGTTCGCCATTGCTGTGAGAACTCAATCATGATCATGAGCCGTGAGTGTATATTCAAATTTCACGAGACAAATAACTTGTACAGTCATTATCTTACCAACTTCCCATTCCTACTACTGTTACTGCACCAAAGTTAAAACATGCCGCAAAATCGTTGCTGTGAGAAATCAAAGAGATCATTGAATATAATATATATAAGGATAATGTGAGTGCTAACAACCACCATCATTGACAATGCCAAGAGATTGGAATGAACTTCTTACCAGCTACCATCATTTACGTTGGCTTTATTTTCGCGGCACGCAGAATTACCTTGACAGCTATCATTGCCAATATTGCCTTTGTTATTTTGACAAGATGAGAACCCCCCACGACTTTGTTATGGTGTGAGCGTGAAGATAAAGAGAGCCAGAATGATGAAAGACTGTCCAGAAGAAGCAAAATGCAATAAGCAGCCAAGACAAAGAAAACTCACCAACTATCATCTCCGATATTGTCTCCAGTACTGTCTCGACAAGCTCCAAGCTTGAACCCAAACCCTGGGCTGCCTTCATCATCACACGATCTCGCTCCAACATTGCCTTTGAATTTGGAGAATCAACGAACAATGAGAAAATGTGAGGCAAGAAGACTCAAACAAAAAAGCAAAAGCGAAAGAATGGACAAGACTTGTTCGGTGGTCGGTGACTCACTTGTTTTTCCAATACACGCGTTGATTCCTCTACAGCTCTGAGCACCGGTATCTCCTTGAGGGATTCCATCACACGCGGCATCTGGAGTTGGAGATTCAGGAACACAAGAGTCCAAACTAGGTTGGCTACTACGACTGGGCTGAAGCGAGATTGATGGCATTAATGAGGGTGTGGTGGATACTGATGGCTTCGTTGAGAAAGATGGTATGCCCGATGGCAAAAAGGACGGAGTTGTTGATGCTGAGGGCAAGCCCGAAGGGGAAATGGATGGCGCTGTAGAAGGTGATTCCGATGGAAAGCTGGATGGCTTTGCCGAGGTCGACGGTAAGATTGATGGAGATGATGAGGGTGATGCGGATACTGATGGCAAGCTTGATGGCGTTGTAGAAGGTGACTCTGATGGAAAGCTGGATGGCTTTGCCGAGGTCGATGGTAAGCTTGACGGGATGACGGATGGAGGTGAGGAAGGCAAGTCCGATATGAGGTTGGATGGACTCATGGAGGATGTTACTGAAGGCTCTGTTGAAGGAAGTTCGCTTGGAATATTCGTTAGCTTCCTAGCAGATGGCGACCCAGTAATTGCAGAAGGGGAGCCTGTCGGCTTGCCCGTTCCTATTGGTGCAGGCGCCGGCGTTTGTTTACCATTCCAGTACCCATTCCATCCATCACCAGTCCATGCATCATGGTTGGTTGCCTCATTGTTCCATCCGTTCCATACCCAGTTCGTAGGACCATTACCACCACTGCTGTCTCCCCAAGGACTATCCCAGCCCCAAGAGTTGCTCGATGGGCGTTTTGTTGGATTACGGGTTGGCTGATCACTCTCGCCCCAGCTGTTCCATCCATATCCGGACGATGCATGAATAATGATGTTTAGTTGAGCTACGGTAGATGCAAATCTCATGATTTTGATATTGAATGATTCCTTGTAGTTGTAGATATCGAAGGTTGATGTGATGAAACAATGGAGGTGTTTCATTAATTGTTCCATTGCAGTGCTAGTTTGAGCGGTCGACCTACCGCCAACCGCCAACGCCAACCATTATCCGTTGAGAGAGGAGGGAGAGACGCCCCTCGCTTCTTCAACTTCAAAATGTAATCCGTTCACGGAAAGATGGAGTCCGTTCACTCTCTTCATAGCAAGCTACTGTTCCCTTGAAGAGATCATGAGTGAGAAGCAGTGAAAAATGTGAGAGCGTTCTCCTTTCCCTTTGTGGAGAAAGCAAGCGAAGGTACATTGGAGTGAGTGAGACGCCCATCCGATTTCAACCCTTCATCTAAATCTAAGAGTTGCGCATGCTTACTTACCACTTGCTCTACTAAGTAGATACATAACCGTCATTTTCAAAAATCTTATGTGCTCATGAGATCCGCCTCCCTACGCCCATCCAACAAAGCAACCAAGCAATCTAAAAAATATCAACCATGTCAGACGTACTAATCCTCTATCAAATCTCCAACGAATTCTCCGCCGCCAAAAATACTTCCACCTACAGCGGATACAATGCCTTTTACCTCCCCCGAAAAAATAATGGTGTAACACTCTCCTCCATTAAATCTCATATTCGGTCCTCCCTCGGCCACGATCAATTCCACTGGCGTGTCCGTATTGATGATCGTCCTGCCACTTCGGATGGTGGTGGTAGTGCCACATCCGTAGGGGGCAGCAATAACAATAAGCAAAAATATTCGTGGTGGGATATTCAAGATGAAAATGCCCGCCTGCCAATCAAAGAGGCCTCGACGAAGGAATTGAAAAAGATGTTTGGACCACCCAAGAAGGAGGAATCGGGTGATGTGACACAAGAGGTGACCAAGGCGGCCAAGGGGGCGATGAAGTATATGGGGAAGGCGATGAATGTGGTGGCGGGAAGTCATGGTGGTAGTGGGGGTAGTTCGCATCATCATCATGGGGGAGGGTATGAGGATGATGGTATGGAGGATGATTTTGGTCAGAGGACTGCGGTGATTTGTTTCAAGGTGTTGGATTTGAATAGGGTTAGGATGGGCTGTAATGGTGGTGGTGGTGGAGTCATTAGACGTGCTTCGGCTGTACCTAGGAGGACATCCTCTACTCATTCTACACCCGCTCCACAACAACAGCAACAACGTCCTACTCGTGGTAATAGGGCACCTGCATCAGCGGGAGCACCTCGTATTCCATCGCATCGTTCGTCGTCGTCGGCTGCGTCGTCTCATCATGCTACACCTGTCAAATCTTCGGCACCCACTGGCAATCTAATGGACTTTGGATCCACATCCACACCACAGCAACAACGCACCTCGTCATCTTTGCATCATGCCAACTCCATGCCATCATCATCATCCAAATCAACTCCCACTGGTAAAGCTCATCCCAATGAGACACGTGCCGAGAAACTAAAACGTGAATATGCCAAAAAGAATGCACAATCCAATCGAGTTTGGGATGAAGTTGATCAACGTTGGGTCGAGGGCACGTCAAAGAATGGTGAAATCTCCACTTCTGCTGCTGCTGCATCACGCTCAACACCATCATCCACAGCAGCAACACCCAACAACAACATGGCATCAGTCACCAAATCAGTCAAGGGAATATCCCTCTCCACCACCAACGCAATCGGCAAATCCGCACAAGTCCAAGCAGCAGTCCACGCCCGCGTAGCCGAAATGGAATCCTCTCAACAAAAGGCACTCTCCGAACTACGCAACCGTGAAGCCGCCAAGGCCAATGCCGACGCCGAAGAGGACCTGGTACGTCAACGTCTCGAACCCAAGTTGAAGGCGTGGAGTGAGGAACATGGTCAGAAGAAGCAATTAAGGGCGTTGTTGGCGAATTTGCATACGATTTTGTGGGAGGGGAGTGGGTGGAAGCAGGTTTCTTTGGCGGATGTTTTGGATGATAGTAAGGTGAAGAGGGTGTATCATAAGGCTAGTAGGGTGGTTCATCCGGATAAGACGTTGAATTTGGATGCGGAGAAGAAGTTTGTGGCGAAGAGGGTGTTTGATGCTTTGACTCAGGCCAAGGTTGCGTTTGATGAGGGTAAGAGGTAAACAAAGGTATTGTGTTCAGGGGAATGTAAAGGACGGGGGGGAAGTAATGGTATGTTGATATTGAAAAAGTTTGATAGGCATCTTAAAATCAGAGGCACATTGTCATTGTCATTATCATTATTCTAGCTCTAACGTTCTGGTACTGGTATTGAAGTGATGATAATAATTGAAGCACGGGCATGGGACCAAAGAATGCGGCCATCGCTCTCATCGTGAGGTACGAATTACCTGCACTGTTTATTTGGAGGATGTCATAGATGATAATTTGGCTGTAATTGCTTGAGATTCAACGTCCATCTTTCCTCCTACTGGAGATGTGAGAGTGGAATGGACGTGGACTCATAGAGGACGGCATTGGAATAAGAATGGTGGACCTAGTTTGGTGGAGGATGTGGGACGAAAGTCATTTTATGTTCAGGAGATAATGTGGGTAAATGCGAACAGGATATGTGCTTGTCCTCCTTGTCCTTGCCTGTAAATGATGATAATGATATTGATATTGGTGAGTACAATATAGAAATGAGTGCATGAGGAATTGTGAGGTCTTCACGGATGATATGTAGAGCATACCGGCCAGGAGAGAGTAGACGCGATGTGCTAGGATACTGACGCAACAATTTAGAGAGATAGAGATATCGTCTCCCGCAGCAACAATGGTCTCAATGATGCAATAATAATCTCGAGGCATACTTCCGCAATCTGCCTATTCATCTGCCGAGTAATCACAGATCTGCACCTCGAGCAGCTTCCGGCTGCTGCTTCGCCACCTTCGGAGCTAGAGATTGGAGCTGCAAAACATAAGGGAGCAAAAGTCAGAAAGAGACACTGGAGAGGAAGACCATTCTTTCATGTAACGTAAAAAGTTTATCTCTCTTGTTATATACACCTCTTTGTGCAAAGCTGTCCCTCACTGATCTTTCTTTAGCTTCTTCATCTCCTGGAAGAAATCAAAACAGTCAAGAACTTCATCTATTACGCCAGATTCCACAAGTTCCTCTATTCGATGGCTGATATCATTGTCCTCTTCCACAGCTTTGTCGGCGCCTCCATTGGCATTGGCCATGGCCATATCATCTATAGAACCTCTCAAGATGGATGTTGGTTCATGAGTGCTTTGAGGGGCACCATCTTCGTTGAATTCGTCTCCAGGTATGTCGACACCGGGAAAGTCGCAAATCCTATCTACATCACTATTATCCAGGGTCTGACGTCGCTGCATAATTGACATTGCTCGAGGCATCACCCACTCTTCTTCATCTAATTTCTCAGCCCTCCTTTGTTCCTTCCTTATTCCTTCAAATATATCCAGAGTGGACTTCCTCCCAATAGAGCTGGTCCGCCCCTTCTTTCTCTTACTTTCATGTATCAGCTGCAAAACCACGGCAGTCAAGACGCATGCCACAAATACCATAATGGGAAGGAACATGTTTTCTGGTTTAACCTGAGCAAAGTCATCCACCTCTTCTGTACCCAAGTTGGACAACTCAACTTCACACTGTGTCTTGAATCCGTTCTCTTCGATAAATGCTTGCTTTGCGCTCTCTAGGTCAATACCGTGAGTCTTTTCTCCGAGATACATCCAATACGAAAAAGCTGATGCCAATTGTGGTCTGATCGGAAATGCAATTGGGTTCTCGGTAACGACGCTCTCCGTGTAAACCAGACCATGCTCACACACTTTTGCTAAAATATTTTTGTTCATCATCGTGTCTTCTCTACCAATAGCAAGCACTTTGCACTCTTTTCTAGCATAGGCTTCAAACATGTCTTCAAACCCGCCTTTGGAGACAACCCAGTTCCCGTCGGGCCATTTCTGACGAATCTCTTCTGCCAATGCCGAATGACAGCAAATCGGAACATTGTTATCAATGACTTTCTTCATTGTATCAAAGTTCGTCTCTAAACCAGACTGTGTCAAAAACGCTGCTAAATTGGCAACATAGGCAGATACTGTAATCAGAATGAAGAATCCAAATCCAAACATTAACACTTTGTGTGGCAAACTTGCTCCCGTATCCTGCTCAATGCCCGCACTAAAGAAGAACATGCCCTTTTCTAGAATGGCATCGAGTATCAATCGAAAGTAAGCAGCTTTCCGTTTCTTGCATGCCTTTTTGGTTTTTGAAAGGTGCACTCCATATCGTTTTTTGGCAACCATTTCTCGATCGGAGAACCAAACAGAGAGTAGTGCTGCTGTTACTGTTACGGCAATGAGTACTCCCCATAGACCATAGGTGAATGGTTCAAGTACCTTTTGTGTCTCATAGGCGAGCTTGTTGCTCTTTCCTGGCTTGGGAATGACCAACACCGTTTTGTCATATACTGGAAGGAGGATGAGAATGAAGTGTAACGTGAGCTCCACAGCTGGCGAACAAAATTAATCGACATCAATAAATCTCCCCCAAAAACATTTAAGTTATCTGCACAAAGCCTCCCCAAAATTGATCATTAGATCTACCCATCTATCCCTCCAATATCAATATACACAATCATACAACCCATGATAGGAAAATTACTTACAAAGAGGAACAGTAAACGTTGTCATCTTCAATCTTTGCAGAATAGAAATGAAGTGTAATGTGAGTAACAAAGACATGGCGAACGAAATCAACCGACATGGCTCTCCAAGGCTATATCCCCACAAAACATATACATCTGCACGGAAAATCCCCAAACATCTATATCAATCCTCCCTTCCATCACAAAATCTACATCAACAAAGGAGGAACAGAAACGAGCCGTCTCACCTTTGCCCAGTAATCCAGAACGGCCCTACCGCCATATCCACCAACCCATTCTCTACATCCTGCACTGCCGCCGTAAACGAGCTCGACGGATACTGCTTCATACTAGCTCTCGACGTATGTGTATACGTCACATTTTGAATGTCCCCATTGGATAATTTGACTATGTCGTTCATATAGTCAAGATATACTCCGCCAAATGGGATGGTATCATCAAAGTAGTACGTATTATCGCTATCATCTGCCCGTGTATATATAAAAGTACCATCAGGCAATTCTTTACGCATCATTGGAAACTGATAATCCGGTATACTCGCCGTAACATTAAGCCCACCAACTACTGACTTGGAATCAATCCCCTGCGAAAAATAGTCGGTCGAATTGCACGTCGAATAACTGTAGAAGATATCGTGTTGGGGCGTAAAATAATCCGATTTTCTAATTTTCTCGTCGGAATTCTTTTTGCAGGTGTTTGCATCGACGTAGCACCATGATTGGAAGCAGTAGGGTGGTATGGTGGTTGTGGATAGGTCACCTTGACAGTTTGGATCGTGGAGGAGATCGTGCTGGAGACAGGCGCTGCTGCCGTAATCGTAGGCGACGCATGAGCCGCCGAGGTTTAGGTACACGCCTGGTTGACCGGTGGCGGTTGTGCAACCTCGATCTTGAAGTGAGGCGAGGATGGAGGTTTGATTGATGCAGTTGCACCCTTCGTTTCCAGATGACATATTTGTTTATCTGTTTGTGTATCTCTGTCGGTGATGATGATGTGTAAGAATGTAACGTATAAGATGTGTTCGTCTCGTGTTGTCTCGTGTTGTCTCGTCCCCAGCTTTTACGAATACAGGAGAGATGATTCTCGGTGGTGGTAATTGAACTGTTTGACTCCTCACAGAGTGCTTTAATGCAATTGCTGCAAAGAAGTGGTGTGTCCGCTTTGTACGATTAGATACGTCCCATCCAAGCGCTGTTGTTTGTGGTGGGTTGTGTGCTGAAAAGAGAAGAGAAGCCCGACACTCGATTCGTCACATCACCATTTACACACACTAAAGCAGAAAGATGTCCATCTCAAATCGAACCAGGGTTAGCTCACATGCGTAGGAATTAAATATTGAACTCACGAAAGCGCAGAAAGGCCCGATGAACTTTTCCACGATTTATCTCAGCCCTTTAGCCCAGCCCGAGTACCAGATACTTTGTCACATTATCACAGCTGGCTGTAGTAAAATAAACCTGCCCGGGGGAACGATGTCCTCTCAATTTGCAACCGTCAACAAGAACGAACGCAGGCGGCTCCAGCCAACTCCATAAACATCGGTTTAAAAACGATTGCAACATTGATCCAACAGGCTGGCTAATACTTGCAGGTATTGTACCCTCCTCTTTTACTCACTTTTCGAATTCATAACGCAGCTGGAAGAAACGCAAAAAAGATCGTGTCAAGATGATCAGGGCAAGTGAAAATAATGGCCACTGCTGCAATTATTGTCGTCCAGAACACACAATTGTCCACCAGACACAACCACGGCGGCGTAAAAGACGGAGATCACGTTCCGATCAGACAACCACTACTATGTCTTCTAGACGATCGATACTTTTGATAGCTTTAGCGGCGGTGGCTGCGTCAACTCAAGTCACAGCAACATCATCGGCTGTGGAGAATTTAAATAACAATAATGAAGGTGGTGCTCCCTCATCTTCATTACGAAATAGTGCTGCAGCCGCCTCCAACGACCCCGCCGCTGCAGTAAGAGCCACCACCGTAACCTGTGCAACGCCCTACACAGATCACAATTACGGACATGTATTCCAATCAGGAGATGTGGTCAGTCATAACGATCGGAATTATCAGTGTAAGCCGTGGCCGGCGACTCATTGGTGTTCGAGTGATAGTTATGCTCCGGGGATTAGTCAGAGTTGGGGAATGGCTTGGACGGTGAGTTACCTATGTGTTCGCTCTATATCAAATGAGATACTTTATATTCAGGTTGCATTAATTTTCACTTCTAACATTAATTGTGTGTCCCCCCTCTCCCTCTCTATAAAAGATGCTTGACGAATGCAAACCGAGCCAACAATCCAACATCCACGAAAAGGGAAATGAATATACCGTGCAATATACCAAGCTCAGTAAGCCTATTCAACAATTTAAACCACTCAACAACAATAACAACGCTCTTGGCAGCAGTAGTAATGCCGCTGATAACTTTCGTCCATGTCCACCCGCATGGAAGTTAAATCAAATCTACTCCGAAAACGACGGAGTCACTTCCTCCACCACATTCACCATTTACACCTGCCGAGGCCATTATCCCACCACTAATAATCACTGTGGTCAACCCCCCTACGAAATCGAACGTGGATCAATGTACACAGATGCATGGAACAAAGTTGGACAATGTGTCAATGGTCAAATGGTACTCAATAATCCAGATGAGGCGGTGAATCTTCACATGTATACTGGAACCACCATTGCAATGATTACTTCACCTCCCACTCCACGTCCATCACCTCGTGTTCGAACAACATCCACGGGGGGTAGTAGAAATTCTCCAACTGCAAAGAAAGTAGTAGAGGAAGCATCTATGGCAGCTAGTTTTGTTCAAGCTGTTGCACCTATAAAAAGTGAGGAACAACCGGAAGAACTGAATTCAGCTAGTGAAGAGCTTACTACTACTAATTCCGAGTCAATGAATGATACAGTTTGTATTGATGGAGTGCTCTATGTTTGTACGATTCAGGATTGGTGTGATTTGTCCGACTTTGAACTCAAGGTTGGGAGGTATTGGACTTTGGTATGGGTGGAATATGGGAGTTGTGGTGTTGTAGAGGATTTTGTGGGAGGAGGAGGTACAGTTGGAGGAAGTAGTAGTGAGATGACCATTGTCGAGGAAACTACTTCCGACCCACCTTGTCCTTATAAGGCGTGGGTCGCAGGTCATTACTCGGAAGGGGATATGATTGAAGCTTCTGGAGAGGTATTCAAATGCAAAGATTATCCTTATTCGCAATGGTGTGGAATGAGAGGCTATCAACCAAGAGTGGATATGCATTGGGAGATGGCATGGAAACTAGAGGGTGATTGCTCTGATGTTGTCGAGCCAGCAGATGTGGTAACTGTGCCTCCCACCCCAGGGCCGACGCCAAATCCAATTCCTAGACCTGGAACTCTGCCAATCTATCAACCTACTGGACCCGATTTAATTGTGACCCCAGGTCCAACTTCGAAGCCAGTAGAAACAGTCAACGTTGGTGTAGTGTCTAATCCTAGGCCTCCTGAAGTGCCGGTAAATACGGGGCCTGGACCGGAGACTCCGAAGCCAACCGCAAGGCCAGTTGTTCCTACTCCGAGGCCAGTTGCTCCCACTCCGAAGCCTGTCGCTCCTACTCCAAAACCGATTGTTCCTACTCCGAGACCAGTTGATCCCACTCCAAAACCAACACCCAAGCCTCCGAGACCAGTTGATCCTACTCCAAAACCAACTTTCAGGCCAGTCGCCCTCCCTCCTCCGGCATCTTCATCTTCAACTACCGGTGGTGTCGAAATTGTTAAGGTACCAAGCACAACTCAAGAAGTGTATGGTATCCTCGAGCGGAAGAAATCTAGAATAGACTCAGAGCTCTTCCTTTACGACTCAGGGACATGGGGAGAATACTTAGAATCAACAGTGTATCGATACCGCGGATTCAGGGATGGTTTAGAGGTAATGCACGAAGAAGGAGTGGGCGACTCTTTTTTCTACTTAGGGGATGGCAGCGATATTGGATATAAGATTGGATTGGTCAATATTGCAGCATTTATTGCCCAAAGTATGAAAGAAACTATCAAGTACGATGTTTGCGACGAAAACTCATGGGATATGGTCGATTCGAAATACCCCTTGTCTAATTCATGTGGTCAGCTTGGTCAAAGCTATCAAGACTACCACTGCCCAGAAAATGAGAAGCACATGGAGTGCCCTGTCGATCCAAATATGAAGATTACAGCTACAACCCACGCCAAGTGGTATGGTGCTCCCGCGCCTCTTTTTTGTGGTCCGAAGAAAGAGATTGGACCTTTTACTGGCTTTTGGGATTATACGATACATTGTGACAATGTTTGGGCGGACCCTCCAGAGTATTGCGATGTGTACGAAGGCCAAAAGGGTGGAGGTTTTGACAACACTTCACCCGTTAAGAATTCAGCTGGCCGGACGGATGTCGAAGGATGTTGTTGGTGGGGTCGTGGAGTGATACAAACGACGGGTGTCTGGTAAGTTGTACTTCTCATTGCATGCGATTTTTGTTATACGTTCATCCCTCTTCTTACATGAGCATTATGACAACCATCACAGTAATTTTGGAAAGCTAAACTATTTCCTCGGAGCACGAGCGGCAAAAGAGGGACGACCAAGTAGATATCCATCAATCGACTTCTGCAAAACCCCAGATGCAATATGTGCTTCAGAAGAGTATCAAGAGCTGAAATGGGTGGCGGGATTTTTCTATTGGGTCAATTCTCTTCAGTCTTATAAATCAGGAGGTTGGGATTACACCACAGAACTTCACAAGTTTGTCGAGAATGGAATGGTAGGTGACGCCTTTATCAATGCCGTGTCGGGGATCGTGAATAGAGGGTGCCACAATCCTCCTTGTGGCACAGGTCCAGTAGATGGTGGAGCGGAAAGAAGTGCTAATTTCAGAAAAGTTCTTTCCGTCTTTCTTGAATGATCAGATTGAGAAGAAATAATGAAGACTCAAAGTTTTAGGAATAAGTATAGCTAGAATTAGAATTGATGTCATGTAATGCATCATAAGCATTAGAATGCTTGCTAGCGTACTTTCATCACGGCCTTTCGATTACATTCACAGTTCACAAGACCAGATCGTAGAAGTAGGTACCGATCACCAATCATCGGGCATAAATATGTATTGCCCCTGATTTGCCTACTATTGCCCTACATAAGTACTCTTTCGGAGCGAACAGGTTTCCCTTGAGATAACACTGTATGCAGAATAGCTGCTACGAACGGTGTTCTCATTACTTCAAACAACTATGAAGATGATAGCAAAGAACCCATATCATAAAACAGGCGCTTGTTCTTGAAAAGGCGACATTAATGCTGAACAGCAACAGCAATACCCTATCATGCCCAATGAAAGCGAAAGCAGCTCTTTCCTTCCATCTCCTTCTTTCACGCCTGCGGGAGCTACAGGAGGTGTGAATCATCGCATCAGCAGCAGCCGCTTCTCGCTCACAGCTGTCGCCGGTCAATCTGCATCAGCCATTCTCATCGTAATCGGCTTGACGATCGTCTTCTTCAATACATCCCAACATGATGGATCATCGGCTTCTCCACTGTTGGGACATAAGATATTCGGCAATGGGAAGAGAGTATTGAAGAAAGCATTGAATCGTCGCAGTAATAATCTCGGTAATAAATACAGCTGTGAGAAAGATGATAACTACTCCAAAGAAACGCTCAAGCGTGCTTACGAACTTCCCTATGCGGCACTTTTCCAAGATCAGCGTGGCCAGAAGGAGTATGACGCATCGGATGTTACGATCGTAGGTGATGAGGTATATTCTGTGTGTGATAACAGCTGGGCAATATCTCGTTTTAGAAAGAGTTTATTGCCATTCAATGAGGAGAATGTTCAGGTTGGTGACCCAAACAGAGTACCAGACGAAGATTCTGGATATGAAGCGATTTTTCACCATGAGGGGTTGTTTTATGTCGTTCGTGAGTCAGTGTATCATGGAGATCATGAGGAGAGAAAGTCTGTATCTGAGATGGGAGATTATCATGCTATTATTGAAGAGCTTGAATTGTCAGAGAATGATTATACGGTTGTTAATGAGTGTCGGTGTGAGTTTGAGTTTGAGGGTGACAGCAAAGGCTTTGAAGGAGCTGTCGGCTTCCCAGATGAGGATGATGTCCTCTACATCGTCGGTCTCTGTGAAGGTAACCATTGCAGTGAAAGTCGGAAAAATGATGTGGGGAATGGCCGTGTCGTGCTCATGAAGAAGAGTGAGGATCCAGAGATGACCCAATGTATTTGGGAGACTGTGAGGGTTGTCAACATTCCACCATCAGCGGCATTTCTTGACTATTCCGCGATTGATATCACTCAAGATGGCAGAGTAGCAATCACTTCTCAAGAGCACAGTGCTGTGTGGCTTGGCCAGGCAAAGGGGATTGATAACGGTGTAATTGATCCGATTGGATTTGACTTTGAGGTAAAAAGCACAGTGCTCCAGTTCCCGAAAGATGGAGGCTGTCACAATATCTACTGCAACATTGAGGGTATTCACTTCATGAATGATGATATGTTGGTAGCTGTTTCAGATAAAATGGAGTCTAAGGAAAGGCAAGATTTTCGATGCCACGACAAAGATCAAAGTATTCATGCTTTCGTGATACCCTGAGATGGGATGGTTGTGGAAAACAACGCTTAATGTTTAGGATTAGGATTAGGATAGAATTAGTTGTATTTAGTTGATTATGCTCAAGACTAAGTCACTTCTTGTACAGGCTGTGCCTGTTTTTCCGGATGCTTTTCTTTCAGTTGCATCTTCCCAGACAGTAGTCAAAAAGTGTACATACGGGATGGAGGAAGTATAAGTGAGTGCTTGATGTAGTTTTAGAAAGAAGGTATAATTGATATGACCACCTGCTTCCTCCTGCTCCTGCACTTCCTCTTCCTCTTCTATGGCTATGGTACACAACACGATTGGATCTGACAAGCCGCTTCAAGCGCAAGCGCAGAGTCCCCGCTACAAACAACACAGCATGTAAAATTACACCGTTTCAAGTGCCATGCGATACGATACATCAGCAGTATGCACAGCATGCTCGAGCCCAATTGTGCAAGAAAAAGGGTTGCAGTTGCAGTAATAATATGAGGTTGACAGTCGTGAGTACCGTACGACAATTAAACCGGTTTTAAGTTTTGGTAAAAGGGGACGGATGGCTCGGGAACCGGGATCCGGGAGCATCTTGATTGCATGAATGACGGCATGAGATCATTCTGTCTTTCCTGCCTTGGTCGATCGTACGAAGATGGAACCAAGAGAGCACTATCTAACACCTACCACTTCCATCATGGTCCATGCAATAACTCTGGGTATCGTCATCTATCCTGAGGTCGTAGTCTAAATATATCATCCAGAAAGAGAGACACAAAGCGATGTCTACCGGAAACGAAGGCTGCAATTGTATCAATCAAACCTCCGTCCTCGCTTCACTTCAGAATCGAGACTGTACAACCGCCACCGGTCAACCAGGCGTGTACCTAAACCTCGGCGGCTCATGCGTTACATACGATTACGGCAGCAGCGCCTGTCTCCAGCACGATCTCCTCCACGATCCAATCTGTCAAGCAGATGCATCCACCACTGCCGTACCACCCTACTGCTTCCAAACATGGTGCTACGTCGATGCAAACTCGTGCAGAAAGAATTCCGAGGAGGACATTTACGAAACAGAATATTTCTCGCCCTCTACTGATATTTTTTACAGTTATGCGACGTGCAATTCGACCGACTATTTTTGGCAACAACAACAGCAACAACTTGGATCTTCTAATGTCTCGGTAATTGGTGGGATCAATATTACTGCGGCAATACCGGATTATCAATACCCAACATTGAACAAACGATTGCCTGATGGCACAGTATTAAATCATCAATATGAACGAGGAGACGAGTATTTTGATGACTCCGTCCCATTTGGTGGGATTTACATTGACTATATCAACGAGTTGGTCAAAATATCCAATGGGGACATTCAAAATGTGACGTTTACACATACCTCTAAAGCTAGTTTGAAGCGATTTCCAGCAAGTTCGTATACAGCAGCAGTTCGGGATGTGCAGAATGGGTTGGTGGATATGGCGGTGGGCCCTTTGTGGATTACAGGGCAGCGGTTAAAGATGACAACGTTTACTGTTCCTCTTGGTGAGTAGTTGTTGTATGAGTCAAATTTGGGGAGGCTCCGTGCAGATCGCAATGTTTTGGGGGGAGAGTTATCCACGTCGATTGATTTCGTTCGCCATGTCTGTGGAACTCACATTACACTTCATTCTCATCTGTCCTCCTTCCAGTATATGACAAAACGGTGTTGGTCATTCCCAAGCCAGTAAAGAAAACAAGTCTCGCCTATCAGGCACAAAAGGTACTTCAACCATTCACCTATGGTCTATGGGGAGTAGTCGTTGCCATAATATTCGCAGCAGCACTGCTCTCAGTGTGGTTCACCGATCGAGAAGTGGCAGCCAAAAAACGATATGGGATGCAATTGAAACAAAAAAAGAGGCCGTGGAAGAGACAAAAGTTTGTTTACTTTCGATTGATACTTGATGCCATTCTAGAAAAGGGCATGTTCTTCTTTAGTGCGGGCATTGAGCAGGATACGGGAGCAAGTTTGCCACACAAGGTGTTAATGTTTGGATTTGGATTCTTCATTCTGATTGCAGTGTCTGCCTATGTTGCCGAATTGGCGGCCATGCTGACACAGTCTGGACTAGAGTCTACGAACTATGGTTCAATGAAGCAGATTGTCGATGGATATATTCCAATTTGCTGTCATCCAGCATTGGAGGAAGAGATTCGTCAGAAATGGCCCAAAGCTAATTGGATTTTCCCATATGATGGCTTCAATGGAATGTTTGACGCCTATGCTAGAGGAGAATGCAAAGTGCTTGCTATTGGCAGAGAAGACACGATTATGAATATTGATTATTTGAAAAAAGTTTGTGAGCATGATCTGGTTTACACAGATGTTTTGGTTCATGAGAACCCTATTGCGTTTCCGATCAGACCAGAATTGGCAGCAGCTTTTTCATATTGGATGTATGCAGCAGAAAAGACTCACGGTGTGAGTTTGGAGAGTGCAAAGCAAGCATTTATCCAAGAGAATGAAAAAGTGCAACAGTGTGAAGTTGAGCTGTCCAACTTGAATGTGAAAGAGGATGATGATTTTCCTAGTGTTAAACCAGAAAACATGATCCTTCCCATTATGGTATTTGTGGCATGCGTCTTGACTGCCGTGGTTTTGCAGCTGATACATGAGAGTAAGAAAAAGAAGGGACAGACCAGCTCAATGGGAAGGCAGTCCACTCTGGACATTGACGCTTATGAATTAAGCAGGCTGACCGTGAAGGATGGTGATGAGAAAAGAGATGTGGACGAAGACAACAGGGCAAAGCCCCGGTCGAAGTCAATTATGATGGTGTCTCGAGCAAAGTCAATAATGCAGCGACGCCAGACCCTGGATAATAGTGATGTAGATAGGATTTGTGACTTCCCCGGTGCTAGCATACCTGGAGACGAATACTACGAAAACGGTGCTCCTTTTGGAACGAAGTCCGTCTTCAGAGGATTAATTGAAGATACGGACTTGACCAATGGAGGCGCCGACGAAGCTGTGGAAGAGGGCAATGATATCAGCCATCGGATAGAGGAGCTTGTAGAATCTGGCGTGATAGATGAAGTTCTCGATTGCTTTGATTTCTTCCAGGAGATGAAGAAGCTAAAGAAAGATCAGTGAGAGAAAGAGGCAGTGATACCATTGTAATTGATATGTCGGAGTATCCGTGAATCACTCCGGCCGCTTAGTAGCACGAAGAAATCAATTGTCTTGTAATAGATTAACCAACCGCTTTGATATTATTATTAAGGATTCAATGCGTCACAAACAATGAAACATACTTCTTCTTCCCCCAGTTCCCCAACTCCTTACACAACCAAAATCTCACACAAAGAAAATTCCTCACACCAATCAGTATTCATCTGATAGCAGTTACCAGGACCATCCTTCCAGCAGCAATCTCTTGATGCACAAACATTGCGGCATCTTTCTCGGAGTTCAACATCCCTACGAATTTTTGGCACACATGTTTCTGTCATTTCATCAATTTGCACTTGCTCCTTATCCTGGGCACTCATTTGCTGCTGCTGCTGTTGCTGTTGCGGTTGCTGCTGCTGTGAATCGAATGGCAATTCCGACGCCGACGATGAAGAATAAAGTACCTTACACCCAGAGTAGGCCTCACAAACATCATCACCGTGCACATCCTTACAATTCGACCCGGTACCATCGGTCGAGAAGCAACAGAGATAGTCGGCACACATAGCGTGGCAGCCGGCAACCCATGAATCGCCAACAGACCATGACTCGCCACCAGATTCATCGTGAGCACAGGCGGCCTTTACTTCATTTACTGTGGCTTCGAACTCACTTTCGTCAATGAAACCCCCGTTACTCCCCGGCCTATAACTTGTTCCAGAATCGACCCCACTGTTACTGCTACTGCTATCCCCTGTATCGAACTCTTTCTCGTCCAACTCAATAAAATTCTTCACCTCTTCCCCCCTGTCATTAATCATTTGCTCACAAAGAGAGTACAGCTCACATTCATCGTCCCCAACAACACCCCTACAATTGGAGAACATTGTTTGGCTTTCAAAACAACAGTATCGGGAAGAACAAATGCTGTGGCATTGGGAGACTAGTCGTGGAGTGACCTTGCTTTCGTCATTTCCAAAGTAGCACTGTAGAAGAATAGGAGACGGATGAGAAACAGTTTGGTTCATGAATAAACAAACATGCACACAACAAGTAACATATAACTATGATGACTCCAACAACACTTACAGCGTCAAATACAGCCTTTTCCACTTGTTCCGGAGTCACAGTAATACTCCCACCCCCACCACTAACATTGTTACTTCCACTTCCTTCACTTCCACTTCCACCACCACTACTTTCTTCCCCCTCAGGACCCTCCGCAATAATCCTACAAGACTCATAAGCCTCACACTCCTCCACATGATCCCCCTGACAATTCTCCCCCTCATCACTACTAAAACAACACAAATGATGTTGACAAAACGCATTACAATCCCTAATACCATCCAAAGTCGCCACATTCTCCTTGGAACACGTGGCATCCAACAACTCCAAATCTTCTCGATTCAATCCATCCACATCGACACTTCCCCCCTCATTATTTTTGACTTTGGTACTACTACCACCATCCTCCAGGTTAATGTTGGTAAATCCAAAGTCCATAATGACATTCTCACAAGCAGCATAAACAAAACAGTACGAATTAGGAGTAGCCACACAGGAACCAAACTCCACATCTTTTTCAAAACAGCAATAGTGCCCATGGCACATACTCAAACACGCCTCCCGTCCCACCTGGGTGGCAATGGAACGCTCACTGCACGATTGAAATAGATTTTCCGAATGCTCCAACAAATCCGCCTGACTCATGGGTGGGAACGAGCGTTGCAGTTGGTTATTGTCATCGGTGAAGATGATGGGTGCATGTCGTTTGGTAAAGTTGAGCTTAAGGTGGGGGAGGTGTAGATGTTCGTCCTTTTCTTTTTTGATCCATTCGAGCCAGAGGTCACCGTGGGTGATTGTGTGAGTGGTTGCAAAGCCGTCATCGTCATTTCCATCTTCTAATGGAGTAGTATCATTGAGGGTGGTGTCCAATGTCACAGGTAGACCAGCCTCATAGCCCAAATATCCACATAGAAATGTCAATGCTAAGAATACCACCAAGAAGCATCCCGTGGAAGAACACAACATCGATCCACCACTTCCACTGCCGCCACGACCACAACAAAAGCGACGCTGGCAAGAGCACCAATCCATACTAGAGCCATGCCGTCCCCATCCCCCTCCAACAAAGAGTCGTCCCTCTTCATCTTCGTCATCACCGCCAATTCCAATTGGATTGTACTCATGACCGCCACCACGACGCCGAGTAACCTTGGACAATAATCCATTATGAGGACGCAGTGCCATGGATCCACTGACCTCACTATCATCATCTTCTTCTTCATCGTGGAGGCTGATGGGAGTAAATGGAATTTCGACATCTGGATCAAACGAAGTTGAAGAGTTGTGATTATGATTAGTTTCAGTGTGATTTTTCTTGTGACCTCCTGCAGCAGAGGGGGCAGCACCAGTTGAGGAGGAGGAGTCACCCCAGTCAAATACACTAGGAACCTCCTCTACATTGTCACGATAGGAATTGGAAGGGTCATCGCGATAGGAAGTTGGTGGTGGAATATTGTTGTTTGACTTTTTTTTGCCACGGCGAGAAGAGGAGGGAGCCTCTTCGTCGGTGGTGTTGGCGGGTGTGTATGCGGCTGATGAGGCCATTGCTGCTGTTTATGTTTATGTTGCGGTGGTGTAGCTTCTTGCTTGCGGAATGAAGAGAGAGTTAGTTCAGTAGGTTGGTGATCGGTGGCAGCTTGCTTGAAGATCTTTCATCCACGATGACTTCGATTTGAGATTGAGATCTCGGCGATTCGTGAGTCGATGGCTATGGCGGACTTTTTGAGACGGGCATCTCTGTCGCATCGAGCCTTTGCAAATCCCTTGGGCTAACTTTTGGCTCAAATCAAATCAACTCATCAGATGCACCATGTTGTTGCCGACTATTGCCGTATCTTGTCTTCTAGGCGGCCAATGACGACGATCAGTGGCGTTTTGGAAAGCCCAAGAGCTGCTCTATCGATCTAGAGGGGTATGGAGGCCAAATATCGACTTTTTGCCAATCATCTCGGTCAGAAAGGGGGTTAGAAAGCCGTCGGCGGCTTGCAAATCAAGCCGTCGGCGGCTTGCAAATCAAGCCGACAGCCCGGATTTTCAACAATAGGTTCAAATTTGACAAAAATACAATATGACCACCATTGGAAAGCTCTCTTGAATCTCTATCGATTAGTACCATTATTGACGCATCAAAAAGATTCGCAGCTTCGTTCTCCCTGCGGTCGAACTCGCAAAATTTGACCACCTCTAGAGAAACGACAACATGACAATCAGGTGCAGTAAGATCCAAAAACACACTTCTCGCAATGCCACTAAAATCCATGACAATAGTTACGAGTGCATCCAACGCTGCGCTGAAGACACTTCCATTAATGCAGTAAAATCATCAACTTGCCTCGACTCCGCTCGGCATCCTCCGCTTCGCTACGGACTATCACAGCAACATGATAATAGTCACATGAACATGTACCGTCCATTAACAATATGACAATCAATCATTTCACCCCACCACCGCCATTCATCTCCCACCGCAACTAACAATACTACTCCATCAACATCCACCACCGCCAACACTCTTCCACCACTTTCGTCTTCCACCACCGCCACTAATAATCATTCTCTCCAAAGCGAGCCGCAAGGCGAAGTCCAACTACACACCATCATTGGCGGTGGTGGAAGAGGATGGGAAGTATCATCATTGGCGGTGGTGGGGTATTAAATCACACCACCACCGCCAATCAATAATAATAATAATGATACATCATTGCCCACCACCACCGCCAACACTCTTCCTCAACCACCGCCAAAACTACAACTTCATCACCAAAGCGAGCCGTAAGGCGAAGTTGTTCTTGTTAGTCATCGGCGGTGGTGATGATGTGGCGGTGGTGGAGGAACAGTGTTGGCGGTGGTGGGTGGAGACTACAACGTAACAATCCACCACCACCGCCAATGATGAAATAATACAACAACAATGGAAGAAGCGAGTGAGCCGTAAGGCGAGGGAGAGTCACTCCGGGTGACTATCATGATGATGGCAGTGGTGGATGATGGATGCAACAACTTGATTGGCCGAGCGCAGTCGAGGCCAGTTGATGGATCTTACATTCGTTTACAAGTGTCTTCAGCGAAGCGTTGGATGCGCTCGTAATTATTGTCATGACATCGCAACATTAAGGTGGGCGCTTTTTGAGATCTTCGACGTGACAATCATCATGACGGTGCTGCTCCAAGTGGAAGTGTGATTTGCGAGGGCGACCGCAGGGAGGCCGAGCTGTGTTTAAAGTCAATTTGCTGGTGGTGGAGTTGGAGTTTCACTTGCAGTTGTCGTTATTGGCAATAATGGCAATTTTGGATACTCTTCTTCAATTCCGCAAATTGGATGTTGGCTTTGGGCGTCAAATTCGGTTTCTAACCCCCTCTCGAGTTGAGTTGACTGGCAAAAGATCGATATTATGCCTTGAAACTGCAGCCAATCGATAGAGCACAGCGAGAGCTTTCCAAATCACCACTCATTGCCTTCCTATGACTACTACAAGCTGAGATATCAAGGATTGGGTGAATTTGGAGGAAATAGTAGTGCGTGGCATTCAATTATGGCCAAGTGACGGGGGATGGAGCTACTACAAAGAGTCTATCGTATTCTCCATTGAATCAGCTTTCAACAGAGCCACTATTCACCTTCGAAAGTCTACTACAAGCCAAGATATCAAGGAAGAGGTGAAGTTGGATGAAATAAATTGCACTAGCACTACTCTGAAAACGGGTGCAGTCGTTAGAGTGGGATAGGAGCTTGCATTGGTAGTTGAAACATTATATTTTCCGATGAGTATTGATGAATTGTGTGAGGGCGGAGTGGATAAGTATGGATGGAGGGTGTACTTATGGAAATTGATGATGTTCCACTTCTATCTCTACTCAGCGGTGCACATCATCCTATCCTATTCAGTTGATTGTCATTTAATGTATCTCGTAATGGTGGTCCTTGGCATTGGAATGCCTTTTGTAACCAATACCTCCTCCTCCTCCTCATTATGATGAATCCCTTGCCCTCTGCCAATTACTCGCATCAATATAATTGATAAAGTAACTTCCATCCTTGCTGGGTGGTAATGTTGTACGGACCATGGCACGTATGTAATTCAATGCACTCCCCCCCTCATCACTACTAAAACAACACAAATGATGTTGACAAAACGCATTACAATCCCTAATACCATCCAAAGTCGCCACATTCTCCTTGGAACACGTGGCATCCAACAACTCCAAATCTTCTCGATTCAATCCATCCACATCGACACTTCCCCCCTCATTTTTGACTTTGGTACCACCATCCTCCAGGTTAATATTGGTAAATCCAAAGTCCATAATGACATTCTCACAAGCAGCATAGACAAAACAGTACGAATTAGGAGTAGCCACACAAGAACCAAACTCCACATCTTTTTCAAAACAGCAATAGTGCCCATGGCACATACTCAAACACGCCTCCCTTCCCACCTGTGTGGCAATGGAACGCTCACTGCACGATTGAAATAGATGTTCGGAATGCTCCAGCAAATCCGCCTGAGTCATGGGTGGGAACGAGCGTTGTAGTTGGTTATTGTCATCGGTGAAGATGATGGGTGCATGTCGTTTGGTAAAGTTGAGCTTAAGGTGGGGGAGGTGCAAATGTTCATCTTTTTCCTTTTTGATCCATTCGAGCCAGAGGTCACCGTGGGTGATTGTGTGAGTGGTTGCAAAGCCGTCATCGTCATTTCCATCTTCTAATGGAGTAGTATCATTGAGGGTGGTGTCCAATGTCACAGGTAGACCAGCCTCATAGCCCAAATATCCACATAGAAATGTCAATGCTAAGAATACCACCAAGAAGCATCCCGTGGAAGAACACAACATCGATCCACCACTTCCACTGCCGCCACGACCACAACAAAAGCGACGCTGGCAAGAGCACCAATCCATACTAGAGCCATGCCGTCCCCATCCCCCTCCAACAAAGAGTCGTCCCTCTTCATCTTCGTCATCACCGCCAATTCCAATTGGATTGTACTCATGACCGCCACCACGACGCCGAGTAACCTTGGACAATAATCCATTATGAGGACGCAGTGCCATGGATCCACTGACCTCACTATCATCATCTTCTTCTTCATCGTGGAGGCTGATGGGAGTAAATGGAATTTCGACATCTGGATCAAACGAAGTTGAAGAGTTGTGATTATGATTAGTTTCAGTGTGATTTTTCTTGTGACCTCCTGCAGCAGAGGGGGCAGCACCAGTTGAGGAGGAGGAGTCACCCCAGTCAAATACACTAGGAACCTCCTCTACATTGTCACGATAGGAATTGGAAGGGTCATCGCGATAGGAAGTTGGTGGTGGAATATTGTTGTTTGACTTTTTTTTGCCACGGCGAGAAGAGGAGGGAGCCTCTTCGTCGGTGGTGTTGGCGGGTGTGTATGCGGCTGATGAGGCCATTGCTGCTGTTTATGTTTATGTTGCGGTGGTGTAGCTTCTTGCTTGCGGAATGAAGAGAGAGTTAGTTCAGTAGGTTGGTGATCGGTGGCAGCTTGCTTGAAGATCTTTCATCCACGATGACTTCGATTTGAGATTGAGATCTCGGCGATTCGTGAGTCGATGGCTATGGCGGACTTTTTGAGACGGGCATCTCTGTCGCATCGAGCCTTTGCAAATCCCTTGGGCTAACTTTTGGCTCAAATCAAATCAACTCATCAGATGCACCATGTTGTTGCCGACTATTGCCGTATCTTGTCTTCTAGGCGGCCAATGACGACGATCAGTGGCGTTTTGGAAAGCCCAAGAGCTGCTCTATCGATCTAGAGGGGTATGGAGGCCAAATATCGACTTTTTGCCAATCATCTCGGTCAGAAAGGGGGTTAGAAAGCCGTCGGCGGCTTGCAAATCAAGCCGTCGGCGGCTTGCAAATCAAGCCGACAGCCCGGATTTTCAACAATAGGTTCAAATTTGACAAAAATACAATATGACCACCATTGGAAAGCTCTCTTGAATCTCTATCGATTAGTACCATTATTGACGCATCAAAAAGATTCGCAGCTTCGTTCTCCCTGCGGTCGAACTCGCAAAATTTGACCACCTCTAGAGAAACGACAACATGACAATCAGGTGCAGTAAGATCCAAAAACACACTTCTCGCAATGCCACTAAAATCCATGACAATAGTTACGAGTGCATCCAACGCTGCGCTGAAGACACTTCCATTAATGCAGTAAAATCATCAACTTGCCTCGACTCCGCTCGGCATCCTCCGCTTCGCTACGGACTATCACAGCAACATGATAATAGTCACATGAACATGTACCGTCCATTAACAATATGACAATCAATCATTTCACCCCACCACCGCCATTCATCTCCCACCGCAACTAACAATACTACTCCATCAACATCCACCACCGCCAACACTCTTCCACCACTTTCGTCTTCCACCACCGCCACTAATAATCATTCTCTCCAAAGCGAGCCGCAAGGCGAAGTCCAACTACACACCATCATTGGCGGTGGTGGAAGAGGATGGGAAGTATCATCATTGGCGGTGGTGGGGTATTAAATCACACCACCACCGCCAATCAATAATAATAATAATGATACATCATTGCCCACCACCACCGCCAACACTCTTCCTCAACCACCGCCAAAACTACAACTTCATCACCAAAGCGAGCCGTAAGGCGAAGTTGTTCTTGTTAGTCATCGGCGGTGGTGATGATGTGGCGGTGGTGGAGGAACAGTGTTGGCGGTGGTGGGTGGAGACTACAACGTAACAATCCACCACCACCGCCAATGATGAAATAATACAACAACAATGGAAGAAGCGAGTGAGCCGTAAGGCGAGGGAGAGTCACTCCGGGTGACTATCATGATGATGGCAGTGGTGGATGATGGATGCAACAACTTGATTGGCCGAGCGCAGTCGAGGCCAGTTGATGGATCTTACATTCGTTTACAAGTGTCTTCAGCGAAGCGTTGGATGCGCTCGTAATTATTGTCATGACATCGCAACATTAAGGTGGGCGCTTTTTGAGATCTTCGACGTGACAATCATCATGACGGTGCTGCTCCAAGTGGAAGTGTGATTTGCGAGGGCGACCGCAGGGAGGCCGAGCTGTGTTTAAAGTCAATTTGCTGGTGGTGGAGTTGGAGTTTCACTTGCAGTTGTCGTTATTGGCAATAATGGCAATTTTGGATACTCTTCTTCAATTCCGCAAATTGGATGTTGGCTTTGGGCGTCAAATTCGGTTTCTAACCCCCTCTCGAGTTGAGTTGACTGGCAAAAGATCGATATTATGCCTTGAAACTGCAGCCAATCGATAGAGCACAGCGAGAGCTTTCCAAATCACCACTCATTGCCTTCCTATGACTACTACAAGCTGAGATATCAAGGATTGGGTGAATTTGGAGGAAATAGTAGTGCGTGGCATTCAATTATGGCCAAGTGACGGGGGATGGAGCTACTACAAAGAGTCTATCGTATTCTCCATTGAATCAGCTTTCAACAGAGCCACTATTCACCTTCGAAAGTCTACTACAAGCCAAGATATCAAGGAAGAGGTGAAGTTGGATGAAATAAATTGCACTAGCACTACTCTGAAAACGGGTGCAGTCGTTAGAGTGGGATAGGAGCTTGCATTGGTAGTTGAAACATTATATTTTCCGATGAGTATTGATGAATTGTGTGAGGGCGGAGTGGATAAGTATGGATGGAGGGTGTACTTATGGAAATTGATGATGTTCCACTTCTATCTCTACTCAGCGGTGCACATCATCCTATCCTATTCAGTTGATTGTCATTTAATGTATCTCGTAATGGTGGTCCTTGGCATTGGAATGCCTTTTGTAACCAATACCTCCTCCTCCTCCTCATTATGATGAATCCCTTGCCCTCTGCCAATTACTCGCATCAATATAATTGATAAAGTAACTTCCATCCTTGCTGGGTGGTAATGTTGTACGGACCATGGCACGTATGTAATTCAATGCACTCCCCCCCTCATCACTACTAAAACAACACAAATGATGTTGACAAAACGCATTACAATCCCTAATACCATCCAAAGTCGCCACATTCTCCTTGGAACACGTGGCATCCAACAACTCCAAATCTTCTCGATTCAATCCATCCACATCGACACTTCCCCCCTCATTTTTGACTTTGGTACCACCATCCTCCAGGTTAATATTGGTAAATCCAAAGTCCATAATGACATTCTCACAAGCAGCATAGACAAAACAGTACGAATTAGGAGTAGCCACACAAGAACCAAACTCCACATCTTTTTCAAAACAGCAATAGTGCCCATGGCACATACTCAAACACGCCTCCCTTCCCACCTGTGTGGCAATGGAACGCTCACTGCACGATTGAAATAGATGTTCGGAATGCTCCAGCAAATCCGCCTGAGTCATGGGTGGGAACGAGCGTTGTAGTTGGTTATTGTCATCGGTGAAGATGATGGGTGCATGTCGTTTGGTAAAGTTGAGCTTAAGGTGGGGGAGGTGCAAATGTTCATCTTTTTCCTTTTTGATCCATTCGAGCCAGAGGTCACCGTGGGTGATTGTGTGAGTGGTTGCAAAGCCGTCATCTCCGTCTTTTAATGGAAGAGAAGAAGAAGTGGTGGTATCATTGATGGTGGTGTCCAATGTCACAGGTAGACCAGCCTCATAGCCCAAATATCCACATAGAAATGTCAATGCTAAGAATACCACCAAGAAGCATCCCGTGGAAGAACACAACATCGATCCACCACTTCCACTGCCGCCACGACCACAACAAAAGCGACGCTGGCAAGAGCACCAATCCATACTAGAGCCATGCCGTCCCCATCCCCCTCCAACAAAGAGTCGTCCCTCTTCATCTTCGTCATCACCGCCAATTCCAATTGGATTGTACTCATGACCGCCACCACGACGCCGAGTAACCTTGGACAATAATCCATTATGAGGACGCAGTGCCATGGATCCACTGACCTCACTATCATCATCTTCTTCTTCATCGTGGAGGCTGATGGGAGTAAATGGAATTTCGACATCTGGATCAAACGAAGTTGAAGAGTTGTGATTATGATTAGTTTCAGTGTGATTTTTCTTGTGACCTCCTGCAGCAGAGGGGGCAGCACCAGTTGAGGAGGAGGAGTCACCCCAGTCAAATACACTAGGAACCTCCTCTACATTGTCACGATAGGAATTGGAAGGGTCATCGCGATAGGAAGTTGGTGGTGGAATATTGTTGTTTGACTTTTTTTTGCCACGGCGAGAAGAGGAGGGAGCCTCTTCGTCGGTGGTGTTGGCGGGTGTGTATGCGGCTGATGAGGCCATTGCTGCTGTTTATGTTTATGTTGCGGTGGTGTAGCTTCTTGCTTGCGGAATGAAGAGAGAGTTAGTTCAGTAGGTTGGTGATCGGTGGCAGCTTGCTTGAAGATCTTTCATCCACGATGACTTCGATTTGAGATTGAGATCTCGGCGATTCGTGAGTCGATGGCTATGGCGGACTTTTTGAGACGGGCATCTCTGTCGCATCGAGCCTTTGCAAATCCCTTGGGCTAACTTTTGGCTCAAATCAAATCAACTCATCAGATGCACCATGTTGTTGCCGACTATTGCCGTATCTTGTCTTCTAGGCGGCCAATGACGACGATCAGTGGCGTTTTGGAAAGCCCAAGAGCTGCTCTATCGATCTAGAGGGGTATGGAGGCCAAATATCGACTTTTTGCCAATCATCTCGGTCAGAAAGGGGGTTAGAAAGCCGTCGGCGGCTTGCAAATCAAGCCGTCGGCGGCTTGCAAATCAAGCCGACAGCCCGGATTTTCAACAATAGGTTCAAATTTGACAAAAATACAATATGACCACCATTGGAAAGCTCTCTTGAATCTCTATCGATTAGTACCATTATTGACGCATCAAAAAGATTCGCAGCTTCGTTCTCCCTGCGGTCGAACTCGCAAAATTTGACCACCTCTAGAGAAACGACAACATGACAATCAGGTGCAGTAAGATCCAAAAACACACTTCTCGCAATGCCACTAAAATCCATGACAATAGTTACGAGTGCATCCAACGCTGCGCTGAAGACACTTCCATTAATGCAGTAAAATCATCAACTTGCCTCGACTCCGCTCGGCATCCTCCGCTTCGCTACGGACTATCACAGCAACATGATAATAGTCACATGAACATGTACCGTCCATTAACAATATGACAATCAATCATTTCACCCCACCACCGCCATTCATCTCCCACCGCAACTAACAATACTACTCCATCAACATCCACCACCGCCAACACTCTTCCACCACTTTCGTCTTCCACCACCGCCACTAATAATCATTCTCTCCAAAGCGAGCCGCAAGGCGAAGTCCAACTACACACCATCATTGGCGGTGGTGGAAGAGGATGGGAAGTATCATCATTGGCGGTGGTGGGGTATTAAATCACACCACCACCGCCAATCAATAATAATAATAATGATACATCATTGCCCACCACCACCGCCAACACTCTTCCTCAACCACCGCCAAAACTACAACTTCATCACCAAAGCGAGCCGTAAGGCGAAGTTGTTCTTGTTAGTCATCGGCGGTGGTGATGATGTGGCGGTGGTGGAGGAACAGTGTTGGCGGTGGTGGGTGGAGACTACAACGTAACAATCCACCACCACCGCCAATGATGAAATAATACAACAACAATGGAAGAAGCGAGTGAGCCGTAAGGCGAGGGAGAGTCACTCCGGGTGACTATCATGATGATGGCAGTGGTGGATGATGGATGCAACAACTTGATTGGCCGAGCGCAGTCGAGGCCAGTTGATGGATCTTACATTCGTTTACAAGTGTCTTCAGCGAAGCGTTGGATGCGCTCGTAATTATTGTCATGACATCGCAACATTAAGGTGGGCGCTTTTTGAGATCTTCGACGTGACAATCATCATGACGGTGCTGCTCCAAGTGGAAGTGTGATTTGCGAGGGCGACCGCAGGGAGGCCGAGCTGTGTTTAAAGTCAATTTGCTGGTGGTGGAGTTGGAGTTTCACTTGCAGTTGTCGTTATTGGCAATAATGGCAATTTTGGATACTCTTCTTCAATTCCGCAAATTGGATGTTGGCTTTGGGCGTCAAATTCGGTTTCTAACCCCCTCTCGAGTTGAGTTGACTGGCAAAAGATCGATATTATGCCTTGAAACTGCAGCCAATCGATAGAGCACAGCGAGAGCTTTCCAAATCACCACTCATTGCCTTCCTATGACTACTACAAGCTGAGATATCAAGGATTGGGTGAATTTGGAGGAAATAGTAGTGCGTGGCATTCAATTATGGCCAAGTGACGGGGGATGGAGCTACTACAAAGAGTCTATCGTATTCTCCATTGAATCAGCTTTCAACAGAGCCACTATTCACCTTCGAAAGTCTACTACAAGCCAAGATATCAAGGAAGAGGTGAAGTTGGATGAAATAAATTGCACTAGCACTACTCTGAAAACGGGTGCAGTCGTTAGAGTGGGATAGGAGCTTGCATTGGTAGTTGAAACATTATATTTTCCGATGAGTATTGATGAATTGTGTGAGGGCGGAGTGGATAAGTATGGATGGAGGGTGTACTTATGGAAATTGATGATGTTCCACTTCTATCTCTACTCAGCGGTGCACATCATCCTATCCTATTCAGTTGATTGTCATTTAATGTATCTCGTAATGGTGGTCCTTGGCATTGGAATGCCTTTTGTAACCAATACCTCCTCCTCCTCCTCATTATGATGAATCCCTTGCCCTCTGCCAATTACTCGCATCAATATAATTGATAAAGTAACTCCCATCCTTGCTGGGTGGTAATGTTGTACGGACCATGGCACGTATGTAATTCAATGCACTCTCCCCCTCATCACTACTAAAACAACACAAATGATGCTGACAAAATGCATTACAATCCCTAATACCATCCAAAGTCGCCACATTCTCCTTGGAACACGTGGCATCCAACAACTCCAAGTCTTCTCGATTCAATCCATCCACATCGACACTTCCCCCCTCATTTTTGACCTTGGTACTCCCATCCTCCAGGTTAATGTTGGTAAATCCAAAGTCCATAATGACATTCTCACAAGCGGCATAGACAAAACAGTACGAATTAGGAGTAGCCACACAAGAACCAAACTCCACATCTTTTTCAAAACAGCAATAGTGCCCATGACACATACTCAAACACGCCTCCCGTCCCACCTGGGTGGCAATGGAACGTTCACTGCACGATTGGAATAGATTTTCGGAATGTTCCAACAAATCCGCCTGAGTCATGGGTGGGAACGAGCGTTGTAGTTGGTTATTGTCATCGGTGAAGATGATGGGTGCATGTCGTTTGGTAAAGTTGAGCTTAAGGTGGGGGAGGTGCAAATGTTCATCTTTTTCCTTTTTGATCCATTCGAGCCAGAGGTCACCGTGGGTGATTGTGTGAGTGGTTGCAAAGCCGTCATCTCCGTCTTCTAATGGAAGTGAAGCAGTAGTATCATTGATGGTGGTGTCCAATGTCACAGGTAGACCAGCCTCATAGCCCAAATATCCACATAGAAATGTCAATGCTAAGAATACCACCAAGAAGCATCCCGTGGAAGAACACAACATCGATCCACCACTTCCACTGCCGCCACGACCACAACAAAAGCGACGCTGGCAAGAGCACCAATCCATACTTGAGCCATGCCGTCCCCATCCCCCTCCCACAAAGAGTCGTCCCTCTTCCTCATCATCATCATCACCACTAATTCCAATTGGATTGTACTCATGCCCACCACCACGCCGAGTAACCTTGGACAATAATCCATTATGAGGACGTAGCGCCATGGATCCACTAACTTCACTATCGTCATCTTCTTCTTCGTCGTGGAGGCTGATGGGAGTGAATGGAATTTCGACATCTGGATCAAACGAAGTTGAGGAGTTGTGATTATTGGTTTCAGTGTGATTTTTCTTGTGACCGGCAGCAGCAGCACTTGAGGAGGAGGAGTCACCCCAGTCAAATACACTAGGAACCTCCTCTACATTGTCACGGTAGGAATTGGAAGGGTCATCGCGATAGGAAGTTGGTGGCGGAATGTTGTTGTTTGACTTTTTTTTGCCACGGCGAGAGGAGGAGGAGGGCGCCTCTTCGTCGGTGGTGTTGGCGGGTGTGTATGCGGCTGATGAGGCCATTGCTGTTGTTTATGTTTATGTTGTGGTGCAGCTTCTTGCTTGCGGAATGAAGAGAGAGTTCAGTATGGTTGGTGATCGGTGGCAGCTTGCGCTTGAAGATCTTTCATTCACGATGACTTCGATTTGAGTCTCGGCGATTCGTGAGTCGATGGCTATGGCGCACTTTTTGAGACGGACATCTCTGTCGCATCGAGCCTTTGCAAATCCCTTGGGCTAACTTTTAGCTCAAATCAAATCAACTCATCAGATGCACCATGTTGCCGACTATTGCCGTATCTTGTCTTCTAGGCGGCCAATGACGACGATCAGTGGCGTTTTGGAAAGCCCAAGAGCTGCTCTATCGATCTAGAGGGGTTGGAGGCCAAATATCGACTTTTTGCCAATCATCTCGGTCAGAAAGGGGGTTAGAAAGCCCTCGGCGGCTTGCAAATCCAGCCAACAGCCCGGATTTTCAACAATAGGTTCAAATTTGACAAAAATACAATATGACCACCAATCGAAAGCTCTTTCCACGCTGAATCGAATAGTACCATTATCAATATCCAAAAGATTCGCAGCTTCGTTCTCCCTACCGGTCGAACTCGCAAAATTTGACAACCTTAAGAAGCGACAAAATGACAGTTGGTACATTAAAGATCTCAAAAAGCGCCCACCTTAATGCAGTAAGATCCATTCTAGGTTGGCACACCATCAATTACCCCGACAAAGAACGCTGCGCTGAAGACAGTTAAACGCTAATGCAGCGCCATCATGAACTTAATTACGGGTGGGCTCTTGGAATACAGCAACATGATAATAGTCACATGTACCGTCCATCAAATAATATGACAATCAACTAATCATCACCACCGTCAATGATAATTGGTACAACATAACAATCATCATTCACCACCGCCACAACTAACAATATCACCACCGCCACATCTCATCCACCACCGCCCAACACTCTTCATTGTCATTCTCCTTCGCCTTACGGCTCACTCGTCTCTTCACTACCATTCAGAGCGAGCCGTAAGGCGAAGTAATGACAATAATGATGTTGTGGCGGTGGTGGAGAGTATGGTAATTCAATGTAACAATCATTACCACCACCGCCACCGCAACTATAAAGAGCGAGCCGTAAGGCGAAGTGGTGGAGGTGATGATAGTGGTGGTGGTGGTTGTTGATGTTTGCGGTGGTGAATGAGTAGTAAGCGAGCCGCAAGGCGAAGTAGTTCTTGATGGCGGTGGTGATGATGAATGTTGTGGATTATTATCCACCACCGCCAATGATGAATAGTTAGAAAGCGAGTGAGCCGCAAGGCGAGGGAGAGGAGTAAGATAGACAACAACAACAACCACCACCGCCGCAGTTGTATCATCATCGGCGAGTGAGCCGTAGGCGAAGGAGCTGTTGGATGTTGCTGAGATTGATGATGGAAATGATGGTGATGATATTGACGGCGGCGGTGGTTGTGATGGGAATGATAACTACAATGTTGACGGCGGTGGTGGAGGTTACTACGTCAATTTGCTACTCTTTGTCAAAATCCGAATTTTTGACACTGATTCTGTGCTTCAAATTCGGATTGTAGGGGTCGCTTTAGTTGAGTTGACTGGCAAAAGATCGATATTATGCCTTGAAACTACAACCAATCGATAGAGCACAACGAGAGCTTTCCAAATCACCACTCATTGCCCTCCTATGACTACTACAAGCTGAGATATCAAGGATTGGGTGAATTTGGAGGAAATAGTAGTGCGTGGCATTCAATTATGGCCAAGTGACGGGGGATGGAGCTACTACAAAGAGTCTATCGTATTCTCCATTGAATCAGCTTTCAACTGAGCAACTATTCACCTTCGAAAGTCTACTACAAGCCAAGATATCAAGGAAGAGGTGAAGTTGGATGAAATAAATTGCACTAGCACTACTCTGAAAACGGGTGCAGTCGTTAGAGTGGGATAGGAGCTTTCATTGGTAGTTGAAACATTATATTTTCCGATGAGTATTGATGAATTGTGTGAGGGCGGAGTGGATAAGTATGGATGGAGGGTGTACTTATGGAAATTGATGATGTTCCACTTCTATCTCTACTCAGCGGTGCACATCATCCTATCCTATTCAGTTGATTGTCATTTAATGTATCTCGTAATGGTGGTCCTTGGCATTGGAATGCCTTTTGTAACCAATACCTCCTCCTCCTCCTCATTATGATGAATCCCTTGCCCTCTGCCAATTACTCGCATCAATATAATTGATAAAGTAACTTCCATCCTTGCTGGGTGGTAATGTTGTACGGACCATGGCACGTATGTAATTCAATGCACTCTCCCCCACATCACTACTAAAACAACACAAATGATGCTGACAAAATGCATTACAATCCCTAATACCATCCAAAGTCGCCACATTCTCCTTGGAACACGTGGCATCCAACAACTCCAAATCTTCTCGATTCAATCCATCCACATCGACACTTCCCCCCTCCTTTTTGACTTTGGTACTCCCATCCTCCAGGTTAATGTTGGTAAATCCAAAGTCCATAATGACATTCTCACAAGCGGCATAGACAAAACAGTACGAATTAGGAGTAGCCACACAAGAACCAAATTCCACATCTTTTTCAAAACAGCAATAGTGCCCATGGCACATACTCAAACACGCCTCCCTTCCCACCTGTGTGGCAATGGAACGTTCACTGCACGATTGAAATAGATGTTCGGAATGCTCCAACAAATCCGCCTGAGTCATGGGTGGGAACGAGCGTTGTAGTTGGTTATTGTCATCGGTGAAGATGATGGGTGCATGTCGTTTGGTAAAGTTGAGCTTGAGGTGGGGGAGGTGTAAATGTTCATCCTTTTCTTTTTTGATCCATTCGAGCCAGAGGTCACCGTGGGTGATTGTGTGAGTGGTTGCAAAGCCGTCATCGTCTTTTGATGGAAGAGAAGTGGTATCATTGAGGGTGGTTTCCAATGTCACAGGTAGACCAGCTTCATAGCCCAAATATCCACATAGAAAAGTCAATGCTAAGAATACCACCAAGAAGCATCCCGTGGAAGAACACAACATAGATCCACCACCACCATTGCTACTGCCGCCACGACCACAACAAAAGCGACGCTGGCAAGAGCACCAATCCATACTAGAGCCATGCCGTCCCCATCCCCCTCCCACAAAGAGTCGCCCCTCTTCATCGTCGTCATCACCACCGCCAATTCCAATTGGATTGTACTCATGACCGCCACCACCACGCCGACTCACGACCTTGGACAATAATCCATTATGAGGACGCAACGCCATGGATCCACTAACTTCACTATCATCATCTTCTTCTTCATCGTGGAGGCTGATGGGAGTAAATGGAATTTCGACATCTGGATCAAACGAAGTTGACGAGTTGTGATGATTCGTTTCAGTGTGATTTTTCTTGTGACCTCCTGCAGCAGCAGCACTTGAGGAGGAGGAGTCACCCCAGTCAAATACACTAGGAACCTCCTCTACATTGTCACGGTAGGAATTGGAAGGGTCATCGCGATAGGAAGTTGGTGGTGGAATGTTATTAGTTGACTTTTTTTTGCCACGGCGAGAAGAGGAGGAGGAGGGTGCCTCTTCGTCAGTGGTGTTGGCGGGTGTGTATGCGGCTGATGAGGCCATTGCTGCTGTTGTATTTCTGTTTATGTTGCCGTGGTGTAGCTTCTTGCTTGCGGAAAGTGATAGTGGTTTGGTTGTAGCGCTTGCCAGCCTTGAAGATCTTTCATTCACGATGACTTCCATTTGAGATCTCGGCGATTCGTGATTCGATGAGCTATGGCGGACTTTTTGAGATGGCCATCTCATCTCTCTCTCTTGCATGCATGGGGACTTTTTGAGATGGGCATCTCTTCGCACGGACTGGGTCTGTCGTATCAAATTCAGCCTACCCACATTAAAATTCCCGCACAGGACACCACCATAAGCCTTCACTTGAGGGGTAAGGTTGGTAATGCTGTTGCTCCCATTTTGGCGTTGTCGACTGAGTTCGATCTGCGTCGCTGGACTGACACTACTTGTGTCCACAATACTCAAACAAAAGCCTTTTCATCTTCATTTATTAACTTGAACTGCTGCATATGAGTCTCACGTATGTTGTGACATAATGTTCTTGCTGGCTCAGAACAAGACGGGCACAATGTCTATTATGAGCTTACTCAAGCTGAATGATGCAAGAGAGACTTCTTGATAACAGTAGGTGATGAACCTGCCAAAGGCTCACAGTGATACCTACGGTTATGGGCCGAGGCAACAGATGGCATAGCCCTACGATGAGGTGAATGATGCTAAAACCATGTGTTAGAGAAGAACGAGACCACATCGTGTGGTCTGTTACGCTATCTATCAGGATTTGGTCGGATGAATGCCAGAGGCGTGAGTTGGATTCTGGATTCTGCCACAATGCATACGTTTGGATATAATGTGAATTAGTTTGTGAGTTACTTTGTTCAAAACAAATTTATCATTGATGAGATCTCATATTTCAAGACCTTTTCGAGAGTATGCAACTTATGTGATGGCCGCTATGCGGCAAGAAAACGTATGATTGTATACATGTGTGTACAGAGATGGAGACCCCTCTTCTGTCAGTCTCGCTTCTGTATTATGCAGAGAAGAACATCGGGACGACAACCCCCTTCACCACACTCATCAATACATTCAAAGATTTGATTTGAACACGCTTGATTCCTGCTGCTTTTTCTGCTTCCTCCGTTTCCTTATCTTCTTTTGAATCAAATTCGGAGAAACGTCCCCGTCTTTCCTCTCGCTCTCTCTCTTGCGCCCTCTCCTCATCTTCACCGAACCTAGTGTAAGCTCCATACTCCAAAGTAGATTTTCCTCGATAAAGTTCCTCAATAAAGTGCCAGCCAGCAATCTGTGGATAGTTTTGGACGAACTCCAATAACTTGTGCATCAATGCAGGAGGGGTTGTACTCAACAAATGAATGTCCACAAAGTTGTCATTGGGAGGGGCGATTAGGGCAAACTTCTTTGCCTGAATTACACCATCTCCCCCACCGACAATGAACCCATTGACAATTGGAATTTTGTATTGGGAGACAAAAATGTCACATGTGTGGTTCGAGGAAGCAGCAGAGTTGAGACTATCATGATCAAAAATGGCCTTGAACAATGCATTGCATCCACGTCGACCAATCTCGTTGTCTTTGAGGTCGAGTTTCCATAGATTCGTATTGGTCTTCAACGCATCGGCAATGACCTCAGCATCGTCATCGTTGAATTTGTTACCACATAGGAACAACTCCTGCAGGGACGGGTTGGTAGCGAGGCAATCCGCAATGGCAGCACTTCCAGAGATATTATTCCCCGACAATTCCAACGACTTTAATCCCTTACACATGGGGATGACTGAGCTGAAAGTGACTGAGTCGATATTTGGACCAACGCAGCGCGTCAACTCGAGTTCAATGAGAGAAGGATGATCACGGATTACTTGTAGTAGGAGATTGAGATCTTCATCGGTTTCTATTGCACTTCCGATTAGGTAAAACTGCACCACGGAGCTAATCTGCTTCAATACGTCAATTGCAAACAAAATGCCATCACGATCAAGCATATTCTCTTCCAATCGAATCGATTCAAAGGGATTGAGCTTCAGATGAGGACCAATTATATCAATTACGTCCTTCCTCAATTCTACTTTATCCATCACAAATTGGGAGTCAATAACTCTTTGACTACTACCCCACAGATCTTGATACACGCGTGGGAACTTCTCTAATTCACCAGCCTCGAGTAATCCGTCAAACAAGCTCTTTTGTTCGCTTGTACTACGAGACAACAAGGACTTTTTGAGCTTCTTGGCATTTATTTCCACTGTGTGAGGTACATAGATGTAAGATATAATATATGATGGGGGGGAAGACATGATCAGATGAATACTCGCGGCAGAGATTGGGAGTAGAAATATATCCATGGCATATATAATATTTTAACAAGCAACGCAGCACAGAAAACTTACATGCCAGAGCAACTTCACGCCAATGGGGCAAAAGTGCCTCATCATGAAAAATGATCGTATCAGATGTTCGAGAATGATCATAATATAATGGGTAGTTGAAAATTACATCAGCTCCTTTTTTCCTCCTCCTCATTTCATTTACAGCTTCGGTGAACTGCTTCTGAAACTCTTCCATAGCTTCACAGTAGGCATATCCATGCCCGAGAGTTTCCCAATGGGAAAATGGTTCGAATGGAGCAGAATATTTCCAGCGTACTTTTTCCTTGGCACATTTCTCTGTGCTGCTCATCTTGGTGTGTGTGAGAGGGGGGAGATAGAGACAAACAGTTGAAGTGGTATATCACAGTATACAGGCTAGAGCGTCGTGAAAGGAGCAGTCGCTACCTTGCGTGATATCTCAGAGATCTTTGCTTGGCTTGGCACCTGCGGCGTGTTGAATGAGCTGATATCTTGGAGGCTTTGCACTTTGCAACTATTTTTCAAGCTTCGTGAATGCTCTTCTCTACTACTTTATGTGTTAGGTTTGAACACTTATTTCATTTCACTTATCAAGATCAAAAATGAAGCTTCAGAGGGTACCCGTCAAAAGGGATCTTTCATAAATGGGACACGACACGCGTTCAACCAAAAAAAGCAAGAGCATCGGCATGCCGCCTCCTTTTACCCAGAAAAATGGCCACGCGTCTCAATGATATGCATTAGCTGGGCCACGCGTCTCAATGATATGCATGCCCGCCAGCTAAGCAGAAACACACCCAGAAACCATTTTTGATGAAGCAAGATCTTTTCATCTTGCTTGTTATTTCTACAGTCCAAAAGCTCATAATTTTTGCCGTCGCAAAATCACATCATCTTTTTCATCTACAATCTACAACAATGAAGATTTCCAACGCTGTTCTCCTCCTTGCATCCCTCTCCAGCTCTAATGCTGAGGTAAGTTCGATGATTCTTCTTTTCTTGTGATGGTTATGACGGTTGCTGCTGTTGGCTTTGTTCGGGACGTGGCCGTGAAGAGCCATGGCGGCGTCGGCGGTGTCGGCGGTGTGGCTGTCCTGTGTGCCGGCGAACCAATCCACCTCGGCTACATCTGTCATCTGTTCATGATGCATCATTGATAAACAACCATGACCATGGCGGCGGCGGCGGGAGGCTTACCTGCAGCATGTGTGATCCTCCTCTCTCCGCCGACACGCCGACGGCGGCCTCGAGGAGGAAGACGATGATCAGTGCCCGTATTCTCACAACACATGATACCCTCCAACCTCCAACTAACATATTATTTCTCCCTTCCTTCAATCAATCTTCAACACTATAGACATCCTTTCTCCGTGCCTCCGTCTCGAACGAAGGTTCTCTCAGGTGCCTCAGTAGTTGCGCCGACCCAGATGTTTCAATTGGTAAGAAGAAGAACTTGTCCACGAAGAAGCTCTATAAAACGGCCGCCGACTGTTCCAGTGATTGTTTGCCAGCAGCTCAGCGTACTGCGGCAGCCATCAAATGTACTAACAGTTGCTTCAAGAAGCAAGCAAAAGACGTCGTGAAGACTGCCGATAGTGCCATTGCCAAAGAAATGTAAGTACATCCTTCCTCCTCTGTAGAATGTTTCATCAGACCTTGATGCTCACATGACTTGTGCAACATGGATGTTAATTGTTCTAATCCTTTCAGCAAGAGTTGCCAGAAGAAGTGTGGCGATGGCGATGATGACTGCGAGAAGAAGTGTGAAAAGAAGTTCAAGAACGGCTCAAAGAGTGTGGTCAAGTCAGTGTAAGTAATGATGGGTGGGTGCAATACTGTCTTTGTTGTCTCTCCTTCTGTCGCCAATATTGTTATTGTGTCTTGTGCCCAATCTCCTTTTACCTCAGTGAAAAGAAGTCATTCAAGATTTCCGAATCAACCAAGAAGTGTCTTGCCAAGTGCGTCGCTGGGGACTATGATGAGTCTGAGGACTTCGATTTCGAGGAGGGTAGTGATGACACCGAGGACACCGTCACCGCCAAAGACACCACCGTCGCTCTTCGTGAGATTCGTCGTTACCAAACCACCAAAAACTCCAGCTCCAAAGACGTGAGCAAGTGTACCGGCAAGTACTTGAAGAAGAAAACTGAGTGCGAACAAGCCAGCAAGTGCACCTGGAATACAAAGAAAAAGGAGTGTGAAGACTACAAAACCGCTGCCTCTGAGGACTTCGACTTCGAGGAGGGTAGTGATGACACCGAGGACACCACCACCTCCAAAGACACCACCACCGAAGACTCCAGCTCCAAAGACGTGAGCAAGTGTCTCGGCAAGTACTTGAAGAAGAAAACTGAGTGCGAACAAGCCAGCAAGTGCACCTGGAATACAAAGAAGAAGGAGTGTGAAGACTATGACACCGCTGCATCTGAGGACTTCGACTTCGAGGAGGGTAGTGATGACACCGAGGACACCACCACCTCCAAAGACACCACCACCGAAGACTCCAGCTCCAAAGACGAGAGCAAGTGTCTCGGCAAGTACTTGAAGAAGAAAACTGAGTGCGAAGAAGCCAGCAAGTGCACCTGGAATACAAAGAAGAAGGAGTGTGAAGACTATGACACCGCTGCCTCTGAGGACTTCGACTTCGAGGAGGGTAGTGATGACACCGAGGACACCACCACCTCCAAAGACACCACCACCGAAGACTCCAGCTCCAAAGACGTGAGCAAGTGTCTCGGCAAGTACTTGAAGAAGAAAACTGAGTGCGAACAAGCCAGCAAGTGCACCTGGAATACAAAGAAGAAGGAGTGTGAAGACTATGACACCGCTGCCTCTGAGGACTTCGACTTCGAGGAGGGTAGTGATGACACCGAGGACACCACCACCTCCAAAGACACCACCACCGAAGACTCCAGCTCCAAAGACGTGAGCAAGTGTCTCGGCAAGTACTTGAAGAAGAAAACTGAGTGCGAACAAGCCAGCAAGTGCACCTGGAATACAAAGAAGAAGGAGTGTGAAGACTATGACACCGCTGCCTCTGAGGACTTCGACTTCGAGGAGGGTAGTGATGACACCGAGGACACCACCACCTCCAAAGACACCACCACCGAAGACTCCAGCTCCAAAGACGTGAGCAAGTGTCTCGGCAAGTACTTGAAGAAGAAAACTGAGTGCGAACAAGCCAGCAAGTGCACCTGGAATACAAAGAAGAAGGAGTGTGAAGACTATGACACCGCTGCCTCTGAGGACTTCGACTTCGAGGAGGTCAGTGAGGAAGCCGTCACTGCATTGGCTTAGACGGAGAGCAAAGCTTCGACTTCGAAGTTTTTGTGGAGCAAGTCAAGCTTTGATGGAAGCATCTATTAATGTACGTTGGTTGAGTGCTTGATCCCTGACTGTATACTTGATCGCGATCCCAATCTGTAGAGGATTACATTAAGTTAAGATTTTGTTATTCTGATTATTTTTCACTCTCGGTAAACTCCTACTCTGGTATGATAGAGCTTGTCTTTTGTGCATGTAAGCGGACATAACTCATAACTGCTGATCTCCCAATACAACAAGACACCATGAATGATTCTGCAGTGTTGGGGTGTTAGCTGCAAGTCACAATACCTCACTATAAAACTACACTCAAAGTCACTAAACTTTGAAGTTAGCACTTAGGTATTATGTAAGGTCTCTACGAGCTTGCACGATGTGGAGCCATATTCATTTGATTCTTCTCAACCGACGTCAACTTCTCGCCAGTCTATCCAGTTAATTACATCTAGGTAACAAAACTTAGCACTTCATAGGCACTTCACCCAGCAGCAGTTGATGAAGAGCATGCTTCATTCTGCACGTTGTACGCTGTTACTTTGATAAGAGACGCCAATTTTGAATAGTGCTACGACATTTTCGAGCTACGACTCTTGCAAAACCTCGATCTTCAACCCTTCCCGCAAAAAAGAGCGGCACTTCTTCCTCAAAAAACTCGACAACAACAACACATCTATCATTCAAGCAACACAGGGAACAGCACCAAGATGAAGGCCTCTCTACCAACAACCACCCTATCAGCAACACTGCTAACCACTCTATCACTATTATTATTAGCCATCATTCCACCATCCCAATCTTTCCAAACACCAATAATCTTCCCTCTTCTCTGGCTATCCAAACAACTCACATCAAATAAAAATAACAATCCATTAGTTTCTCCGCCACCTTCTCACCGCCGCTCCTACCGATTGCCTCCACCATCCCTTCGAATCAATGCCATCCGCACCACCACTCGTCGTCAGCCACTGCAGAGACTTCCCGCATTCTTCCTAACTCCATTCTCTGCACTATTCAATCTAGTCGCTACAAAATTAGATCCCAAAATAAGTGATAAAAAATTACTCTCGTGGATCACACAAGAATCCGATTCTTCTTCCAGTACGTCGAGTATCAGCATTGATACCCATCCCACGACTCAATTGAGAGGATTATTCGCCACTAGAGACATTCGACCGAATGAGCTGATTGTCGAGGTGCCCTATCATTTGGCTCTGAATGTGGGTGACACGCTGCGGCAAGATTACTACAATTTAGACAATATCAGTGACGAGTGGGATGAGGGTGATGTGGAGGATGTAGTACAGGCATTGTACTTTTTGGAGAATTTTGTTGGCGGTGCTTCGTTTGATGGGAGTTATTGCTGTCGGTATGATGAGTATGATGAGGAGGTGGATAGTGACTATTTTGCTCCGTATGTTTCCACTTTACCATCGAAACCAATCATCAGTAGTACCGCCGATGATAATAACGGCTATGATGATGAAGAAGGATTGACTCCCGACTTTTGGTCAGACTCCATCATTAACGAGATAGGTATCCCAGCCTACTCTCAGAGGATACTCGATCGGAAAAGTATTCTACGTACCATTGCACAGAATAACAATGTCGACGAAGGTGATTTACAATGGGCCACTTTTATGATACGTTCCAGACGCTTTACTACATGGAACATGGTACCTGATCCAAATAATATTGATGATGGAGGACCATTCGGTGCACTAACTCAAAAAAAAATTGAACAAATACAAGGATTCCTAGTACCACTAATCGACATGGCAAATCACAATCCTAATCCAAACGCAGTCATGAAAATCAGTGTGAATAAATGGACACGTAAGTTCGATGATACGAGTAGTTTCGCCTTACGTGCCACACGACCAATTCGAAAGGGGGAGGAGGTTACAATTTCGTATGGGGATGGGAGTGGGACTTGTTTGGAGTTGTTGGATAAGTATGGGTTTTTTGTGGAGAGTGATGAGGATGGGGCGGATGAGAGGGGGGTGGATTTGGAAGAGTTGAAACCGATTTGGAGGAGTAGTGTGGAGGAGGATGAGGTGGAGTTGGATCGATTGAGGAGGGGTGGTAGTGATTCAATGTCATCAACGTCGTCTTCTTCTTCCAATAAGTTGAAGACGATTGTATCTCGTTTGCAAGATGAGTATACGCTTAACTTTCCTTCCGTGCTGCATGATAATGATGAAATGAAGTTGATTGGGTCGGGAATACGTGAAAAGTTGGGGATTAATGTCTATGCTGTGGGGATGTATGGCTCTCCATCGTTATTGGATGCTGTGTCACCATCCGATTTGCGATACAAGGCGCGTCAGTTTGAGACGGGCACTGATATGACTTCATTCGTGTTGGAGATGATATTACAGGCAGAGGGGAAGGTGATTGCCGAGGCAATTGCGGATAGTGTCGGGGTACGTTATGATGGATCACGTTTAGATATTGAACAGTTGGAATATCTCATTGATGATGGTATTAGTGGCAAGGGAGGTCAGGCAAAGAAGGGTACCACGTTACGATTTGACTGTACAAAGGAGGGAGTCAGTTTGTCAGTTGATGGTGTAGAGCGGGGTACAGTCAAGGCTAGTGGTCTTGGTAAGGCATTTGTGGATGTGTACCTTGATAACAATGCCGTGAGCCCAAGTTTGATTGATAGTTGCATCGAGAATTCCTCAATTGCTACAAATGCCGTGATTGAGAATGCTACTGAGAGCGATGTGGAAGGAAGTGCGAGTAGGCGCACCATGCTTTCTCTTCGTATTTGGTTGAAGAGATTGAAGAAATGGACTAAACCGGAGGAGGCATCTGTTGTAGCTGCTAGCGATGAAGGTACAGTCAGTGTAGAAGTGAGTGATGAAGCTCTGCCTTCGGCTGATAGTGTATCGGATAGTTCTGATCTAGATGCAGATACAGCAGAGGAAGTTGATGAGACTTTGGCTGTTGCAGAGGTTTCGGTAGATGAAGTAGCAATTGAATCCACCTCGAATGATGGATCCTCCGATGATGTGACAGTGATAGAGTCAACTGCCATTGAGTCAACTGTTGTTGAATCCACCCAGGCAGCAGAGCAATCAATCGAAGAAGAACCAGCTGAAGTTGTAAAGCCTGGGCCAGAAGTTGCAACTGTTGCTGTCTCCCCCAAAAACATCGCCGATATCGAGTCCAAACTAGGTTCGGGATTGACTGACAAAGCCACCAGCGTCTCGTTCCAGCCCAAACTTGATGATGGTCTCTACTTAGCAGGCGTCGGTGTACGAAAGAAGGCGATCATTAACGTCTACGCAGTCGCCATGTACACTTCTCCGTCAACCCTCGCAAGTGTGGCCACTCTGAACAAGGGCAAAGACGCACAAGCAGCATTACGAGACTCAGCACGTAGCTTTGGTCCTACAACACCAATGACTTCATTTGTATTAGAGATGACCTTCAAGGCTGACGGAAAGACCATCGGCGAGGCGATTGGTGAAGGCGTCAAGCCACGATACAGCGGCCCTGACGGAGATGTCAAGGAGCTCGAGTCGTTGATTATCGATGGTGTCAAGTCAAAAGGAGGACAAGCTACCAAGGGGACTATCTTCAGGTTTGATTGTACAAAGGATGGAATTAGTGTCAGCGTTGATGGCATATCACAGGGCCAAGTAGCCTGCGACGGAATAGGCAGTGCGTTGGTTGACGTGTTCACGGATAACGACGCCGTGAGTCAGCAGCTTGTCGATAGCTGCTTGGGCACTTGGTGTGGGAGTGGGCTAGTGATTGAACCGGTGGATGTGCAACCGACTCTTCCTCCAGCTGCGAATCAAGATTTGGAGCCTAAATCTGTAGAGCCAGCAACGGCGGGGCTTCCTGAGGTGGATACTCCACCTTCGACACCAATGCAAGCAGCCAGCATGTTGGATAAATCAAATTTCGATACGAAAGATATTGCTACAAGAATCCGTGAATTAGAAGCAGAGATTGCCGCAGAGATCATCAGAGTCAAGACCAAGCAAGGTACACCTACGTCTGATGTTTTGAACAGTCAAGAAAGCCTTGCGGGAGAGAGCCCTTCATCATCGGACACTGGGACTAATACACCGATGATAGATGAACAAGCTGCTGCAGTTGAATCAAAAGCAAAATCACTGAAAGAGAAAGCAACGGGCGTGTCATTTGATCCCAAGCTTGAAGATGGATTGTTCTTGGTGGGTGCTGGAGTGAGGAAAAAGGCTATCATCAATGTATACGCAGTTGCAATGTACTCATCGCCCACGGCAATTGGTTCCCTGGGGTCAATGAAAAAGGGCAAAGATGCTCAATCAACATTAAGAGATTCATCGCGAACATTCAATTCATTAACACCAAAGACATCATTTGTTCTCGAGATGACCTTCAAGGCCGACGGGAAAACAATTGCAGAAGCCATCGCAGATGGTGTCAAACCACGCCACAGCGGGTCAGCAGCTGCTGTGACAGAGTTGGAGAATCTCATTGTGGAAGGTGTAAAAAGCAAGGGAGGACAAGCAACGAAGGGTACAATCTTCCGCTTCGATTGTGATGCTGAAGGAGTTTCTGTTAGTGTAGATGGTAATATGCAAGGGAAGGTAGCTAGTGAAGGCATGGGGAGTGCCTTGGTAGACGTCTTTATGGATGACAAGGCAGTGAGTCCACAGTTGGTTGACAGTTGCATGGAAACTTGGTGCGGGAGTGGGCTATAGTAGCAAAGCGTGGGGGTAGATAATGTTTATTATTTAGTATTTTATTATTCAATTAATTGTCATGTTTGAGGAGCAGCTGCAAAGGAGCAAAAGTTCTCGTGCTGTCGCTTTGCCCGCTCTTCACGAAATGATTTGGAACAGTAGGAGCATTGGAAAGACGATTGCGATGTTCCCTTTTCATTGGTGGAATCCACTGTAGAAGCGGTGGGTATAAAGTCCTGTTCATGACGAAGTCTATCTGAGTCTGAAGTGAATATCAAGTCACAAATTGGACAGGAGCTAACTAATTGTGGATCCACGTGTCCATTCTTTTCACCGACTCCATCACTATTCTCTTCGCCTCCTTTGTACCAGTCAGGCTTAATGTCCAAGTGAACACCTTTGTGCTTTGCCCGTTCATGATCAATTAGAGCCTGCTTGTGTGGAAATACTCTTGTAGGTTCGTCGACCTCTTTCTTTTGGGATTCACAGATTTTGCAGACGAGTTGTTCTCCACCATTGCTCCGTTGTTGTTGTTGTTGCTCGTCCGCTATGCAGTCGCTTCCGTCGAGCTTTCTCTTTTTACCCTTCTTCTTCTTCTTTTTCTTCTTGGCCCATGCAATTGCTTCATCACAATCTGGGTGAGAGCAGATGATATGATTCTTGAGAGAACGTTGTTCAAGAAAGGACTTGGTGCAATAATTGCATGGATATGGATCGGCAGATGTTGATGTAGAAGAACCGACATGATCACCATTATTCGATGACTTTGCTTCTTCCCCTTCTGAAGTTTTATTGAGTATTCTTTTTGTTTCCGCATTTTCCCATGGCAGTATGCCAATATTGTCATCCAACGAAGAAGAAGAAGTCAAAGGATAATCACAACTTCTACCAAACACCAACGTTTCACTCTCCCCATCACCACCACTATCACGTTGTTGTTGCGTTGTCTCACCCTGCATAACACGCCGATTGGCAAAACTTTTCCCACTCTGATGCCTCCTCAACTGATAATACGTCTTTTCCTTACTACTCAATGATGGAGGAGGACAAAATTTGCTGCGTCGCAACAACACCAATCCATGCCGTTCTGCTCCACTGATGCACATCCATCGTTCACATTGCCCTCTGACTAATGTGAGATACAATAACCCCCCATTTGGTTTCATCCACCGAGTGGTAGCAGCATGGAAGAAGTGTAATAGGAAACGTTTGTGGAGTTGTGCATCTTCTATGCCTAGATGGGGATGATGGAAGAGGACATGGTCGAAATGTTGGAGTGATGGTGTTGTGTGATTGTCATCCGGTGTAGGTTCAACAGCATTTACTCCGTGAACAATCTTTGTTGTTATCCGACTTTTCGTAGATTTCTGTTCTATGCTATCAGATCGTTTGTTGATTGACTGAATATTCGTCAAGATGAAGTCAGCATCTTTGTATTTGCTTTTGACTTCTTTGGATGTGTCGACTCCTGTGCAGGTCACGTTATGATGGCCGCTTGTAGTACTGGGAGCATATGACAGTGCAGCCAGGTAGCGGCACATGTCAAGCGAGTAGGTGAAGTCACCATCTCCCAGGAGGATGTAGGAGAGTTGTTTCGCCATGGTCATGAAGTGGAGAGTTGTTTTTGTTGGTTGTTGATGTTGATGGAGCGCGCGGGAGCGGATGGTTTCAAGATGGCGCGCTGTCAGATACTCCTTTCTCTTCCTTTCTCGTTGGGTTTCTGGGAATCTGCCTTCTCCTTTTCTGCCCCAGCCCAACTCTCGGCAGAAGAATTCTGTGGGTAGATATGATATTCCGTCTGATATGATAGGATGTAGACTCAACCGATACAGGATAAAGGTGTTCATTAAATTTTCCGTTCATGTCTACACAGCTGACAGCTTTCTTTGAACCATAATATTCATTTCAGCCTCAGCCTTCAGCCTCAGACCTGCACTTCAAGCGCCTCTTACAGTCAATCAATCACCACTGGCTAAAATCCTACTTGACAATCATCTTCCTCATACTCTTACCAAACTTCTTCATACCCATCCTCGTCTTACTCTTAGTAGCAGTCTGTGTCTTGATTCCAAACAAGCCCCTCGATACCTTGGCCGTGGGGACCGCAACAACCACATCATTATTTTCCTCTTCCTCCGTGTCATCCTCTTCATCCTCCGAATCCGAATCCAACAACAGTAAAGCCTCGAGGTCTGCACAACTTATCATACTTTGTCCCATGAGAGCACGATCAACCACAGTATCCGACAGCTCTGATCGATGCTTCTCCCCCTTAACATCCACCTCAACATCATCCTCTCCAAACGATACTGCCTTTCTACCAGTATCCATCACCTTCTTTTCTTCCTTTGGTGGTTCTGCAGCCTGCGGGGCAGGGGCAGCGGCAGCGGGAGATTTCCCCCTGATCACATTGGCCAACGCCACAGCCTGTGCATGCTTGTACTCCTCCACGGCAGGAGACTCCAAAGTTTCAAAGAAGGAGGGGATCATTCCACGAGCTTTTTCCCCCTTCAACAAGGCACACCTCAACGTGTGCATCATGGAGGAGGCCGAAGCGGGATTGGGGCAGACAATAACATTCCCACAGTTGGCAAGACGGAGCAACGAATCGATGTCTGCTTGATGGGGATGAGCCGAGAGCGGATCCACAAAGAAGATAATACCACCCAAATCCTCCATACACATCAATGCCGCAATCTGGGCATCTCCTCCAAGAGGACCAGACGTGCACGTCAACCCATAATGAATGGCGGGGTCATCCTCCCCCCACATCGACTTGCACATCTTCATCGTAGTCTGTGTGCCGGTGATACGAAACTTCTTGAGGATCTCCGAATAAGTCTCAATAAATTGCTTCATGGCCGGCTTCATGTGGTTATGTGCCACAAGTGCCAACTGACGCATCTCATTGGGGGCTAATGTGGATGTGAAGGGTGCTGTGACTTCATCTGTTGCGGTGCCGACGTGTTCGGCGAGTGAGAGGCGCTGGGCGTAGGTGGAGCCTCGGCGTCCGGCAGGGCCGCGACGTTGGTTGTTGAGTTGTACGGCGAAGGATTCTCGGCGGCTCATGGTTGATTAGTTGATGTGATGTTGTAGATTGAGAGAGAGGAAGGCTGCGGATATGTACACTGTGTTGTTATTTCGCTCAGCTTGAATTCTTCATGCTGTAGATTATGTCTCTCATAATAGCTCTACCCAGCCAGGGTCATCCGTCCGATAGCTTCTTCGCTTACTTTTTCCCGGAGGAAGTAATTTTCGAAGTCAATGATGTTCTTTGGAGAAAGCATATACAAGACTCTATGTCGCTTTTGACTGTCTGAGTCGTGAATACATAGTAAATACAGATGGACAAGTTATGGTGTCATTTTGACACCACAAAAATAAGGACCTGTTTACGGGTAAACAGCGGAGGTTAGGCAGGCCCGAAGAGACCCTTTTTCAGGGACCGCTTGCCCAAGGATGCTTTGAGTAGATTTCTGTTCTATGCTATGAGATCGTTTGTTGATTGAATGAATATTCGACAAGATGAAGTCAGCATCTTTGTATTTGCTTTTGACTTCTTTGGATGTGTCGACTCCTGTGCAGGTCACGTTATGATGTGTCATGTTACAGCTTATCGTCGGTGGGTGGTTGTCATTGCCGCTTGTAGTAGTGGGAGCATATGACAGTGCAGCCAGGTAGCGGCACATATCAAGCGAGTAGGTGAAGTCACCATCTTTCAGGAGGATGTAGGAGAGTTGTTTCGCCATGGTCATGAAGTGCAGCGTGTTTTGTTGATTGATAGATGGCTGGAGCTAGTTTCAAGATGGCGCGCTGTTAGATACTTCCTTTCTCGTGGGGTTTCTGGGAATCTCTCCTCTTCTCCTTTTGCTCCCCAACTCTCGGCACTATTATGTATGTGGGTGTATTCCGATGTAGACTCAACCGATATAATACTTACAGGATAAAGGTGTTCATTAAATTTTCCGTGATAGCTATACCAAAACCTGACATGAGCCTTCAGCCTCAGACCTGCACTTCAAGCGCCTCTTACAGTCAATCAATCACCACTGGCTAAAATCCTACTTGACAATCATCTTCCTCATACTCTTACCCAACTTTTTCATACCCATCCTCGTCTTACTCTTGGTAGCAATCTTTGTCTTAATTCCAAACAAGCCCTTCGACACCTTGGCCGTGGGGACCGCAACAACCACATCATTATTTTCTTCTTCCTCCGTGCCATCCTCTTCATCTTCATCCTCCGAATCCGTATCCAACAACAGCAAAGCCTCGAGGTCTGCACAACTTATCATACTTTGTCCCATGAGAGCACGATCAACCACAGTATCCGAAAGCTCTGATCGATGCTTCTCCCCCTTAACATCCACCTCCACAACATCGTCCCCAAAAGATACTGCCCTTTTACCCGCATCCATCATCTTCTTTTCTTCTTTTGGTGGTTCAGCAGCCTGCGGGGCAGGAGAAGGGTTAGCAGCGGGAGATCCCCCCTTGATCACATTTGCCAACGCCACAGCCTGTGCATGCTTGTACTCCTCTACGGCAGGAGACTCCAAAGTTTCAAAGAAGGAGGGGATCATTCCACGAGCACTACCACCCTTGAGCAAAGCACTTCTCAACGTGTGCATCATGGAGGAGGCCGAAGCGGGGTTGGGGCAGACAATAACATTCCCACAGTTGGCGAGACGGAGCAACGAATCGATATCTGCTTGATGGGGATGAGCCGAGAGCGGATCCACAAAGAAGATAATACCACCCAAATCCTCCATACACATCAATGCCGCAATCTGGGCATCTCCTCCCAAAGGACCAGACGTGCACGTCAACCCATAACGAATGGCGGGGTCGTCCTCTCCCCACATCGACTTACACATCTTCATAGTCGTCTGCGTGCCGGTAATACGAAACTTCTTGAGGATCTCCGAATAAGTCTCAATAAATTGCTTCATGGCCGGCTTCATGTGATTATGCGCCACAAGTGCCAACTGACGCATCTCATTGGGGGCTAATGTAGATGTGAAGGGTGCTGTGACTTCATCTGTTGCGGTGCCGACGTGTTCGGCGAGTGAGAGGCGCTGGGCGTAGGTGGAGCCTCGGCGTCCGGCAGGGCCGCGACGTTGGTTGTTGAGTTGTACGGCGAAGGATTCTCGGCGGCTCATGGTTGATTAGTTGATGTGATGTTGTAGATTGAGAGAGAGGAAGGCTGCGGATAATATGCAACTGGTTATTATTGTTATGGGGGCAGTTCGTGCTCAGCTTGATTTCATGCTGTAGATTCATGTCTCTCCTATCTGTCAGAGTCTCTACCTAGCCAGGGCCACCGTCCTACATACAATACACCATTACGTTCTTCGCTTCCTTTGTTTCCAGAGGAAGTAATTGTGATGTTCTTTGCATAAGTATAGTATAATGACTGTCTGCGTCATTCAGCTGATCTATGTACTTACTTAAATGAATGGTGTGGTACTCGCTACTTCGGTGTTGCGCGATTGTAACGTCGTTGAAGTATTAGTTTTACTTATCCCAAAGGTTAATTTGTGGATAATTGTCGGCAAGAATTTTGCCGATAAGTAAGGGCTGTACTATTTCATCGAAAATCCAGCGTTCTGGAAAAACAGTTTTTCTTCGCTAACGTAGAAATCAATTCCTACGTAGTAACGGCCATCCTTGGTACAAGATTATTTGACGGCGCCAAATTACACTATGCACATTTCATTAGCACTCATACATGTCTCCGATGCACAATGATCCATCATGCTAACTGTACCATGGCGTGTGCTACGGCACCATCAACGTCTCCGGTAACACCTGTGGAAGGGTCTGGGGGAGTCGCCGCCGCGGGCTTATTGCCTGGTGGTGGAAATAATGACGTAGCGGCAAGGGGACGGAGTGATCGGGTCACCGCCGCATGTGTTTGGAGGACAATACATCGATGGGTTGCATCCGGCCCATAGCCGCCGCTTGAACACCTACTATCACCAGTGAGGGTGCCAATTATTCCTTCCGATCATATCGTGTCAACGTGATGTGATTCTCTTGCCCTCTGCATGTTACTCGCAGCCAAACTGGACCAGCGAAAATATTCACCCATCAAATTCTTTGCGGTGGAGTCATGGATCATGGCCCGATGCATTGGTCACTGAACTATTGGTTCATAGTGTGACAAAAGAGGAGCAGAAGTGGGACAAACAAAGGTGGTTGTTATATCTCAGTCAAAGACAAAAGAAGTCATACAATATTATATCAAAACGTTGGGGGATAATCGTCCGGCTCCTCTCTCCGCCGAATCTGCCCAACCGGAATCTGCTCAAACAGAAGACACTCCTCCTCCACAGCAGGTGACTTTATGATCTTCTGTGAGCTGCCACCGATTTGTCGATTTAGACTTCGTTACAAAATGGTTCTTCTGAGACTGCCTGTGCTGCAACGGGATCTCGACGCAGCAGCAACTGAGGCACTGCAGCTATAGCTTCTGGGCGCAGAGGCAGGCAGCGTACAACCACTACTCTGTGGTACAACCTACTGGCTTTACATGCGGAAGGGGCGGGACTTCTATGTATGTTTGTGTGTGAGAGGGAGAGAGCAGGGTAGGAAAGATTGCACATGTGGGGCGCAATCGGACTCACAGGCAGCGAGAGCTGTCAAGAAAGCTCACATTGCGGGGGCAGTGGTCATAAGTAGACACCTTGCCATCATGTAGATTCCAAGAGGACCAAGATAGTTACCCCCCTCAGCAAACTGTAGTTGTTCCCACTCTCACTGAAGCAAGATCACGTCCTCGAAGAAGAATCCCTTCTTCTGATGCAGTGCTGGTATTCGGAAGGAAGATTGGACGAAACAATAGACTAACTCTAGAGATTGAGCCACGGCTTTTGTAGTGAAGACAGAAGTTGGTGACTCATGTATGTATGGAACGACAGCACACTCTAAGAACACATATATGGATGAAGAACTTTTCTGGTAAATCTAAGCCACCATGATGTACTCCCCCTGTATGCATGTGTAGTGTTCCTATTGTTGCAATCTCCAACATTAAGTTGTAGCAATTACATCCTACATAACTTTTAGTGGAGTAATAATGCAGAAAAGAGCTGCGAGTCAAATTTAATGAGATTCAAGAAGCGATGCGTCTTCTTGTTACTTGTTAACCTATGTTGTCTCTGAATCCTGCCTGCCCATCTGCTTCGGATGTTGCTCTGCTCACTCTAAACCAATGTCGGACCACTCTCGATCCATCTCCTCCTTCCGACACAAATGATCTCAGTACAATAATATTCTTTCAATTTTGCTTTTGGCGATGTGCTATTGTAGGAAGAGACCATCCTGCTCACACGGATTCCATTGGGATTTGACATGCTCGTAGACTGTCTTCACTTCGTAGATTGTCTTTATTTCGGATCCATCGTGGTGTTTTGTCACGATTGTCACGATATCACCTCGCTCAAGCTCACACTTTCACGTTGCGTTTCAATATCAACTATTGGTTGGCGTCTTTCAATAGTTGTTGTTTCTTTCCCCATTGCACCGACAGCTCCCGGTGTGTTTATACGTCATACGTCTGATTGAATAGTCATTAAATATGTCTTCAGCATATCTACCTCTTCAGTGTTGATGGTTATACTACCTCCCTCGATCGTCACCCTGCTTCTTGTATCGTGTCTCTGCCACATCAACCCTGATGCACTGCGCAATAGATAGACACGACGTCGGTAATCAAGCCGATTATGAATCTCGTCAATTATAGATAGAGATGCAATCGATGAAACCGCCACTCTTCTCGGGACATACCAGAGACGACAGATATCAGCAGGAAAATTAGCCCGTGCTGCACCGAAGCACACGACGCATAAACTACGTATGGACACATCCCATTAGTGATGCATATCTTGCTCACAATAATATCTTCTCGTAGCCGCTGCAACCCACATAATCGCTCGGCGGCGTTGGAGTAGACGAACGGCTTCTACTCCAACGCCACCTCTCTCTACACCGATCGAGTTAGATATTGCTATTAATCTACACGCAGGTGTTACCGGAGACGTTGATGGTGCCGTAGCACACGCCATGGTACCTAGTTAATGGAAGTTAGTTGATCATGCTGTGCATAGGAGACATGTATGAGTGCTAATGAAATGTGCTTGAAATGTGCATAGTGTAATTTGGCGCCGTCAAATAATCTTGTACCAAGGATGGCCGTTACTAGTACGTAGGAATTGATTTCTACGTTAGCGAAGAGAAACTGTTTTTCCAGAACGCTGGATGTCCGATGATATTCCTACGAGTCAGTTGCCGATCGAAATTTGCCTCTGGGCTATGCTTTTGTCTTGAGACACCACGCACCTGTTTGACACTTCGCCAAAGATAACCAGCTTGGAAATATCATTTTTTAGTAAGTACGTTTCTGTCGCATCCGAGGACAAGGGTGGTTCGCAGAAGCACAGGCCTTCCGAATCATCAAATCTCCTTGGAAGGATGAAGTACGCTACTCCTCTGAATTAATTAGGTACATTGATGCGAATTCAAGACAGCCAAGCGGAAGATGAGACAACTTGCTTACTTGCGTTGCATTGCAGAAGCAGAACGCTCATGAGTCAGGGTCTGACCGCGACACGAAAAACTCGGTTCGCATTTATCTTTGTCTTTGGCAGCTGAACACGACTTTTGTTCTCTAAGTAAGTACATACTTATCGAGTACACGGCTCTCCAAACAGCTCCCCATTTTTCGCCACTACATACTTACGCTCTGAAATTTCAACAACAACAACTCAACTAACCATGACGATGCCTTGTAATTGTAATAATGATAATACTACTGCTGTCACTGTCACTATCATAGTCCCTACGAAGGTGGAGGACAACTGCTCCTACCTACAGTGCGTCGTTCATGCAGCAGATCACTGGACAGGAACAGGAGGAATCCAAGTCCAAGTTTGATGCATTTCAATACTATTCAAGCGACCTCCTCCGACTGAAGACTCTACTACTCGGTGACGACGAAGATGACGATGAGCTGAATTCTTTGTCTTTGGCTGCAGTCAACGATGCATTGCGAAGTGCTGGGCTTCGTGACATTGCAGCCAACCTCATGTCAGCAAGGATGCTTCAAAGCGCCGCCAAAGAAACAGTTCACAGTCTATCATACTATCACTCTCAAGCAGAAAGAATCAGGATCACCACGCAAGACACGCCTGTCGTGGGAGCTCCATCCTAGCTTGCTTCTTCACGACCTCGATTATCAATCCATTTCGGATGATGGATGATCACGAAGAGCAGCAAGTTCAGGCAACTCCGTTTGTCGAAGAATGAGATCCGAGAGACGGCTATACGCTATATGCTCCCAGATGCGCGACTTCAGTTTTGCTCGGAATATCATCCAGTATGTGTCCGACCACGCATGTATGCAGTAAGATATAATGTTTTAAATAGAACAAATGTAACGAGAATACATAGCAATAGCATGCAACATGATCTGTCATTCCACCGCAGGCACGGAGAAATAGATCTGGATAATGGCTGATATTTTGCTGTCAAGCTAAAAATCCAAGCTGTCATATCTAAAAGGATTCGCAAAACAGCACAGCTGGCACAATCATCCTGACTAAACACCAAACAATACAAGCCACCAGCACCAGAGGTGTCTGCATCGAATGGTGGTGATGAGGATTATATTGGCTCTCTCATCTCATTTACATTTACTGGGAGAAAAAGCTGAGTAAGAACGAGAGCGACGCATATTGTATATGCCTGCGGCGGCAGTGAAGAAGATCGAGAGGAATTCATCTGCATCGACGGCAAATTTGCATGTCACTGCTATTAACAGCTTTCAAAGTCAAAGTATGGGAAGAGATCATCCTTAATAGCCCCACGGGGAGAAAGATGAGACATTTTCGAGTTGAGCAATGTTGATTTTGAGCAGATACAGGTATATAGAGAGGATATGTTCTACATAATAAGATCACGACACAGACACGCTCAGACGGAAAAGAGAATGACAATGGCAATGGCAGCTCTTCCGACTCCCGATCGGAATTCCCCTCTCTCTCTCTTTCGACTTCGACTTCGACTCTCACTCTCAGTCTTGAGAGGATTTCATGAGTCACAGCTGGCCTTGTACGACTACGTAGTAAGAATCAAAGCAAGAGTTAAAGGTTTTCATGCTGTTTTCCCTCAGCTCGTAGCAGAGCTCTATGAGAGAGAGAGCCGAGTGTATGAAGTAGATGACAGGGGAAAGGTGGTCGCCAAAAATCACTTCCCGCCAAAAAAGTGGCTGGACAAAATCTTGCTCTTCAGAAATTTCTTGGCCGAATTTGTTGACTGGCTTCCGATGGCACGCAGATGCCCAGCCCTACCTGCCGAAGGACAAGAGTTACACCCCCAACTTCTTTCTCATACTTATCAAACGGCGGGAGTTACCCATCGGCACAAACAAGACATGTTAGGTCCCACAAGATATTGAGGAGAAAGGCAGGAATCAACCAAATCATGCAGATGCAGCTGAGCTGCAGCTGCAGCCTACTCCACTCTCTGCGATATCGATATCTCGTCATCTTGCCCATAAATAGAAGCAGCCACCGCCATGAAGACCACGTTCCTGTTAAACCTAATCTGTCTCTTGACCACGGGAGTCCATGCTCGGATGGATGAAGTAAGTGTATTGTACATTCCACGATTATTACGCGGCATTATCATTATCATCAAGGTCTTTGTCTTTGTCCTTTGTGTATTACTATTGATGCAGATTGTCTTTACCTTTAACTCACAGCTATACTATCAAATTTTGCTTTACATAACAGGAGCAGGCAACCGTTTTTGAATTGACTCCCCAGCCTACCGTTCCTGATCCGACGCTAAAGCCGACTATTGCATCAACCGATAAACCTACGCCTGCACCTGTGACTAAGGCACCGACGGTATCGCCTAAGACATCAAATCCAACAAGTGCTCCTGTATCTCCGACGCCTCGTCCAACTCTAGTAGTAAGTAGCAGAGAATTGAATCAATCGTTTGATATTGATTCATTTTGTTCTCTTCTCATCCAATAATCCTCCCAATACCATACGTTTACACAGCCGACGGATCCTCCTGTGGTTGCATGCGAGGATCGACGATGGTACAAGGCGGTCGATGGCAGCTGCACTAATGGTCAAAACCTTGAGGAGTCTCCTTCTTTCGATACATGGGGCGAATGCTGCACTGGGACTAGTGCAGTATCCTATAACGATTCATGCGATGAGGCAGGATCGGTATCATGCCCAGTCCCTCCCACCCCTGCTCCTGTGACATCTCAGCCAACGGTGAGAATCTTTGATAAGAATTGTGCAATGCTTGTGCAAGCTCCAAGTCTTGACTTTCTCATCCAATCGTAATCAAATGTGCTTTTCTTATTGTGACTCTAGCCGACGAGTTCTCCCACTAAAGCTCCTCAAAGTTCCGCTCCTACATCTGTACCGACAACTGAGCCAACGCAAGCTCTTCAGGCAACGATTTCGTCCCCAACCAAGGCTCCTCAAACTCCAGCTCCAACTGAAGCTGCTACACCTCAAGAGACTCCAGGAGAGACTGGTACTGTAGCTACTTCAACCTCCGCTCCAACCGAGACTCCTCAAACTCAAACTCCAGCTCCAACATCTGAGGTGACTTCTGCTGAAGCTGAAGGGAGTAGTTCCTCCACTCCGTCAAATTCATCTCCAACTACAGCAACGGCTCATCATACTTCAGCTCCTACACCTGAAGCAACTCCTGCCGGAGAGAGTGGTATCGCCGCTCCTTCAACGTCGTCTCCAACCAAGCCTCCTCAACCTTCTACTTCTACATCTGGAGCGACTCTTGCTGAAGAGAGAGAGAGCATTACTCCTGCTCCTACATCTACATCGACCCCAGCTGGAGAGACTTCGGCTGGAGACAGTGCTCAAACTACTCCAGCCCCAACACCAACACTACCCCCAAGCTGCAATTGGTGGTATGATTCCACCTTCCCAGTTGATGACAATTTATCTGGTGCCTGCGTAAAGGGTGGAACTATTTGGTCCAGCACAGCACGTTATTGCAATAAAGACGAGTGCTGCGAGGGCGTTTTTGGCAGTGGTCAATGCTCTTTCGTCTTTCCTACGGGTCCCACGCCCGAACCAACTACATCTTCTCCCACGTCCTCTACTCCTGCCCCCACAACTGCAACTCCTAAACCCACTACTTGTGAAAGCCGTATGTGGTACTTCAACGGCGAATGGTGTACTAATGATGACCCAGTACTCTCTTCCGGATTTGATTCGTCTGAAGAGTGTTGCATTGGAACCGACGCTTTTCAGCAAGGTACATGTGCTTGGTGCGACGACTGTGATGGAGGAGAATGCCACACATTGTCTCCTACAACAGCGCCAACTCCAATTCCGACTCAAATGCCGACTCCAGTGCCAACTCCAGTACCAACAGCCTCTCCAACTGCATCACCAACTCCAGCGCCGACCCCAGAGCCAACACGATCACCGTGAGTACATATGATTTCTTTTCTACACTTGTGCTTGTGGCTTCTTCGATAATCTCATCTAACCGACTGACTTTCCCTGTTTTCGTTGATACAGAACTGAATCGCCCACTGATAATCCAGTAAGTCTTGCTAAAAAGTGCACTCTTCTTACTTTTTTGGAGATTGCAAACAGTTTACTCACCATCCATAACTCCTCTTCTTTCCAGACTACCAGCCCAACTTTTTATCCCACGGTTTCACCGACATTCTACCCGACGGTTTCGCCCACACTATACCCAACAATTAGTCCTACTCTCACTCCTACGTCCACTCCATCCATATCCTCAAGACCATCCCTATTCCTCCTCATCCCAACCACTAGTAAGCCTACGATCACTCCCACAGAGAAGCCAGTATGGCTACCCATCTTTGCCAAGTCATCCAAGTCCAAATCTTCCAAGTCCAAATCTGCCAAAGTATCTCATTCCAATTCCAAGTCGAGCAAGAGCAAGAGTGGAAAGAGTAGTACAGAGAGCTCTGGAAAGGATGTTTTGTATCTTCAAGCACTTACGGACTTCACTCCGATTGCTACGAATGCAAACTCCGGATTTCATAACAGTAACTGTGTCTACACGAGTGTGAGTATTGTCACTCTTGCCATGTTCACTGGAATCATTTCCTTGTAGCGATATAGAGTGACACTTCTTGAGGAGGAGTAGATTTTGGGAAATAACATTATTTTCCGAGGATCATTGTAAAAGGCCCTGTAGGCAGAGAAGAATCCTAAATTTAGAACAACATAAATGTGATTATTACGAAAGATGTGATTTTTGAGATAGCATGAAAACGTGCTGTTGATTCTTGTCTCGACTGCTTGCTTCCCTTCTGCTTTTGCGAATAACACTCATGAAAGGAATTACTGTTTCAATCAAACGTATATCTTTATACCAACACATGGATATGGAAGGGATTCGTCATGGCTCGTACATAATCGATAACTATCAGGAGCAACTATTTCGAGTCAAGAAAAGTTGACATAAATAAGACTACATACTTCCAATGTCAAGTATTCCAAGACAATTACACACCGTGAAGAAGCACTACATCAAACAAACCACTTCAAGCACATTCATTTCTGAAAAAGATCAATATAGAGTCCAACTAGACGTTTGATGGAATCTTGCTCGATCACATCGTTGCGGGAAAATATTTTCATACCTTCGAGGGTGATGCGCATTCGTCAAACACGTAGGTTGGCGCTGGCTAGTAAGAGAAGTGCGTATTTCAAACTTTCCCCATTTCTGCCATGGCGTTCCAACTATATCAAATTGTTGCTGTTTACCACCATTGCAATACTCAAGTGTGAGTGTATCCAGCAAAATATCATCCGCGTGATTTTGATGTGAAATGCACAGATCTGGGGACATTGCCGGACGGATCGTTTTATCTCCATTGACACGAACAAATTTCTGCCGATGCCTTGTGCTGCAATCATCAATCTCAATCTTCATTCCTACTTGACATCCTTTGCGGGGGTCCCATCCCGGATTTCTACACTGCAAACAATACTTTTCCTCTGTGTATCTGTCTTGCCACGTATAGCCCCATTGCCAGTACATTTTAATCCTTGATACTGGCTCTCCACCTGGAATGGGCGTGAATGTAGGTGACGCAGTAGCTGATAATCCATGCATGCGATAAATTGAATGAATGAGAGAATGAAACATAGAATTGCAAAGAGAGCTCATGACATAAACAAAACTCACGTGTCCGCGTAGGCTTCCTTGTCGGACGCGGAGTTGGGCGTCGCGTAGGCCTGGGTGTAGGTTGGTAAGTGAACTCGGGTTTGATGCAAAAGTCCGTTCTAGAATCCGGTGTCCCCTCACAGCCTGGTAATGGATCTCCTTCTTCACGTTGATAACAGATGAGATCACCCTGTGTCAAAAACATTAGATGAGGATGAATATAAGTTTGATCATGTAGACAAAATAATGCAATCACTTGTAAAACTGGTCACACTTACAACACAATCTCTCTGTGTGTAGTGAAAGAGTATATTTTGCAGGTGAGAAATTTAGAGAAACACATCATGTGCACATCATGGAAACACAAACGAAACATCCGTATAAACACACACTAGCAACAAACTCCCACCACTTACATTACGATCACAATCTCCCTCACACTCTCCCAAATTCTTCTCTCTCCCCACCTTCTTAAAATCCCACAACCCACTCGGATTTTTAGTCGGAATCGGCGTTGGAACTGGAGTTGGCACCGGTGTAGGAAGCGGTGAAGGACGTGCCGTAGTCGGTTTCAGAGTTGGCATTGGGGAAATTGTCGGTGGTGCAGTGGTAGGCCTAGCAGTGACAATGGTAGCATCCGATCGGATGCAATAATCTGTACCACTGCGTTCTGTTTCTCCTCCAAGACATCCTGGTACCTTTTCAGTTGATTCACGTTGGAAGCAGATGAGATTACCGGCACAATCCCGATTTTTGTCACAGTCACCCTGACATTCACCTAATGGATAGCCGGTTGAAGGATCCCAGTCATTACCAATGTACTTTAAGCTTGATATGGGCGGTGTTGGCGCAGGAGAAATTGATGGTGATGCCGTAGTAGGATGTGCAGTCACGATGGTTGCATCGGGTCGGATACAATAATCGGTACCGCTGTTGTTTTCATCTCCTCCTAGACAACCCGGGACGGGTTTATAGGAATCAGTCTTACGTTGGAAGCAGATGAGTTCACCGGTGCAATCGTCATCTTCGTCACAGTCACCCTCACATTCGCCCAGGGGATAACTGTTAGTAGGATCCCAATCATTACCGATGTACGTAAGGTGCTTATGTGTTGGCAGTGGTGTAGGCAATGGTGTTGGAAGTTTTGACGGAGGCGGCGGTGTCGGACTAGCAAGTGCTGCCGTTGACGTTGATGTGGCGTTTATGTTGTAATAATAAACTTGTGGATTCACAAGTGATCGTTCTTCTTGTCCAACATGATGTGATGGTGCATCATCCTCCTTTGCGGCAGCTGTTAACGTCGCTTCACCGCTAGTGTCGTCTTCAACCTGCTGCTGTTGTGAGATTCGTTCATTATTTATCCAATCTACTGGTACAACATCACTTCCGGACACTCCACGGAGGAGTAAGACGGCGGCGGGTGATATGCAGGTTAGACGGCGGCGGGAAGTGGTGGTAGAGCGGCGGGTATTACGCAGTTTGAGCATCGTCATGGTGGTTTGTTAAAGTACATAGGTTTCCGTTATTCTATTGTCGTCGTTTGTGGTGTTGTGTTTGCCGTTGCTGTCAGCGTCGCTGGTGGTTGCAAAAAAAATTTCAGCGGAGAGATTTTTTGAATCTCTGCATGAGAAAGAACGGCGCGAGAAAGTACTCAGTTTGAGCCGGGAATTGAGCGCGAGTTCTCAAGGTGTTTCTCGCGAGCGTTGAGTGGGGTGGCACGCTTTTGTGGTCGGCATAATATGTCACTCACTTTGTGACACTTCCCGTCTCAATCACAAATGATCGTGGTATCATCCGTCTCTCAGCTCTGGAAGCGGGAACACATCCCGCAAGCCGGAAACACTGCCGGAAACACTTTTATATGGTTGTGCATCGATTGGCTGCTAGAGCAAAAGTATATACCCAGCGCCAGAATATCCACTTGCTCACTTGGTCGGGTCCAATGCCTACTTGGTCTCATCTTGATTTCCCTCTGGTGAGAGAATTTAGAGTGGAGTATGATTATCGCTAGCTCAATTGTAAGAGCAACCAACCGGAACTTGGTCGATCCTGGTTAGAATCCAGGGCTTTATGTTTATTTTATTCTTTTATTTTCTTCACCTCCTATACAATCGACAGCAGTACGCCGCGTAAATATCCGACTAAGTCTGGTTTATATTTATAGCCAGCAGCGGTGCAGCTGCGAAACATGAGTGCCGTCTCCCTGGAAGTCGTCTTCGGCCTGGGGGTGCTCCGCCGGCTGCGCCGGCTTCGCCTCAGTTCGATCAATCTGCTCTTTGAGATGTTCAAGAAGGAAATCCTGGTAGCAAAGCAAAGAGGACCTTGCTGCTACTCTCCGTGGACACCGGGCCGCTGTGATGCAACCAAGAGTCCACAGAGAGATGCAGCAGAAGAATATTATGAAATTGACTGTTCCAACAAATATCATTCTATTTCGTAAATGAAAATGAAACACAACGGCTACCAATGAACAGTGAAAAACATCCAGATGCAAGTCAATTTTTTTATGTTGCTTTCCCCAAACGCCATCAACAACGTCTCCTTGCTGAATCATCCATGATCGATCTACTGCGCCGGGTAACTTGCTCCTCGTGAATGGTGACATCTTATTACGACCATATTGTACAGAGAGGTTGCGTTGGCTCCTCTAGGATTTATAGGATTTTATTACATTTGCTCATCCTCCTACTTATTTCTGGCGCGCTCTGGATCTTGGATCTTGGAACTGCTTTTTTGCCTTGTGCCATCGCCGTTCTTCTTACTTGTCCTTTCATTGCATTGCTGGCTGGGCAACTACCCCACGACGGCATTAAGTACCCTTGAGCGCAGCCGACCAGAAGAATTATTTCATCATTTTACTGTTTTAGAAGCGTTGGTTCAAAATGAGCGAAGATAAAATATGAGCAACATGTCAGTTTGTGCTTCCTGCGGCATCGCAGAAATTGATGAGATCAAATTGAAGGAATGCGCTGATTGTGATCTCGTTAAATATTGCAGCGATGCATGTCAGATAGATCAAAAATCACAGCACGAAGAAGCATGCAAGCAGCGAGCGGCTGAATTACATGATGAAATTTTATTCAAACAGCCGGAAAGCAGCCACCTTGGGGACTGTCCGATTTGCATGATACCTCTGCCGATTGATCCAAAGAAATCTATCATTATGATGTGTTGCAGTAAATCGATTTGTAAGGGCTGCGATCATGCCAATTTGATAAGAGAGATTCAAGGGAGGATTGAACACAAATGCCCATTCTGTCGCAAACCCACAGTCGCAACTGATGAAGAATTCGAAAAACAAAATATGAGAAGAGTGGAGGCCAATGATCCAGTTGCTCTGACTCACGAAGGAATGCAGCAATACCACAAAGGAGACTATATCAAGGAATTTGAGTATTATACAAAGGCTGCTGAATTGGGAGATGCCGCGGCGCATTATAATTTGTCAGTTTTGTACAATGAGGGGCTTGGCATTGAGAAGGATAAGGGGAAGGAAATTTATCATCTGGAAGAGGCTGCTATTGGTGGTAATCCCTATGCTAGATTCAATCTTGGAATTGAAGAGGAGGAAAGTGGCAGTATTGAAAGAGCAGCGAAACATTCCATCATCGCTGCCACTCAAGGGCATGATAAATCAATCAAAGCGCTGATGGGGTACTTTAAAGAGGGATTTGTCAGCAAAGATGACCTTGCTGCTGCACTTCGTGCACACCAGGCCGCTGTAGATGCAACCAAGAGTCCGCAGAGGGAGGCAGCCGAAGCATATTATTGAATTCAGGACAACAGCAGTACTGAGGATTGTTGAAATCATACAAGTTGTACAAGTAGATGTATATGTTTAGCTCTACTCTCCAATTACCCTCTTGAATACTCGACTCAACACTCGCTCCTTCTTTCTGCCATTCTTCAACTCTGGACAAAGATTCTTCCGACTCCCATTTCTAACATTTTCAACACACTCATCCGCATGACCATTGCCCAAATCACCTCCCTCCTCATCCTGATCCTGCAATGATTCTTCCATCAAACCATGCAGACGCAAATAACACCACAACGAATCAGTCACAAACAACTCCAACTCCTTAATAAACACATCATCCTTCTCAAACGATGAAGCTTTCCCACCATGATAACTCCCCGTCAAGATCATCAATACAACATCTTGTGAATTCGAAAATGTGGATGATTTCGCCTTGACATCCTGTCCGTGTGTGCATCAGTACCAGCGCAAGAATAGCCGCTTGCTCGCTTGGTCGGCCCTATGCCTATGTCCTCATCTTTATCTTTATTTCCCTCGGCCTCGGCAACTTCAACTCCGACTCCGAGCTGTTATATCACTCTGGCATTGCATGACCATGACGTCGAGGTGATTGTTAGAAAATCCGCTTCAGCCGTCCTTCACGAAATTGCAGAGGCAGAGAGCTTGTGCCTTTGTTTGATCGTCGCTCCGTTCCTTGGTTGCTGATGATAATGTGCGAACGTAGCTGACTGGTCCTGAGCCGCAGTTGCGAGCCGGGCCATGACTTTGTCATGGCATCTAGTTGAGCATCTCCCAAACGCCTTTACGGGGGACGCAAATAAAGGAAGTCGATCCGAAGGCTGCCGCCCAGAACTGACCCAACATTTGGACGTTTACTTGCTTCAGTGTAAACTCTTGCCCGTCGCAAGCAATCTCGCTGAAGATAGAATAGCATCGGTGCAACTTTCGGTAGCTGCTCAGTGTGATAGGCTCGTCAACGCTATTGGGTGAGCATTGGTTCAATATCTCTAAGGGCAGTCACAAATGCCTCGAGTAGTGTACGATCAAGCACCGGCACTCCATCCTGCTCGCATAGCAAATTAGATGATGATGACCTAGCATCGGTTGCTTCAGTGACCTCGCTCCAATCTCATTTAAGTGTCGATCGGAATCGGACAAAGCCAGTATTCATCCCAGTTCTCTTCGAGAAGCAAGTGCTACGACTCTTGCCTACGCTGTCCAATTTGGCAACAAGTGCGCAGTGGAGAGTTCGGCAAAGTGCAGTAGAAATTGTGCCCGCTCTATTAGGCTGTACTCATCGACACGAAACAAGACATGAAATATCTAAGCTATGCTTGACACTTATGGGCGGGGCTGGGCCCAGATGATCCCAGACCCCACACAAAAAAATGTGTGACTACATCATGGCCACATACTGAAGTATGCAGCAGCCGTGTTGTTAAGTAACCGCCGCCAAGGAAAGGACACCGGGTTTATAGGAATCAGTCTTACGTTGGAAGCAGATGAGTTCACCGGTGCAGTCGTCATCTTCGTCGCAGTCACCCTCACATTCGCCCAGGGGATAACTGTTAATAGGATCCCAATCATTACCGATGTACGTAAGGTGCTTATGTGTTGGCAGTGGTGTAGGCAATGGTGTTGGAAGTTTTGACGGAGGCGGCGGTGTCGGACTAGCAAGTGCTGCCGTTGACGTTGATGGGGCGTTTATGTTGTAATAATAAACTTGTGGATTCACAAGTGATCGTTCTTCTTGTCCAACATGATGTGATGGTGCATCATCCTCCTTTGCGGCAGCTGTTAACGTCGCTTCACCGCTAGTGTCGTCTTCAACCTGCTGCTGTTGTGAGATTCGTTCATTATTTATCCAATCTACTGGTACAACATCACTTCCGGACACTCCACGGAGGAGCAAGACGGCGGCGGGTGATATGCAGGTTAGACGGCGGCGGGAAGTGGTGGTAGAGCGGCGGGTATTACGCAGTTTGAGCATCGTCATGGTGGCTTGTTAGAGTGCAAGGTTTCCGTTATTCTATTGTCGTCGTTTGTGGTGTTGTGTTTGCCGTTGCTGGTCAGCGTCGCTGGTGGTTGCAAAAAAATTTGAAGAGAGATTTTTTGAATCTCTGTGCCAGAAAGAACGGTGCGAGAAAGTACTCAGTTTGAGCCGGGATGAGTAAATATGTCACTCACTATGTGACACTTCCCGTCTCACAAATGATCGTGGTATCATCTACTTATCTCGCCCTTGTCATTTGTCGATTAGTCATCTGAAGTGGGAAGGCATGGATTGGCTGCTAGCAAAAGTACCCAGCGCCAGAATAGCCACTTGCTCACTTGGTCGGGTCCAATGCCTACTTGGTCTCATCTTGATTTCCCTCGCCCTCGGCAACTTCAACTTTGACTCCGAGCTGTTATATCACTCTGGCATTGCATGACCGTCATGCACTGGCCTTCTTTTGCTTTTGAATATGCTATATATCTACTTAGCCCAGCCAGCCAGGTCCCAGATCCCAGACCCCACACAAAAAAATGTTTGTGACTACATGATCTCATAAGTATGCAGCAGCAGTGTTGTTAAGTAACCGCCACCAAGGAAAGGACTCCCAGTCCCAGCCGATGTCGGGTCGAGGCTATTTTTGTATCGTGGCAAAGTTGAGTCAGTTGACAAGAAGAAGATTGCTTGCGCATATGTAAGCTCTACCACTTTCACTGCTGAAAATGCTATCAACAACTTGATTGCATTATCATTGAGAGTGCTTCGCTCAAAGTGGCGTGATCGACTTTCTTGCCGATAGTGGCAAAGACATGATTGGCAAGATAAGGCATTCCGACGATGTCCCCGGACCCAAAGAACAAGTAAAGTGACCCAAGGAGGAAGCTTCATGAGAAGGGCTTGGATGTAAATGGCTCTCGCTCTTTTCTCAACAAAAGAGTTGAAAGGGCCAATCTGACATCTGACAATTGACGAGGAGTTTCTCAATAATAATATGTATCTAATCTTATCTATTATTCCAGAGGAGAGGTATGGCATGGATGCACTTTCCACAATAAGTTCATCATACAACAACACTTCATCTCTCTCTCTCCAACTCGTTCTCCCCTTCCATCCCTCTCTATCATCAAACAGGCCGCATCTGCTCCATACACCTCCTAACCACATCCGCCGTAACCACCCTACTCCCCCCCTCCATCCTCCCCATCTCCTCCATCATCTTCCCCAACAATCCCTCCAACGCCTTATTAATCCTCCCCGCAATCACATTCTGCTGTGATCGTGGTAATGTCGCCATTCGTGCATTCATCCCTGTGGACATCATGGATTTTTGCATGAGTTCATTCATGTAGGTGCGTATGTCGTCTTCGGAGCGGAATTCTTTGTAAATTTCGTTTGGGTTTGTGGAAGTGTTGGTGGTGGATGTTGCACTTGATGTCGTTGTTGTTGCGGTTGGTTTGGATGCAGCAGAAGCAGCAGCGGCTTCGTTACCAAAAATACCAGTCAATCCACCGCCACCACCACCATCCACATCTTTCATCAAGACTTCCCCCTCCTTACCAACCCCAACAACACCATCACTTTCCACCAAGGGACTAGCAACCTCACCCTCCCTCCGAAAATTCATCATCTCCTCACTACTCAAATTCAATAATGTGACATTCGATATAAAAGCCACTTCTTCATTGGAATAATCTGGAAAGCCGAGGGATGGTAGGGGATCGTAGACTATTTCGTAGATTGGGATGCGTACTGTTGGCAATGGTTCTGCTGTCTTGTTGTTGGAATAATGCTGTTGCTGCTGCTGTTGTTGTTGGGAGAGGAGATTGGGATAATCTCGAGAGATTTTCCCACCGTGTACCATACCGTAATGAGTGTATAATCCTTGCTTGGACATGTTTTGTTTTGGACATTTGGGACAATTGTACGTTTGATTCTTGTCTGTTGTTGATGATGATGATGCCGCAGTAGGTGGTGGTGGTGGTTGTTGTTGTACCGCAGCCTTGAGAGGGGACCCAGCAGACTCGTCATTATCATCGAGAATGTGATATTCCCCCGAGGCCTTTTGGACGGTGGCCTTCCACCATACTGAGATCATTCCTGGTGGTGCTGGACTACTGCTGTTGCTGTTACTGTTGGTGGTGTCTTGAGCATTTTTAGTATTGTCAGTTTCGGTAGTATCAGTTGATTTGAGCGGCAATGGCTCTACATCGCCACGGCCTTCGTCCTCTTCGCCCTCTGTTTTTGGCAATCCCAGCCTTTTTCCGGTCTCCACAGCCGGCGGTGGCGGCGGTGGATCATCCTCCTCTTCGTCATTGATATTCCACTTGACTTCAATTCGATCGCCTGGTTTCAATCCTAGGATATTGGCCACGTCGATTGTTTCCATGTTGGCAGAGGCAGCAGCTGCGACGGCGTGCGTTGTCAAAGTGGCCGCTGCTGCAGGAGCCACTGAATTCTTATTTTGTGATTTATCCGCCGCTGGAATCTGTACTTGCTCCAAATCGTCGTCCACAATTTTGCGACGTTTCAAAGACGGCGATGATGATAATTTGTCAGAGGTGACATTATCATCATCGAGGGACAATGCTGGTGGTGGTGGCGAGGAAGAACTCGGCTTTGTCATTGCTGGTGGATCTGATTTGATGGGGCTGTTTCGTGTCAGAGCCATTTTTGATTAGGTATATGATGGAATATTATTAACGGCGTAAAACAGTAGGTAATCCTTCTCTTGGGCTGTCGGTGATTAATGCTATCAATGCTAAGAACGATAATTATTTCCACGACGTTAATGAAGAGCCGACGGCAACAGCACAATAATTCTCTCATGAGTGATGCATTTGTGTGCTCGTTGTTTTGTGTGTGTCGTGTCATGTCCTGCGTTTGAGGGTTTGGATAGAAATTACTTATTTTGGTTAGAAAAGTTTGTTGTATGGTTATAAACAATACCTTTCGGGGGTACTTTGTTGTGAGAAACGAGAGCAAATGAGTCTGCCCCCTTTTCCTCCTTTCTCTCTCCTTTTTCGCCACGACTAACACATCTTTGCGAGAGCAGGAGCGATACCCCTCTTGTTGTTGCGCTTTGTTATTGCCATCACCATCATCATAGTATCGGAGCTGCTTGTGAAATTATTATTATATCCTTTGAACGTCAGAGTAGATTAATAATAATGACAAAAGTACGCATCCAGAACGCCCAAGTATCCATCGGATGTTCACCTTCTCCTCGAGAGGGATGGACATCATATCGCTTCAACTTCCGAGGGTTCAGGGATCTCACTACCACGAAGAATCATTGCGTGATATCACCTGGGTTCACCTGTAGTGATCATGAGTGGACGCTTGACCTCTGCCCTGGCGGTGACAATTTAGCGACTGATGGATACATGTCAATTTATGTGACCCTTCGTTCTGAAGTGAGCATCGCGGCCACGCATGAAATAACACTCCTTGATAAATTTGGAAACGCAGAAAGAGTAAAGCAGATGACGGATCAGTTATTTGACAAGAGTTCCTGGGAATGGCCATCATTGGGATGGTGCAATTTCATCAATCGCTCAGACATCCTCGACGCATCAAACAACATCCTTGATAGTAGTGGAACGCTTGCAATCGTTGTCTCCATCAAGGAGGAGCCGACATCTGCATTTGTCCCTCGCAATCCATTACTCAACATGTTGCACGAGATGTTTAATGACGATACAACAGCCGATGTCTGCTTTGAAGTAGAAGTAGCTGACAGTGCTCGTTCATTCCATGCCCACACGTTGATCCTAAAGAAGTACGCACCCATGCTTGCTGATCTCATACCACATGATAACGACATGGAAAAATTGACATCTGTGCAAGTCGGTGATGTACAGCCCGATATCTTTCGCCACCTTCTATGGTATGTGTATGGGGGGAGCGTAGCCGAGGATACTGTGAAGGCACATGCAAAAGACATCATTGATGCTGCCGACAAATACTCTATCGTGAATCTCAAGTTGGAGGCGGAAGCAGCTTACGTGGAGTCTACCAATTTCACTGCTGAGAATGTGTTGGATAATCTGCTCTACGCAGAAGCAATGAATCTTGCTCTACTCAAAGAGGCTGCGATTGATTTCTTAGTAGGCAATGGAGAACAAATTATTGATGAGGTTACATTCTCCCATATCCCTGGGTGTTTAATGAAGGATCTCTTGGTTGCCACGACAAGGAGAGTGAAGGAAAGCAAGAATGAAGTGACTACTGATATGAACTTGATGCGCGTAAGTGAGCTGAGGAGGAAGCTGAATGAAAAGGGATTAGACGTGGATGGTTCACGTGAGGCGATGATTGCATCTCTCATTCGTAGTGAGTCTGTGGGCAACAATGCTACTCTCTTGGAAGCGGAAGACGAGGTGAATGAAGATGAAGATGAAGATGAAAACAATGCCGAGGAGGAGTAGAGGTACTTAAAGGGATTAGATTGCGGCCACCAACTAAATAGGTTATATGGGCACAAATTCCTCTAATAATAATTGCAGCATTGCATTACATATCAAAGGATTGATTCATACAGTTTGCATGAATATGCAGCACCATAATTTCAAGAAGCTCAAAGTAAGACAAGTCCTGCAATCAATTGGAGGAGATAGATCCCGCCCCGAGCCGAAGTCTCTCCTCGGCAATTTAGATTATTGTCCCCATTTTGGGAACAATGTACCAGATTTGTACCCAGCAAAATTTCTTAGTAAAAGTTAAAATTATTATCGCCGAAATGAAAATGTCTCAAGAAACTGAAACTTCTTGCCGCCACCTGCGATTTCCAACTTAGACGATCTCAAGGCCCGGCCCGATCGATCGATGTTCCACCAACTTTTGTGGATGACCCTTTTGATGGCATCATTTCCTCCTCAGCGGAAGTTGATTGTTGCATATGAAACCCTCTTCAAAATGAAGCGCACCCAAACCTTGTTTTGTACCTGTTAGCATGAAGGCACAAAGATTCTCCTGCTTCTGATAGAAAAAGATGTACCAACCCAAATAGAACTTCAATAATGTTCCCAACATGCCATAGATGTTTGTTGCATGCATAATCGGATAATAATAATTGACAGTATTCGCCGCTTCCAGGGCAAACTCGTACAATTCTTCAGCACCACACACCACAGCGATGAAGGAATACAGATGCTGAGCAACTGTAATGGGACCGGTCATCCACAGTAGGCACTTGAATTCGAGGAGAGAACTAAAACTGACCGTTGTAGAGAGGGCACCATTTGTTATCGTACCCTGAATGGGTTCAACGTACAGAATTGTTTCACTTCCATCGGATGATGTCACGTTGAAGAACGCATTAGACGAGCGTAGAAGTGAAGGTCTCAAAGAAAGTGAAGGCCTGCAACAGAAGATCCAAACGTTGGCATGGACGATGTAGAGGAGGGAATGGGCTCAGCGTACCAAATGTACCCATTTCCTTCGGATGACGTGCGATGGAAGTTACGTAGAGAACTTATGGAGAGAGTCGTAGAGGTGAAGATCTGATTCCACTGGGTACGATGCACCTAACATTGGCCCCACCGCTGCAGGATCATCTGATTCCACTGGGTACAATGCATCTAACATTGGCCCCGCCGCTGCAGGATCATCTGATTCCGCTGGGTACAATGCACCCAACATTGGCCCCGCCGCTGCAATGAATGGCCTCGCCGCTGCAGGATCTCTGCCGATGTTGCCCCTCAATGCCTGTAATGATGACTGATTGCGCTGGCAGCTAAGTGGAAGTTATTGAAGCCGATGAAAGCACGTGATGATGCAAAACACAAGAACAAACTAACTTACTGTAGACGCAACGAAACGAAGACGTGCGGTGTTAAGACTCAGGCGAAGAATACAGGGGGAGTGAGAGAGGCTGCAGCGGAGCGGAGGATTGCGTTAGACGCCGGGGGAGGGTCGGCTAGGTAGGTGGAGTTGATCATGGTGTGGGTGTGGTGTTCTGGTTTAATGTTGTGGAGAGCGCAGGTCGCAGGTGGGGGGTCGGTGGGTGGTCTTTTGGCGACGAATGCACGGAAGAAAACGTTTTGTGTGCTTCGGTTGAATGGGTACAAATCTGGTACATTGTTCCCAATTAGGGTACTATTAAAGTATGCCCTCTCCTCAGCTCCCAAACAAAAGCATTGTTGAAGGCAGAAGGATTTTTTTACGCCACCAGTGCTTCCCCACAATGTCGACGAATGCACCACGCCTCTCTAGAAGCTCGAGAGTGTAAGTAGGAAGAAAGAACTGGGCGAGCCATACTGACATAGCATCTTTTTGATCATCTCACCGCCATAATCATTCTTTGAAAATATCATCCATCAAAGCATTGGTTTTGGTGCCTTGTCATATAAAAATCGAAATACGTCACAAAGGTGTATCGCAACTCGCAACCTAGAGAGTAAAACCATCAATTATTGAAGTCTGCATACACCGGCGGCATTATTAAACACAGTCGTGGTCTCAATCTCGCAGCAACCGTTGATCGTTCAAAGTAGATCCATTTGCATGATAGATGACGACCATCCCACCAGGACAGCGGAGATCCGTCCCGTGTCTTTCTGATATCATGCCATCGATCCAATTCATACGTCCGAGGACCGTTGTCAAGCTTGCTATCGCGGCATTCATCGCCTTCTTTCTTGTAACAAACATGATTGATGAAAGGAAGGCGGAAGATGGCTCAGCACTCCATCTGCTTCGTAATGAACAAAAGGATGGTGACCAACACAACCATGTCAATGTTACCGCTTCAATAATATCGAATGTTTCGTTCAGTGACAATGAGCAAAAGTTACCAGACGATAATAAAAGTGATAATCATGGCGATCATCATAATAATTATTCCCTTGCTCAGAATGCTGTCAATAATACTTCGTTCAGAGTAGAGGATGGAACTGAAGGAAATAATCATGGTGATCACAACGATAATGTCAATATTCCCGCTACCATGGGCTACTACAATCTATCCTGCCCGTTCGAGATGTACAAGTATTCATGTGCTGCCATGCAGGATAATGAATTTGATGAACAAGTTACAGCTGCCTCAATGCAATATTACCAGCAGCATCTGTCGGAGATATGGAGAGCATTTGATTCCGTCTTCAACGATCAGATCAATCCACAGCAGAAGCCGAAACATATCTTCATGACAGGAGATTCTCTCCTCCGACAGGTATTTATATCAATGGCGTGTAATGCATTCTCTCTCAATGCCGTAGAACGATCGGAGGTCCAATGGAGGAAGAAGTGGCCCTGTCCGGAGGGTCTAACGAAGTGTACAATCACAGGAGGAATACACAGTGGTTTCGATGCAGCATCAGTTCGCTTTACAAATGGAATGGAGATACACTTTGTCCCTCATTCAGGGTTCAGGGTCACCGGTGAAGGTGATGTGTTGCAGAGAATGAAAAGGCAAGTTGATGACTCGGGGCAGATCGATTTTGGAACAAAGACAGCGTTTCCTCCATCGGGACCGATGGATGTTCTTGTGTATGAATTGGGCGCTCATCGCAATCCAAGAAAATCAAGGGAGATGCTCAACAGATTTGCATCTGACATTGCGATGCCATTAATGAGAAGCAAGAGCGAGCAGCGACCGAAAATAGTGTATGTCACGACTCCCACATCTCACTTTAACACCACGGACGGGCAGTATCTGCTGAATGGCATGAATGATGAGCAAAAGCAGTGTATCGATCGAGTTGCTCGCAATCCAAGGGCTGAGTTGGAAAAGCAGATACTCAAGACAGGGGTCAATGTGGATGTGCTTCTCGATTATGATGACTTGGAGCTAGGGGCATTGCACGTGCACAAGGGGGATTGTTTGCACTATTGCATGCCCGGTGCCGTAGATTTGGTGGGGGCACGGTTACTGGAAACGTTCAGTGACACTGAGCAAAAAATAGAAGATTTTGACAAAAGCGATAATCATGGGGGCCATCAAAATGATACTTCTTTCAGTGGCACTGAACAGAGAGTGGAAGATGGCAATAAAAGCGAAATAGAGGATGGCGGCGACGACAACAGCAATGGTGATCACAACGCCAATGTCAATATTCCCGCTACCATGGGCTACTACAATCTATCCTGCCCGTTCGAGATGTACAAGTATTCATGTGCTGACATGCAGGATAATGAATTTGATGAACAAGTTACAGCTGCCTCAATGCAATATTACCAGCAGCATCTATCGGAGATATGGAGAGCATTTGATTCCGTCTTCAATGTTCAGATCAATCCGCAGCAGAAGCCGAAACGTATCTTTATGACAGGAGATTCTCTCCTCCGACAGGTATTTATATCAATTGCGTGTAATGCATTCTCTCTCAATGCCGTAGAACGATCGGAGGTCCAATGGAGAAAGAAGTGGCCCTGTCCGGAGGGAATTGCCAAATGCGCAATCACAGGAGGAATACACAGTGGTTTCGATGCAGCATCAGTTCGCTTTACAAATGGAATGGAGATACACTATGTCCCTCATCGAGGGTTTGCCTACGGTAACAGGTCTCGGGGTGAACCTGATGTGTTGCAGAGAATGAAAAGGCAAGTTGATGACTCGGGGCAGATCGATTTTGGAACAAAGACAGCGTTTCCTCCATCGGGACCGATGGATGTTCTTGTGTATGAATTGGGCGCTCATCACAATCCAAGAAAATCAAGGGAGATGCTCAACAGATTTGCATCTGATATTGCGATGCCATTAATGAGAAGCAAGAGCGAGCAGCGACCGAAAATAGTGTATGTCACGACTCCTGCTCACTTTAACACCACGGACGGGCAGTATTTGTCTGGAAAAATGGGTGACGAGCAAAAGCAGTGTGTCGATCGAGTTACTCGCAATCCAAGGGCTGAGCTGGAAAAGCAGATAATCAAGACAGGGGTCAATGTAGATGTGCTGCTCGATTATGATGACTTGGAGCTAGGGGCATTGCACGTGCACAAGGGGGATTGTTTGCACTATTGCATGCCCGGTGCCGTAGATTTGGTGGGGGCACGGTTATTGGAGTCATTTTAGCCTTTGGTTCGGTTCAAACTACATAGTGGTTTTGCCAATATTGTTGCTCTCTCTACTTAGAGAGAAAAGGATGATATGAAAAGTCATGTATGAAAAAGTACTTGCCGCCTCGCTTGTGGCTCGTCTGTGCTTCCTTCTTGCCCTTGGTGCAGTCGACTCCTCGTTGAGTATTAGCTCAGGAAAGAGAGAGATTGCTCTAGTGGCCAAAAAGACTAGGAAAAGCTGAGAGCAATTCACGTCTGAGAGCATGGTGGAAAGAAAGACACTACAACAGTGCGACATATATTATACAATCAACAAGTACGAGTGGTCCACCATTGTTAAGGAAAAACGAGTGCTGTGGAACCGTACCTGGGACCTGAGTGACCTACAATGACTAAAAAGAGACGGGGTCATTGATGCAGGTACCTATTATGACTCTGGAGTCATTCTCGGATACAAAATGACTGAGCTCGCCGATGCCGCGTGGCTGCCTCCTTTACAGACTGGGAAGAACCAGACTATTTTTTAAGAACAATGACCCCAAGGCGGAGCGACATAGGTACATAAATGAATGTCTCTCACTACAACCCCCACACTACGAACAAACACCGCAAAGCAAACTACTTCAGCTCTTTCACTCAAAAGATGGATTCTGGATCTGAGCCTAAATCGGAGGACACTAATGAACTGTTGCTGTTGAATCAAAGTTCCCTTCCCCTTACGACGGCTGTCCAGGAGGAGTACATGCCTCATGAGGAAGACGTAGAGGAAGCAGGAGCTATAGCTATAGCTGAAAAAGTCGATGCTGCCCAAGAGGTGAACATTGGCAGATCTGTGTCAAGGAATGAAGAACAGAAAGATGCAGCTGAGCGGAGCGACACAAGAGGACCCAGACGTGCTCTTCCTCAGGCGTTGGAAGAGGAGGAGAGTGGTACAGCTCCAGCCGACAAAGAAGCCGAAGCTGCCCAAGAGGTGATCGTCGATGGATCTAAATCGGTGAATGAAGAGAATGATGAAAATGTAGCGGGCGATGAAGTTGTCAAGATGAGTGACACAAGTCAGGAGGAGATGAAGATGCCTCAATCGAAGGGTGCCATAGAGGAAGCGGAAGCTCCAGCTGAAAAAGAATCGTCTCTTGGATCTAAATTGTGGGACGAATCAACAAAAGAAGATGCAGCGGACGATGCAATCAAGAAGAGTGAGAGAAGTCGACCCAGATGTATCCCTCCTCAGGCCATGGACGAAGATAACGAGGAGAATGCTGCGGCCGATTTAGCAGGAGAAGTGGCCAAGCAAGAGAAACAAAGATTGATTCGCAATAGCGTTAAAGAGACGGGCACAAGGAGAATGAGATCTCTCCAGAAGATATGTTTGGCCGAGCAAGATTTCACTGAGGCTGAGGATGAAAAGAAGAAGCCACGTTTTCGTTGGTATCATGCCATATTTCTCTTCAGTAGTGCCAGTCTCATCGTCTGCCTACTCCAGTTGTTTACAGCACCACCATTCGGAGTATGGATGACATCTGCTGAAATTGAAGAGATTGGGATTGCACCGGAGGGGGGCTGCGAGGACGGGTTGGAGCATTGCATCTGCCCCAGAGAGACCATCTGCGCTACAAATATGTACTCGATTGTACTTCTTACACTTGCTAGGTGCTCTGCATTCTTCGACTATCCCCTTTATATGATGATGTTTCTATCCAAATGTCATAACATCAACAATATATGCCGTCGTACTGTATTGAGAGAGTGGATTGATTTTGCCGACATGCACAAAGTCCACAAGCTCTTCGGTGTTGTCGTTGGGATTGAAACTATGTCTCACTCATTCTTCCACATGTTGAGATGGGGATTGAATGGAGATATTAGCCTCTTGTGGGAGACCAACACTGGTATCACTGGATTGATCACAGTTATTATCACCCCTCTTATCGTTTGGCCAATGGTGGTACCTGCACTCAAACAGAACATGCAGTTTGAATTGCGTAAAGGTCTTCACTACCTTGCTGTTGTTTGGGCGATGGCTCTACTATGGCATGCACCGTCCAGGATATATTATCTGATTGGCATCCCGGCTCTTATTTACGCACTGGATTACTTCTTTGGCTTTTTTATCCGAAATACTTTGATTGAGAATGCCCACTTTGAACGATATGGAGAGAATGGCGTAGCTGTGAGTTCCAACTTGACATATCTCAGTATATGTATTCATCCTCCATTACCATTATTGACTCACAGATTGTGCGATTTATACCTTCCTCTCTCTTAATTAACACAGCTGCACTTTAAGAATCCACAGACTTGGGGGGAGAAACCAAAGACATCCTATGTGTACATCATGTGCCCATGGATCTCAAAGAATCAATGGCATGCCTTCACAATGTTCCCAGAACCTTCCAAGGAGAATCACACCATGTTGTGCATCGGAGCAAGTGGAGATTGGACGAAGGAATTGCACAACAAGATCAAGGTTCCTAGCTTTAAATCATTGTATGTGCAAGGACCTTATTTGTCCGAGTTCTCAGATAAAGCTGTGACTACTTCCAACGCTATTGCAGTTGCCTCGGGCATTGGTATTACCCCTACTCTTTCTCTCATGTTGAACTACGCAGGCAAGAAAAGAGTCAATATCATTTGGATGTGCCGTGAAGCCGGTCTTGTTGAGTACATCCTCCACAAGGTTGATATCGAAGCGCTCACGAAGAATTCATATGCGTTCATCTACTACACGGGCAAGCGTGAGTTGGCTCTTCCAAAAAATCTTCCTGTGAATCTCTTTATCTTCACCAGTAGGCCAAAGCTTGAGGAAGCAATTACAGGTATTGTCACTTCTATCCACTCCGGCGAAGATCTGCCCGAGGAATTATATGAAGCTCAGTTGGATATTGCCAATGTCCCGTTCAAAAAGCGAATGCAGGTTGCCCTGACCCGTGTCTTGGAGATTTATGGTGCTGATGAAATGTTTGCATACGCAGTTGAACAGACGCAGAAGGAGGTGTTTCGACATGCTAAAGATGAGTCAGCAATGGATGACTATGATCCCGAAGCTGTTCCTTTGACGGGCAATCCACGCCGTCATTCAATGCTTTCTTTTCCAGAGGATGCAGTCAGCTTGGAAGGTCTCGGTGCAATGATTGCGGAGTTCTGTGGAGGTATTGGCGAATATTCTAGTGCAGATCTCAAGGAAGAGTTCAGCGTAATTGACAGATATGGCACTGGTTTCATTGATAGGGAAGATTATGATGCATTCCTTGCCTTTTTGACAAAGAAACAAAGTCACCGGCAATCGACGATAGAATTGGCATCTCGTATGGATAGGATTTTGACGAAATCTCTTCACACGAAACCGGCTCATACCATGTCACTTGACACATTTCAATCACTTCATAGGCAGAAGACTATAAGACTCATGAAGAGTATGATCAATGAGAGTGATAACAAAGATGCATTCCACGATTGGAGTATCTTTTATTGCGGTGGGTCAAATGGAATCAAGAAGAATCTGAAGGAAATTGCAAAGAAGTACGGGCTTGCCTTTGCTGTCGAGAAGTTCGACTGGTGATGAGGATGCGGGAAGTTTGGGAGGGTGGCGGCAACTATGCGTTGTTGTATAGTCTTTAGGGGTTAGGTAGTTCGGGGTTAGGATAAGATGTAAAGGTTCCTTTCCCCCACAGTCCATAAATATATGATGATGCAGGTCCCTTTCCTCCGCATTGGGAAACACATGGACATGGGAATGAGATTTGTTTCTATACAACCAATCTTTTGATTAGTTTTCAGTCAGTTCTATTTAGTCCATCACCATCAAGGATGACATCAACGATGATTCTTTACGTAAATCTGACAGCGTTGACTGCTGGCGGAAGATCGATAAGGCCTGCTGGGCAAAAAATATGACATCTCGGTCACTCCCTGTACCTCTACTTTTCTCTTTCTCGATCTGTTGTTCAAGCACAGACGCAGCAAATTCAGCATTGGAACGGTCTAACAATCCCACAGTTACACCTAACACTCTACCGACATTTAAGCGGACATTTGGGACAGCGTCCGAAGCAAGTGACGCTGAAATTGTAAGAATCGACCTTACCGCCGACTCCTTCGTTGCTACTTCTGAATTGTCGCTATGCGAGCTGGGAGACATGTCCCCACTGGCCCCACTCTCGACAACGTCAACACGGGACGGGCACAATCCATTTGTGATAATTATTTCAATCATCTTCAAGCTCAGCATTCTTTGTTTCGCGTCTTCACTTCGGCTGCATGTTTTTAGATGTGGGACAACAATTTTTGCAATCCACTCTCCACCATCATCTTCTCCGTGCATTGCCAAATTACTTCCTCCCAAGCAAAGGCATTCTGCTGCTGTCTTCCGAACCGCATCCACCTTATCGCCCATAAGTGTCAAGCATAGCTTAGATATTTCATGTCTTGTTTCGTGTCGATGAGTACAGCCTAATAGAGCAGGCACAATTTCTACTGCACTCTGCCGAACTCTCCACTGCGCGCTTGTTGCCAAATTGGACAGAGTAGGCAAGAGTCGTAGCACTTGTTTCTCGGAGAGAACTGGGATGAATACTGGCTTTGTCCGATCGACACTTAAATGAGATTGGAGCGAGGTAACTGAAGCAACCGATGCTCTAGGTCATCATCAAATTACTATGCAAGCAGGACGGAGTGCTGGTGCTTGATCGGATCGTGCACTTCTTCTCGAGGCATGCAGTGACAGTGGTAGAGCTTACACTGCTTCATTGTGCGCGCAGCTTTGGCTCTAACGATGGAATATCTGTCAGCAGCATTCATGACATCTTTGGCATTTGCCTTCAATATATCCTCAGCTACGATCTCCCCATGCACATCATATAAAAGGTGATGAAAGATAACTAGCTTCATCTCCTCTAGTTCTGGTTGTATCATAGCAAGTCAGAAGCTTCCTCAACCGCGGGCAAGTTATCAGTATCATCTTTGAAGTTCCTCTTCAGTAATCGTCATATTTTTGGTGTATCCACCATTTCGATCGCCCCAACACGTATGGTTCGTACCAAACACCTCCTCCATCTGCCACCCCACCAAAGGATCTTCAATATCAATTTCAATCAACTCTGACCCAGGATATTTTGCAACTTCTTCTCTCACCCTCTTGACATATTCACAGTAAAAGCTACTGAATTCACTAACATTCCTACCCACTCCTTTTGGTAGACCGGTGATATTGGCTCTCTCAAATCGCATTCGCATATTGTTTTCTGGTTGCTTTGGCGGCCAATTTGTCAAGCTGATGTACCACTTTGTCATATTACGGAATGTCAAGATAAATGTCGCATTAGGGACACCACGAACAATCTCGTTCAAGTAGTTGACTTGTACTAGGTTCTCTGGACCTCGATCCATCTGTGCGTAGGCATCTACATTTGTAGTGTTGCACTTTGAGAATGGGGGTAGGCCAGCCTTTATTCCCTTTGCGATGCAATCTGCGCACATTTTCCCGCCGCCGCATGTCCAGTGAACAGAGTTGTATCCCCCACATTTGAAGTAACTATCAAGAGATGTGGAACCCATTTTGGGCATGCCCAAATTTATAACTAGAGCGTAAGAGAATTAGAACCGTGAGTTGCAAGAGTAGCCGAATATTAATATTATGAAATTGATAACTCACATGGTGGTCCAAGCGGTGATTTCGCCGCCACATTGCCATTACGTCTTGGTCGCAAGCAACTTTCACTTTTAGCTTCATCGGCTTCTTCCTCGGCGTTATCTTCACTCTCCTTCCGTTCATTGACAGTATTGTCAGAAAATAATTGAACGTCATATGCGTTTTGCAAATAGATTAGATTCATAAGCATTAGAGATGTAGCAATCAATGCCACAACTAGCCGAACAAACAGTCTCCTGTTTGTGAGTGGACTGTTGCTCATTTTTGTGTATTTATGAAAACCAAAAGCCTCAGAGACATCTATTGATAAATACTAGCTTCGCTGCTTCCCTTGCCTCCCTTAGAACTTCCCTTGCCCCCCTTGGAGGATCCACTGCCTGCGAACTGATATTATGAAGGTCTCTCACGTAGAGACCTGTACATCGATGTGCGGTAGTGATGAGTGGATGCTGGATGTGAGATGATGAGATTTTGCCATTTTGCGACTAAGTACCGCTCCATACAGAGGAATTAGTACAAAAATGTCCGTCTCAAGAAGGCCACAGACCTCCACTCAACATCGTGTACTTATGGAGCATGCGGCCTTGAAAGAGAGAGGGAGAGGGTTGTAGGGGAGAGGTAGAGATATTGATAGTGCTGTTGTATGATGCACTTATTGTGGAAAAGTGTATCCATGTCATACCCCTCCTGTGTTGTCGAGAATATCAAAATAGCTTAGAGCTATCTACACATCTAATGAGCCCTTCTTTTTGAGCAGATGCGACGTGTTGAGGAGGAAGTACGTATTGGAAAGAGAGAGAGTTGATAGTGTTGTCGTTTGATAACTTATTGTGAAAGTGTATCCCGGAGATAGAGATAGATTGCATACATCTTATTCTTGAGAGATTCCCTAATCCTCATCGTCGCTGATTGACTCCTTGGGAGCTCCTTTGCTTAATGCTTCAATCATTGCTTCGCGAGAGCCATCCGCATCAAAGTCCATCTCATACATCTTCCTCCTGAGGTCACTTACGGACATGAGGGTCAAACCATGGGCGCAGTATGTGTGTGTTTCGTAATCGTAAGCCATTTCGGGCACAGCTTTCTTTTTCTTCCTGGTAGTAGCAACGAGCACATCTTTGACGACATGCCCTGGCAAATCGTTGAAAGATACACTAGTTAGCAACTCTTCTCCATTATCTGCAAGAAAGTCAACTGCCACTTCCTTGAGGAGGACAAGATTCATCGCACCTGCATAGAGCAGATTGTCCATGACATTGTCGATTGTAATTTCGGTGGAATCCACATAGGCTTCTTCCGCCTCCAACTTGAGGTTCACAATAGAATATTTGTTGGAAGCATCGATGATAGCCTTTGCATGTGCCTTCAGATCATCCTTTGAAACGCTCCCCCCATACACATGAAAGAGTAGCTGACGGAAAATTTTGGGACTGACATCAGTGATTGTAGCTATTGCCATCTCTCCGTTTTCACTTGATCCACAGAGGGCAGCTAGCATGGGCGCGCATGTGTCCAAAATTAAGCGGTGGGCATGAAATAAATCATCAGAAGCCGCGGTATCACTTCCCTCTTCCTCAGCCGGCACACTAACCTCAAAGCAGACATCAGCAGAAGCTTCGTCTAAGAATAAGGCCTTCATCGTGTTGGCAAAAGAATTGGGAGGAACAAATGCTGTTTTCGGTTCCACCTTCATTTGAACTTTGACTCTCAACGTACCATTGCTGTCGAGGATACTTTTTGATGGATCCAAGACATCCGATCGCTTGATAAAGTCATCCCAACCTGTCCCGACGCTTGTGCCATCTTTAACATCAAAGAGGTGCTCATTCCGACCAGTCTTTAGAATTACGACTCCATTCACGTCGAGGATCTGAATTTCGAAGGTGGCAGATGCACTTCCTTTCGAAACATGAACATGGTTCAAATAGATCGACACATTTTCATCAGGAGCCTCGCCTCCACCGCAAGGAAAGACGGTTACATTCCACCATTTCCCATTGCATGAAAAAATAGGCGATTCGATTCCATGATCTCTTTCAGTAGATAGCTGCTCGAACGAGTGATAAAGGATTGTGAACGTTTTCCAAGTCTCTCCACGAGATGAAGGAGGTTTCCCCACATCCAAAGTGACTGTGTTGATGGATCGATGTTCTTTTAGCCTTGTCTTCATCTTTTTGGGGTGGGAATGAACAGGAGTAGGCGAATGCAGCATGATGGCGACCCTGAAAAATGAACCCGCATGACTGCTCAATTCAATAAGGAAGAAACTTTCTCATAGACTTTGCACATATAAGACTAATTTGGATTCATTGAAACAGAAGCGATGCACATGTCAACTCTTTACACCCCTCCTTATGTGTAAGCAGCCGAGCGCAGCGATGGCCAATCGACTAAACTTGCTCCATTGCAGCTAATCGCTACCTCACCCGCTGATAATACTCAAGAACACGCCGACTCACTTGGATATTGTCCATGCTCACCGGCCGCTCCAAGTACAACCCTTGAATATCCTTCACGCGAGACAACGAGACGTATGCTTGGCCAGCCTCGAACGTCTTGGATATATCCAGTATTGCACGTGACAATGTACTACCTTGAGACTTGTGCACTGTGGTAGCCCACCCTAACTTCAACGGCAGCTGCTTTCGAATCAACACACCCGGTCCGCCATCGGGGTTGTATCTCACTGCCTCAACCCTGTTTATCCGTTCCACCCTACCATTGTCAAATCTAACAACTGGAAGCTTATCGAAGGAATGAAAGTCCTGGACAACGCCCCTACTTCCATTGACCAAACCTCGATCGGCACCACTATCCAAATCCTTATTCCGTGTCAGCATAACCTGCGCTCCAATCTTCAATCCTACCTCATCTGGCAACTCTGCCGATACAGACGCCTTCATGCTTTTCTTTATTGAAGCAAGTGTCCCCGTTGGCATTGACTCTCTCCACTCATCTATCGCCTTGAACGATGTCAGTTCTCCCTCCAACTCGGCAAGACGAGCCTCATTCTCCGAATCGACATCTCGATTATGTGTATAAATCCTTGTCGGTACGATACCATCATCGGGTAAAGGATGCTCCTCACTAATAAGACATTTTCGATTGAAATCACGCAATACACTCGCCGGGACATTCCCAACTCGAACCATATCATTCAAAAACACTTCAAATTTCGATCCACTCTCCTGCCGTTGCACTTGTGACAACTCAAACGTATTGTCATGCAATCCCAACTCCTCCCAAACATGCGAATCAAAGCAAAATGGACGATAATTATCCACATCTTCTCCGTAATTCATTCCAGATCTATCTGATACAATGGGAGGCAATTGAAAGAAATCCCCACATGCAATGATTTGCAATCCACCCATTGCCACAGCTACCTTTCGAATCTCACGTGCCACTATATCCAATAACTCCAATAAATCAGAAGATAGCATGGACACCTCATCAATCAACAATACATCCGTTTCTTGAATTCGACGAACTGCCTCCTTGTTCCCACGTACTTTTTTCATGACGCTGGAGAGTGTATTGGTGGAGGTTAGTCCGAGACCTATTCCGAAGAAGGAGTGGAGGGTGCTGCCGCCGATGTTTATGGCAGCTACTCCTGTGGGTGCTACTGGTGCTACCTTGCGTTTGATTGATACTGTTTTGAATATTTGAATGTCCTCATCATCATCATCAGTGTTGTCATCGATTATTGCATTGTTGTCTTCATCATCACCATCATTCCCACCAAGCAACATTTGTATAATATACTTGGAAACATGACTCTTCCCAGTCCCCGCAGCACCCGAAATAAACACATTGGCAGGGTTCACCGGATCCAACACCTTTTCCGCAGCAAGACGCTGTTCCGCAGTTAGAGATTGCAATGTTATCAATGTCGGCTTGGGAATCTCCACACCACCACCACTCTTTGATGACCGATCAGGCAACACCCCATCAAAACACTGCTGCTGCACAATCCCCAAAATATCATCTCCATACAACTCCAACTTTTTCTTGCCAATCCCTTTGACCTCCAATAACTCCTCGTGAGAAGTGGGGAGTAGTTCGCATATTCCGTCTAATGCTGCATTTGTGAATATGGTGTATGCTGGCTTTTTGATTGGTTGGGATTGATTGATGCGGTATTGTTTTAGTTTGGTTCGTAGTTGTTCGATTTGTTCTTGTTTGGACATTGTCATCATCTTTGTTAGGGTGTCTGATTGTTGTTCGTTATTATTATCATCATCTGATGAGTGTTCGTCAAGAAGTAGTGTGGAAGATGTGCTGGATGTGTGGACAATGTCTTCAATTGATTCCTCTTGAATTGATGATATATCGTCGTAGTTTATAGCATAGTCTTCTATTATACCGTAGTCATCGTCGTCGTGAGAGTTTGCCATTACTATCGTGGACGTGTGAATTGTGGATCTGCTGACATCATGATGTTGCCTCCTCAAGTAGGTGATGGAATCATTGCTAAATAAAGATGATGGCTTGAATGATGATAATCTAACAAATCCACCGCCATGATGACCAACTCTCCGCTGCAGCGGTTGATTATTTCGATTACTAGTGATAGGCACATACGAGCAGATTGCTGCTCTGTGACCACTACTACTTGTACGTTTTGCAAATGATCGAGATATGGCTGATGTGAAGAGCATGATGTGACAAATTGAGATGATTCGATGGGCCATTTTTCTAACTGATGATCTAATGAATACTACACAGACGCAGATGTGTGAAACGTGGTGGATGTTGTTCGATGCTAGTTCAAGGCGCTTAATTGCAAGAGACGGTGATTATTAGATAAGTAGTGTACATAGCACAAAAGAATCATTGGTGGGTGTGTTTTGATGTTTTGTGTTTATTTCGTCGTCGGATTTTTTGGCACGTGACTCGACTCGACTCGACTCATTGGATCTGAACTTAGCGAATCGATCGGAGGAAGACACATTCCACATGCATCAGCCTTCTGTTTTGTGAGAAACACGTTACTTCTGACTCGTGGTGGATTTGTGGGCTCCAAGGTTTAAAAAAAGGCCATACTGAACAAGAAAAGCAGTAACGAAAGGACAAATTAAATGTCTCATCCTCAAAATATACCAAAAGATTGATACCACTACAAATTTGAAGAATTCCATGGAAGTAATGAGAAGGCAGTGGTGTGAGTCTGTAACGTCCGTTCAGTAACGAAGGCCTTCGATCGAAGCAAACGTGGTGGCTGGCCGGCTGGGTAAACTTTTGGATTTTTGCTCATCGAAACACACACGTCGTTCCTCTTCGCGATCTTGTCAAGATATTTCACACAAACAGTCATTGCATTGATATCCAACCAACAACAATATTAACTAATCAACCATGAGCCGCCGAGAATCCTTCGCCGTACAACTCAACAACCAACATCGCGGCCCTGCCGGACGCCGAGGATCCACCTACGCCCAGCGCCTCTCCCTCGCCGAACAAGTCGGCACCGCAACAGATGAAGTCACAGCGCCCTTCCAATCCACATTTGCCCCCAGCGAGATGCGTCAGTTGGCACTTGTGGCACATAACCACATGAAGCCGGCCATGAAGCAATTTATTGAGACTTATTCGGAGATCCTCAAGAAGTTTCGTATTACCGGCACGCAGACGACTATGAAGATGTGCAAGTCGTTGTGGGGGGAGGATGACCCCGCCATTCATTATGGGTTGACGTGCACGTCTGGTCCTTTGGGAGGAGATGCCCAGATTGCGGCATTGATGTGTATGGAGGATTTGGGTGGTATTATCTTCTTTGTGGATCCGCTCTCGGCTCATCCCCACCAAGCCGATATTGATTCGTTGCTCCGTCTTGCCAACTGTGGGAATGTTATTGTCTGCCCCAACCCCGCTTCGGCCTCCTCCATGATGCACACTTTGAGGTGTGCCTTGTTGAAGGGGGAAAAAGCTCGTGGAATGATCCCCTCCTTCTTTGAAACTTTGGAGTCTCCTGCCGTGGAGGAGTACAAGCATGCACAGGCTGTGGCGTTGGCCAATGTGATCAGGGGGAAATCTCCCGCTGCCGCTGCCCCGCAGGCAGCAGAACCACCAAAGGAAGAAAAGAAGGTGATGGATACTGGTAGAAAGGCAGTATCGTTTGGAGAAGATGATGTTGTTGAGATGGCTCCTGTGGAGCAAGGTGCAAAGCAGACTGGACCATCAATTTCGGACACTGAGGTTGATCGTGCTCTCATGGGACAAAGTATGATGTTCAGTAATGCTCGCCTTCAGGCTTTGTTGAATAATGACTCGGACGATGACTCTGATGATGATTCCGATGACACTGGTGATGTTGTTGCGGTCCCCACGGCCAAGGTGTCCAAGGGCCTGTTTGGAATCAAGACAAAGACTGCTACCAAGAGTAAGACGAGGATGAATATGAAGAAGTTGGGTAAGAGTGTGAGGAACTTGATTATCAAGGATTAGGCAATTATATTCGATTTGTTTGCTTGTCGTTGTCATCTGTTGTGGGTCATTGGGGGAAATTTATTGCATGGAAGGACTGGAATTGCGAAATTGTTAAACCGTAGTTAGCAGAATCTTGTTTTCATCATCTATTATATATCTCCACTTTCACACTTTGAAGGACGGCGCACAGCTTTGGGTAAAGCAAGTCAATAAAGCAAGCTCTCTGCGTTAGTAGTGTTACGGCTACAAATTCGCTGAAGTTGCACGTAACGCCGAGCCTATGCTATGACCCCGTTGAGACACATATCTTTAAATTCATACCCTGTTCTTCCTTCCCCGCTTCTCTTGCATGGCTCCATCCTTGCCTTTTGATCTTGCTACAGAATATGTACTTGCTTTCCAACACCACACACACTGCCTTTTCATTGCGCTGCCGCAGGGTGTTGGAGTACATACTATCTTGTCATAGCAAGACACCTGCAAGATAGACGTGACTTTGCGCTCAATGCTATGTACTCATAAAACAAGCAAACAAGCAAACACTAAGCGCAAGCACACAAACACAAATCAAAGTCAAAGACTAAGACAAAGAAGATGCAGGAGTACAAGGCCAATGTGATCGAGGGGGAGTCTCCCTGTGCCTCAACAGAAGAAAGCAAGCTGATTGAAGCGGATAAAAAGGCAGTATCGTTTAGTGACGATGTTGTGGAGATATGGTGGGAGAATCCCGCGCCAGAACTTTTCTATGTGTCTGATGAAGCGGATGCAAAAGCCTGCGAATCCACTTCCAAGAAAAGTCTGTACTCTTCAAGCGGGCCATCGTTCAGTTGGTCATTGATAAGAGACCAAAAGGTGACGATGATGAGAATAGTGCGGTTGATCGTGCTCTCACGGGACAGAGTATGAGAAGTGCTGCTATGGGTAGTGATACTAGTAGATAGGACGTACTTACTGGTAAATCGACTCAAATTTTTGATGTTAGGTAGTGTAGTCGAATATTGACTCTAGAACAAAAGTAAGACTACTATTAGAAAGCTCTACTCCTCTACTGTTCGATGGATGTGCTACTTTTGTTATTTGGTCCAATACGGGCCGATCTAGGTGCATACAAAGTTAAGCGTGTGTCTGACTTTGACTGTGGCTCTATTGCGCCTCGACGCTCAATTCGATGGACAAAGCTAACCACGCGATTGGAAATTGAGTGGAGATCATGATGGTGTGCTTTGTCCATCGAATTGAGCCACTGTAGCGGTAGGAGCACAATTTTCCGTGAGACGTCTATTTTGTGCGATTCGATTTTTGATGGCTTCATTTTGTTAGTACGTACCTAGCGTAGAGAGGCATTTCGTCGCAAATCGCCTCTCCGCATGCCGATGACATTGAGGTGGTTGTTCTCAGCAACCAAGCGGCCAATCAACATAATTCCACTTGCAGAACTCCTCTACTACACCCAATAGACGCATATTGACACGTTGTGGTGCGGGAGTATTCCAATCGTGGGCGTAATTATTGTCTAGATTCAGTCGCCATTTCGCCATCGTTTCCAGACGCGACATAGATTCATAATTACGTCTTTGGCCACCCTACACCGCATCCTCGTGGCAGAAATTGCACGGGACTTGTTCTCTAACTAATAGTTGGTCCTAATTTCCATTAGCGGGGTGTTGACAATGGTCAGCTTCCAAAAGACGACACTCGCGATTGGGGTGTTCAACTCCCTCCTGAAACAAACATTTCACCATCCGGGGGAAACAGGCAGGTTCACCAGGGAGAAGAGGCGATAATACTCGGAAATACCGAGACAGAAGATACTCATGGTGCGGCATTGCTGGGGGGAGTTGTTAATCGTCTTTAGCATTGTGGAAGTAGATAAAATAAAGTCAACGCGTTTGGCCCAATCATCCCCTCTACCAAATGTGACATATCTCAACATCCTCAACTCTCCATAGAGCAAAGCATTAGAGTCCCACGCACAAGCTCACGTTGGTAGCATTCCATCCCCAAACGCATACATTCGAGATCCACGTATTGTCGTTCCGGCATTTCAGCGTCGGGTGACGCTGAAATGATAGATGTGATGTAAATGATAAGGTATGTCACTGAAGTGGATTGGGCTATCACTGACTCGGAATAGAAGATGTTGAAGTGTCAGGTATCACTCCAGCACGAAGGATGCTACCAGTTGTGATTAGTGGTCGCAGTCGTCGTTGAAGCAGATGTTTGTTGGAGGAGAAAGAAATCTGGACATAGTCGCCACAAGGAAAGCAAGCGTCGAAAGCGTCAGCAGTGTAACCAATCTCATCATTTAATCCAAGGAACATTCGGCGAGAGCGACGAAGATTCTCGTGGTGGCCGTGAGAAATATGGCCCGTTTGATGTTGACGTTGTTATGTTGACGTTGTATTTTGATGATGTCGAGGAAGTTGCCAATGGTACGTTTCAGTGTGTTAGAACTCGCCTACGACTACTCTCATTGTGGCGACGAATTTGCCACCCTCCCTCGAAAGCTGATCAATTTCTCAGAATCCTATTGGCAATGATGAGTACAAGAGCATCAACCAAATCCCCAAAGAACAAACTCCAAATACTCGGCAGACTTCTTCTCAGATCAACGTTTCGGCTGAGGAATACTTGCTGTAGTTTGTGAAAGTTGACGAGTAAGTGCATTTGGCTACAGTGGCTAACAGTAGAAGCCAAGAAGATGGGCCAGCAAGATGGAAATAGAAGCATTTGTGCAACCACTGCTGAGACCACACAAAACAAACTCCCCAACTGATCTTGAGCTACCCGATTAAACTGAAAACGACTTCGTATTGTGAGTTGTAAGAGAGACTTCAGATAATAGCAATAATGAAGATGAAGAGACCGCCGGAGACCAACTTTCAAAATGAGACTCTTTGTGTATTGTTTGATAGGTTGTACGGTTGTGGTATCGATGTAATCACTTCATCAAGTAGAAACTCCTTCTTTCCCTCCCCCCTCCAATAGTCACCATTCTATGCCGTACCAATCTGCTAAATTATTCCAATTCCATGCAACTCCGACAATGCAAGCAATGTAGTCTATATTGCGGTTATATTCGTCGCATTATAACGTTCGTATGGCCATGATATCGTCCGTGATGGTTAAGATTTGCCTCCAGATGGTAATTTTCCACTCCTCAATTGAAGATGCTATTACGACCATGACCGTCATTTCCGATCAACATTATGTTGACAACGGCCGAATATATAGACAATGAGTTGTCCATGGAGCCGTCATTCGACGTGTGAGCAGGTCGGGAACATGGTGCAAGGTGTTGCCGAAGAAGTGGTTTCATGTTGTGTGTTGTTCTTTGAAGGGTGGAAGGTGGGCGCGCCAAATTTCAGACCCGAATTTCACCGGCCGGGCCAGTAAACAACAAGACCCTTTTGCCCCCCTACGAGCAGCAATGCAAGTGATGAAGATGAAACCAACGATACGAATGTCCAGGCATGGCCCCAGTGGACCAATGTATGCGAGATGGGGCGGTGGTTTGATGATTTGATCGCTGCAAGAACACATATAGACGAATATTGGTCATTTAACTAGGCAAGTGCTAGTGGAATGGATATCACCATAACTACATAACTAGAGGACCTACAATGGCTCCGTTTGCGGTTCATTGGTACTAGGGGTATAGGGAAACTGTTTGTGAAGTGTTGGGGCGATTTTCCAAAATTCGCTTTGTTAGTGAATTTAACTAGCGTCACCACCCATAGCTGCACACCTCCAGGCTTTGCAGATTTAGATTGGTCAGATGACGAGGATTACTCAGAAGAAGAAGATTGTAACGATGATGATGTGGTTCTTACAGATCCAAGAAAAAGGTCAAGGAGGTATCGAATGGATTGTTTGTTGAATCAAAACTTGTAGTTCGATGAGCAAGGAGAGGATGGGAATGAAGAAAAGTTGGGCAACAGTGTGAGAAAGATGATGATATAGTATGATAATATAACAGTTTTCATGAGGAGCTGATGCTCTTTGAGGGACGTCTAGGATTGCCTGAGAAGGAGCCATCTACCCAGCTGATTGATGCCAAACACTCCGACTCTGACTTTTGGCTGGCCAATTTTGGTGTCAATCCCGTCGATCCACATGCTCCTGATATACTCGACTTGATTGCTTCAATCTTGGTGAGTAAAAATCAAGTATAGGATTCATTCATAGAAGTTTTGATAATATTAATAGAGACATTCTCCACGTCACAATTGTATTTTGTGTGAATATGATGTACACAACTCGGGTCTCCTATGCGGTAACTTCCCTGAGAAATGCCTTTTCGGTTATACCCAGCAAGGCCGCAGCTCGAGCATGATTTCTTTGCTCTTTCAAAATATCAATCAACCTCATCTGCTTCTTCACCAGCACAAGAAGCTCCGACTGACATTTTTCTAGAGTATTGGTGCGCTGCTCCATGCTCCTCCAGGATTCGTCATTGCTCCTATCATTCTCCTGCTGCTCACATTGGCATTTCAACCTGTTCACTTGCTTCTCGTGTTCTTGTTCTCGCTGCTTTGCCAAGGACAGTTGTTTTGTGAGGTCTCTTTGTGCGGTTAGTAGCTCCTCCCTCAAATTTTGCATTTCATCCCCCTTGACTTTTGCGTCCGCAATGGCTTGCCTTTCTTGATCTTTTTCCTTCTCTGCAAATTGGCGTTGGAGTGTGAGATTATGTTGAGTTTGCTTTTGTAGACTAATTTGAGTCTTCTGAAGGAGTTGTACGATTCTTTCATTCTCGCTCTTGGCCCTTTCTAGTTGAATTGCCAGTGCTGATGCCTTTGCCTTTTCTAGTTGGAGTGAGTTGTCCTTCATAGTGGGGGGAGATGTTCACAAGAGGAAAGATAGTAGGAGCAATGGCTGGGCTAGAATTTCTTGATTCTTTTGCGGCGGTGGAAGCTCTTCGCGGCGCAGAGGATCCAGATTCACGATACTGCTTCGGTTGGTGTAGGAGGTTAAAGTTCAAGAGGAAAGATATCGTAGTAGGAGCTTGGAGTGGATGGGAATAGATGACACACAGTTTTCAACGTGGATTAGAAGATGTTGTTTGCTTAAACAAGTACAATATAATAATAAACTCGTTTCGTCGATGACTTCCTCATCAAGCGCAAAATTTTTGGTGTGCAAATATTTAAAGTTCAAAATTCAATCTCTCCCTTCTCTTTATGAGTCTGTTCATATCGAATACTTCTCTTTCATTCTGCCAGCCCAACTTCTACTTCTAGAAACACTCCTTCTTTTGCTATAGCTGTTTCTCAGGCTACACTATTGAATTGAATCCATGACACGCCGTTTTACCTTGCCATTCCGCAGATCTCGCCGGCAAGAAACTGAAGAGGATGTGCCCTATCTTGACGGTGAAACACCCCCTGAAACCCTAGAAGAGTTGGGGCGTCTAATTCAAGAACAAGGCCGCTGCCTTGATGAGCTCACAAACAGATCGAATAGTTTGGCAACGGAGAATATCGTTCTTCGGGAACGAATCTCCTCCGGCATCGACAGTGTTTCCAAGTCAAGTCGACGGCGTGAACCTCTTTCGAGCATCATTAATACAAAGAAGAGGATGCAGGGTGATGACATGCTCCAAAAATTCAAGGATGAGAACGAAATGCTGCTCCAGCAGGCCGATCTGTTGGCAAAAGAGTTGAACGATGCACATTCTTCTATTGCAGAGAGAGATTCTAGTATTGCATCTCTGAGCCACGAATTATCGGGGCTGCTGGAGAAGGCCCGAACATTGAGTGAGTACAGAGATAAATACATTGTCCTTCTATATCATCATACTGCTTATAAATCTGTTCTAAACTACTCTTCATCTTTATGCAGCGGTCGAGAAGAAATCATGGAAAGCAGACATGCTCGACAAGGCGGTAGAGATTGAGTCTCTTCAAACACACGAGAAGCAATCCAACTCCTTGAGGTCCGAACTCTCCGCAAGAGTTGAACAGTTACAATCAGAAATTGAATCAACTCGAGCTGAGGCCGAGATGCTAGTATCCTGCACAAGCCGTTCGACATCTGAGATGGAAGGATTGCGTACTACTCTTCGGTTGAAGCAAGATGAAGTAGAGAGGCTAGATGGAGAGCGTCGGGGGATGGAGCGAGAACTTTGCTCGGTGCGTCGTGATGCAAAAGCAAGCAAGGAGGCTGCAAATCGATTGAGAGAGTTGAATGGTCAACAAGAGTTGCAACGTAACGAGCTGCAGCAAAAGGTGAAGGATTTGAGCGAGGAGCTTTGCAAGAGTGATCTGAAACATCACAAGCTGCAAACAAAGTCTGATTTCCTTGAGAAGGAAATGGACGCGATGGCAAAATCTCACAGAGAAGATGTCGCCTCCATCACTAGTAACTTCTCCAAAATCAAGGAGCAACATGCCGTAGAGGCTCAGGCGAAGGAGACTGTCATCGACAAACTACGTCGAAGAATATCCCAACTGGAGATTGACAACTCGACCAATCAAAGAGAGAAGCAAAGTCTAGAACAGCGGTGCCATTCTCTGACAAGCTTGCTTGATACCATTCAGAAAGATCACCAAAGTAGCTTCCAAGAGACACTGTATCGTGCCACAGATGCTGAAAATCAGCTTGAGAGAAAGCTGAACGAGGTGAAGGACTTGAAGATGACAGCTGTGCAACTGGAGACGAGGCTACAAACAACACAAGCAGACGCTGTAGACAAGGAGGCGAGGCTGATCAAGGTTCAGACTAGCTTGCAGGACGAGTTAAAGACAAAGACCATGCAGATGGATGCCCTCTCAACTCAAGTCGACCGTCTTAGAGAAGAGTCAAAGCAAATGCAGCAAGGCCACGAAAAGGTACTAAATGACTTGCAGCAAGACACTGAGAAGCGGATTAGATCGGCGGATATGGAAGTCGAGAAGTTGCTTGCACGTTGCAAGGGACACAAACTCGATGCAAAGAGGAGCGACGACTTGAACAAGAAACAGTCAGTCATGTATCAAATGCTGCTGGATGAAATGGCTGCCGAAAAAAAGGATCAGAAAGATCAGATGGAGGCGGTAATTCGAAGTGAGCGAGATGTGAGCACCCGCCTCATGACGAAAACGCAGGAGCTCAACAGCACAATTAGCAAGCTATCAGCTGACCATTTTCTATCAAAGGAGGCACAATACACTCAGATGAACAAGATCAAAAAGCTGGAACAAATCGTAGCATGCGGTGAGGCTAAGCTCAGAACAATGGCAGGTAACTATTGCAAGCTATCGGATGTGCATGAGCTTCTCATTGGCAAGGAAAGTGAGACGAAAAGAAGGCTCCACGAGACAAAGATCGAGTTGGAGAAGATGAAGGCGGCAACACAACACATGTAGTACGAAGGGAATACTGCCTTCTCTATCAGTCATCCTTTTTGTAGCAAATTTAATATATTTTATGTCAATGTACTTCTACACCTATCCTATACAATTTTCCTCCACCTATGCAACAATATTAATATCTCTAAATCAAGTCACTTCTGACTTGTGGTGTCTCTCGCATTCTCCGGCGAAGCCATTACATCAGGAGTCGGCGCTGCCTTACAGCTAATATCCAACAGCTGGCTTTGCGTCACTCCATTGACTGCATCCTCAACATATTTGGCAAATTTCCACTTGATCTTTTGCCGAATGATGCTTTGTGCGCTGTAATGGAGAAAAGTCGTGGTGGACATGCTCCTTCCTCCTTTCCCTTCCTGAATCATGAGCTCCTCGCTGTCTTGTACATTCATTGGACGGTAGATTGCAGAAGGGCTTGGCAAGCCTGTCTCTTTGTCAATCACTGAATCATACCTCTGTCCTTTCGTTAATTGCCCCTGAAAGTTACTTGAAGGATGAGAGGGAAAGCACTCCATGGTGTCTTGCTTGAAGATAGACCGAGCAGAGCCTACTCTCAGAGTATACCCCCTTCGTCCTGTAGTTGACTTGAAGGGAACGGATGGATTCCTTGCCACTGATCGGTGTAAAGTGAACCGACTAAAGACAACAATATCCGTCGGACTAAGGCTTGGAATGACCATCTCCCGATCCAATAGCTGCGTACATTCAGATGACATCTTGTCAAACAAATTCATCGCAAAGCAGGGATGCAATGAGGCATTTTCGTCTACTGAGTTGGCCCATCTATGGCTTCCGGGCAAGAATGCCAACCCTCCACCAATATTTCCATCCACCTCCTCAGACGACCACCATATCTGTGTCCCAGTAGTAAATGATGCATTGTAATTCTGTGGGAATGTTAAGAAGTCCCAGTGCCACTAAAGCGCAAGCAAAAGATGAGAATTGATGAACTCACTCTTCAACACAACATCGTTTCTACTCCACCAAACTTAAACTTACCTGAGGAATGCACGGAGCTCCACTGGGCATTTCCAGGATTTCCGAAGTCACCTTGAGAAAGGTAGATTAGAAGGACATGAGAGCAAATTAGAGATAAGACACGTGATAATTCGGACGAAACCCCATGATTGTCCAACCCAGACTTACCATGTACGGAACGTCTCCATCCAACGCCAAGGTCGATAACATGTGGGATATCCTAGGCTGTTGCCAGAATCGATGAGTTACAGATGAGTGGTAGTGTTCTCCATGGAATTTACGTGAGCATTTGGTCAGCAAATCAGGAAAGGCCAACTCGTTCAAGTTGTGTGTCACAACCTTGTCCAACGTCTGTGACTCTCCTTCGGTCAAGAAATCAGGGAGTACTACAAAGCCATCTCTTAAATAATCCTGACGTTGTTTTTCAGTCAGAGGATATGCACTCCCCTCGGACAAGTCCCACAAGGAATGAATCTCCTCGGATGTTACGACCCCTTCTCGGATGTAATCCATTGAAGTTAAGATCTTCCCACCCACATTCTGTTGATATTGCCGCTCTGTGAATTTGATGAAGGTATACGCTGCTCCAATAATAAGAGGGAGCCATTGGATGATATTACCCAAGAGCAATACCCACTGCCGTTTCTTGAGTGAATCTTGCGTTTTCAAGAGGTTGATAACTGTCTCGGGATCGATACTCCCACGATTTTTGGAGTCAAGGCTTCGTGCAAGCTGTTCGTACTTGTTGAGATAACCCTTGTGTTCTTTGTCGTATTTAGAGGAGCAGTTGGAGAGTTGACGATGGACGACCTTGTTTCTATTCGGAGGATCTCCTTCTTGTGGAGCACTTTCATTGCCCATGCCTGCACTGCTGCTCACTTCTTCTTCGTCCGATGCGATGTCAGAGCAAGTGCAAGTAGAGCTCGTGCTTGAGTTGGAGGATGACGCGATACTCATTTGTTGTATTTATGTATTGATGTGTTTGTTGCATTCGTTGTAACGTAATGCTCGTTAGTTGTGAAATGGGGATTCTGCTCGAGAAGCGTTGCTCTTTGACCAAGAGAAGCAAGACTGGACCACGCACTCAAGAAGCGTTTAATTTTGTGACCAAGATGTCCCAAGCAGACCAAAAACGACAGATCAATCACGAAAGACTATCTAAATCACGGACAGGACATTTACGGACACTCTCGGGACTGACGTCACAAGTCTAGAGAGAGGCATTCTAGCTTAACGGGATTCCTTCCCGCAAAAAACGCAACCCTCAAATCATCTCAAAATCACCGCTGCAAAATTTTGCATTGCTATGCTGTCTTTCATGATTGAATGCACACGTTTACGCCGCTGATGATCGCGTTGTTGCTTTCTAAATAACAGAGAGACGAATTGAAGTCGAGTACTGTGGCGCCTTACATAAAACGAAATCACATAGCGAGGAATTAAAAATCAAAGACATGTCATTTGGTTCAATGAGAACTTTGCGGTTGAGTGAACTTATGAAACGAGAGTCAAACATGTCAACAACACTACCATCATCACCGTCATCAAACGAGAAGGGCAGCAGCACCACCACCAACCCACCACTATCCTCCCTCTCCTGGACCCCAGCCCAAGACGCCGCCCTCCTCACCCAAGTAACCCTCCAAGGTCCCAAAAAATGGTCCCGCATCGCCTCCGCCATCTCCACCACCCACAATGGCAAACAATGCCGTGAACGATGGGTCAACGTAGTCGATCCATCCATCCGCCGAGGTCCATGGACCAAAGAGGAAGATCGGATTTTATTGCAGTGTATACGTGATGGGATGGAGAGTAAATGGTCCCAAATTGCGAAATTGCTGGAGGGACGGACGGATAATAATATCAAGAATCATTGGAATACGAGGAAGAAGAAGGTGGTGGGGTTTATTAAGGAGAGGGGGGGGGAGGGGGATTGAGTTTTTGAAGGAGGAGGAGCATTTTGAGGAGTGTTTGAGGTTGTTTAATAGGGAGGAAAAGAATGGGAGGAGGAGGGGACGGAGTGCTAGTACTAGATCATCTTTGGAATTGGTAGGTGCAGTAGCAGCTGCAAAGAAGAAGTCACCGTCACCATCTCTTCGTAGTAATAGAGGACGACGATCATCAAGGTCATTGTCATCATCTGCTTCTCCTGCACGAAGAACAAGGTCATCATCTGCGTCACCTTCTAGGCGAAGGTCATCACCACGTAAAAGTACCGAAATGAAGGATGCATCAACACCTCTGTCGCCATCTGCTCCTTCTCCTCTACGATCATCTAGGTCATTGTCATCATCTGCTTCTCCTGCACGAAGAACAAGGTCATCATCTTCGCCTTCTAGGCGAAAGTCGTCACCACGTAAATCTACCGAAATGAAGGATGTATTGTCATCACCTTCGTCGTCACCAAATTCCTACGAGATTGAATCTATGTCTTTGGATGAGTCGGGATCCAAGACGAAATCATTGGTAGCAGCATCAGCAAAGAAGAGTAGAGGACGATCTTCGAGGTCATTGTCATCATCTGCATCTCCTTCACGAAGGACAAGGTCATCATCGGCGTCACCTTCTAGGAGAAGGTCGTCACCACGTAAATCTACCGAAATGAAGGATGTATTGTCGTCACCTTCGCCGTCACCGATTCGGAGATCATCACGTAAGAATAAAAATGGTGGGGTGCAGACTACTTTTGCAATGTTTGACGGCGATGGCGATGATGATTCTTATAATGCAACACCATCTCCTCGTCGAAGATCGCCACGGAAATTATTGGCAGATGATGTTGCTTCCAATGTGGCATCAATGCCAACAGCACATGACAGCAGCAGTGACAGTGATAGCAGCAGTGATAGTGATAGCGATAGTGATAGTGACTCTGAGCAACAACAACAACCGCAAAAGCAACCCCCTCATCCAAGCTGGCTACCATCCAACTGGAAATACGAAGTCATCCAACGCAGGTATGCCAGCAGATCAGCTTCTTCAGATACTTATTATTACTATTCGCCAAAGTGTGGATTACGATTCCGATCCAAGGCGGAGGTGCAGAAATTTCTGCATTGTTTGGAAGCACTGGGTGATGGTGGAAAGAAGGGGGGGGATGATGATGGGCAGGATGAAATGGATGCGTATGATTTGTTTAGTGGTAGTTTTTCGGATGCAAAGTGGAAGAAGAGGAGTCGTAGTATTGTTAGTGAGAAGAAGAGGCAGTCACCCCGATTTCAACGCAAGCGAGGGTATGATGGGGGAGAGGATAATGGCTTGTTGGCGAGATCGACACGGAAGAACCGGAATGTGCCGAGGAGACGATATTGTGATATTGAATGGGATTCTTCTCCTTCTCAGGATAGTGGTGGTGGTAGTGCTGCTGCTGCTGCTGCTGCGGTGCAGGATTCTGTATCGTCACGTAATGTTGGGGTGAAGCCTGAGTTTATTGCGTCATCATCGTTGCGGTCTTCTTCTCGTCCCCAACGTGGTGCGACAACAGCAGCAGCAGCTGGGAAGAGAGGAGCCAGAGGGCGGCCCAAGAAAGAAGTCTCCGTTGGAGATGTTGGATACACATTCCGCAAAAAATTTAACGAGGGATGGTTTACAGGCAAAGTTGTCAAAATTCGCCCGGGGGCTGCACATGATAAAGATCGACGTTGTCTTTACGAAGATGGAGACGAGGAAGATTTATCATTGGATGAATTGAAGATACTTGCTTCGTTGGACCCGACGTTGGTGGGGTTTGACAGCGCTGATGATATTTCTGCATCTAACTTACCAAAGCCAGCCAACGGAAAAGTTTATACCAAGTTGGAGGCATTGAAAATCATTACGAAATTCCCAAAGAAAAACCAGATTGCTTCTGGTCCAGATTATTGTGATGGGAGGGAGCGTGGAAAGGTAATTAAAGAAATGACTACCAAGGGGTTGGTCCCAATATCGGAAAGGAATTTGTACAAGTATGTGTTAAAGTACGAGGCAGGGATTCCAATTACGTCGGAATGGCTTGTTAGCACCAAGCATAAAGATGTTGATTTGATTGTTAGGGATTCGAATCAACCGTGGTCCAATCCAATTCAGCCGAGGTCCTATTCAAATCAGAGGAGGAGGACCACTCCAAATCAACTCAGCCGCGACCTGACGAGCAAATTAGACGAGTATTTGGAGATAGAAAAGAATAAGAAGTGGTACGAAGTGTTTGAAAAGTTGAAGGCATTCAAGAGTATGCATGGCACAGCTAATATATATTCTAAGACCCCAGGGGCTGATGAAGAACTCAAGGATTGGACGAAGCAAATGCGTTTCCACTGTCGTAAATTCGTGAGGGGTGATACGGAAAACGTCCGGGTTGATGAGATGAGGTTCGCTCTCTTTCAGAGCATCGGGTTTGAGTTTGACCTGGTTCAACGTTCTTCTAATCCTTCCAATCCTTCTTCTACCAAGCCCCCTGTCAGAAAGTCTGCGCAGAAAAGGGAATTTGTCCCGGACGAAGTGATTTCTCAGACTCCTCCTGCTTCCATGCCTAGTAGGAAGAGGACCCGTGTATCAGCAGCTAAGGAACCAAGTCCGGAAGATCAAGAGGTGATTTTGTTGGATTCGTTGAATGATGTACCCTTGGACAAAACTGCAGAGTCCACGTTACAATCTAACCTTCAAACCGTGGGCGGTGTAGACTGCGACGACGAATGTGACATTGACGTAAACAGTGATGAGGAAGGAGAAGACAATGAATGGTTGCACAAGGTAGCATCACTCCTTACGACCGAGAAGCCGACAAAGGGACAAAAGCGTCCACCGTCAGTTCCTCCCTCTCGCTCAATATCCAGCATCACATCAACGTCTCCACCGCCAACGTGGGTGACAGCTGTTCCGGATGCGGTAACATCGAATCAATTCAAACCCCCCGAAGTTGTTCCTGCGGCTCAATCGAAATCTATTTATCAAGCTTCATCAGCGACAGGTAGTACGATGGATAGAACAGCCATTGGCGACGAAAAGAAGAAGCGGAATTTGGTTGACAACATCTTCTATTGGATTTGCTCATGCGACACTATGAACAAATATCGCTCCATGGAATGTTCCTCTTGCAACGGAGATAAAAATGCCAACTCAAAGCGGTCTCTGATGCTTGAGAAAGCAGAGAAAGCGGTTGATTCAGACAAAGTACAACTTGTGCAGGAAGCTTCTCAGTACATTCCGGCAATAGACCGCCAAGCTATACCGGACAAAGTTATCGCCTATCTTCTTCAGGAAAAGATCCCCGGTGTGACCTTTTCTGCATTTTGCCGTAGTCCTTCAAACGAGCTTGATGATTATTTCTACTGGCTTTGCGGCTCATGCACGATGAAGAATTCGTACTCGAGGTCTAATTGCACAGCTTGCCTTCAACCTAAGAGTGCTCTTGCGGACGATTCATCATTGCTTGCGATCGCAAGAGAGGCAGCTGAAAAAAGTAAGACGGTCAAAGAGGCGATTGCTTTGATTCCCGAAAAAGACAGACGTGCCATACCTGAGGCAATTATGGATGGGCTTGTAACGTGCGTTGAAATTATCGGCAGGGGAAGAAGTAAGCGAAGGTGCAAAGCCGCAAGGTGCCCAGGCATTGATTATTGTGTGTCCCACTGTGATCCTCTTCTCATGCAGAAGTCTCTCCTAGCCGCCCAAGGCAATGCAGGGGACGATTGTTCATCGGGCATTGCTAGAGGAATCAACAAGATCAACGAGTACTTCCCCACATTCTTAACTGGAATTCATGATAAGGTTGTCAACAATCTCAATTGGAGTGTGAATTGTATTGAAGATAGTATCTTGTGCGGAGAAAACAAGCCATTTCCACTTGGTTTGAAGGTTCGCAAGTTTTTCCTTGGGTATGGTTTTCATGATGGGAGGATCGTCAAAATTGTTCGCAAGAAGCTTGTCGACAAGGAAGCAAAAGAGCAAAGGCCAGTTTTGGTGTATCGAATTGTCTACAACGATGGTGACCAGGAAGACTTTCTTCACCACGAAATATCTTCATTGCGTCAAGTATTCGACCAGGCGAATGTATCTCCAGAAGCCTCTTCATCAGTCCAGATTCCTCCCGGAACTTGCTTCGAACTTAAGACTGGGAACACGGTTACAGTTGTTTCTCACAAAACTTCCCAGATATTTCGGAATCAGGAGGAAGGGGACCGGCTGGTCGTTGAATTCGAGAATTCCTCAAAAGAAGCAGAAGTCGATCTCTTGAAGTTTCAGCTAGCTGTTGTACGCAAAATAGACTCGTCGAATTCTCGTGGAAATAACCGTGATGCTCCCTTCCTTGAGTGGCCTAGACATGGCCATGGACTGGTGAATGGCTCGAGTCAATCAGATGAGTACGATATTGGTGAGGGCTTGACACTGAGCCGACAGCTTTACAAGAGTACGAACAAAAACGACGTAGTTCCCTCTTTTACCTCCAGTGCGATCGACAATCCACGTGATGCTCGACCAGGAGTTAAAGTGAGAATGTGGGATCCAGCAGAATGTTTCAATCACTTATCATATGATCCGTATGCAGCAACAGTCGTGAGTCTTCTTGCACTGATTTCTAATTCCTTCTTAACCCACCCTTTCGTTGTTAACGCTCACATTCTTTTGATTGTGACTCCTCCTTCTTCTCTAGTGTGAATTCTGCGGAGTGGACAACAACGCCAATCAAGTCGTTATATGTGATAAATGCCACTGCGGTTTCCACACGTATTGTCTTAGACCTGTGATGGTGAACATACCGAGGGGTGATTGGCTTTGCTCTGCATGCTCGGGAAGCTCCAATAGTGTTCCGTTTGAAGTATACAAAAATGGCATCAATCAGCAAGACGTGATGAGCTTTTTGGGTCTACCTTATCAAAAGGCAACTCGATTCTTCAATGAACATGCGGAGGCAATTGATCTTTTCAAGGAGAAATCTAAAACTGCCACCAAACAGCGAGCTCTTAGCCTTCAGATCACCTCTAAATATGTGACATTTGAGGTGGGCAGCATCAAATTCATCCGAGCTCTGGAGAACAGTGACTGGCGTTTACCCGTGCCCTTACTGACCAAGAAAGAATGGGCAACGTCGCTTTCTACAATTGTAGCAGCAATGAAATACTGTGGAATGGTCGATTACAGTGCTGATCTATTGTACCCACCCATCGGGCATGCAACCGAAGAAATGAACAATCCCGACCTCGATGTTGACAAGATCCACCCAATGAGCAAACGAAACATGGAGATTTTCAAGGCTTTCAATCACAACATAAAACATGGTGTATTCCCTCCAGTCCGTGTGGTGTACGACGAGAACATGGGCTTCAATATTGAAGCATTGGCTCCTATTCAGAAGTATACTTTGGTGGGAGAGTATACTGGCGATGTCGTGACAGTCGACAGAAGTGGAACCTCAAACTCAGATAGTCTAATGTTGTTACTTCAAACGGAGGACCCTGAGACAAGTTTAATCATCGATCCAACTCAAGCCGGCAACTACAGTCGTTTTTTTTCAGGCATCAACAACAGAAATTTGCTGAGCAAGCGAAAAGCAAATGTGCGTACGAGAAGATTTGCTATGGACGGAAAGATTCATGTTGCTCTGTTTACGTCTAGAGACGTCGAGGCTGGTGAGATTCTATCCTATGATTACAATGCTGGACATCAAGGGAAATGTGTCGAAGAATGGGCAAAGGCTGGCTTTTATGACACGAGTAATTTCTTCTAAGTAGAGAGAGAGAAGTAGGATTTGGTATTGGGTAAGACTGGAGTACAATACACAAAGACAGTAAATTTATAATCCTATTCTATTGGTCTCCACATTTCTGCTATCCCAATCGCCCCATCCAGTTCGACTGTAGGTTGCAGTAATATATCGATACACTTCAATCTTCACTGTCTTCAAACAATCCTTCATCCCCCCTCCGATTATTTCAATTGTTTCAGATATGCTGCAACAAATTTTATCCCCAACTTTCGTGTTTTGTTATCTACAAAATAGTACAGCATTCGTCCGGCGTAGTCGAGTTAAATGTATGACATCCAGCACACCTCCACGTCGTTGCTCCATCAGGAAGATCATACGGCTATTGTTTGGAACATAAAAGAAGTATGAGAATTAAATTATAGAGGAAGGATATTTTGATGCACAACATGTGTGTGTGTCCCACAGCCAGCAGTTCCTCCAGAGCCCCCCTACAATGTTTCTGCAAATCATAAATGAAAGATGACAATAGACGCAACCATAGCAATTCAAACTGCAACATTTATTATGTAAAACTCACCGCACGACACTCTATTGTTTGGAACATAAGATCAGAAGTGTGAGAATAAAATAATTCGAGCGGAAATTTGAAGGCACACCAAGTGCTTCCCACAGCCACAGTTCCTCCAGCACCCCTCGAAGATGTATCTGTAATCATAGTTTATCATATCAAACGAAAATGACAATAGACGCAATCATTACGATTCAAACTGCAACTATTTATGTAAAACTCACTATTACAATAAAATCGCCCGTGACCAGCCGGAATAGGAGGTCCTTGGTTTCCACCACCCGCGGCCGATGACACCTTTTCATCAGCCTTTTCTTCAATACCCACGGCAGTTACCACGGGTAGGCCGCCGTTGACTGCTATCTCGGGCTCTTCTTTTGTTACCGTCATGTTCGTTTTGACTTCGTTTGTTGAAAATGAATAGGCCTGTGGGTATAGGGGGCGGGGGGCGTTGCCCACTAACGAAGTTGTTTGATGAAAATGAAAATGAGCCTGAAATAGGTGATTTCAGGCTGATTATGGTCATTTTTACACGATTTTGACAGATTTTGACACAGAAATGGCCTAATAATTGGCTATTTCATCAGAGGTGGGCGCCCACGTGGGCTGCGCCCACTATCGCGTTTATATCCGCCCCCTATACCCACAGGCCTAAAAATGAGCCGTCTCGAATTTTTGAAAAGCAAGATCCCTCCACGGCTGACGGCACGGGCGATTTGCACAGCGTTCGAATCTACCCGCACGCGCACGGCCGGTGTACGTGGGCCGTTGATGTTGGGATGGGCATCTGAGCTCGAAAGGATAACTCTCGAAACAAAATTTGCTCCAAAGGATAACCCTAACATTCGCAAACCTCCTGGGCAAGCTGTTTCTCCGGAGGTTCCTCCAGAGAAAGGTTATCCCGTTCGGTTGCGATCCTCTCTTTGTCGGTAAGTTGAAGAAGAAAGGTTTCACGACTTCGATTCCCAAAGGCCAATCAATGCATGTGGGTAAAGGCTGAAACTTGCACAGAGGGCGACCGCAACGGCAAGCGGTGTTGGACACCATATTTACCCACGGGACATTCCACATTCCACTTCCATTTCACAACCCCAAGGTAACAGAAACAACAGCAACAATGATGAATGCAGCCGCCTTCCCCAACGCACAAAGAATGCACTACGAAGGTGCCGCCTCCTCTTCCACTGGCGGCGGAGGTGCTGGCCACCGCACGATGATCAATGAAGCCATCATCCTCCCCAAAATTTCTGCCGACGACCAGGTGGCACAGCGAGATGACGAGGAAGAATCAACCAATGCGAGCGCCACCAACATGGTGCTGTGGAGGGGCAACTTGGTAGCCGAGAAAGAAGCCATGGCACTCCGTCACGTATTTGATGATATGCAGGATCATTTTGGCCACCAACGGGCCGATCCGAGAGTGAGGTTCAATGCGAATCTTGTTCGTCCGAGCCGAGATGGGATGTGGTTTGGCGATTTAGACTTTACCTATAATATCAACGGCGAGCACTGCAATCTAGGTTACCTTGGCATGGACGTCTGTGTTGATCTCTGCCCCAAGCTTGTACACAAGCACGGCCAGTTACGGTTGAAAAACTATGGCAAGTCATGGGTGTATGTGTATCTTCCCCAATTGACGTTAGATAAATTCAAATCTTACGTCAAGACTGGAACAGGATGGGACGTGTCCAATGAGGGAACTGTCTACGACCCAAACAGGAACCTCGTGGCGATTGAGGCTCAGTTGCATCATCAAACTGGACAGCCTAAGCCCAGCTTTTGGGCAGTAAAGGACAAGGATGCCCCTGGAGACATGTCCTTTTCGCGCATTGGAACTGTCCAAGAAGTGAATGAACACCCTCACCAGCAGCGTGTCCACAGAGGCGTCGGGATCTTTTCGGTGTCTATGGAGGTGGAGGGGAGTCCAAACTTCAAGCCTACGCCTCGTGCAGGGGATGAGGCCAATCTTTGTTTCACTCTCGTGAGTGTCCGTACATGGGGCGTTACAGATTGTGTTGCACCTATCGTGCATGCCCCAAACAAATGGTATTAGGTTTTGAAGTAGATATCGTAGTCGCATTTTGTGTATTGTGTCCAACGGGACGTATTTTATCGAGAAATACCATGTTGTATCAGTGGACGATCCAATGTGGTCTGCAGAGATTGTAGAGAGGGCTAGCCATTAACTTAATAGGATGTGTAGTCAGAATAGTTATTCAACAGTTGACTAGACACAAATAATGTAAAGTTTCTGCTCATGACAAAGAAGTGACGATGGTCAAGCTTAATGGACAGTGTGTTCCTATTTTATGTTACCGCTATTAACTACTCTATGGTACAACGATTGTTGGGAGAGCCTTCAATTACGTGGCTCCGCTAGTCTCAATGTTCAAACGCAAAATTGAGTGGCTTGAAGAAGATGGGAATCTGGTCAACAACAGCACTCTTGAGCGCAAACTCTTGCGCAGCAAAACCAACAATGGCCAGCATACCAAGGCGACCGTTGAATACTTCGGCCTCTTGCATAAATCGCTTTTGTTCATCAGTCTTTCCACCCAAGTTTAAGGGATCAAAGCCGTAATCAGTTGGGTTGAGTTTGCATGACATATTATCCGCAACACTTTCAGTGATCTCCAAGGCAGCTGCCACCGCAATAGTAGCAATCCAAAACGCCGGGAAATGTGCATGACTTAATCCATCATTGAGAATAGAAGGTACACGATCATTGCTTGCAAGTAAAGGAGCCAAGTCAAATGCATCAGCGATGTTCTTATGCATCAGCTCTGCGATCGGCCACCCAACTGCAGCAAGCATCGCAAGACGTGCATGCTTTAATTCTGCCTTCCTTTGCCATTGCAATGAGTTGGCATCAGAAGCAAAGTTGAATGGGTCAAAGCCACGATCACCCGGCAGACTGCCATCGAGGAGGGCAGGCCGAGGAAGGAACGGCAAGGCGGCTGATGTTTCCACTTCACCACCAGAGACTTGGGACTGGTCACTGTAGAGACGCAAAGGGTCGAAGATCTCTTTGGTTTCAGAAAGCGTGGAGATCTCCAATGGCTTGATGAGACCATCCAATCGTTCGGGAGAGTTTGCAGAATAGAGACCGAGAGGGTCAAAGATTGGTTTTTCGGGGGAAGGGATGGTCGCGGCATCTGCTGCTGAGATGGTGGTTTGCATAGGCACAAGCCCTTTGGACGTGAAGGCCACGGTGACTGGAAGAATGGAGGAGAGAGCAATTGCAGTAATCTTCATGGTTGAAATAGATGTTTGTTGTAAGACGATGAAAGTTTATGAGAACATCTCGTTCTTCATGTTGTGTATGTACAACATGATGCTCACATGCTCTGCTGATTCAGATGTGTAGGTGACTCATCGGCACCATGGTCGTGCACCGATCACTCGTTAGTTTGCTCTGGATTTAGCTGTAAAGCACAGTAGCATCATAGGGTGGACTCAGCGCACCATCTGGACTGCCTGCTGTACTGCTGTGTCAGCTTTTTGAGTTTATGGCCAACCGACCTGCCGATCGATGGAGCTCTAAATTAAACCCGAGCGGGACTTAACTTGGATGAACTTGTCCAAGACCACCAGACGCCTGTCTGAAAATTAAGTCATCCATCTTAAAATACGTCCGGCGCAGTAGGTACAATAGGTATATAGCCGGGTCCGATCGATGGTGTCATCATGTCAGAACAGCATACATAGCTGAAAACTCATGGCATGATGGGTATGTAGTAAAGACAAGTTGTCAGTTAGTAAAGATGTCTAATGAAGCATCATCCTATTCATTTTATTCAGTGACGGATCCGGTACGTCAGCAACGACCCAGTGCACCCATTTTGCGGTCAGACATGTTACTGCTATTGGATGAATTTAATTTTCATTTCGGCACATCAAGCAGGGTCGGCTTTTATTGTGTACCTGTTAAAAGCAGGGTGACAGTGTTGGATGACATTTCAGTTGCCAAGGTGTTTTCAGCCGATGATGTGTCTTTATCACTATTTAATGAAGCCGATGGTATTCTTTTAGAGTCTAATTTGGCGCATAAGTTTAGTAGCCGACGTAATATTTTGATGGACCTCGATGTTTGGCTTTTTTGGGACATTATAAATTTGAAGTCTGGTTGGTTTGTGCTTGACATAGATGAATTCAATTCTATGCATAATCATCGGCATTGCAGGTATATAGCGCTGATTCGGATCCCTTTGGTTGGGCGTGATAAGTTAGGAAATCTACATGAGTTGTATAATCCACCCTGTGATTTCTTTTGTTCGATTGATGCTGGGTACGACGTTCTTCGTACCGTGCTTCAGTTCATCGAGGAGTTTGCGAGTAGCTTTAATTGGGGGGAGAGTTATCTGTGTAATGGGGTTCTGATTAAGTCTAACCAGAAGGCCTTTTTTAAATACCAGCTCCAAAAAGCAGAGAGAATGATCCGATATCTTAGTCCGGCAGCGGACATAGTAGGAAAACTCGCTGAATTGAACGCCATTGTGATGGGTTTCAAAGGGCGACTTACTCGTGACTTTGATATTTGTTCTTACGAAGAGTGCAAGGAGATACTGGCTGGACAATTAGTCTTTTGGATCAATTCCCTTTCAAATGAAGACAAGACACGTCGAATAAAATTGTTCTGTGACGTAAACAATCTGTAACAGTTGGGATCGGGTGGTATTGGTGTTTTCTTACAGTCCTCTTACTTTAATGTGTAGTAGATAGTGGTTATATTATTTATAACTCCTGTCCCTGTTGCTTTTTTGATTCGCTATGAAGGCGTCCGGCAGCAATCCCAAATACTTACTTACATACTTAGATACATTGACTGCATGCAAACGGAGCCAAATTTTTGACGCTTGGTAATACTTAGCACAGCGCTGCGCAGGCCAAACTTCGTGTCAGGAAAGACAGAGCGAGAGAGAAGCCAATCCATGGTCATGTGTTCGATCAGCCTTGCTGCCCTGGCCGCAGCGAGATGTGGTACTTCAACTTTGGCATCAACATCAACGGTGAGTGGGTGCAGAATGTACAAGAGGATTACCTATGATGCAGAACAACCTAGCCTATTGGCGCTCACTTTTGAATGATGCCGCAGCGAGTTCTGTTCGTATAAATGCCTGAAGAATGTACCAATAGACGAGGAGGACAAGATAGACTGTAACAAAAAACAACTAAAGTATATTTATGGCTTTAGTTTCCGTATTCTTTCCTCTCCCCACATGGATCATCTCAGCTCACCACATCATGCACAGTTTCGGTTGCTTTTACTTTTCGGGTAAGTTGTTGATGCACACAACCGTTTCCAACACGAGTTTCCAACCATAAAGGTCAACGGGCTATTTTCGATATTTTGAAGTACCTTTCTCTTGAGAAGTAAGTCTAATGTGTCGTAGGGCCCGATATACGTCCTACAAATCGGAATCCGATCACTTTTTGAAGGAACAACTGGAAGAAATGAAAATGGCCCTCTCGACTCTCGACAGGTTGATGAATGAATTCAAACCACCAATTGACTGCAACGGACAAAAATAACAATACTTCTCTGGATATTTAGAGAACAACGAAGTTCTTTTAATTCTACGGCATGGCTCTGACTGTCTGCTCACAAATTTACAGCAACTTCTTTTGGCAAAGATGAATGGTAAAAAAATGAGCAGCAGCGACGGTGTCGAGACACCGTCTTATGATGTCGCTCGCAGAGACGATTCGATTAAGATGGCCTCTCAAATCAATGCCGTCCGAAATAAAGCCGCTCACAAATCTCACCCGGCACAGAGAAACGACGAGGAATCCGTGGCTTCATCGGTGAGCTCCTCCAAGATAGAACAGTGCAGGGGCAAGTCCATGGCAAAAATACGTCGTCATGTGTTCGATGAGTTAACAAAAGTCAAGTTCAACACAAGCCTTGCTCACCCGGGCCGCAGTGAGATGTGGTTCGGAGATCTGGACTTTGACTTTGACATCAATGGCGAGTGGGTGCAGGATACCTGTAAACGAGGCGAGAGGTAGGAGGGGAGGAATATCTCATGTGTGTCACTTTTAATGGCCCTGGCCCTTTTATGATGCATTACTAGAGTTATGTGCAAATGAAAATAAAAGCAGTACATTAGGTACATCACCAAGTACCAAGAAGTAGGGCACAAACGAAAACTCAATCAATCATTGACCAAGCTCGTCCAACCTAAAACTTAACAGTGTGCCGTTCCATCCATGTCCATGTCCTCACAACATTATGTGTGACGACTGAATTCTAGACAGACTGTAACAAGTAACTAATATATGATGTTATGTATAAGTATAGCGTTGCTTTACTGGATATGTACTTAACATCATGATTGTCTTGTCCCGGATCCAGTACAAACTTTAGCCATCGCAGGAATCTTCTCACCAAAAGCAAAACAAAACTTTGTTGAACCACGTTCAGATTCATCATTCTGCGGTGGCGGAGCAACAGAAGGATTGTAACCGAATAGGCTTCCGACAACGTCTCCGTATTGGGATAGGTCAGAATAGGTCACTGCTTCGCTAGCTCTCATAAGCACCTTCGCTTCCATTTCCCTCATCATTCCATTGGATCAACAAGTCACCCAAATCAGCAACCAATATGGCATCACTCTTGTAGTGCACTTGCGAAAAAGTCCGAGTCACCAACTGCCAGTGTACTACCTCATTTCTTTGATTACTTGCATACCGTTTGCTACTATGTCGCACGGCAGCGGCGGGGAAAGGCCTGCAATACTATATCATATCGAAGTTCTTACTTAGGTACAATCTCAAAGGTTTGTTGACGACTCGTCCATGTTTGGATTGGCTCTTCTCTCTCACCTCTAACAGCATCGATAGTTATAATCATGCGTCCTCGTTTTGGCCCTTTTTCTCATTGATCAGTTGCATCTAAGTATCCACCCCTGCTCACCTTTATGAACTTTTAGTTGCGTCTACGGTCTACGGAGCGGGAGCCTGATGCTGAATATATAAGGTATGAGATTCTTCACCTCTTCTGCGTAGATAAACGTGTTGTAGATGATGAGAGAGCAACGACTTTGCCCAGTTTAAAGTAGAAGATTACAACATCCTCCAAGCATGGACAAGACTCCAAGTATAAGTAGGATGAAGTACAGGCTTCATAGAACACATCTGATTCTAAATTCTACTCCTATGTGGCATCCCAATACTATGACTGCTACTACATATCTGCATTTGAATAAGACCTGAGAAAAAGCCATCGATCACATAATAGTATGTACTAGCAGGCGAGCTGCGCACCATTACCGCCCCGGACGGCTCCAGGCAGCTCTGACAGCGCACTATCAAATTATTTTCATCCTCTTATTTAATGGATACCATCGCATAGAAGGCAGTCTGAAGGTTATGATGGTCACCTTATCTCATTATGGGTCGAAATATTGATAGATGTGCTGTGGTCACAATATTGGCGTCGGAACATCAGAACTTCATTTTTGCACATCTTTTCAGCACGTAGATGACAGCATAATTAACCCATCTTCACCATTCCAAGTGCACATAATATCTTTAATAAGGATATTATGAAGGTGTACGCAAGTTATCTAGCAGCATAAGTACATATAAGTACTAGCAGCATTAGCAGAGAGAGTGTTTGTAGATATGTAAGTACGAGGAACGAGGAACGAGGAGTTTTTGAAAGAATCTCTTTTTGTTGAGAACCTATATCCACGACGAAATGCTACCAATTCCTACGTGAAACCTTCTCTCCTCGGGCAAGCAACGGTCAACGGCATTCAGTTTCGATGCATGTGCCACTCTTTCTTGTGCGAGCAAAAACTGCAACGGACTTTGCGAACCACACGCAAAAGTTTGCGAACCATGACGTCATCATACCAGATCAGAGTAGCGGAGAGTCATTTCATTCACAAAAAAAGGCCAATCCCTAGTTAGACGGTATTCAACCAGGTCACATCACATTTGCAAAAAGGTCGCCTCGCCAACACACACAGCTCCCATTTTATGCACATGACAAAGCATATGTATGCATCGTCGCCAGTGCATGCGACAATGAAGCCTATCCACAATAAAACGGCCGCTCTCGCTCAAACACTTAATGATTGGAATTGGAATAGAATATTTCCGGTCAGTGTTTCTATTAGGCGCCCGCCCTTAAAATTTTTGAGGCTGCATCGATCGAATGGGAGAGAAAGAATATTGAATATTGACTTCGTAAATTACAGAATCTGAACAATGACGTCGCTCAAGAAGGCCAAAGGCAAAGCGAGGAGGGCAGCAAAAGCCAAGGCGAAGGAGGATGAAGCAGTGGTCAATCAGCCGCTTGGAGGGCAACCTTCTCAGAGAAACGATGCACCGATGAGTGGTGGCATCACAACTACCGCAAGATGCAACCATGGCTTAGTTCCGTCACACTACCATCCGCAAAGTCACATCGCATCAAATAATCTACAAACCTGTAAATGGTTTCTTCAGGCATTTGTGAATGAATTTGATGGTACTGCTGGGGACTTCCTTGCAGCTTATCATGCCACCAAAGAGAAGTGTGCCGTTGTGTGGAATGATCCTAGTATGATGGAGTTTGTCGTGTCATTTTTGTTAGCATGTGGGACAGGCAAGGTTATGGAAGGGAACAACATCAAGATTGCTAGCAAATATGCGGCTCTCGCTTGCTACTTCGAGCAGTACATTCAAGTGGAATTGCTCAATACTCGGCCATTCCCAAATTGGCCCAAGATAAGAGAACTTTACGCAGCGAACAGTCATACAACGGTTAGCTTTCTAAAAAGGCGTATTCCATGTTCCTGTCTTGATGAGAAATACAAAGAGGTCAAGTCCATACCGAAAATTGGCCTTTGCTGCAGCCCTGAGTGCCCTCTGCCTTGTGGAAAGACAGAGCTTAGCGCAACAATGTGCTGTAGTCGATGCCGGGCGGCAAACTATTGCTCCCGAGAATGTCAAGTGGCTGCATGGCAAGGTCATAGGGGTGAATGTGGCTTCTATGCGGAACTGAAAGCAAAGTTCAAGGAAAATAAAGAAAATTCATAACAATATGAATACTTATCCTTGGATGGAATAACAAAATGTGAGGAGGAAGAATCCTGTTGATGTTTGTTCTGGTGCATGGCATTTATTTTACAGCCAGTGAGTAGCATTTTTGGCCACCGGCACCTCGAGTTGTACAGTGTGTGTGTATGCCTACATAAAGTTAGAAAGATTATGGCTACTTAGCGGGTAGCATTGGCCACCGGCCTCGACTATTGACAGCTGTGTGTGTGTGTGATAGATTCACTGTGTATGTAGGCCAACATACAAGACGTCAAGTTGGCCAGCGGGCGCAGCAGCATTGGCCACCGCCTCGTTGTGTATTGCAGCTGTGTGTAAGTTTGAAATGAATATTGATGCATTTTGTGTTTCTCTCAGTCTACGGTACTCAAATGACGATAACTAATAGGGAACAAGTCGTATCGCTTAGTACTATGAAGTATTGGAATTCCGTGGGGTTCCAAACCTCAGGTTTGAATTTTGAAATGGCACTCGATGCTCCTGCCAGGCTCTCACGCACTTCGACGGCGCGTCGACCGTGACAACCACAAAAAGCTACTTTCTACTTTCCATAAGAAGTAGCCCATAGCCTGATGTTGTATTATACCCTGACGAAGTGCCGCAGACCGACCGTTGATTAATCATATGTTTTCTTCGCCTACAATCATCTGTGCTCTATCAGTGGTGTCAATGATGCTGTTGCTTGGTAGAGCAGCAGCCTTCAGCTTCAACCACCAACATCACCTGCCGAGATTTACTCCGAAAGTAGTGTCATTCCTATCTGCTTCATCTTCATCACTTCATGGCAGCGGCGATTCTCCATTTCCTCCATTATACGGCAAAACTCTAGTCTCAATTCAAGATGTTATCACTGCACAACAATCCTCCACACAACATCAAACCAACAACACAAACAACAACCCAAAAGTAATCTTCATAGACGCATCATGGTATCACCGCCCAGACCCCACCACCAATCAATTCCGCTCCCCCTCCTCAGAATACACACACGGTCCCCGCCTCCCCTCCGCACGATACATTGATATCGACTCAGTAGCCACCACCCACGAACTATTCCCACAAGACAATCCAAACAAATTACCGCACATGTTCCCCCCTCCCTCTCTATTCAGTGTAGCAATGGACGCGTACAATATACGAAATGAGGATCATGTCGTGATTTATGCAAAGAGGGGGGCAGTATTCACTCCGAGAATGTGGTTTTTGTTTGTGAGTATGGGGCATGATGAGAATCGGGTGCATTTGATGCAGGGGAGTTTGGAGGATTATGTTGTGGAGGTTGGTGAGAGTGAAAGTGGTGTGGAGGTGCATTCATTGACAGATGGTAGTAGTAGTGAAGAGGGGGAGATTTATTATGGGGAGGAGTATATGGAGTACTTTGAGGATGGAGTTCTCGATGTGAAGAGACTTTACAATGCATATGCAAAGTTGACTCCGAAGTATAAGGTGAGCGTTTCACAAGCACGCCATATATGTGACAAAGAGGAAGTATTGGATGCTATCAATTCCAATTTGAAGAGTATGGAGGCAAACAACAGCAACGACGATGATGATGACAATGACACGATCATTCTGGACACCAGAGGCTCATCGTATGCAAAAGGGCACATGCCATCAGCAATCCATTTACCCTACGCTCAACTCGTAGATCCAAACAATTCCTTGATTCTAAAGCCAACATCTGAAATCAAACAAATGCTAGAAGATCGGGGCGTCGACTATCTAAATCCAAACAAAAAGATTATACTAAGCTGTGGGAGTGGAGTGAGCGTGTGTCATGGCTATCTTGCTTTGAAGCAGTTGGGGAGAGAGATGTCAAATGAGAATACTCGACTATATGATGGGTCTTGGACAGAGTGGAGAGAGTACCCGGACTTGCCCAAGGTTACTTCTTAGGTATGGTAAACAACATTCTAATTATGTAAAGAATTGAAGGATATGGTTAGCCTGAAATCATCTCATCACATTCGTGGAATGGGGTGGATTCGATACAGAAGGACCAGTACATCTGAAGCCAATTCAATCAGCATTAGTGAGGTCCCTTCAAGTCGACTAGCGTAACATTGTCGAATGAATCAACGCAACAATGCTCTTTAGAAGAGCCCCCTCCCCAACCAATCATGCATGGTGGGAGCAGAGTTGGAAGAGCGGCCGTAAGGGCGGTATGCCTGCCCTATAACTCGAGGATTCCTTTCAACGCGAAACAAAACAGAGAACGATGAGTGACTCTTCCTAGGCTCAATTCAAGCACAATACATAAAGACTGCACAAAACTCACCTTGGTTTCTCCAATGAGAAGCCATATGGATGCTCAATCTCGTTCCCAATCCTCGCTGAAGACTTGGGCTTGCCCTCCAAAATGCGCAACTTCTCAAAGAAGACATAGGCACGACGATACGTCACATTACCCGCCTGATCTTGTCTCTTCCCAGCTAAAAACGTATTCAACGAGTTACTATTCAATCCACCCAATGCAAACAACATGAAATTCGACTTGGTCATTCCATCACGAGCAAGAAAGGCCTTGATTTTCTTGACCAATTCGGGACAGCTATCGTACACAATCCCATCTGGTACACCCTCTACGGATGTGATGGTCTGCATGAGATTCAAAACCTCGAGTTGGACCTCTGTACGTGTCTTTTTGATCTCGCCGGAGTTGCTCTTGTATCTTTTGGTTACGGCTTGTACATCATAGTCGTCACTGTCGTAGTCATCACGGTTGGATTTGCGCTTCGATCCACTGCCAGTGGCCTTGGCGAGCTCCTTTTCGTAGGCCATCTTTGCCAACAGTTTGGATGCTGCCCAGTAGGTACCATTGGACGTTGCATTCCATTGGTTGACGTAGGTAGATGGATCCCTGAAAGAGAGTAATAGAGCATGGCCTTAGCAACAATAATTATGGAATCAACAAGTTGTGAATAATCATGACTCCTATCAATAACTCACATGAATTTACGAAAGCTGTTAGGATTCACGCCCATTTGCTCAATGATTCTAGTTTGGTTGGAAGTACCATTTGCCTTGCATTGATCAATGTAACGTTGAAGTTCATTGCGGATTTGGTTCGGGCTCTTTTGCTTTCCACTTTTGGTCAAGGGGACTGTGAAGGAAGGAGTGAGTATTGTGAGTGAGCAGTGAGCAATCAAATTATTAGAGATCAAGGTGGCGACTTACCCCAACCATCTTCATCCCAAGGCGAATAATCCATTGACATTTCCATGGCCATGGAATTAATTTCAGCAGATGATAAGCGGCTACGGTGGTAATTATTTCCTGCGGATTGTCGCTCATAGTAATCACGGCGGTACTCTTCGAAAGAGATGGGCCGATGATCATAATCATCAGCAGAGGAGCGACGATAATTTGAAGAACGACCGTGATGATGATCGTTACCATTGTTGTAGAATCTCTCGTCAATATTATGTTGTTGGGCCAAGACGAGGTTATTGAAGAAAAAGTGTCGCCCGGCATCGTCCGAATAATTTGCTGGGTGCCCTCCGGCGTATGAGGCGAAATTGCTGGGATACCAACTCATTATTGTAATACAGCTCTTCCTTCACGATGAGGTGATGATCAAATAATTACAAGGCACCGCAGTGCAGTATCGACATAGGTAGCCAGAGCAAGGCCAGAGCAACGTCGAAAAATGACAAAAACCAAAAATGATGCGACAACTTGTAGGTAGGTACCTCATTTACCATTACAATACTTCTCAGAGTTGATACGACACGATCTGTTCTTTTACTTATGCTCTTGCTTCTTGCCCGTATGAGTGTGAGTGTTGTGATGGTAGTTGTGAAGTGCGATGAGATGTAGAGCTTGCGGCTGATGCTACGAGAGATCCGTCGGTGAAAGTAGTTATGTCCGCTTGCTTGGTGTTGGTGCAAAATAGACATGTCGATTAGACTGCCCCAAGTCGAAGAGAAAAGATTTTCATATTATCATAACCAGAACTAACAATTAGGTATTACAAGAGATGCATCAAAACATGAGGAGTCCACCGCGCTCTACTGTCGAGAGACCTCTGAGCAGAAAGATTGCTCTTCGTCTAATTCACAGCTGTGACTGTTTTAGGCCTAATGATTCCATCGCCATCACCTCAAACTTTGGTCCAAACGCTTCCCTCAACTTCTTCAACAACCTAAGGATGTCCTCACAGTCATCATCAGAGACACCAGCATGGCAGATTTCACCAGGACTCTTCTCAGCGAGTTCGAAGTTAAGCTCATCACCACCAGGCACTTTTCCCAACCTCTTCAAAAACTTCCTGATTTCCTCGTCTATATCATCGGGAATACGACCCCTATCATTCTGCTGAGCGGGTTCCAAGAAGTCAGCCTCGTTCATCTTCCTGTCGTCTTCGCACTTATCTCTGGAATCATTCCAGACGCATTTGCTGGATGCTCTGCACTCCACTTCCTTGTTCCTGTACCTTCCAACACACTTGCTCTCGTCTTTAGAGGAGGTTGTAGTGGAGCTCTTCTTCGAGGTCGAGGAGGTGGTAGTGGAGCTCCTCTTGGAGGGTTTTCCATCCTCAGAGGTCTTATCCCCACCTGCCTCCTCGAATTCGAAGTCCTCAGGGTCTTCATAGTCCACAAACTCCATTTTAGGCCTGATGACTCCATCACCACCAGACCTTTCCCTCAACTTCTTCAACAACTTCTTAATGTCCTCAGGTATGTAATCAGGGAAATCATCATCAAGATTCTTCTTGGCGAGTTCGAAGTCGAGACGTTCGAAGAGGTCAGCCCCATTCATTTTCCTGACGTCTTCGCAGCGTCCTTTCTCATCATTCCAGACACATGTTCCGTTCTCTTCTGCTTCGAGGCACTGCTCTTCATCATACTTGATTTCATCGCACTCACTGTACATCTTGTCTTCGTCATCTATATCATCCCTTCCGTCGCCACCGTGGTGAAAAGAAGACTCCTCCTCAAGTTCGAGCTCATCACCATCAGTCGGGGGGAACTTCGGCCTGTCGCGGAAAATCCTCCTAATTTCCTCAGGTATGTCATCAATATCATCAATATTGATGGGAATAGCATGCTGGAACCCATCCGGCCTCTCAACAAACTCACTGTGCATCTTGTCGTCCTTCTCTATATTATCCCTCTTAGATGCACGGAGAAAGGATGCCTACAGGGTTGAGAGAGAGAAGAAAAGGGGGAGGAGGAAGAAGAAGGAGGAGAGAATGAAGGATTTGTTAGTTGGAAGTATATTGGAAGTGTTGGGAGATCGTGAAAGTGAATCATCATCCTTCTTCATGCTACCGCTGCCGCTTTAGCCACCGTCTGCTTGTTGGCGGTGGAGATAGAGGAGGCACACACTTGATGCATCTGCCAGCCACCGCCGCTGACATTGCTTTCAAGAATAACGTTCCCAGCACCAGTAGAGCCAACTACAGAATACTCATACATCGAACTTACCTCAGCATTATAGCTGGAAAGGGAGGTAAGAAGGAGAATAGTTGCAATCTTCATGGTTTGGTAGATTAAGTAGGTAGTAAAATGATGTATTATTTGATCCAGATCAAAATTTATGAGCTTGAGATTGCTTGCAGAGATACCAAGTAAGATGCATGGACGCTCTTGCTTTGTCAAATAATGAGCTTGAGCTAAAGTAAACTTCTTGGCTTGAGCTGTGTTTTAGGTACTTTTTCTCAAGACGTATTTACTGTACCTGTATCGTACTTCTGTACGCGTACCTACATACGATACGTTGGCGGAAAAAATCCCCCCTTCCTCCATCTTCCAACATTTTTGTCTCCACCATGGCAGCCTCCCGATGGTTCATCTACACCCTCCTAATCCTCCTTCGATTCTACGGAGCATACTATAATTCACTACCGGGATATGTTCACCCCGATGAGTTTTTCCAGGGCGGCCAAGAGCTGTTCTTTGGATGCCAGCAGCGACAGCAGAAGCAGCTAGACTTGAAGAAGCCAACATTAGATACGGTTGAGTTGAGCCGTGAGGAGGAGCACAAACATTATGAGAGTAACAAATATGTGGTGGATAATATCCCATGGGAATTTGAACCAAAGAATGCAATTCGATCGATTGTGCCACCCGCGTTCATGACATTGCTGCCGCTACGTGTTTACTCGGTGCTTCGCTCTATCATTATGACATCATCATCTAATGATGGCAGTATTGATTGCCCCTCTTCTGTTGACAACAACGCAATAGTGGGACGACTATCAGGAAGTGAAATATTGATTATACCACGGTTATTCATGACATTTCTGTCAATGATATTTCTAGATGGATGCCTTTGGATCTTGGTCAAATACACTGCAACAAGCGCAAAAGATACAACAACAAACAAACAGCAATCCAGCAGTAATAGTGGTCCACCAATAAAAGTCATCGTATTGGCATCATCTTGGCCAATGTTAGTTATGGCAACAAGACCATTTACAAATACTTTGGAGGCCATGGTGGTTTCATTATTACTGTTAATTGTGGCTATGGATCATCATCACAGCACATCAAACAAGAACAGCAACAACAAAATATCTAATCAAAGCACAATACCTCTCTGGATAGGGATGATATGTTCCATCGGACTGTTTATCCGGTTTACTTTTGCATTCTTTGCTCTACCGATAGTATTGCTCTTTCTATACAATCGATGGCGAACTTCTGATAATTGTTGGAGGAATGTTGGTTGGAATTTGTTGAGTTTGGCTCTTTCCTTTCTCACAACGTCACTTTTATTTGTGACCATAGATTGGTATTACTACCACTATCATTCTCCGGGAAGAGACGTTGACGCGACAATATGCAGCAATTGGTCATTTAATTTCGTTGCAACCGCTTCAAAGTATGTGGTGCCCTGGAATGCCTTTCGATACAATTCGAAAGCGACCAATTTAGCCGAGCATGGGTTGCATCCGAGGATCACACATGCGTTGGTGAATATGCCCATGATGTTTGGTCCTTTATCTCTGGTTGGTTATTTCTCTTGTATCGAGACGAGGAAGGAATATGCTCCGTCTTCTGCTGAGGCGTGTTTTCGAAGGGTTCTGTGTCAGTCAACAATCATCACTGGATTAGTGGTGTTATCTTGTGCACCGCACCAAGAGCCACGATTCCTACTTCCTTGCATTGTTCCGCTGGTCTTCTTATATGGACGAAGAGTGGTTGGAATGGATAACAAACAACCTAATCCGAAAAAAGGGCCATCCTGGCTACTCTTTGGGTCGTATTCAACTCCGTTCTGTATTTATTCTTTGGGTGGTTACACCAGGGTGGATTGATTCCATCTCTTCTACACTTGCCACTGCCGGTAAATCCACAAGAGGGATCACCAGAGGCTGTGATTTATTATAAAACATACATGCCACCCACTTTTCTCATTCGTGGAAGATCGCTGGAAAATATGACTTGCAATGCTAATGATGAGAGAAGACGAGTTTCTGGCGAAAGAAGTATCTCACTTGCCTGCGACAATCCAATTATCGTTGATCTGCAGGGAAGAGAATTCGATGACCTAATGGAGGTACTTCACGAGAGGTTGCCTTGTCATCACCGAAATGAGCAATCTGTACTGCTCATTACTCCAGCCCCGGTAATGATATCGTTGTCAGAGAAGAATTGGAGAGAGTATGAGTTCCTATCAGTGCATAAGCATCGCCCACATGTTAGCACCGAAGATTGGCCGGTGTTAAATGGCAATGGCACCTTTCGGAGCTTCATTGATCAATTGGAGCTTGTTACATATCATGTTTCTTGCACTGCACAGGTGTGACGTTGTATGCTATGTTGTATGCTATAGGATTGAGTTCTTAATGATGAAGCGTATTTGTGCGGACAAGACCGTATTATTAAGCACATGACGTGATGAGATATGCGTTTGGGATCTTAAGTTCCCGCATATGATCTGATCTTGACCTAAAATTATTCGTATTCGTACGTGTTCTGTTCTGCTGCTGAATTCACTTATCATCTGGCAAGCACAGGATACACCATCTATTCGCTCTCTGTCCAGCAGATTCATTCAATGCCTGGGTGATGTAGTTAGAATACCTCCTTCATCAGCACTATTGTGCAATACATGTAAATAGGCGGTTCCAAAAGGATGTCCTTTTAAGTTCGCAGCTCGCTCTCTCTTCTCGCCCTGTCGCGCTACGACAGTGTCCACTCACGCCCCATTTTTTTGACAATCATGTGGGAGATAAAGTGATACATATAACTGCCACCCTACGTCATGCACATATGGAAAGAGATGCATATAACCTCCACAAGACCGTTCATGATTGGAATTTTTCGAGGAACATGAAAGGCGACGTGGCCTAAAAGGGCCCCTAAAAGGCAAGCAACACTCGCATCTAGACATCAACAGAGCCAACCACTTCATGCCCATAACATCATCCCAGAGTATCGTTGAAAATGATTCGCACCTCCACAAATACTACGCCGACTACCTGCGAGGACACTGCTATCGATGGTAGCGCTGCTCCTCTCACGCCAACGAAGTTAATGATCTCTGATTCTAATTCTACCGCGGGACTTTCTCCTTTTCACGATGTTGCTTCGACGCCTTCATCTCCCTCAAAGAAGACAACTACAGATGATGGAGGTAATAATACCATCATCCAGGATCGTCCTGTGCGCAGTGCAGTCGTCGACATTGATGGTTTGGCCGAGTCAGCGTTGGGTTTGAGCAAGTTGGAGGGGAAGAAAGCTAAACGTGGCTTGTATAGAGTGCTGTTTGGATGTATGTTTGCCTACGTCGTTCTTGGCATATGGGTAAGTCGCCCAATACACTGCTCGTGTTATTGGTTTGCTAACATGCTCACAATAATCTTTGCATGCTCCAGATCTACACTATCATTAAATTTATCGTGGTGATCAACTACTACGGTTGTGTTCGCGCGTATGAAGCTGAGCCTAAGGGAGATAGTGACCTGTCAGAATGTATTCATGTGTTCACAGGAAAGTTGGCATGTGCACATTCAATCACTTTCGGACTCATCTCTGCGGTTGTTATACAGGAGACAGGATCTGCAGACGATACTGCGAGGGAGCGTCTCAGTTCTATTACCAAGCCCATTTTGAAACGTCACCAAGCAAAGAATGCCAAAATATCTTTCAAAGAGCAATGTGTTCAGTGATTGTTTTGTTGCCAGCTGTCTATGTAGTTTCATGGACAGCTTTCGGGTTGTGGTGCTTCCTCTACTCCATTTCAGCTCCAGATGGAAGCAGCGGTCCGTTGTTCTACACTGGAGAAGTCTGGCTCGGCATTACTATCCGAGCATCCTACACGTTCTTCGGGGTTAGCGAGAGTGCTTCTCCTTCCAAAGAGACAAGTCATTCTCAACGTGCTCAACAGAATATTGACGTTGACGAGGAAACTGGGCTTCTTCAAAAGAACTATACTTGATTAGACAATGTATATATATATATATATATATATATGACCATAACGCTTCGAAGACATTTATTTGGAATCTAAAGTTGCATCCTATCACATTTCTGCATCATCTCGTTTCTTGAACAGACTCGTATCCTGCTTTCCGACCATGTACCAAAGGTCATTATCCTTATGCCACACATTCCATTTCTGCACCTCACCAAGGTATGGATTCAAATCATCATCTGGATCCTCAACCCTAGGCCCCCACTGTCCAAACGTTGGCAGCTCATAATTCAAACAACCCGGAGGTTCATCGACAACACAATACATTGGATCACAGTACATTGGTTCGGGCAAGTCACCCTTCATAAATATAGGACGGGTAGAGGCATCCCACTTCTCTCGAGGGTCCTTACCATCATTCACCTCCTTCTCAATACGTCAACTTTATCCCCTACTTCCATGACGGGTGCAATATTACAAGTGCTATCATGAACTCTCTTCAGATATGCCTCCGCGGAACTACGATCCATTTCAATTGCATTAAACTTTGTGTCATGTACTCCACAATCCTTTTGTAACTGAGGGCGTCCGGTTCGTCTTCAATCTTGATAAAACAATTTTGCGGTTGATCATCACGCTTGGGTAGGATGGCAACGGCAGCCTCGCAGATGAGGTTTTGAGCTTATACCGCTGATTAGATGTTTTTGTTGTGCCTTGTCTTGCGCATCGGTCTGCTCCATTTTGATACGATGTTCCTCCACAAGATGCTCCTCATACTTATGCACAACAAAGCAAAACTGGCCATCGAACCAACAGATGCCGTCTCGACTCATGACGTATTGGCCCTCGCATCAGCAGCAGCGGCAGCGGCCAGAGTGGTCCGGCAGTAGTCTGGCTCTTCTTGCTGCTTCCCTTACGCATGATGCATGGTGTTGTAGTTGTTGGATGGGATGCTGCTGCTCCACAAATTTACGGAGAAGGTCGCTTGACACCAGAGTGAGCTCAACGCAAAATGGGAGAAAAATGACGAGAAAAGACACCCCAGAGAACACCAAATACTGAATTCCGACGTTGATGACACCAGTAATGCGTGGAAGTACTCGCTGAACTTACTGGCGAAGCGTTGGATACCATCCGCTCTCTATCCGGGCCGGATCATAATCATAACGCCTGGGTAGGTGCTGTCCAACAACCATTTACGAACAATCAGAGTAGTTGAAAATGATTCGCGCCTCAACAAATACTACGCCGACTACCGACCATACCTGCGAGGACACTACCATCCATGGTAGCGATGCTGCTCTCATACCAACGAAGTTAATGATCTCTGATTCTAATTCTACGGAGGAACTTTCTCCTTTTGAAGATGTTGTATCGACGCCTTCATCCTTCCAAAAGAAGACCACTAACACTACGGCTGATGGAGATAATAACACCATCATCCAGGATCGCCTTGTAAGCAGTGCGGTCGTCGACATTGATGGTTTGGCCGAGAAGGCGTTGGGATTGAAGAAGTTGGAGGGGAAGAAAGCTAAACGTGGCTTGTATAGAGCGCTTTTTGGATGTATGTTTGCCTACGTCGTTCTCGGGATATGGGTAAGTCATCCATGTGCTGATTGTGTTATTGGTTTGCTAACATGCTCACAATAATCTTTGCATGCTCCAGATCTACACAATCATTAAATTTATAGTCTTTATCAACTACTACGATTGTGTTGGCGACTATGAAGCTGAGCAGGAGGGAGATAATAGTGACCTCACGGAATGTATTCATGTGTTCACAGGAAAGTTGGCATGTGCACATACAATCACTTTCGGACTCATCTCTGCGGTTGTTATACAGGAGACAGGATCTGCAGACGATACTGCGAGGGAGCGTCTCAGTTCAATTACCAAGCCCGTTTTGAAACGTCACCAAGTAAAGAATGCCAATATCTTTCAAAGAGCAATGTGTTCAGTGATTGTTTTGTTGCCAGCTGTCTATGTAGTTTCATGGACGGGTTTCGGGTTGTGGTGCTTCCTCTACTCCATGTCAGCTCCAGAAGCAGATGGAAGCAGCGGTCCGTTGTTCTTCACTGGAGAAGTCTGGCTCGGCATTACTATTCGTGCATCCTACACGTTCTTCGGGGTTAGTGAGAGTGATTCTCCTCCCAAAGAGACAAGTCATTCTCAACGTGCTCAGCAGAATATTGACGTTGATGAGGAAACTGGGCTTCTTCAAAAGAACTAAACTTGATTAGACATATCTACACTTGATTAAACCATATAATATGTGAGCATAACGCTTCGAAGACATGTATTTGGAAGTTGCAACATATGATTTGAATGTTAGCAGTCTATAATTACTATTTATGTACATGTTCTATTCGTCAATCTCGATCCCATTCAAATCTATGCTGACCACCCTTCAATATTGACTCTAGAAATGAGGACATCTCCACTTTCACTTGATGCATCCACTCGTAAACGAAGCCTCAAAGATTTTGCATCTTCTGCGTCAATTTCGAAAGTCTTGGTCTCCCACTGTGACAGATTGAAGTCATGCATGGCCTTCCAACATTTCTCGCCTTGCGTTGTACTAGTTTGATAGTCGACGCAGATGTTGTCTTCATGGCTCATATTCACAGCATACAGATCCATTGAAACCTTGAACTTGTTCTGTGAATTGGCAACACTGATCTGACTGGACTTGAGAGTTGATGTTCCATTGTTTTTCATGCGGATGACACCTGCTTTGCCCTTTGCACTGTTGTATCGGATTGCCCGGTTGCTCTTTGAGTCTGCAGTGAAGATTCCATAACCACGCCTGAACTCTTCTGTGACAATAATGTTCCAACCACCGCTAGAGTAGTGGCAGTGGTGGTGCTGTCAGAAGCTTGATGTTGTGTGATACTGCTCTCTATGTTTTCACAGTCAAACGAGGAAGGTGGATTCTTTGACTTCTGGCAAACATTACTTCGCAACCAATCATACTGGGAACTTATGCGAGCATATACTCCGGGATAGTCAGCACTTGCGCAGCCAATACCCCACGATACCACGCCAACCTGAGTATCATCGGCTCCATTTGGATCTGCTCCCTTGATCACGAGAGGCCCGCCACTATCGCCCTGGCAGCTATCTTCGCCACCTCCTTCTTCTCTAGCGCATAACATGTTGCTTGTGATTTGATCTTCATAGCTTCCAAAATCGCCATCACTCGCCCCACACTCTTCATTTGTGATAACATTTACCTCTACTTCCATCAGCTCGCTGCTCAACTCTTGCTCATCACTGGGATCAACATCACCCCAACCCATCACAGTAACTGCCGCACCGGTTTCAGGTGTTGCCGCATCGGTGTTGAGTTTGACAAACGTGTTGCTGTTTGCCGATTCGTTCAAGAAGATGAGCATGAAGTCGTTGTCGGTAGTATCACCATCGTAGTCGGGATGGGGTAACGCCTCCTTCACGCTGAGCTGCTGTCCATCATTATCATCATGAGCGTGGCGTCCAACCACGGCGTTGTAATTGCCTTGGCCGCTGCTATCGCAATGGGCTGCCGACAATACGACATCCTCTGCAATGAGAGAGCCGCCACAGAAGTGCCCATAGCTATCAGATAGAGAGACTGCGTAGGCATATCGGTCTTCAATTGCTTTATCTCCACCGATGATGCGTGTTCTGAGGTCTCTCTTGGCGTTGCGTAGATTGCCAGCGGATGCTGCCGATGTAGATAGAAGGAGGAGGAATGCTCTTGATAACATCATCTTTTGTTTGATTTTATGATAGTTGTGTAGATTGTTGATGATAATTTCGGCTTATCGAATTTATGAGAGCGACATGCAGGCTCAGGGGTCTATCGGCTCGGTCATAAAAGCAAGAGTAATCTCTTGCTCTTGCATGATAAGCTGAGGAATCTGTCAATACCAAATTCCTACGAGACTATGTGGCTCTTGCTTAATGTGTCCTAAACGGGTTCAAAACGACAAGCTGTCACACTAACTCCTTAATGAATTCCTACTACATATTTATGTAAAAGTTGAGCGGGTTTGACCCAATAGGCAGGTTCATTCATGATCCCATTGTTTTGGTGGTGGGATAGGACATCCCAGGCTGATTTTTGTCACGAGCACTACTCATCTACCAGGCCAAGCCAAGCCAAGATTAAAAAGCATGCAAGAACGAGCATCCTTGGACCTTGGATACCAGAGTACCTATACATAGGTAAATCATTGGCACATGTGATGGGGAATGAAGCGACTGAAGAGAGTTACATATATGATGTGCCCAAATAATAGGAGAGACAACTACAATCCGACAATCATCAAAATCTTGCACCACCAATGCAAACAATGTTATATATAGTAATCAGAAATGTTACTATCAGTTATAATTGAGTGTGTAACCATGGATGCGCCTAAAATATCCAATCAAAAAGTTCGTTAGCGTGATTGCTCTATGATATTGAAGCTTGCACCGCGGTGTTTGTGAATAAAAGTGCTCAAAAGCAGAAAAAAATTGAATCCTTCAAAAATATATCGCGTCCAGTTGGGAAGAAAATCAACTCCGCATTCTTCATGTGTGTGTTTGATATTGTATCTGAGAGATAAGGTAAAGTGTTTTGATCTTTGGAGAGGGCCAAGATGTTGGTCCTCCCTTTGGAAAATTGATAGAAAGTAAAAAGTTTGAGATATAGCTCTCATAGCGTTGAGTTAGGAAGATGCAGATGCACGACGTTGACCACGACGTTGACCACGACGAGCCTTCCTGTTGCGAGCACTATTCGTTCCATTGTTGGTGGAAACGGAGTTATTGGCGGAGATGGGACGGGGAGTATCCCTGCAGTAAGTGACTGCCAACATTTTGCCGCCGACCTAAATTAAAAGAGAGGAAATAAGTTATTGTGAGTGAATGCATCATGGACAAACATCAATTGTTCATGTCAAAATATGTTTTTGGAGTGACTCACCGAAAAGCCATTGAGGCTATGGACTGCAACAACTGCATCGCTGAAGCGCTTGAACGTGACAAAGCCATACCCTTTCGTTGCTCGCTTGCCCTCCTCGGTATGAAATTGAATGCGAGCTCTGCGCAACTTGCCAAACTGAGAGAATAGATCGGACAGCTGTCCCTCGGTCATACCATTTGGCAAATGGAATACGAACAGATCCTTCTTGGGACTTGCCGGGAAGACTTCTTCTTCTCCGCCGTCTTCTCCACCTTGGCCAGCACCAGGCGGAGGTGGACTTTGATTCGGCGTGATAGCAGGACCGCTCATTTGATTGTCGGTGTAGTTATAGTTCAACATGAGATCTTTCTTGTCAATAAGGGCCTTGAGCCTTTTATCATAGCGAAGCTTATGCACATTTATAAGAAGAGGGATGTTTTCTCCGTATGGTGGGTGGGGATGAGGAGGCGACGGAGAGGGCGACCTTGCAGGCTGCTGATTCAAGCGCAGTTGAGATGGATCAGAAAGCGCTCTTTGTAGCACGGGCGGCGGTGTCAACGCGTCTCCTCCGGGGCGAAGTTTGACTGTGATGGTATCAACAATCGACACACCGTTACTATTGCTATGGCCTAAGCCGAGCGAATCCATCATCGCTGGCAATAAGGGCTGAGGCATCGGCTGGAGCTGGGGGGGTCCGTAATGACCAGTGAAGACAGTGCCTTGCTGATGATTTGGCCATGGATTGTGAGCTCCGCTGCCGCCGCCTCCTCCTCCTCCTCCTCCAACTAAAGGGGGACAACCCATTTGCACTTGCGCATTTGGATACACTTGGGCCGCCTGAGCCTGAGCTCGGGCATTGTACATGGAATGTGTGATGAAATCAGTGGCAAAGCCATTGCTGCTGACGATTGCGTTTTGTGATGACTCGTGCCACTTTGTGTTAGCAGGAGGAGAAGGCTTTCTAGCAGTTCCTTCGGTAGCCTCCATCTCGGTGGTAGGTTGTTGGGATGAGTTGAGTTGAGTGGATGCCATCTCTTGGTGCGATTCCGATTCCGCTTGTGCTTCTCCTTCTGGTTTATGAGTTACTCTGAACCTCTAGAGATTGACTGCGTGCAGCTAGCCATGCATTTTCGCACTCTTACTGACTTTTGGACTCTCTGTCACCATCAATCGTATCGCGTTAAGTGCCAAGTTCGCCAAGCAGTACCGCTCCAGACGAAGGAAAAACTGCGTTTGGACGGGCGCGGGCTTTCTTTGGCCGTTTGGGGCGCCAAACGCGTCGATAGAAGGGGAAGCCCACTAAACGGCACTTCGCCACGGCAACCGCACAATCTCCGCCGTAGTATCGTGCCGTATATCGTGATGTCTCCGTTGTATCAGACGCTCCAGTGGATAGACAGCTCGCTCTCGATATGGACATTAATATTGTCAATAGAGGGGCTTCGGGGATAGTCGTCATTGCACCAGGAACTTGCTGTAATGGGATCGAAATGATAAAATCGAAGCAATTGTGAAGTGATGTATTGTGTGATGTCGTCGATGTGCCTTGCAACAACAGTGCAGTGTCGACACGTATGGCTATTTAGTACCTCATCAAGTCCGTTGTTTGCTTTTGATGGAGGAGGGCGAGGACGAGTAGTATCAAAATGGTGTAACCATCGCGACGATATCCGTGGAATTGGTCGACGGTATAATTCACCGCATTCGCAGCTACAGAAACTCCGCAATAGTTTGGATGTTTGGCAGGATTCTCGTGGTATGGCCTGTAAGATAGTTGTCCTTGAGTAATCGAGGCAAGAAATTTGGTGTATCGAAATGAAGATTATACAATGCAGAGAGGAAAACTACTGTTGAAAGTTGATTAGGAATTACCTATACCCCCACGGGCGTAAAGGGCCGGAATGCTTTGACAGGAATACTTTTCGTGGCATCCATCATCAAGCTATACATAAACTCAAACATGCAGGATATAAACATGAGCTGCTTCGTCTTCAGATCATCAGATACCTTAGACTCTCCCAACTTATTCAATGTAGCTTCACTCCAAACAAAGAGGCCACCCTCCTTCCGAAAGAGGCAATCATTCTCTGCATTAGGGTCAAATGCAATAGGGGCGTAGAAGACGAGGTCGCCGAACGTACCACTCCATCCACCCCATAGCATTCCGTGGCTGTTTGCTGGGATACTTCTGTGCGAAGAATGTGTCAGCCTTCTCGGAGTTCTTCTTATCTTCATCATATCGACTACCGAGGGTATTCTCTTTCTTCCCGTGCACTGAACCAACGTGACAGAAAAGAGCTGATTCTCGATCGTAGTAGAGGCCAACTCCTTGCTTAGACTTGCAATTATTGGCGTCAATATCAACCTTTGCATAACAACCTTGAGACGGTTGTCTCAGTAGTGAATGAACGAGGCCAGTAATCGAAGCAATATTCTTGTTGATATGCCCTGCCATTCCGATGATTTGGCAAAGTTGATGGATGTTGTCCTTGAATGCCTCAAGTGCCCAATGACTGTGTAGGTAGCTATCTTGAATTTGAGTTTGCATACGGTGGTGAAGTCGTTGAGGGATCTTGCTTGCGAGGCTTTCGATTTGACTCTTCATGCTTTGTGGGATGATTTCATTGAGTGCACAACCGTAGAGACACGCTCTAACTTCTGAAAGAAGACTGATGTTATTCAGGAATAGAGATCTTCTCACTTTATCAACAGCCATGCCGTTTGATGCTTCCACAATAATATTTTGAGAACTAGCAGACTCCGAATCGACAGCGGCTGCGGCTGGTTCTTCCGTACTCGTGTTCGTGTTATCATCGTCATTAATCGTCAATATCACCGGGCTATTGCGCAACAAAAATGCCTTGTAGTAGAATGTCAAGTCTTTCTTTGGGTCCAACTGATAAGAGTCGTTTGCTTCCATTCTCTCAATTGTATTCAAGACATTTTCGGGAGTGCCATAGTTCATCGACTTCTGAAACTTACGATCCGATGACTTTAGACTTCGGGCCATGACGAATGCAGCCACATATTTGCCTAACATTTTGGGGAGTTCCAGTGGAAATATCTCGGCAGATTCGAGGTCTGATCTGGTACCGCATCCCTCCAGGTTTGCAACAAGAGAATCTTCGAATGTGGCGTTCAAATGTAGCACTTCTTCACGCCACCGCTTTTCCGCAATACGGTCCTGCTCTGCGTTTTCGCGGGCAATAGCGGCTTGATTACCATGCTTTTGGGCAAGTGCAGATTGAACGTGATCCGATGTCATGATAGTGCATCGTTGGCGATGGTGCTGGGTAGCAAAAGCTCTTGAAAGTTGGTGCTCATTGCCACTACTATCTGTGTCAACAGGGTAGCCCAATACAGCGAATGTATCATCCTGATCATTCTCGCGTACATGACCGTACTGCAAGAATTCCTTCACAATTGTTGGCATGTCCGTGAGCCACTTTGCGCTTTCAGTGGTAGTGTATGACCTCTTCAGCTGCCCAAATAAAGTGAAGATGTCTGGAGCTTGAAGACTTTCATCCAACATCCCAGTGAGCACAAAAGCCTCGGTGGTACTGCGCTCGTTGTAAGCGAGATGAACGGCACTGGGGCATCTAGCAGTGCAGCTGACGATGTTGTTCCTCTTTCCGGCTGCAATAATCAGTTTTCCCTCTGCACTGAGACGATTAAGAGACTGCTCATTGAACTTCTTCGCAAGCTCATCGACATCCAGATAAGGTTTGCGGCCGTTTTGATCCCATATTGGATTCGGCGAAGGTTGGCCTGGAGCGCCATGATTCTTGAAGAGAACATTTAGACGTGTCAGTTGCACAGGGACGAGGCAGCGTTGAATCATCATATCTTTGACATGTTTGAGATAGCTCTCTGTATGTTCTTCTTCTTAGAACCACTGAGCTCTTCAACTTTTTGAGTTATGTCGTAGTAAATCGTCGCAGCCTCGTTTGGATGGTACATCAGTCCATCTTTTGGTGGAGGTAAACCAATTTGCATCAATTGTTCTCCTTCATTCTGCACTGCTCCCTCTGCTGGCTCCTCATTTCGCCCCACATCGTCAACTTGCTCTCCGTGTTGTACTGCACTCTCCGCTTGCTCATCATTTCGCCCTGCACCCTCAACTCGCTCTTCATTTTGCACTGCACTCTCGACTCGCTGCCGTTTCTGCCTGGACTGTATTGAATCAAGCTTAGGTAATGATCCTTCTCCTACTGCACAATTCTTCCCTCCAGTAGAGATTGTGACAACCCTCTGTTGTGCCTCAAGCAATGACTCCTGTAGCATCTTGGACGGATTCACTCTCAATAACATCGCTGTGACCTGCTGTTTGTGCTTGAGTTCATTATTTCGCCCTCTTGATAAGATTGCATGCGCCTGACTTGCACTCTTCTTTTCTGTAGTATTGTTCAATGCGTTTCGTATCTGTGACGTTTGTCCCGACAGCGTAGTTTGACAGAATTGTAGAACAGCAAGTAATTGATCCCAATCCAAAGGAGAAGCGCCCGATGGCGAATCATTCCCACCCACTTTTCCACGTATTGCGTCGAGATAAGAAGCGCAGTTACCGAGTAGAGATTGTACCGCGCCGATCGCATCAACATTATTTAGCACCAGCTCAATCTTTTCTGCACCAGTAGCCCTGTTCCGTTTCCTTCCAGCACCTCCCTTATCCTTTGATTTGTGTTGGAAATCGAGGGCAGCAATTTCAGAAGAGACTAGCGCAGATGCTCCAACCGAGGGGACATTATTACTAGCCGCTGTGAGTGTGTCCGACGGAATCTCGTTTATTGTTTCCAATGGAGGCATTTCAATCGCAGTAGAATTTATGCAATCAGACGACTCATTTGTGCGAAGATGTCGTGCTTCATTTTCGCTCCTGATCGCAGATGAGATATTATTACTAGCAGACGGTGGAGCAGCGGCCGCTGATAATTCATTCACTGTTGCCGCAGGCGGATTTATTGATGTAGATGAAGGTAATTCCCCTCCCAAAGACTCTGGCGTACAATTATGTAACGTCTCACTCATTTCAGCAATTGAGGACGAGTCCACACCGAAAGACGCACGAGCACCCAACACGATATTATCGACACGCTCCATATCTGCTCTCTCTACGCAAACTACGCCGGCTATCGGTGGGGGGAGGGGGGAATAATTGAATCAATTGAATAATATATCTATTTGTTACTGCAGCCATGAGGAGACCGAGGGCAGTATCATAGTAGGAGTGCTGTAGTCGAGGCTGCGCCATCTTTGCCGGAAAATGGTTTGTTCTTGGAGATGGCGTTTGGGGCGCTAGCCCTTACATCGACGCGTTTAGCGCCCCAAACGCAGTTTTTCCCAAAACGCAGTTTTTCCAACGTCTGGCGCTGAAACTGCTCGCACCTTGAGCCTTGAGGCCTCTTTGAGATATGTATTGAAGAGGTTCGTGAGAACCTGCGACAAAAGAGACAGATCTATCTAAAAATTAGACAGAATTTGACCGCCTGAGTCGCTCATCGTGAGATCCTACAAAGGTGATGGTACTCGCTGATTTGGTGTTGAGGTCGAGATCGTAGATTTCAAACACGTTGTTGTCGAAGAATAGTAGTATTAGCTCCTACGTACGTATAAATTTACAGTTCTCAGACCCCGCGTGATCCAGGGGTTAATATGTATCTTAGGGGTAAACAATAGAATGCAAAAAGAGGTGCCCTCTTTTCGCTCTAGATAATTTTCCATGTTAACTTAGATATTTAAGGGGTGCCCCCTTTCATCTCCGTGGCATGTTGTTCATCAGCACACATCTCAAAACGGTCTTCACCATGGCGGATTACTAGGAAAAATGAGGTCAATAACTAAGGCTCCCTAAATTCGCCTGCCGACATGGGGGCCCTCTATCATGGTTTGGATGGATGGATCCGCTGGTACGCGAATTTTGGGAGGCTTAGTTATTGAGTATTTGACCATGGTCACTACTCATTTTCCGGACGATGACATGTGCCGCCGCAAAAGAGGTGGTGTGTAACGACGTCTGCGTAGTATTACCGCCGCCGCCGCCCTCCATCCTTCGTTGATGATATAGTCAAAGGATTCCGCCGCTTGTTGCAGCTGCCAATGCCATTTAACATCCCCTAACCACACAATGAAAATACACTCGCAAAGAATATTAAATTATCATACACCAAACAACGCATCAAATAGGCTATACCTGACACATTTAATCCATCCAACCGACCTGTCGCTTACTTTATATCATATACTAAAGGATGGGGTAGTTCATACCCGCCCAAAGATCAATTGGATACGACTAAATAGAAATATTCTGTGTAGGAAATGTAGCTCATGCTGCCTTTATCAATTTGTAATAATTAGAAGTGAATATAGAAGTAATAACTATACCCTTCCACGAACTTCGCCAATTAAGTATCATCGACCGATTAGTATCTTTGTATCAGATGTAACTTATGTGTGGATGACACTATATGCAATGATAGTAGGGGCTACCATGGTGGGTATGTTTTATTTTTGCAAAATGGCAAAAAGTGGGCTGGAGAAGAGACACATTGGCAAAAAGAGAAAGGGTGATGATGAACAACATGCCACGCTTTTTTCATTCTATTGTTTACCCCTAAGATACATATTAACCCCTGGCGTGATCATCTTTTTGCGATTGATTGAAGGCCTATTCTAACCGTAGGTCACTTTTTAGGCCCATTTGGTCCTAAAAAATTTTTTTTAGGACCAAATGGTCCTAAAATTAACTAGAGAGGCCCCTAGTTAAAAATATATAGGGGCTTAATTATGTGAGGAAGGGCTTACCCTCTACCTTCCCCCCTTTATTCCCCGTTTTGTTGCATCGCCTAAATAGTCTTCCCCTCTAGTTAAAAAAATTTTAGGACCAAATGGTCCTAAAAATAAGGGGGGAAACTTTGTTAGTAAATTAAGAAGTAGCTCCTTGGGATTCTCCCCCCTTTGTGACCTACGGCTAATGAATCGCACCGGAATCTTATTCTACATCCTCTTGCGATTACGCCATATGTTCGTCCGACGTGCTGACTATCATACTTTTGGAGATATGGTCGTTTCTATGTTGGCATAGGATTGGCAACTCGACTATTATACTATTAGCCACGTGATAGCAATGATTTCGCTAGATTTAAAAATCGATTCGAACGAGGCCTAGAGTGATTCGATCCGATTCCTCACAAACAAAAAAGATGATCACACGGGATCTGAGAACTGTAAAATTGACGTATTGTCACTCTAATATCTATTCAACCTCGCCGGCAGAAAATCATGTCTTATGCATGGTATTGTACTGTGTATCTAACTCCACAATCTAATCTACATGACGCAATTCAATCATTGGGACTTGAAACTATCTTTATCTTTACTTTATATAGTGAAGACATGACTGATCCTAACGTCGGCGCCGACCTGGTTCTCGAGCAACTTTAGCGCCAAGTAATGATGTCCCGTAGGTGTTTCTGACTCCCTTCCACTCGTCGGGAACTTCTTCAGCAGCCTAACACATTTATTATTGGGCCACACGTCAAACGTTGTCTTGTTCAATGGCACTGTGTTGAAGCTAATTTCAAGATGTTCATTATCCATGAACATGTTCTGACCAACGTTCTTCCCGCAGCAACCACAGACGACTACCAAACCGACCTCCATTTTCGGAAGACGGAAGACAACCATCCCATCCTCTGCTTTCGAGGCTGAAATGCCCCCACAGGCATCTAAATGTCGGCACATTTCTGCATCATCTCGTTTCTTGAACAGACTCGTATCCTGCTTTCCGACCATGTACCAAAGGTCATTATCCTTATGCCACACATTCCATTTCTGCACCTCACCAAGGTATGGATTCAAATCATCATCTGGATCCTCAACCCTAGGCCCCCACTGTCCAAACGTTGGCAGCTCATAATTCAAACAACCCGGAGGTTCATCGACAACACAATACATTGGATCACAGTACATTGGTTCGGGCAAGTCACCCTTCATAAATATAGGACGGGTAGAGGCATCCCACTTCTCTCGAGGATCCTTACCATCATTCACCTCCTTCTCAATAATATCCAACGCTTTGAGAATGGCATGAGTATACACGTAGGTGAACGAATCTGAAGTCAATTGAAAGCCCATTGGTCCAGGATGCCAATTCCTCATGACCACACCACTGAAGCGAAAGAGCATTGAGGTTGAGCAAAGCAATAACACACGAGCCAAAATAAACGTTACACACAATGAACAACTCACAGAGAAGTTTTCCGCAGATCATCCTCTTCCAACTCCCCATACCTCGTCGTATTATGATACCCATCCCCAACATGCCCCCACGCAAATCGATCAATCTCCTTCTCCGTCTTTTCCGTCTCATAATCATACCCCCCATTCTCAAATCCAGTCCTCATATAAAACGCATTGAACCCATACCTCGCATAATAATCAGTCAACTTTTCATCCCGATCATTCTTAATATTCCTCCCCGTATTAAAAATATGCAATGGAGGCTGCTTCGGCAACATTTGAATCCAGCGCAATAAACTCTCATGCCAATCATATGCACGGCCGTGTTCAAAGTACGTCCACTCGTAATGAACCACGTCTACATCGGGGGATATGTTCTGTTTGACACACCATACTTGATTTTCGAAACTGTCTCCGCATCCTCCCCCCTCTCCGGCATTTTGGAATGTGAATTCCATATCGGCTGCTTGCCAGATTGGTGAGAATAGACGTTCCATTTGTGATTCGTAGGCGTCGTAGTGACTGTAGTAGTATGTTTGTTATTATTTGCATCGGGAGGTGTTGAGTCTATCATCTCTCATGCATGTGAAAACAACCAACAAAAAACGAACATAACACACAACACTCACCAATTATCATGCCCCGCCATAACCGATGAACCAATCCCACCCATCAAAAACGTCCTCTGCGAATCACTCACCAAAGCCCTCAACATGGTATTCACCAATTTGATCGCTCTCAATTTCCTCGGTGGATATTGATTGACAAACGTTGACTCATCGGTAGATTCGACATGGTCTAATTCCACCTCATTGAAATCCCATGGTGCAATGTGTGAATTCATGAGCATGGCAATGGCCTTGTCTTCTCCGTAGTAGTAGTTGTTTAGGGTGTTGATTAGATTGTTGCATTCGGTGCGCATTTTGGTTAGGTGATCCATGGTGAATTTCATGGGTGGTTTGGGTGGTACTGTAGTTGTGGTGGTGGTGGTGGTGGTTTCTTGCTGCTTAATTTGCTCTTCGTGCACAACTTTATTCTCATCATTTTCATGTTGTGTCTGCTTCACATCAACATCACTATAATTATCAGTAATTCCACCACCACCACCACCATTGAACCCCTCATGCTGAACCTCCGCCTTGCCCTCCTCCATACCCAATTTATACACACCTACCAAAACGATGAGGAATAAAATGACAATCCATTTTGTTGCTGAAGAGTTGGACCCGCCGGAAGAAGAGAGAGGTGGCGCAGCACGACGTTGACGACCACCACCACTGACGAGTTCAATGTCCTCGGCGTCGTCGTCGGTTAGGTGGACTTCTTCGTACTCGTGATGATTGTTTGCCATACTTTATTCTGCGTCGGAAGATTTTTGATCATTGATCATGACCCCAAATCCCAAATATCCAAGCCGAAGAGGATCTTCATTGTTGGCGGGCAGTAAGATACCAATTCCTACGTTTCTCTAGTCGAGTCAAATCGCTACATTCCGGAGAAGTCCGAAATCCGGAAGTCAGCGAGCTTCATCAGAGCTAAAAAGGGATAACTAAGTTTATATAGTATTGTACTTGGCTGGTTGTTGTCCAGAGATTAACCCTATAAGGTATCCATAAGTACTGGAGAAGATCTAATAGCGACAGTTCTACGGGTCCTTTGAAAATTAAAGTCTGTAAAATCCGGAGTAATCCGGAATGTCAGAAGAGCTTCAGAGGAAGGGGGTAACATTCAGACTGACATTACGTCAATATATATTCTACGTAGGAGCTAATATAACTAATACTTCAACGACGTGTTTGACAATCTACGATCTCGACCGCAACCCAAAGCAGCGATACCATCCCCGTTTTGTAGGATCTCACGATGCGCGACTCAGGCTGTCTAATTATTAGATAGTCTGTCTATTTTGTCGCAACCTCTCTTACAATACCTCTTAACGCGATACGATTGATGGTGACAGAGAGTCCAAAAGTCAGTAAGAGTGCGAAAATGCATGGCTAGCTGCACGCAGTCAATCTCTAGAGGTTCAGAGTAACTCATAAACCAGAAGGAGAAGCACAAGCGGAATCGGAATCGCACCAAGAGATGGCATCCACTCAACTCAACTCATCCCAACAACCTACCACCGAGATGGAGGCTACCGAAGGAACTGCTAGAAAGCCTTCTCCTCCTGCTAACATAAAGTGGCACGAGTCATCACAAAACGCAATCGTCAGCAGCAATGGCTTTGCCACTGATTTCATCACTCATTCCATGTACAATGCCCGAGCTCAGGCTCAGGCGGCCCAAGTGCATCCAAATGCGCAAGTACAAATGGGTTGTCCTCCTTTTGTTGAAGGAGGAGGCGGCGGCGGCAGCGGAGCTCACAATCCATGGCCAAATCATCAGCAAGGCACTGTCTTCGCTGGTCAATACGGACCCCCCCAGCTCCAGCCGATGCCTCAGCCCTTATTGCCAGCGATGATGGGTTCGCTCGGCTTAGGCCATAGCAATAGTAACGGTGTGTCGATTGTTGATACCATCACAGTCAAACTTCGCCCCGGAGGAGACGCGTTGACACCGCCACCCGTGCTACAAAGAGCGCTTTCTGATCCATCTCATCTGATCTTGAATCAGCAGCCTACAAGGTCGCCCTCTCCATCGCCTCCTCATTTCCGCCCACCATACGGAGAAAACATCCCTCTTCTTATAAATGTGCATAAGCTTCGCTATGATAAAAGGCTCAAGGCCCTTATTGACAAGAAAGATCTCATGTTGAACTATAACTACACCGACAATCAAATGAGCGGTCCCGCTATCACGCCGAATCAAAGTCCACCTCCGCCTGGTGCTGGCCAAGGTGGAGAAGACGGCGGAGAAGAAGAAGTCTTCCCGGCAAGTCCCAAGAAGGATCTGTTCGTATTCCATTTGCCAAATGGTATGACCGAGGGACAGCTGTCCGATCTATTCTCTCAGTTTGGCAAGTTGCGCAGAGCTCGCATTCAATTTCATACCGAGGAGGGCAAGCGAGCAACGAAAGGGTATGGCTTTGTCACGTTCAAGCGCTTCAGCGATGCAGTTGTTGCAGTCCATAGCCTCAATGGCTTTTCGGTGAGTCACTCCAAAAACATATTTTGACATGAAAAATTGATGTTTGTCCATGATGCATTCACTCACAATATATTACTCATTTCCTCTCTTTTAGGTCGGCGGCAAAGTGTTGGCAGTCACTTACTGCAGGGATACTCCCCGTCCCATCTCCGCCAATAACTCCGTTTCCACCAACAATGGAACGAATAGTGCTCGCAACAGGAAGGCTCGTCGTGGTCAACGTCGTGGTCAACGTCGTGCATCTGCATCTTCCTAACTCAACGCTATGAGAGCTATATCTCAAACTTTTTACTTTCTATCAATTTTCCAAAGGGAGGACCAACATCTTGGCCCTCTCCAAAGATCAAAACACTTTACCTTATCTCTCAGATACAATATCAAACACACACATGAAGAATGCGGAGTTGATTTTCTTCCCAACTGGACGCGATATATTTTTGAAGGACACAAGATGTCTGATGCTTTTGAGCACTTTATTCACAAACACCGCGGTGCAAGCTTCAATATCATAGAGCAATCACGCTAACGAACTTTTTGATTGGATATTTTAGGCGCATCCATGGTTACACACTCAATTATAACTGATAGTAACATTTCTGATTACTATATATAACATTGTTTGCATTGGTGGTGCAAGATTTTGATGATTGTCGGATTTTTGTTGTCTCTCCTATTATTATTTGGGCACATCATATCATATGTATACAACCATTCGTCTATCTTCAGTCGCTTTATCCCCCATCAAATGATTCACCATCACACATGCCAATGATTTACCTATACTGATCCAAAGACCTAACCGCCTCCTCCAAAATTCCCTTCATCTCCTCACTAGCATACGCTAATCGCTCCACTTCCGGCCCAGCACCCGCCTCCACCAAAGATGTACTCAACTTATTCAATTCATCCATCTTCCTATCAATTTTCGCCGATAGTAAATCAAGACTCATAATAAGCGGCCCATAACTTAATTCTTGCTGTGATGTAGGAGTGGCAGGTGTACGATGAGCATCTGCCGCCTCGAGTTCTTCGACAATGTCCCAAGCGACCTTGCATGCTTCGGAGTCTCCGCCCTGTTCGTTGCAGACTCTTTGAGCTTCGCCGATCGCTTCTTCGACGGAGTTGTAGAGATTGAGTTCGGATGATCTGTAGGATGACTGATTGTTGGTTTTATTGGTGTGGCTGGCGGTGTTGGTGATGTGGTGGTTGGTGAAGGCTGCTGCTGGGTTGGTGGCGAGGAAGCAGAGGAGTGTGGCGCGTAGTGTAGAAGATATCATGATTATTTGAGTAGTGAAGTAGGAGAAGAGGAATAGGAGGAGGAGGCACCAACAGCAGCAAGTGTCGTTATCGGCCAATGCTAAGTATTATTATTTATGACCATCTTGGCCTGCAAGCTGGGGCGCTGCGTGCCCATGCCGGAGGCGAGGAACACGCCATGTTGTGTTCGGATTTTTGATTTTTTTTGAAATCCAGGATCTTCTCGAGCGGTGATGGATCTTTCTTGTGCGGAGAAGAAGGTAGACGGAGTCGGGCCAAAATGAGACATGCTTACTGGGCGGGAGGTATCTGTAGGTGGAGGGGTTAAAAAGGGATAATCTTATTACACATTGAACCTATTAGGGATAACCTGAAACAATCGGCATTGAAAAGTGCAGAATCTTTGTTCTGTTCCTTCCTGCTTCCCTCCTGCAATAACCCTAACAAATTAATTATCTCTAAACGACGCAATCACGATGCATGTAGGTACGTATTGTAATTTTATCATATCTAAGCTACTGGAAGTATTTTACTCTTACACAGCTACCTACATCAGTCATACTTATTTTGTACATGAGCTACTGATCTTTGAGAACCCTTCATGTTGTGTAAGTACAAAGCGGTTCTGGATGTCAGGCGGCAGATTTATATTGACACCAGTTCGCATTGATCTGGAAAGAGTTGATCTTCCGGAAGAACTGTCAAATCTTTCCCTCCGCTCTCTCACATAAAAATAGTTTGGGGTTTGGGTCATAAAAAGAGCATGGCTCTCATGTTCATGTGAGTTTACTTTTTGGCCATTCTACTTGCCTACTTCTGAGCTCGTCCTCCCGACACTTTTAATACTTACTTCTTCCAAGCGTCTCACCGCACACAAAACAGGCGGCGCAGTTTAAGCTCCCGGAACCAAGATGCCCAAGTAAGTACTCCTAAACATTTTGTATCCATAATGTGCGTGGGCTGATCCGTCCAACCCATGCATGTAAAAATTCGGCGAGTGCGGAGAGATGTACATTATTCATGTAAAAATTCGGCGAGTGACGGAGGGATGTACATTCTTGTGCCGATGAGAGGGCGACAACTTTTGCCGCGCAACTTTGCTAACAGGGCCGGCCGCCCAACTTTTCTGTCTAAGAGTCCTTAGGACAACTTACAATACTTGGATTTCATGCAGAGCTCATAATTTTACTTTTTTGCAACGTCCTTTGCCTTACCCACAAGACGACATATCTCGCTAAAACAGACGCGGAGATAGATACTTATAATTTTCCAAGTAAGTTGCAAGTTTTGTGTGCATACTCGCTCTGCATATCCGGCTCTTCTTTTTCTACTTTGCCTTGACCCACGAGAGGTCTTCTCATTATTTGTGCGTGTGCATACTTACAGGGAAGCAAGTAGAGTAAAACATAGTTAGTCCTACTTGCTATATCTCGTGTTCTATTCTCACCGCTATAGGAGAGAAAGGCTCAAGACCCCATAATATCTATTACCATTTGATTGAACGAGACATTGCTTATAGTTAGTGTGTGTCGGTAGGAAAATGTCATCAACAACAGCACTACATCGCATTCGTATCATTAATGATGCATCAGTCAGCAAGTCGACTCAGATGACCCAGTTGTTCAAGTTCCGTATTAAGAAGTTTGATACCCTTCCAACAACAAGGAACCATTGTGTACCAATTGTGTTCACTTTCAATGGGCATAAATGGATCCTGGGTGTCTACCCCGGTGGACTTGGTGTGTCTGCAGATGGATATGTGTCAATTCACTTGGGCCTTTGTGCTGAAGTTAACATTGCAGTTACATTTGCGGTAGCACTCCTTGATAAGTTTGGTCGCACAAAGAGAGTAAGGAGGGCCAATCACCGTTTCGACGGCAATGGTGCTGTCAAGTTGTTACCGTCATCGGGCTGGAATGATTTCATCGCTCGCTCCGATATCCTTGATGCATCGAAGAATATCCTGGGCGATGACAACGAGCTCACACTCGTTGTTTCTATTGAGATCGAGCAGCCGGCTACTGCATTTGTCCCTATTGACCCTAAAAACACCCTTGTCAAAATGATTCAAGGCATGTTTCGCGATCAAGAAACAGCAGACGTCATCTTCGAAGTGAGCAAGATGGAGGCGAACGAAGATGGGTCCAAGAGGGGGAAGTGGTACGTCCACTTTCCTGCACACCGCTCCATTCTACAAGGATGTGCTCCCATGCTTGCTGCTCTCTTCGGACCTTCCAATAAGGGAGAGCTGGCAACTGCTGCAGTTCATGATGTCAAGCCAAAAGTCTTTCGTCACTTACTGTGGTATGTCTACGGAGGAACCGTGTCCAATCAAGCCTTGAAAGCAAACGCAAAGGACATCATTGCTGCAGCAGACAAGTATTCAATTGTCGGTCTCAAGTTGGCAGCTGAAGCAGCATATGTGGAATCGACCAACATCACCGTTGAGAATGCCATCGACAGCTTGCTTTATGCTGATTCAAAGAATCTCGCTCTATTGAAGGAGGCAGTGATTGGCTTCCTTGTCGACAATGGCAAAGAAGTGAGTAGCAAGGCATCTTTCGACGACTTGCCAGGGCATGTCGTCAAAGATGTGCTCGTTGCAACCGCAAGGAAAGAAGACAAGAAGTGTGATGCCGATGACATTGACATGATGCGTGTCAGTGAGCTCAGGAGGAAGCTCCACCATAAGGGCTTGGATGTAGATGGCTCTCGTGAAGCCATGATTGAGGCTCTCAAGAGGAGTAGTTTCTAGTCATGTATGTGTGCAACGATAGTGAACTCGACCCATAGTGAATTAATGCCGAGTACAAGTTAGAAGTAGAAAGAAAAAACAGAATAGTTTGAAGTGTTTAGAGCTTCATTAGATGATCTTCTTCTTGTCCTTTTCTCCATCCCCTCAACTCTAATCGATTGTTAGTTGCAAGTGCAGTTGGCCTTAAGCACTCTTTCTCTTCCCCTCTTGGCCTAAGTGACTATAATGCCACCCACCGTGTCCTTCAATACTGAACCAATCACCAGTTACTCCTCTCTCTCCACTGTAGTAATAATTGTCACACAACAGGATTAAGACCAGAGGATATCAATTGATGGTTGTTATGTAAATACAATCGATGATAATATTTTGGTTATGGTTGCTATCAGGAAGTGACGGCATCGGCATGCGTTGAATGCCCGCGGAAATGAAATTTATGAGGTGCGCCGACCTGCAGGAACGTATTGCATGCAGGAAAAGAGTACGCGTGGGCACTGGGATCCATAAATGGGCCATAGTGGTACAGTTGGAACTTTTGTCCCGCCAAAAAGATGAGTAGTACTACTATGTACTACTACGTACTGTATAGAATGTAAGGGTATCCATGCAAACCGAAGATATGTGTGGTGACCCGACCCAGCTGGCGATTCATAAAGCTTGCGCAAGCTTTTGACCTTCCACAAGCTTCGGTGTTCTTGCTAGTCACTTCAGATGTTGTACAAACATTGATTGCAAACCTCTCGTTATGCTAGTCTCATATAATATACTTTCAGGGAAGCAAGAAGAGTAACACATGTTAGTCCTTCTTGTTATATCTCGTGTTCTATTCTCACTGCTATAGGAGAGAAAGGCTCAAGACCCCATAATCTGTTACCATTTGATTGAACGAGACATTGCTAAGGAGGAAGCTCCACCAGAAGGGCTTGGATGTAGATGGCTCTCGTGAAGCCATGATTAAGGCTATCAAGAGGAAGAGTTCCTAATTATGGATGTGTGCATCGATAGTGGACTCGACCCGTGAATTAATGCCGAGTACAAGTTAGAAGTAGAAAGAAAAAACAGAATAGTTTGAAGTGTTTAGAGCTTCATTAGATGATCTTCTTCTTGTCCTTTTCTCCATCCCCTCAACTCTAATCGATTGTTAGTTGCAAGTGCAGTTGGCCTTAAGCACTCGTTCTCTTCCCCTCTTGACCTAAGTGACATAATATAATGCCACCCACCGTGTCCTTCAATACTGAACCAATCACCACTTACTCCTCTCTCTCTCTACTATATTCTCTACTCTCCTCTACTCTCTCTAAGGTCCACTAGCAACAAGCACAATCACAGGACCAAACACCCCCAACGCACACAACCCATACACCAACGGAAAAATCCCCCTCGAATTCTGCTGCACAAACAACGCCCCCAAATACAACGCAGCACCCCAAAACGGCAAAATCTTCAAATATCCCCCCAATTCATACATGTGCAACGGATCCAACTTTTGTTTCAAAAAGCTGAATGCATATTCGTTATTCTCATTCCATTGATTGGATGATAGGGATATTTTTCGATTTTGGATAATGGCATCGGTCAACCGCTCCTTTTCCGATTCCGTCAAGAGGGAAAGACCAGGGTTGTAAATGGTAGTGTCTTCATCGGCAACGTATCCCTCGTTTAATTTAACTCCGTCGTAGGTTAATTGTCCACCGACTCCTTTGCCCTCGGTGATGATTTTGGCCACGTCTTCGAGTGCGAGGAATGTGTCGTCGATGGACCCGGTGGAGGATTTGAGGCGTTGGACGACTGTTGTGACTGTTTCACTTGCGTAGTCGGATTCTTCGTAGGCGTTGGCGATGCCGTTGTTACTGTTGGGGAGGAGGAGGGGTGTGGTGGAGAGGGTGGCGAAGATGGAGAGGGCTGTTAGGGTTGATACGATGGGCTTGCTTGTGAAGTGATTTTCATGCTCGTTGTTATTGTTGTTTGATGTCGACATGAATGAGGCTACGGATGATTTATTGTTTGTTTGTGTTCTGGTGGCGATCATTCGGGGTTGGATGGTGTTGAAGGCGGCTGCCGATGATAACATCACGGCGGCGGCGGTTAGGAATAATCTTGTGGCTGTCATGTTGCTGCTATTATATTAATATTAATGATTTACGTCAAAAAGAAGAGATTGTTGTGTGGTTATCGGCTTGACAGTTTGATTATTGTGGTAGCGGCAGGAGTATTAGTAGATGTGTATTGTAACGTAGCGTAGGAGCAATTTCATGGTCACCTCCTCGTGGAGATGGAGAGGCGAGATGTGACATGAGTAACTCTCTGAGTACCGTTCGTCTTTTTTCATCGCATGCATCGCCGATTTCACATTTCACTCAAAAAAAAAAGTAGTGCCGACGTTGTACAAAGGCTGCTATTCATCCTCTCTACACCATATCATAGTGCTGCTGCCATATATCTTTACATCTCTATATCACTCTCTGGCATTGATGCCACCGACTCAATTTCGCATAGCATTGCATAGACATTAAAAAGTAGAGGCTAACAACAAAAATCATCATCATCTCATTTCTGCGAACGATACAATGGTGATGCGTCAACTATGTCTCCTCGGAGCAGTTCTTATTCTCGGCATACTATCCTACATATCACTCTTTTCAGTCGAATTCACTTCATTGCAGCTCAATAGTATAAAACCGTCGGATGAATTGACGCCGCAGCAGCAGCAGCAGGCCATTCTCTTCCCAAACATAGATGATATCGATGACAAGTATCATGATGATGATGATAATAACAATGATGACACGACAATCGAACTACATGACGATCGATATGAACCCAATGAACAAAACACCACCAATGAAACAATAAAATCACTTCAACTCCAAATATCCGAAGGGAGAATCTCCAACACAATCCCCATCACCCAAATACAACAAGCTATACTCCATCGAAACCAAGAATTCCACAAGGCCAAAGAAAACAATACTCTCCCATCTTCACCAGCATGTCATCCCCACTTCAATCACCTTCCACCCAACGGCGGACAATGGAACAACACTACCAAATTCAAACGTATCCTATTCTATCATGCACGAAAGGCAGGTGGATCCAGTATGAACAAATATCTCGTCAAGGTTGCTCAAACCTACGGAATTAAAATTGAATGGATTGAGTGGAATGCCATGGAGGAACCTGGAACTCAATTCGATAAAGAGGATACATTCTATGTCACACATTTACGTGAGCCGATTGCTCGATCGATTTCTCATTTCAAGTATAATGGACGGTGGCCGTGTAAGACATTGCAGCATCGGGAGTTTGAACCGACAGAGGAGAATGCATTTAAATTAGAGTCGTGGAATGAGACGCAGGGTCATGAACCGAAGAAAAGTTGTCACACACGTAAGAATGATGTGTTCCGATTGGGGGACTGTGCGGTCAATTGTTATACTCAATGGTTTGGTGGGTTGAGTTGTCCACGGTGGGAAGTGCCAGTGGAACAACAATATGAAGTGGCCATGTCTAAATTACTCAAGTACAATATGATCATTGTGATTGAAAAGCTGCGTGATCCAAAGTATGTCCAAGCAATTGAAAACTTTTTTGGAGTAGAGGGATTATTGGAACGTGGTGTTCCATACTGTGAGCGGATGTCCCACAAGGCGAATGAGAAGAATCCGCTGGTAGTGAAAGATGAGACGAGGGCAAGGTTGACTGAGTTGAATAGGGTAGATTTGAAGTTGTATCATGAGATTAGTGACTGCCTTGAGGGTGAGAATTATGAGGATATACCCAAGTGGGATGGGAGTAGGTTTGTGCTCAATTCGTTTAATTTTACTCAGGCAAAGATTGAGAGGCAGAAGGCGAAAGCTCAGAAAGCAATGAGGAGTGGTGAATGATACCTAAGTAGCTGGTGAATGAATGAGGATGAGGAGAACTACGATCATTTTCAAGTTACCATTCAATTATAATAAGGGGATCTTCCAACCAATGGTCTTTGGGCTAACATGTATTACTTCACAACAACTTAACATATAGATAGAACGCGGCTGATGCGTAGATCATTCTGCATCGAGCCAGTAAACTCGTCCACCGATTCTTCGCTGGATATTTTGGTACCATATATACAGTGTTTTGATATTATTGATCAATGCTTAGAACGTCGGTGCAAACGTGGAATCTCTTTGGAAAAGAATGTACGTACTGCGTCATCTTCCACCAACGCATCAAAGTCAAAGTTACAGAATTTGTGTTTCTTGACTGCCTCGCAGAAGGTCGTTTCATGCTCCTTATCATCTGTTTGACCGGGATAGAGCATCTCTTCGTAATTAATTGACTTCTGAAGAAAGCGTTTCAACAGCTCTTCGTCTGGGCATTGAAGCGGGAGATCTGTTGTGTTCATTTTCTTCATTAAATTCTCTTCCAAGAGCACTGCAACCTTGGCTCGAGGGATAGTTTGGTTTGCTAGTAATCCATGTTCATGAGCTGCCACCGCTAGTATATCGTAGTTGATGTTTCTTGACGGATTATGTCGACCACCAAACTCTGAGTCCTTGCTACGAATATACGTCTTGGCTGCAAGAGGTGTGAGGGTGGATTGGAGGAACCTCGAAGTTGCATCTTGCCCATCGTCAGATGGTACATTCATTTTGTGTAGATTCAATACCTGTACTTCACTGGAATGATTACTCCACAACCCCCGAAAGTATTCGGCTACATGAACGTGTTCTGCCTCTGCTCTATGCCGGTTTCGTCAGATGTCGTTTGCCCTCGGGATCCATGAATTTCTTCATAAAGGATGCAAATGTGTGACACCTATTCCCTCCCTCGGACGGCCAATTTTGGTAGGATGGTCTATAGTCAGAAGTGTCTCCATTGCCATTCTTAAACGGTTTGTTGAATTCGTTCCAAAGACTGAGCATCCACTCGTAGTACCTTCGATATACAACTACAACACGCATACGACCAGGGTAGTACTTGTTGACAAGATCGTACAGCATCTGACGATTGTCAGCTTTTTGATTGTATGATGTGACGTGCATTCTAGCAAATGCCTCGTCTGATAGAATCACATGTTTGTTATGTGCCGGCAGGTATGCCAACTCAGATTCCAAAGTCTTCCAAGTATCTTTTGTCTCACAATTCCCATTTTTGAAGCAAGAGTTGAACAATGGCCGAGGATCGAGCGTATGTTAGTTGTTTCGTCTATTCAAGCAGTGGCTGTAAATCCGACCTACATATGCAACCGATGCAGTTTCGTAGAGCTCCTTACGATATCGTGTGAGATCGCATTGAATAACTGAGGTAGCAGTTTTATGCGGACCGATATGCAAGACAAACATCGGTTCGGTAGAGGTGGAGGAGATTTTGTCTTCGTGTACTATCTGATCCTGATGGGGTGACACATATGTACTGTTTTTGAAGCCGCTCCCGCTCGTGTTGCTGTTTGTGGAGCCACCAAATAGTTCAAGATTGATGCTGCTCGAATGATAATTCCGGACGTGAGGCGCCTCGAAATCCAAAGATATGATGATGCGATGAATCTTGATAGCGAACAACGACGAAACAATCGATGTCATAATTGCAATCACACCAACATATGAAATCCGATTGGCGGATTTGGAGAGCTGAACCAAGTTCATCATTGCAAGAGATATGGCTACTGGTTGAAGGCTACGTATGAGTGTATGGACAGGAAGTGTATTATGGCTCTCTCTATTGTAGATCTGGCGACTGGCGATGAAGCGTCTTCTACCGTTCGGAGGGATGTAGGTTGCGTTGGGTGTTTGATGGTATTCATTTTTCATTCTTGTAATTCTTTCTGTGAGATGATTTTGTAACATTTGAATGATAGCTTTTCTCGTTTGTCAGACAGATGAGAATCACATGGAAAATAGCGGGGAAAAACTCGTTATCGTAGGGCGCGCAAACGACATCTACCAGTCATTATTGAGAGGGCTTCCCCTTCAATTGACGCATTTAGCGCATACGACCGTTTCGGCCCCAAACGCAATTCTTACGTCTGGAGTCTGGAGCAAAGCAAACTATCCAATCTATGCATGTATGTGCCTCTCTCAATCAGCATAGACTATCACAGAAAGTGACTTTGATACTTATGTATTACTGCTTAGCTTAGTTGATATAGATCCAACTGGTCAATACACACGCAGTCATCATCATCAGCCTGAAACCAGATACGACGGCAGAGGATGAGTTTTTGTTTCGTATGTCCTCCACCTCTGTTGTTGTAGACTGCGATGAAACATTGATTGGCAAAGTTTGCCCTGCTGTTGGAAAGTTTGTTGATAACGAGCTTGAAACGACGTTTGTTGGTGTATTTGAAGGTATTGATGTGAATGGAGTTGTAGTTGTAGCAGTTGATAATGTTGTTGGGAAGGAAGTGGTTTTAGGATGCAAAGTCGGTGATGGGGTTGTAAGCGACGGTGACTGGGATGGATTAGGGGATGAAGAGGTCGTTGTAGGATGGCTGGACGGCTCTAAAGTTGTATTCAGTTTGGATGGAGGTGACGCTTCTGTAAGATTTCCGGTCGGCTCTGCAGTTGTAAGTGTAAGCGGTGTTGTAGAATTCGGACTTTGTGATGTAGACGTTGGCAACGCAGTGATGAGTGGTGCTGATGTTGGGTAGTTCGATGGTGAATTGGTTTCTTCCTTCTCAACTTCGATAGATACACTTTTCACCGGTCCAAGAAATCCATCAAAGTCAATTGCCTGCACATGCAAGATGTGTCTGCCCGCAGAAAGGTCTCTCATCGATAATGACACCTCGACAACTTCTTCGCTACTATCAAATTCTCCATCGAGAGGACTCATTTCCCATGAGAGGTCTCCTTCTTGAAAGTCATCGGGGTGTACATCTAAATACACTACAACTTTAACAATATCTTGGTCTCCAGTCAGATGATCTGGCTCTGCATTGAGCGAGTTGACCATTACACCATCACTAATCTCAGCTGTCACAATTAGTTCTCCATCAATCTTGACGACTGTAACATCCAAAACATCGGGGCCCTTGGCCAACGAAAATGGCCTACCCGCAATCGAGGCAGCATACAACAACACATCTAAATTGGACGGCAATATATCCTTCTCAAATGTATCACAATTTTCATAAAAGTTGAACCCAAGCTCCAACCCCATCGATGAAACACCCATAACTGCATACATATAATCAGACGAATCACCAGAGACTGGATATACAAAGTCGAATCCACTCGCCCACAGATCATAGCCATTGTGATATGACATCTTCCTAGCAATGGCCTGATATGCATCATCATCCGGACTAGTTTGATCACGATGACCCCACGGATAATAAATATACTCCCCAGTAGAATGAATATCGACATACATTCCCATAATATCATCACCAAGTGCTTCATCCATTTGTTTCTCTGGGTCAGACCTTCGTTGACTTTCTGGGAATACCCGCATTGCATAATTCACCAATGCTTGAGTTTCTACTTCGCTATTCGGTCCAGATCCATGATATTCGTCCGCACATGGATTACTAGACGCACCCGACTCATCCCCCCACAAGAAATCAAAATTACGATTGATGTCCACTCCATAAAATTCCTCATTTTTACACCCAGATGGATTCATGTTCTTTCGCCAATATGTATTTGAGAAGTTTTCCGCCATGTACCGTCCATCTGGATTGACATGTATAACTGCATGAATTTCAGTATGTTGTAGTATGGATGTGATTTGTGCATTATTATCGTTGTACCCGTCAATGAGCATTTCGATGAATCGTGCCACGAGTTCAGTGGGTGTGTATTCACGTGCATGGATTCCAGATGTTATGAGCAGTTTGCCCTTTTCGGAGGATTGACGTGTGCTGTTGGCAGCGGTAACGTTGAGTGCATAGATGTCATAGCCTGGTGATCTACCGTCATTATTGTTGCCATTTTTCTTAATGTAAGATTCGCCAATGGTTTCCAAGGTCACTAGATCGGGATAGTTGGCGGCAAGATCCTTCATGAATTGATTCATACCGGCGATAGAACGGTAGCAAGATCTTCCATTTATGGTGTCGTAGGATGTCGTAACTGTCTGAGTTTGTCGTTGAGCAGTCGTAGGTAGTCGTCTTTTGTCTGATGCATGAACGAGTCCTTTGCAATAAATTATTGCTGGTAGCCAGGCCAGCCACAGCCAGTCGCGGCGGCTCATGGTGTAAACTTGAATCACAATTCACTACTTCACTGCGGGCTGCAGCTTCGTCCTTCTTTGCTGGAAGAAGGCTGCTCTCTCTAACGTAGGGAGATACCTGCATGCCAACTATGCCAAACAATAAGTAGCAATGGCTGCCAAAAAACAAACAATGCTGCAGCCTGCAGCCAGGAAAAGCGAAAAAGCAGTACATATTGACCCTGTTCCATAAGCTCCTCAGCAAAATAATTCGAGATCTTGGGCCGTAGCATCTAAATCGAGAACGTCGGTGAAGTTCGCGCCAAATAGAGTGTCCACGCATTTCAAATTTTACACCCAAAATTTACACCCAGATTTTACACCCAAGGGTAAATTCTACATGTACATTTTACATGTGAAATTTGTTGCGTGGACACACATGCAAATTTTACCTGTAAAATTTACATGTGAAATTTCACCTTTTGGGGGGCTTCGGAGGTAGCGTGCGTGAGCTGTGAGGGCCAACGGAGGGGGCAGTCACTCTGCCCCCATTCTACTCCCAACTTGGGGTAAAAAGTGAAATTTGAAGGTGTGAAATGTAAAAAGTAGATTTTACATCTTCGGGCAAAATTGGGCAAAGATGTAAAATTTACTTTTTACTTTTCACACCAAAGGTGTAAATTTTACACCAAAAAGTGTCAAATTTGGGTGTAAAAAGTGATGCGTGGACACTCTAATGAAAATACAACGCAACGCATCCAGGGGTCAGCTTCTCTCTCTCGTCGAAAGGCCTTGGAGTGCGTACTTAGCGTGAGAATCAGTACATTTGCCCCAAGAGAACATCAACTCCACGATCACAAGCAACAGGTACTTAGGCAGATAAGTAGGTCTTTCTTCCTAAATATTATCTACTCTAGCAATAGCAACGCCAGAGCGGAGGATGAGGTGGGAGGTGAGCGAGATTGGTATCAGAAAACTACATAATAACAAACAAGCCGATGCAAGCTTGTCTCCCTTCGACTCCCTCATTGCGTCATCATGTCAGGAAGAAGCAAAGCAAGTGGTGAAACTGAAACCGGCATACAACTCTCAGAGTGGATCCACTCATTATTCGTCCAACAGACTCGTGGTAACAAAACTTCCACTAAGACTAACCCATCTTCTGAAAATAAGTTAATTGCGGCGCTGCGGGTTGCCTTCTCACTAGCTGATCAGATTTGCAAAACGGAAGAAGCCGATCGATTTCCCACGCCTAGCTCGGATTGGATAGATAGTATTGTAATTCACTTGCAGTCAAGCAATCCAAAGGAAGTTGCGATAGAAAATGTGTTTGATACAATTTTCACAGATGATGGTGACATTCGAGTAGAAATATTACCGTCCTTGTTCGTTAATCGTAAGACAGATAATGAAGCGGGGCAAATGGACGGAGTATTATATTCTCTTGGGATAGTTTTCTATCAAATATTTTCGGGGGGGGAACGGCCTGCTGAGCTTGAGTTGAAGCAAATAGAAGAGAGACCTGATGCGGTTGAGAATGGGACCGAAGAAGAAGATTTGTTTGAAGGATTCAATCCCTTTCTTCAAAGTGGAACCGTCGATCTTGTGGGTGTGGGTGAACTCAGCATGTACGAACATCTTTTGAGTGATTACAAATTGTCAGATGATGATAGTACATCATACCAACACGACATAGGCATAGATATACAGGGCGATGGTCCCAGGAAGAAACGAAGTCAAAATGAAAGATGCAATATGTGTGCAGTTTCGGTAGAGCCATTGAAAGAGAAATGCCTCTCCGGAGCTCTGTGTGATTTAATTGCCAACATGTTGGATTGCGCAAATGGCACTCTTCGTAAAGATGAGACGTACAATGACATGTCTGAAGTGAGAGATGATCTGCAGCTTATGCTCGATAAACCCTCTATCTATCTCCACGATCAAGATATGGGGAGATTGTCAATGACCGGATTGCAGTTTGGGGACACTGTGTTTGGTAGGAATGCAGAGCTATCCACTATCAAAGACGCTTACCGACGAACAGTGTCAGGAGATAGGGAGTTAGTAACAATTTACGGTCAATCAGGCACGGGCAAATCCCTTTTGGCGCATGAGTTCGGTAAGCACGTGTTATCGTACGGCGGTGTCCTTTTGTCAGGAAAGTTCGACCAACTTGAGCAGGGCAAACCATTCAGTGCATTGGCGTCAGCTTTCAACCAATACTGCGGCACTTTGTTACAAAATAGTGAACTCACGCAATTGAAGCAGAAACTGGCTCATCAGATAAATCATGCGTTGGGAAGGGAGGCATATCACTTGGCCAAGCTCATACCTAACTTGGCAACCATTCTAGGTCTGCAATTGCATTATATTATACACGATGAAGGCTGTATCGACGCTCGGAAGCGGCTTCAATACCTACTGTGTCGGTTTGTGGAAGTGATATCCAATTCATCTGCTGCCCCCGTGACTTTATTTCTCGATGACTTGCAGTGGGCAGATTCAGCATCCATCGAAGCTGTGAACCAACTCCTACTTACCGGGGGCCTCGCTTCTCAAAACACAAGCTTCTTCTTCTTGGGATGCTATCGTGAAGGAGAGACCGAGAACTTAAATCCGCTTTGGAGATCATTATGCAACAACAATCTTGTCAACGCTAGGTCTACCGAAATCAAACTTGATTGCATGGACGAGCACACGTTGAACAGAATGGTTTCAGAGACTCTATGTCTGTCGCCACGTCTCACTCGGACATTGTCGAATGTGATATACCACAAGACAAAGGGGAATCAACTCTTCGTGTCTCGACTGTTGCGTGCGCTAAACAAAGAAGGTCTGCTGCGCCCAAGCTTGAGCAGGCGACGGTGGGAGTGGAACATGAAAAAGATCCAATCTCGAGGACTTCCCGACGATGTTGCTATGTTTTTGACAGACTCATTAAGGGAGCTACCTGACAAGGTTCAATCGGCACTGTTCATTCTATCGTGTTTTGGAGCGTCGTCAGAGAGCGCTTTTGTAGAAAGCCAAGGCTTGGATAGAAACATGCTTGAGAATCTTGAAATTGCTGTGGCTGAAGGGTTGGTCGACAAAATTGACGATCAGTATCGTTTCGCCCACGACCGCATCCAAGAAGCTGCCTACAACACAACACCAGCGCACAAACGCAGCGTCGTTCACTTCAAGTACGGTCTTGAGCTATCCTCTATGTTGCTACTAGGAGACGAAGACACGAGTGCCAGTGCCAGTGTTCTCTTCACAGCTGTAAATCAGCTAAATCTTGGAGGTCCTCCTGCTGTTCAAGATAAGAGCCATTACATCACTGCTGCTCAACTCAATTTGAGAGCTGGAAAGAAGGCAATGGAGATGTCAGACTACGAAACAGCATACTCATATTTCGACAGCGGGATTTCTTTTCTGCGCAAGAAGCACTGGCAACAACACTACGCACTGAGCTTGGAGCTGTATAGTTTGGCAGCAAAATGTGCTCTTACTAATGGTGATCACACCAGCTTGAAGCTGCTTATTGCAGAAGTGGTGGCGAAGGCACATTTCTTTGAGGACAAGCTCGACGTGCTGTATTTTGAAACATGTGCGTTGGCTATTTCATCCAGGCTACCAGAATCAATTGAAAAGGGAGTCGAGATTTTGTCGAAGCTGGGTATTGGTATTGAGCTGCGAAGGGGCGGTTCGAGTATGGAAGCTTGCGTACAAGAGACAAAAGATCTGCTGGCAGGTTACACTGATGATGAAATATTTAATACTAGACGAATGACCGATCCAACTATGATCATGGCAATGAAGTTCTTGGGCAAAATGGAGACTGGGATGACTCAAATTATGCCCAAATCAGCTCCGCACGTGATGCAACGAATCATTCAACTTTCATTGTCACACGGCATGAGCCCTGTGTCTCCTATAGGGTTTGTACACCTTGGCTCATATATAGCCAAGCTCGGAGATATCAGCGAGGGTTACCACTACGTAAAGCTTGCACGGTCTTTAGTAGACAAAGTTGGATCCAGAGAAAGTGCCGGCGAGGTCATTTGCTTCGGTACACCCGTCAGGGCATATGTTGAGCCGCTTCAAGCTGCATTGGAGCATCATAATGAGGGATATGCTGCTGCATTGGCATCTGGTGATATCATCCAAGCCGCACTCAACATGATGCAATTAAGCATAAGTATGCTTTTTGCAGGTGTGAACTTACAAACGACACGGGAAAAATGCGCTGAAGTGATTGATTTCATGTATGAAAGAAAGATTTTCATATTCATGACGCAACTGCAGTGCCTCCAGAAATCTGTGCTCAAATTGATTGGTACGGATGAAAAGCCGAAGTATACTTCTGCTGAAGAAGAGAATATACTTGCAACAAACAATAGTGTCAGGACGAGTTACTACTTTCAGAGGGCATTCGCCAGCTTTATGTTTCGATCATACGACGACTCCAAACACTACGCAGAGAAACAGCTGGCTTCAATCGAGAACACTTGGGCGAATTTGTTCCTCCATCATGCTCTTCATGCATTTTACATAGGTCTCATCTCATTTTGGGCGGCTAGAAAGTTGAAAGAGAAAGATGAGCAACAATGGTATGGAAGGGGCGAAAGAAGCAAATTAGCGTTGAAGAAATGGGCAGAATCCTCACAGTGGACATTTGAGAATAAGTGGTACTTGTTGGAGGCAGAGGAGTCATATTGCAACAATGATTTTGATGCGGCTAAAACATATTATGAGAAGGCCATGGCAGCAGCTAAATCTCACAAGGTAAGAAGAGTTCGAAGCTATTTAATCAAACCTCGTGTGCCTGTCCTAATCCTTTCAATGTTCTTTACTGATGACACTTCTTGTTCTCGATTAATCTTGCAGTTTTTACACGAAGAAGCTTTGGCATGTGAATTAGCAGGTTACTTCCATTTGGAGCTAGGAGATAATGAAAAAGCAACAAAGCACTTTTTGCTTGCACATGAAAAGTATCATGAGTGGGGTGCATTTGAGAAATGTAATAGTCTCTTCAAATTTGTTGAAGGTATTCGTACTCTGTATCTACCTTTGACAAGAGCAAGAGCGGAATTGGAAGAAAATGTAAATAATGGAATGGAATCAAGTCTACCATAAGTATCCTGGGCGCCTGATTGAAAGAACTCAAACTTGAATCATTGGGTGAAAGTAGATGTAATTAAAAAAAGCCGTGAACAAATGATGGATAGAACATACTTCTTTGCCTTTGCAAGCTTCCTAATGGCCAACAATACATACTACATAGTCATATCACGGATTATCATATCATCTTGCTGTACGAGTACGACCTCAGAGGGAAAGGCTGAGTCTGAATGTCCTGTGGGAACAAAGATTGAATCAAAGATACTTCTTAGTCTTAGTCTTAGCAAGCATCCTAATGGCCAATAGTACTACTCCGATCACGGATTATCATTATCATCTTGTACTACTTGTACGAGTACAATACGACCTCCTGAAAGTGAAAGTAGCAATCATTTAACAAACAAAGGGGCAGATCTTATTGACTTATGGCGTAGGTACTTCTGAAGACTCACAAGCCCGGCATAGATACTGTCGAGAGCGGAGCCTTGAGGAGTTGTGCGTCTGGTGGGGGGGGGTGAGCAACTCGACGATCGCTGCCGACTATAAGTTGTACCTGGCCAACTGGCTGGTAGATGACGGTCCCGTTGCGACCACACTAAAGTTCTCGGTTATCTCTTGCTCAGCGATGGTGGTTGGACGGAGATGTGTTTGGGACGATAAAGGGGGTGGAAAGAGATGATTTGGGGTAAAAGTATCTACGATTATGGTACTTTAAGGTATGTAGGAGCTGAGCGTTGGAGATAACCTCTAGCGCTAGCTTCTCACGCTTCAAGACGACCCGAACGAACAGCTAAAAAATAAAACTGGCCCGGCCGCTAGCCACTCAAAAATAACACGGTAAATTCACGCAGCGCTATGCAACCATGCCGCTGCCGAAATAGACCAAGTTAATCGCCGAACCATCGACCGAGACTTGGCTGACCGTTACTATGGGTTATTATGTAAGTACTGAAGCCCTCGCCGCTGCCAAATCCGTCGAGGGAAGGCAGCAGGGTGGCGATATCACTCGGCGATGTTCGGCGGGCGTCGGCCACCGAACAGGAGTTATTGAACGCCCCATAGAGCGTTTTTGGTGGATCCAAGGACAATAACTACGACATAATAACCCATAGTAACGGTCAGCCAAGTCTCGGTCGATATGTCGGAGGTTAACTTGGTCTATTTCGGCAGCGGCATGATTGTATTAGTGTGGTTAGATAGTGGCTAGCGGCCGGGCCAGTTTTATTTTTTAGCTGTTCGTTCGGGTCGTCTTGATGCGTGAGTGCTTACTTAGCCGTAGTCTTGATTTTGTCCTTTTCCGAAGGACAAAAATCTTTGTGCATATTGAGGGCTGATACCGTGGTGGCTTCTGTGGCGCAGCTATGCTGTGATTTTGGCCAACAAATGATGAAGGAGAGGAAAGGGGGCAGCCCCTCTTTGCTACGTAGGAATCGTCCATTTCTACGTGTCCTTTTTCGAAGGACAGAAATATTTTTGACAAAAGCAGCACAATGAGCACATAATTGTGAGTATGCATCTATGCTATAAAATGCTGCCAAACCAAACATATTGGCCGAAATAGTGGTCAATACTTTCAGTATACGGTTATAGCTGAAGGTCAATGTGCGCACTATGGTGCACAGCCGCCATACAGCACAATTAATTTCGGCCTCAAAATGGCTAATTTTTGTCCTTTTTTTTTGTCCTTTTTTGAGCGAGACTACGGTTAGAGCTTCTACAGAAGCATTTCCTCTACATACCCTAAAGTACCATACTCGTACATACTAGTACTATAAATCACATTCAAAGCACCCGCTTTTGACATCCATTGTCCCTATCATCACTTCTTTAACCCAACCAACCTTCGGAAATGCTTCCCCCAGAAGCGAGACCTGTAGTGTGGTTGCGACAAGATGTCCATCTTAAAGTCTGCCGACCAAAAATCGGACAGACCTCGCACCTCGCTCTTTGCTTTTTCATCGACCGCAGCGCGTTGCGTTGTTTGACAATAATATCATCAGCAGAACAATACATAAGGAGCGAGACCGAAGAGTAACAACAACAGTAGTATCAAATACATGATCAAGATGGCCCCTCCCCTTCTTCGTCAAGCGGTGATGCAAAGCCGCCTCGCCGCCCGTCTCTCCAAAAGAGCAACTGTCCATAACCAGCGAGCCATGATGATGTGCACATCTTCCGCAACACCACCTCTCTACGCCCAACCCAACCAATATGTCACAGGAGTCACCAACGATCAACTAGAAGCCAATCAAGCCATGAGAGATTGGTACAATGCCAATTTCCCATCATGGAAGGAAGATCCGGAAACGATTATTGCGACTGATCCATCACTACTCGAAAATAATACTACCGAGGAAGAAACAGAGAATGACAGTGACGAAGAAGAACTCATTACCAATCCACATGCCATCACCCTCCCCGAGGAACTTAGCAAACGCAACATCCGTCCACTCGTAGCGTACCTTCGTGACCCCGAGAATGAAACTGGTACACGAAATTGCGACCGGCTGCGTTATCCTGGACCCAACGACGATGATTTCCCCCTCGTTCCGGGAATACTTCACGGATCAGATCCCACCGCCAACATTCTATCCATCGATCCCGGTAGTAAAGTATTGGTGAAAACACCGTGGTTCGAAATACAGCGTGAATTAGACCGTTATGCATCCGGAAGGAATGGCAGCTTTGAAAACCGCGTTTATGCACTTACTATATTCCCAAGTGAAGATGCCTATGTCGGATATCACAAGAGTGTCCGCCAATTGAATAAGGATGATACCACCTATCATTTAGACGAGGAGACCATGACAGTGACGGAGATTCCTGGTGCTCCTCCGGAAGTGTTACCGGATCGTACCCCAATCGTGGAGAATGTGTTGGTCATCCCGGCGGATTTGCAATTGCATCCTGTGGCACATGCAGCGTTGTGTGTGAATTTTATTCGGTATCATGCCATGAAACCGATCAAGATTCCGATTCGGACTATTAATGAGGAGGAGTCACCGGCAATGAAGAAGGGGGGATTTATTGCCTTTGTGAATACGTTTGTGGAGTGTTTGGTGGAGGAGGGGGGTGTTATACCCGAGAGGATTGAGTTGGAGTGTACGGGATTGAGGCAGAAGGATGTGGTTAGGAGGGAGAGGTTGATTATTCCGGAGGGGGTGACGGTTCATCCTAGGGTGAAGAGTGACTTTTTGGTTGGTACGGTGTTTGGAGCAAAGGGAGTTGGAGCTGATGATGAGGAGGAGGAGGGAGAGGAGGCCAAGAAGTAATAGTGTTGGGATGATGATTATGGAAGAAGGGGGAAGGAGGGGAAATCACTAGTAGACACTTAATTATGCATTTAATGCAAATCAACAATCTTCAACTCTCGGCAGCGGCAGTGATATTCTCTTCACTATCCGCACTTGCTTTCAGAGCTTCAATCATTGCTTCACGTGAGCCATCTACGTCCAACCCTCTTTCATTGAGCATTTGTCGCAGCTCACATACACCACAGCCACTAAATTCATCCCCGTCGTCTTCCTCCACAGTTCCAATCTTGTTCCTATGAAAAGCAACAAGGAGATCGTTAATTATGTGACCAGGAACATCGCAGAAGGATATCTTCTTCGATGCTTCTTTGCTGTTCTCTGCCAAGAAACCCATCACTACCTCCTTGAGAAGAGCGCAATTTTTTGCGTCGGCATAAAGTAGATTATCCACGACATTGTCTATTGTGATTGCAGTGCCCTCTACATACTTATGCTGCTTCAGCTGCCAACATCAGATTTGCTTGGAGAAGAATACTTGTCTGCAGCATCGATTACGTCTTTTGCATTGTGGGTGTTGAGCTCTCCCTCAGGCACTCACATGAAAGGTATTATCGATGCTGCTGATAAGTATTCAATTGTCAACCTCAAGTTGGAGGCGGAAGCAGCGTATGTTAAGTACACATGATTACAATGGAGAATGCGATGGACAATCTACTCTATGCAGCTTATCGCATATGCATACAACAGGATATCCATTGCATTCTAAACTTTTGTCGAGTTAACATAAGTAGCTTCACCCTCAACTTCAACTTGTTCTCCTCGTTGTCGTTGTGCTACGTTCTTTCTGAAACAAGCTACTGCCACGAGTTTAGTGCTTCGATCTTGGTGAGCAGGAATCAAGGGGCTGGAATCAAGCATAGCATAATTCATCAAAGAGCAATTTTGTTCATATCAATGGAGATATTCTTTACGTCACAAACTATACTTTGATAATGATATGATTATCTACACAAATAGAGGTAAATCCTTGTGAAATGTCTTCTTCTCTGTTACACCCAACAACGCCGCAGCTCAAGCATGAGCACGAGCATGATGCTCTGTCAAATTCTCAATCAACTTCATTTGCTGCTTCGCCAACACAAGAAGCTCCAACTGGCCTTTTTCTAGAGCACTAGTACGCTGCTCCATGCTCGTCAAGGATTTGTCATAGCTCCTATCATTCTCCTGCAGCTCACATTGACGTTTCAACCTTTCAACTTGCTTCTTATGTTCTTTTCCTCGCTGCTTGAGATCTCGTTTTGCGGTTAGTAGCTCCTCTCTCAAATTCTGAACGGCTTGCTTTTCTCGAGCCTTTTCCTTCTCAGAATGCTGGCGCTGCTTCCTCGCAGTCTTACCGAACATCTTCACATCCGTTCTCCCTTTACTCATCAAACTAGGCGTTTTGAATCCAAATAAGCTCTTCGACAGCTTGGCCTTGGCAATGGGGGCTGGAAAACCCACATCTTCATCTTCTCCTTCTTCTTCTTCCGAGTCATCTTCTGCATCATCGTCTTCTTCTTCTGGTTCATCTTCTTCCGAGACATCTTCATCTTCTTCTTCCAACACCATCAACCCCTCGAGGTGTGTTGAATAATCGAGTCCCATGAGTGCAAGATCAGCTACACTATCAGACATTGATGGCACAGCCTTCTTACTGTACATCCTTCTTTTTGGTGGTACAGCCTTCTTATTGTTCATCTCGACATCCTCCACAAGATCCGTTGCTGCCCTTCCACCCTCCTCCATCGCCTTCTTCTCTTCATTTGCTGCTGCTGCTGGGGCAGAGAGAGCGGTCTTGGGGGCTGCAACAACCACATCATCATCTTCTTCCTCTTCCAAGTAATCCTCGTTATCCAACTCCGACAACAGCAAAGCCTGAAGGTCTGCACTAAATATCATACTTTGTCCCATGGGAGCATGATCAACCGCACTATCCGAAAGTTCTTGTGCGGCCTTCTTCCAACGTTGCTTTAAAGGAGCCTCCTCAACATGATCCTCGCACTTGAAAAATGCTGCCCTTCTACCCTCCTCCATCACCTTCTTCTCTTCTGTAGGTTTTGGTAGTACTGCTGCCTGCGGGGCAGCGACAGGGACGCCAGATGGGGGGTTGCCCTTGATCATATTGGCCAAAGCAACAGCCTGTGCATGTTTATACTTCTCCACGGCAGGTGACTCCAAAGTTTCAAAGAAGGAGGGGATGATTCCACGAGCTCTTTCTCCCTTCAACAAAGCACTTCTCAACGTGTGCATCATGGAGGAGGCCGAAGCGGGGTTGGAACAGACAATAACATTCCCACAGTTGGCAAGACGGAGCAACGAATCGATATCGGCTTGATGGGGATGAGCCGAGAGCGGATCCACAAAGAAGATAATACCACCCAGATCCTCCATACACATCAATGCCGCAATCTGGGCATCTCCTCCAAGAGGACCAGACGTGCACGTCAACCCATAATGAATGGCGGGGTCATCCTCCCCCCACAACGACTTGCACATCTTCATCGTAGTCTGCGTGCCGGTGATACGAAACTTCTTGAGGATCTCCGAATAAGTCTCAATGAATTGCTTCATGGCCGGCTTCATGTGATTATGCGCCACAAGTGCCAACTGACGCATCTCGCTGGGGGCAAATGTGGATGTGAAGGGCGTTGTGACTTCATCTGTTGCGGTGCAGACGTGTTCGGCGAGTGAGAGGCGCTCGGCGTAGGTGGAAGAGCGGCGTCTGGCGGGGCCACGACGGGGTTTGTTTTCAAGTTGTTGAGCGAAGGAGGCGTGGTAGTTCGACATGGCTGATTTGTAGTTGTATGTTAGTTAGTTCTCGAATCATATGTGATCAGATTATGTAGGTACTGGCTGCATTTTGGCTTTTTCAACGGTGGAACAGTCTTGATACTTCTTGCTTCACGCTGAAAAGGTGGAAGTTTGCATGGAATGAATCTTGGCAAGTAGGCTTAAAGGGTCTTGCTTGGGCTTGGGTGGAACCTGACGCTGCGAATTTAATCTTTCTGCCAATCTTTCTGTTGACTTGCTGCAGGGACTGAAACATACCACGAAAAATCTGTGTGTGATGTCGCATCATCGATGACGGACGAGGCAGGGCGACAAATTTGAGTTACTATTAGTTTACTTTAACTGTCTGTGTGTTCTGTGTGGGATGTTTTTATGAGTTGAGGGGGGAAAGAAGCAAGAAAAATGCCAGTGCTACCACCATATATACGCTCGCTCGTGAGTGAGTGTTCGCGAGTGTTCGAAGGAAATCTTGAGAGTTGGCAAGCTAATAGTTGGCAAGCTAATACTTACGAGAAACACCACTCTACATTTGTCACTACACAACTAAGTAAGTACAAACTCATACAAATCTACTATATATACATACAATCCGCTACACGTCCACTACATTTTCATTACAAACCTTTTAGAGCCTCTACTCATTACAAACTCGAGCAAAGCGTGCTACGAGTGCGTTGAGTGGAATGGCCACAGCTCAGCTCAGCGTGCCATGCATCAAGATCAAGAATTTTCGAGTCTCTTGTAAGGAGGCAAGGCAGCGGATCGTATTTCTTCATAATACCACACGTTAGGCGGCTACGATCATAGTGATCTACATGATTTACATGAGTCTCGCTGTGACTGGAGTCATTTGACCTGTTGTCTACCTCGACCTCGCCAACAGTTGATTGTACGTACCTTAGTTGTGTATGCGGCGACAGAATCAGTGATGATCGAAGCGTCTCTTTCCTCAAAAAACTTTCATCACAATGTTCACAATATTATCACACTGGCAGCTTCGTCGTCAAATCCACCGCACATGCCATCTGCATATAAAATCTCTTGGTTGTAGTAGAGTAGAGACAAGAAGTTTATCGCACGCGAGATAAGATCCTTCGAAAACTCTAAGGGGAAGCAAAAGAAGCAACAGGAACTTGCAAGCCAAGCTGAAACAAATTGGCAGTGCTCGTGAGCGTGAGTGTTCGAGATTCGAGAGTAAGTGTTCGAAGGAAATCTTGAGGGATATGGTAGCAAGAATGCTTGTAGTAGTTTGTGACAGCATCGTAGCATAGGTACCTACCTCTCGAAACAACAGATATGATTAGGATAATCTTGGTCTTGGACAAAGTCTTGTCGCCGAACCCGAACCCACTCCTGTGTACCCCTGGCCAGAATAAGATTTCAAGCTCAAACTAGGCCCTGTAGCCCTAGGCTGAGCTCAAGGAGGGGGATATAAGTCGAACATTTCAGCGACGGCTACAGCGACAGCTTAGCTACAACTACAGCTACAGCTACAGCTCTAGCTCTCTGCTTGTGGACTAGGAGACTGGTTAATTGTGCCCCTTGCCTTTGTTCCATGCCTTCTGCCTTCTACTTACCCCACCTACCACAAAGGCTTGATTAGTGTTAGTGCATCCTTCACTGCTCCCGTTTCCTCTTTGCCCCGTGCCTCGTGCATACTCCTCCTTTGACTTTGAGAGCTACATACATTTGTGCATCATCATCATCCTTCACCTGCGCATCATCTTTTGCGTTTGGCGTTGGGGTGCCCATGCCTAATGCAGACTCCTTCTTCGACGGCTCTATTTGTGTTTGTGCATCCATCAGCCACATACTACAAACATCTTCATTGACGGCCCCACAATTTTAGCTTGCTACTCGGTGAAATAGGATAGTTTGATTGAATAGGTAAAGATAAGAAGAGAGAACGAAGAGATAGAAAAGAAGATAACCTTACATTACAAAAAGGCGGGAGACAGCGAAAGATGCTAAGCGTAGGAATTGGTATTGAAAAATGCGGCTCCAATACGTCGACTTCCATCCTCCGTCCTTGAGTTTGCTCATTCAATGGTGTTCAGGCCCTATTGTCCTAATAGTAGCCAGATAAGTCATCTAAAGGCAATCCCATCATGCAGCAACGATTCCTCGCACCTCTCTTCTTGACGCTGTCATCGTCGTCGTTGTCATCAGTGCTTGGCTTTCAATTACGCCCGCCTCAAACAACCTACTCGTCACCATCTCGTGTGTTCCTCTCCGCTTCCACATCTTCCACCACCACCGGCACACTAACCGACACCGAGGTTCAAACTCTCTTCAATCTACTAGCCGACTCTACAATTCTCTACGATCCATCTCGAGGAACGTGCTGTCGCAATAGATGCAGTGGTTGTACGTATTTGGATCCTGCTGGGAATTTCCTCTTTGATGAGTATACCACTAACAACAATAACAGTGAGGAAGACAGTCGGGGGTGGCTTGCTCCCTATGTCAATGTTGACTTTGGTGAACGTATCCAAACATCAAAATGGAGTACTCTTCTCTTCCCCCCTGCCTCCTCTGACGACAGTGGTGGCGATGATAAGGCAGCAAAGAAGAAGAAAGAAGTAGAACGCAAAGAATTTACAACATTGCTTGAACAACAATTATCATCATCATCATCTGTATCACCACTTGCAATCCAGGCATTATGGAACACTCTCTCACCATCAGTGGGATATCCTCGTCTAACATCTACTGAAATTATCCGGGCAATTAAAGGGATGGAGGGTGCCAAATCCGAAATGGGGGGAGCAGTTACATATGATACCTTTGCCAAGAATTTATTGGCGGCGGGGGATCAGATACAACAACTTGGTGGTCTTTCGGATGGGGATGAGGATAGTAATGTAGTGGATTATGATGCCATGGAGAAAGAGGAATTGTTGGATTTATGTGTAGAACGTGGAATGAAGACGAATTTTCCAAAGATGAAACGGATTATTATTGAAGAACTTCGGTTCTTTGATGCGAATGGGAGGCAGGGGAAGAGGCATCCTGTGAAGAATACGTTGAGTTAATTATGCTCTTATTGAGCCGAGTCAATGATAATCGGAATGCTCAATATGGAAATTGTCGGTGTTATATAATGCCAACAATTCCGGCGGCACTCCCACATGGTGGCTGGGAATGGAGAACCCTTTCTGCATGGAACTGGGAGAATGTATTCCAGTTGCAGCAAAAATGACATCGAACTAGTACGACTTATTTTTCTTGGACTTCTTCTTGTTCTTCTTCCTTCGATTGGATGTCGCCTTGTTGTTTTCCTTCGAATTATTGTCCGTGCCTACCGGCTGCAAAACTGTGTGATCATCCGGGGAAACTTCAATCTCGAGTACATCATTGTCTTCCATACCGAGCTGACGAAGCGACTTCCTTCCAGCTGAAGACAAGAAGACTCTCGCTCCGTTATGTTTGAGTCGAATACTTTTTTGCTTCTTCTCGATGGAGAGTTTCAAGACAGTATTCAGATTGATAAGCTCGTTGAACTTCATCTCCGTCTTGGTATGACCGTCCTTCACGTTCAGCGTGATTGTAGACTCTGCAGCTGCCACTTCATCCTTCAGCTCAGAAAGGTCCAATTGTTCCAGGAACTTCTTCATTCCATCTACTGATTTGACAGCGTGGTAACCCTCGAACAACCAAGGCAGATGATCTGCCAATTTATCTTCGTCAACCTCTCCTCCAGCCTTGAAGCACTCAACAATTTCTTTTGCGTTTGTCATCTTGGATTCACAGATCAGGTACGCCGTTAGAACCAATACTTTTGCACCCCAAAAGTCATCAACCTCGAGATACGTAGTCTTGGCCACCGACAGGAGAAACTCGGCGTGATCAAAGGGGAGCAATGCCTGCGTTGATGCGGAAAGGAAATCCATGCCCAGTTCACACTTAAAGTGTTTCACGAGATTTGGCAAACTCATGACTTTCTTCGAGTTGTGGAAAGCACCTAGATGTTCGTATAGCCATTTCGTCCGTTCGTCTTGCTCTAGGTGAGATGGCTGAAGAGAACAAGGTGAGAGTGAGTGTGTGCGGCATTGTTCTTTGGGGTGCGACGAATTCAACACTTACCCAAACTCTCAACCCAAACTTTCGCTCACCCCATACCTTGCTGTTGGTAGACTGCGGCTTCTGCAGATGCAATGCTTTTGTCTGCTGTTTCTTCGTCATTGTCTATCGTGGATCTCCAATAGTTGGTTTGAGAGGATGATATTCGGCTGAGGCGCAGCGGAGGCGGAGGAGGAAGAGGCACAGAGGATCCAGATTCACGATGCAGCTGTGCAGATGGTTTGAGAGGATAAGTTCGAGAGTAAAGTAAAGTCATTTTGCGTTATATTTGAATTTTTAAATTTTTATTTCAAGTGAAGCCAAAACACTTTCTCGGCGGTTACTTCCTTCGCCTCTGTTGACAAATTGCAGCCATTACAGATCTTTTTGCTACAGCATGGCATCTAATCGGGCAGTCACCAAGATGGCTGCGACTTCAATTGCTGTCTTCAGCATCAATGGTGTCCCGAAGAATTCGATAATACTCTTCGGCTGCTTCCCTCTGTGGACTCTTGGTTGCATCTACAGCAACCTGGTGTGCACGTAAAGCAACAGCAAGGTCGTCTTTGCTGACCATTCCGTCCTCCTCCCTAAACAAATCCATCAGCGATTTGATTGATTCATCAAATCCCTGTGTTGCGGCGATGGTCCAGTGTTTCGCTGCTCTCTCTTTATTACCAGTCCTCCACTCGTGGCATCCAAGATTGTGTCTAGCGATGGGATGCCCTCCAATAGTAGCCACTTCCAGATGGTGCATTTCCTTCCCCCTGTCCTTCTCAACACCATGCCCATTATGATACATAATTGATAGTGTGTGATGCGCTTCCAACTCTCCCAATTCAGCAGCCTTTGTATACAACTCAAATGCACTGCTATAGTCTCCCTTGTGGTATTGCTCTCCTCCTTCTTGGAATATCGCCATTGGATCATTCATTTCTATTCTTTTCATCCTTTGCTTATCACATCCTTCATCTGTGCCGGGCACAGATGTACGACAGAATGGGCATTTTTTCCCCAGCCTCTCTTCGACCTCTCGCTTCTGATTGGCATAATTGCATCCGGTACAAATCGTTTTACTGCAGCATGTTGCTGCGCTGGATTTCGATAGATCAAGCGGCAGAGGTAAACAGCAGATGGGGCAGTCCCCAAGATTGGTGCTCTCCGGTTGCTTGAATAATAGTTCGTCACGTAATTCGGCCATTCGTTTCTTGCATGCTCGTTTGTGTTTCGGTCGATGATCCTTTTGACATTTAAGGCTACAATATTTAACGAGATAGCAAGCGGTACAGTTCTTCAATTTGATGTCATCGCATTCTGCAACGCCACATGAAGCACAACATAATACGTCCGCCTCGCTCTCATCGCTCATTCTGAACATCAGCTGCTAAAAAAATATGACAAGCAATGATAAGTAAGATGAAAAAGATCCAAAAAATGAAACGGCGCGCCAGAATGAGGCTTGAGGGAGGGACGGATGAGGGATCTCTCAAGAAATCTGCTGATTGGGCGGCACTCTTCTGATCATTTTTCTACAACATGCAGTTCAAGCGGCAGAAGGTGTAAAGGAAGTGGTTGTGACTGTACTTATGTCCTCCCATCAGCACATTTGAGAGATCTAAAGAGACATTAGATTATCTCAGCCAGGAGAGGAGCGAAGACAAACCGCACTTATACCTCTTTTTGAATGCCACCTGCCCCTATTAAGAGATTACTCGTGTTGAGCATTGGCAATCTCATCCTCCCCGAAGCTTTAGAATGCAAAGCAGCCAATGCACAAGTGGCAATGAAGAGTTCTAGTTCTGGAACTGGATCACACATTCGGCTGACCGCTTTATTAGTGTTGGATACGCTGGCATCAATAAGGTGCGTATGGATGGAGCAATATCGTTTTTTAGTAAGGTCTATTTCTTACCATTCCCATGCCGATGCATGCCGAGTGACGTCGTAGAGTAGGAACTCATCTCCACCACTACTGAAGCAATTGCAATGTCAAAGATGCAACCAGCACCTTTTGGGCAGCACCCTCTAAATCGAAATCGGCATCACTGCACATCCCAACCCAAACCTTTGTTCTCCCTGTCTGCGGCACAAATGCAATTGCGGCATCTTTGGCAGTTAGCGAAAGTCTAAGAAAGCGCCACGCTAGCTTTCCACCACACGCCTTCTTCTTGGCTCGAGCTGAGCAGCTCTTTATACCGTTATCGCTTATTCATCACTGCTGCTTTCTGAAACGAGCTATTGCCACGACTCCAGTGCCAGTGCTTCTTCATTAACTTATGAGACTCTCGTCACAATTTCCGTAGCAATAGCTTTGTCGTCTCTCTTCCAGTTCACTTGCCTCTTTCTCTACCATAGAAGATTATCGATACTCCAATCTTCATCTGTACACTAGAAATATCTCTCATAACACATACTCATATTTATCTCTAATCATCTCGTTATGAACTGTCTCTCACCTTACTGTCACTGATCTTTCTTCAGCTTCTTCATCTCCTTGAACAAGTCAAAGCAGTCAAAAACGTCTTCTATAACGCCAGTTTCCACAAGCTCCTCCATGCGATGGCTGATATCATTGTCTTCTTTCGCAGCTTCATCGGCATCGTCATTGGCCATGTCAATATCTCTAATTAATCCTCTGTGGTTTGACTTTAGTCCTTGAGTGCTTTGAGGAGCACCATTTTCGTTGAATTCGTCTCCAGTTATATTAGCTCCCGGAAAGTCGCAGATTTGATCTCTTTTTGCATCACCACCTACATCAACACCTACGTCAATGGTCAAGGATCGCTTCACCACTGTTGACTTCGATTGGGGCATTGCACTGTCATCGTCGTCGTTGTGTTCCTCATCCTCCAGACAGCGACCCTTTCTCTGCACATCTCTTTTCTCATCACCATCGTCCACGGTCAGTCGTCGTATCTCGTAAAGGTCAAGAGTGGACTTCCGTCCCATTGAGCTGGACCGTCCCTTCTTTCTCTCATTCTCATGAATCAGCTGCAAAACAACTGCGGTGAATACACATGCCACAAATGCCACAATGGGAAGGAACATGTTTGTTGTACTAACACGAGGAAAGTCATCATCATCATCCGCTTCCGTACTCAAGTTGGACAACTCAACTTCACACTTTTGCTCAATTTCATTCTCTTCGATAAATGTTTGCTTTGCACTCTCCAAACTATAACCGAGGGACCTTTTCGCTGTATACATCCAATACGAAAGAGCTGCTGCCAATTCTGGTCTGATCGGAAACCCAATTGGGTTCTCGTGAATCAAATCATCTGTGTAAACCAGATCATGCTTACACAATGTTTCCAAAATATTAAATTTGGACTCTCTTCCAACGGCCAACACTTTGCACTCTCCTCTAGCATAGGCTTCAAATACACCATTAAACTCGTCATTGGGGAAAATCCAATTCCCGTTGGGCCATTTCTGACGAATCTCTTCCTCTAATGCTGTAGGACCGCAAATCCGAATATTTCCATCAATGACTTCTTTCATCGTTGAAATGCCTGTCTCCAACCCAGACTGTGTCAGCATGGCCGCCAATTCTGCAACATAAGCAGATACTGCAATCAGAATGAACAATCCAAATCCAAACATTAACACTTTGTGTGGCAAACTTGCTCCCGTATCCTGCTCAATTCCCGCACTAAAGAAGAACATGCCCTTTTCTAGAATGGCATCAAGTATCAATCGAAAGTAAACGAACTTTTGTCTCTTCCACGGCTTTTTTGCTTGTTTCAAGCGCAATCCATATCTTTTCTTGGCCACCATTTCTCGATCGGAGAACCACACAGAGAGTAGTGCGGCTGCGAATATTATGGCAATGACAACTACCCATAGATCAGTGGTGAATGATGAAAATACCTTTTGTGCCTCATAGGCGAGACCTTTTTTCTTTACCGGTTTGGGAATGACCAGCACCGTTTTGTCATACACTGAAGGAGGTTGATGAGAGTGAAGTGTAATGTGAGTTCCACAGACATCATGGCAAACGAAATCAATCGACATGGATGAATCTCTCCCAAATACACATCGCATCTGCACGGAGCCTCCCCAAAGTTGATCATTAGATCTACCCATATCAATCCCTTTCCCAAATACTCACCAAGAGGAACAGTAAACGATGTCATCTTCAATCTTTGCAGGAAAGTAATGAAGTCTAATGTGAGTAAAGACATGGTGAACGAAACAACCGACAACTCTCCCCCAACGCACGAACAACGCACCTTTGTCCAGTTATCCAAAAAGGTCCCACCGCCATATCCACCAACCCATTCTTCACATCCTGCACTGCTGCTGTAAACGAACTTGCTGTATATCGCTTCAAACTTCCTTTAGAGATATGAGTAGATGTCACATTTTGAATGTCCCCATTGGATATTTTGACCAACTCGTTGATATAGTTAATGTATATCCCGCCAAATGGGACAGTGTCGTCAAAATACTCGTCTGAGAATCCATTTAATTTTGTGCCATCAGGCAATTGTTTGTACACATTTGGATATGGGGAAGCCGGTACGACCGCAGCAATATTAATGCCACCAATTACCGAGACATTGGTCGCAGAAGATCCAAGATGTTGTTGCCAAAAATGGTCGGTCGAATTGCATGTCGAATAACTGTAGAAAATATTATGTGAGGGCGAAAAATGTTTCGATTTGTAAATATACTCCTCGGAATTCGTTTTACAGGTGCTTGCATCGACGTAGCACCATGTTTGGAAGCAGTAGGGTGGTACGGCAGTGGTGGATGCATCTGCTTGACAGATTGGATCGTGGATGAAATCATGCTGGAGACAGGCGCTGCTGCCGTAATCGTAGGCGACGCATGAGCCACCAAGGTTTAGGTACACGCCTGGGAGGCCGGTGGCGGTTGTGCAGTCTCGATTCTGAAGTGAAGCGAGGACGGAGGTTTGATTGATACAATTTCAATTGCAGCCTTCGTTTCCGGTAGACATCGCTTTGTGTCTCTCTCGTTCTGGATGATATATTTAGACTACGACCGCAGGATAGATGACGATACCCAGAGTTATTGCAAGTACATGAGGAAGTGATAAGGTATTAGATACTTAGTGCTCTCTTGGTTCCGTCTTCGTACGATCGACCAAAGGACAAAGACATAAGATGATGCTCATTGACCCTGTTCCATAACCGTAGTCTCCCTCTCAAAAAGGACCAAAAAAAGGACCAAAATCTGAGATTTTTGAGGCCGAAATTTAGTATGATGTTGGACTATTTTGGTGGAAGGTGCGCGCATTAGACTTCAGCTATAACCATAAAGTAAAAGTATTGGCCATTATTTCGGCCATATTGTTTAGGTTAGTGAGGTATAATGGCATAGATGCATACTGGCTATTTTGTGCTCATTGTGCTGCTCCTTGCCAAAAATATTTTGGTCCTTCGAAAAAGGACTCGTAGAGATGGACGATTCCTACGTAGCAAAGAGGGGCTGCCCCCTTTCCTCTCCTTCATCCTTTGTTGGCCCAAATCACAACATAGCTGTGCCGCGCACTGCAACGCTTGGTTAGCCCTCAACATGAACAAAGTGATTTGGTCCTTCAAAAAGGACCAAATCAAGACTACGGATAAGCTTCCCCGCTTCTCCTGCGCCGTAAATAATTTTTGAACCACCTCAACACAAAAAAGCAACGGACAATGGCGACCCCAACCCCCCTATGCCCATCACCACCGATGGATTTACCACCCCAAACCGCCTCCTCCAACCTTGGTGGGTCCATATCAACCGATGATGGACGAAGAATGAATTGTCTTGTGCACCTACCCTTATTATCGGCGCCTTAACACATCTTATGTCCGTTGGTGCTAAAATGACGAAATCGCCACCTCCACAACAACATATTCGTGGAATCTATGCACCTCTACATCCCTACGAACCGATCAATTGACGATTCAATGCCATGTTACGAACTGGCGGCGTGTTTCTTGGTGAGGATCGCCGTTACGGCTCATCTATTCCAAATCGACTCGTCGTTATTTTGTCATTATATCGGCAACAACCAACTTGATGGGAGGGGAGAATAACAACGTCAATTAGGGGTAACCGTAGTCTACAGTTGCAATGAGGCTTTGATCGGCGACGTGTTTTGTATACCTTCTGTCATAGAGGCGGTGGAATGTTCTTTCATACTGTCATCAATGCGTACGATTCGGCCTCTAGAGACAAATAATAACGACATCGGGGGTACGTAAAGTAACCTATGAGGCAATCCACTGCACCCACGGCTCTCAGAAACAACAAAATAACATGGATTGATGATAAAACAACTACTGGTGTGTTGGATGGGTGTATTGTGGTGGAGAGGCGACTCAGCTCGTTCATCATACGACGAAAGCGTTATTACTCGTGCATTTCAGCAGAATCAGTGTATGGGGAAAGTGGGAGACAACAACCATCATTGAAGAATCAGAGTTGAGAATGTCATTATGTATGTAATCTAAAAGTTGTGCTGGGGTGTTGCAGTGCATAGAAGTTGGTGGAAGAGGTTGATGATGGTATGAGCTTACTGTTGATGTAACAATAGTGGGAGAGTGGCATGTAGATCTTAGAGGCACTTGAAACATCATACTACAACCCAATCTGAAGTGAAATAATGCGCATACTACAATAAGTAGGCATATGATGAAACAAAGTACTGTGAGCAAACTCATGAGGATCAAAGATGATGTCTATCTGGTGGCTGTGGAGCTTATGGGAGGAGGGTTGGTATACCGTGTTTGCCCTACTTGACTGCCTAAAATGAAACAAATGAGCGTCCATCACAACAACTAACTGGGAGATTTCCCTGTAAAGGAATATTGAAGTGCTGATTCTGACACATATCAGAGAGGAGTGTCGGTTTGCGAGGTTCGGATGATTGTAACACACTTTTGGAGCCGAGAGTCAGAAGGCGAGTAGATGAGGGAGAGAACCTCCATTGCGATCCTAAAGCGGCAACCATGAGAAATACGACATCTCCATTGTGAAGGGCGGTTCCTGCTACCAACGGGTGTTTAATTCAAGCTCAGCTGCGTGCAACACAGAGTCATCTGCCGAATGCCGACTCGCGAGGATTGACCATCTCATTTGGTGACCAAATCAATACTTCTCGTCTAAGGAAAGAGCACACTTAACGCATAGCTCAGCTCTAGATTGATATTGTATTAAAGTAATGTATCTCTTACCGTCCTCATCTAATTTTGGGTTGATAGGACATCATCACATTGTGACGGAAGCTGGAGTGGTAGGTGGGCGGGGGCAAAAATTATTTACGGCGCAAGATCTCGAATTATTTTGCTGAGGAGCTTATGGAACAGGGTCAATGCTTTGCTCCATGTCGGTACCTGAGTCCCGCCAAATGGGATGATCGCAATCTGTCTGAAGGGCCAGGGCTTATGACGCAACCTCCAAAGTACATAGAGCGTTAGAATGTAGAATGCGATGTCGCACGAGCCGATACAATTTTGATGATAGAAGTTAATAAGATTTGCCAAATTCAAGCCTTTTTCCGTGATGTGGGAAAGAGAGGTGAACTATGAGCAAAGATATCGTGGTAAACTACATAAACTAAGATGTTTCAGTTATAAAATTATCGAGACTCAATAACCTTTGCCACCAAAGCAAGCATTTGTTCATATGTCACAAAGATAAATGAAGCTTGTCCCACAGTCTGTACTAACTTTGAACTCATACCCTGAAAGAACGAGCTGAATCCCCCACGTGTATATTGTTGGTAAAGGCAGTCTGCCATCCCGTTGTATTCTTCTAACTCCATGCTGGAGAGGTCAGCTTGTTCTAAATCTGTCACCTCATTCTTACGTAATCGTATCAACACCTGCCCCAATTGCAAAGGATAAGTGATAACAGTCGCAACCGTCTTGGACAATGCTCCAAACACAAAAGCCTCCATAGCTGTCAACTGCATAGATTCACCAGCACCACCACTGCCACGACGGCAGCTCTTTATACCCAATATCCACACACGGATTTGCTCATACAAAAAGTATTGAATAGCAGGATTCGACACAAGCATTATGTTTGATGTCTTCGTCATCATCTTGTGATGATGGTGGTGGAGTCTTTTGCATCTCTACTCAAAGCAGTTCAAGTGGATAGAACAGCCATGTGGCAAATGATCCGCCTACTGCACCGGAAATCGCATGGGCTGATGGTGGTAGTCCTTTTGCCGTCATGATAAAATAATACACGCCACGCTAACGCTACATTAACTCAGCAGTGGAGCCATCACTCGGAAAAGAGGTTGGTGAGTTTGCTGATAATATTATGCGCTAAGTGCACTGAGAATAGATTTGCGGTGTCAATTACTACTAATTCCTACGTAGATTTACTCAAATTCTCAAATCCGATCTCACATCGATTTACCTCTCGTAGAGCTGCACCATGGCAGCACCAAGACGCCCGTTCGGCTGGTTCCAACGCTTAGCCAATTTTCTGTGGGGAGTCGACCCTCCGGTCCCTCATCCATCATCGGCAGCAGCTGTAGACACCAATGAGCAACTCGATGACGTTAGCTTTACAAATGAAGACTCTGAAAATTTTTATGATGCCGCCGCCGATAGAGGGTGTATCGCCACCGGCACGGGGCTTTTTGCCACTGGGGGAGACAGTGATGATGACCAACATGAGAACAATTCATCCACCGCCAACGTTAGGGATGACGCCATCGATGCCGATCCATCTCCGTCCCCGCCAGTGAGTGATGGAGAAGTACCAATCCCCGCACGATCCGTTACTTTTGTTACTTTTGACGGTGCATGTCAAGAGAGACAGGACGCCGTGACAACATCTACCCCTCGTGATGCAAAGCGCAGCAATGATGGACCATCTAATGATGACAGTGTAAGGCAAAAAAGAAAAGGCAATGACGGGGCGCCGCTGATTGACGATACACCTGATGAACAAGCTAACTTTGAATGTGAACTTGGCATACCAGCTGCAGTGTCTCAGTCTTTTGATGAGGAAGGTGACGATGTTGGCAGCGACGGAGCATCTTTGATTGGTGCCAAAACTGATGAACAAGCTAACTTTGAAAATGGACAAGACATACCAACTCCTGTGTCTGAGTCTTTTGATGATGAGGAAGGTGGCAAAGTTGGTGTCGGGCAGATCACTGGCAATAGCTCGCAATACTCTTCTATTGGTAATGACAATGCGTCAACGGCAGTGCATCATCATCCACCGATACAAATCGACACTAGTCAATATCAATGGGTGGAAATACCCAATCAGTGGGTGTACATCAACTACCAACAGTTGCCGGTGTATAAACAATGGGTGTATATGAACTTGTCCATACCAGTGAATCAATACCAATGGGCGATGATGGGCAACAACCAGTGGATGTGGATGTGTGCTCCAGTACCCTTGTCGCTTCCCTTGCCTGAACCAACAGCAATTGCAAGCAATCCGCAGCTTGGAACTTGGGTGAGTGAACCCTTGTCGCTTTGGGTATTGCGAGCAACAGGTCCACAAGTGTGGGAGGAGAGGTTAGCAGAGCTCAAAGCCTTCAAGGAAGAACATGGCCACGCAAACGTACCAAACAGGTACCCCACCAATCCGCAGCTTGGTCGCTGGGTGATGACGCAGAGGACACAATATCGCTTGTGGAAGGAAGGCAAACAATCATCAATGACGAATGAAAAGATCAGAGAACTTGAGGCAATCGGTTTCGTTTGGGTATTGCGAGCAACAGGTCCACAAGTGTGGGAGGAGAGGTTAGCAGAGCTCAAAGCCTTCAAGGAAGAACATGGCCACGCAAACGTACCCACAAGGTACCCCACCAATCCGTTGCTTGGTCGCTGGGTGGATACGCAGAGGACACAATATCGCTTGATGAAGGAAGGCAAACAATCACCAATGAGGGATGAAAGGATTAGAGAGCTTGAGGCAATCGGTTTCGTTTGGGTATTGCGAGCAACAGGTCCACAAGTACAAATGTGGGAGGAGAGGTTAGCAGAGCTCAAAGCCTTCAAGGAAGAACATGGCCACGCAAACGTACCAAGAAGGTACCCCACCAATCCGCAGCTTGGTCGCTGGGTGGATACGCAGAGGACACAATATCGCTTGATGAAGGAAGGCAAGCATTCACGTATGACGAAGGGAATGATCAGAGAGCTTGAGGAAGTGGGGTTCGTTTGGGATGTAAGGGCAAACAATTGGAACATCCATTACCAGAAGTTGATCAAGTACAAGGAAGTTCATGGTACGACGAAAGTTTTAGCACGGCATGACTTGAAGCTATATCGGTGGGCTTCAACCCAGCGAGAGAAGTACGCTCTCTTAAACGAGGAGCGTAAGAGCCTATTAGAGCCTGACAAGGCAAAGCTCTTACATGAAATTGGGTTTGACTTCTACAGGAGAGAATGCAGCAAGAAGGTGCATCGAATTGAATGGAAGTTCATGCACGAACTTGTAACAGTTCTGGAAGAATTTGGATACACTTGGTTCTCGCTAGACAGAGCGTATGAGGGCTTGACATATCGCCCCGACGGTGTCGTCCAGGCAAACAACATTGATACTTCCTGGTTGGATGGTATTCTCAATGTTGTAGTCGAATCTTCAGTCATATTCGTTGAAGTCGATGAAAAGGGACATGATCCTTTGCATCCATCGTACACGCCTCTCAAGGAGCAAACACGTATGAAGGCGTTGAAGGATGCGGCAATGAAGAATGGCAAAGTTAGTGTTGTATTTATTCGAGTGAACACAGGCAGGTTATCCGAGGTACTACCACAACAAGTGGAAACTGTGAGGGAAGTGTTAGCGAACATTCATTCCAGTAAACCCAAGGGATATCATGTGAATTATGTTGACTATCGTGATGACCACGTTCATGTTCTGGAGTCTGAGAAGAAGGAGTCTGGTGTTGACAGCGTTACGAAGTTTCACACAGAGAACTTTGACGAGAAAGTAACACGACTTCGTGCAAGTGACCTGCGATAAATATTCAGGCGTACAAGAATTAGCGAAGAACTGACTAATTATAATCTTGTATTTTTGGTTATTTTACCTCTCTTGCATATCTTAGACAACTTCACTATGCAGATATTACCAACCATCCCCATCTCAGGGTATCACGAAAGCGTGAATGCTTTGATCTTTGTCGTGGCATCGAAAATCTTGCCTTCCCTTAGACTTCATTTTATCTGAAACAGCCATCAGCATGTCATCATTCATGAAATGAATGCCCTCGATATTACAGTAGATAGTGTGACAGCCTCCATCTTTTGGGAACTGGAGCACCTTGCCTTTCACCTCAAAGTCAAATCCAATCGGATCAATTATACCGTTATCAATCCCCTTTGCCTGACCAAGCCACACAGCACTGTGCTCTTGAGAAGTGATGGCTACTCTGCCATCTTGAGTGATATCAATCGCGGAATAGTCAAGAAATGCCGCTGATGGTGGAATGTTGACAACCCTCACAGTCTCCCAAACACATTGGGTCATCTCTGGATCCTCACTCTTCTTCATGAGCACGACACGGCCGTTCCCCACATCATTTTTCCGACTTTCACTGCAATGGTTACCTTCACATAGACCGATGATGTAGAGGACATCATCCTCATCTGGGAAGCCGACAGCTCCCTCAAAGCCTTTGCTGTCACCCTCAAACTCAAACTCACACCGACACTCATTTACAACCGTATAATCATTCTCTGACAATTCAAGCTCTTCAATAATAGCATGATAATCTCCCATATTCGATGCAGACTTTCTTTCCTCATGATCTCCATGATACACTGATTCACGAACGACATAAAACAACCCCTTATGGTGAAAAATCGCTTCATATCCAGAATCTTCATCTGGCACTCTGTTCGGGTCACCAACCTGAACATTCTCCTCGTTGAATGGCAATAAACTCTTTCCAAAACGAGAGATTGCCCAGCTGTTATCACACACAGAATATACCTCATCACCTACGATCGTAACATCCGAGGCTTCATACTTCTTCTGGCCACGCTGATCTTGGAATAGTGCCGCATAGGGAAGTTCGTACGCACGTTTGAGCGTTACTTTGGAATATCTATCATCTTTCTCACAGTTCTTACCGAGACGATTCAATGATTTCTCCAATACTTTCTTACCATTGCCGGACATCTTATATCCTAACAGTGACGAAGCCGACCCATCATGTTGGGATGTATTGAAGAAGACGATCGTCAAGCCGATGACGACGAGTATGGCTGCTGCTGCAGATTGGCCAGCGGCAGCTGTGAGTGAAAAGCGGCTGCTGCGATGATTCGCACCTCCTGTGGCGCCATCCGGCGTGAGAGAAGGAGATGGAAGGAGGGAGCTGCTTTCGTCGGGCATGGTTGGATAATTATGGGTCTTCGCTGTCATCTTCATCTTTTTTAGCCTTCTCATTTAAGACCGGCGCAAATGAAATGTAACAGGACAGAATTCGTCTTCAAGGCCTTTAGAAATTTCAAACGAAATTGTATTGAATTCGAATGTAGCGCGATCTTGAGGCCTCGAACTCGAATTCTGTCCTGTTACATTTCATTTGCGCCGGTCTTATTTTTTGATGAAGAAAGATGATTGGCGCCATCTTTTGAGGTTGGCGCCATCTTGGCTCCTCCCATCACATGATGGGTGTTGAAGCATGGACAAGAAGTATTGTGTTTTTCTATCGTAGCCCAACCATATCTTTATCGCTCTCGACGAAAGCAATGAATCTTGTCGGTCTGATCATTCTTCTCATTGCATCTTTCGCATCGACGGTTTCATCTTCGAAATATAGCAGCAGTATTGGCTTCTCGTCAAAGCCGCCTCTACGAATGAGCGTCACAAACCCATCATTATCCACTCTCCGCATCACCATCTTGGGCGGGGGCAACGTCGGGTCAACCTTGGCACAAAAGCTAGTTCAATCCAAAAGATTTGCATCCGTTGAGATTGTAGCAAGAGATCCAGCTAAAACTACTGCATCAATTCTAGAAAAGGGCATTGATGACGTGCCAGTGGTTGCCTCTACACCAGATTCTCTTGCCGCATCACATGTAGTAATACTAGCAACTCCTGGACTCTACGACGACAAAGATATGAAGTCATTTGCATCATCTCTTGGCGATATGTCAGATAAAGTTGTCATCGATGCAACGAATCCACTTGGACCATTCACTGATGGATTGCAAGTAAGAACGTGGGAGGGAGGGATTTCCAGCGGAGAAATGTTACAACTTCACTTACCAAAATCAAAAGTATACAAAGCATTTAATACAGTTGGAGTGGAGCATATGAGAGAAGCATTGGGGAAAGAAATGTTAATTGCAGGTGACCCAGATCCATCGTACAGGGCCACAGCAGAGGCTGTCGTCGCAGCTGTGGGGTTTAAACCTTTTTATGTTGGACCTATTAGATATAGCCGAAATCTTGAAGCCATGGCAGAGTTGTGGATTCACATGGCTATTCCTGGACTTGGTGGGAGAGATACTAGTCGCAACTTTTGGTTTTCAATTGGCGGGGATCCTTAAAGGATATGGATTGTTGCGATGTTGATGAGAAGAATTGTCTCATTTGTTAGGCGAGGCAATCATCACATTTTAAACGCAGTTTTTAATGACTTTTGAGTGGTGTATTGTGATGGTAGCTGTGACTGTGAGATGAGATGTTGGAGTTTGCGGCTAATACACAGAAGATCCGGTAGATAGTAAATTATTTCCGCTTGCTTGGGGTAAAAGAGACATTCGACAACCAGCAGACCCTCAGCAAACACAGTAAAGAATATTTCTGCCCAGAAGTAATTCCTTTACTAGGAAACAAACTTCTGTATCTCTTTCTCAAACTTTCTATTCTCCCTCAGCCGGACCGTATGGAAGAGCTCAGCTTCCTCTCCCCTGAGCATTACAACCTGATCTTCATCATCTTCATTCTTCAATGATAGCTCTTCGATCCTCTTCCGTATGTCATGGAAATATTTGACCTCTCGAGGACTCCCTTTCGTTAGCAGAGTACCAGGAATCATCGCTTCCCAATACTCATAACTCATTTTCTGGGGACAACCCCCTTCAGAGAGTTTTTTGCAAGATCTGTTACCATCGATGTCACGACAAGATGCTTCTCCTGCAGCACAGCAGGCTCCCACTGGAACGCAATAGCCCGCCCAGTCGATTGTGGCGCCACATTTCTCATTTCCATCATGGCAGGGACATCCACCCGATGATATTAGAGCACAGCTTGTCGGATCTCCATTATTATCATAACAAGTTTGATGATCTTCATCACAGCACAACGTTGAACACACTCCAGAAGAAGGGCATTTGACTTCGCCATCTTTGCTACAAGGACAACCCCCCTCCGAGATTTTAATACAAGACACTATGTTAGTAGCGTCATCATGACATCGTTCCTCTACTCCAGATGCACAACAGACGACATCGCAGTAGTTCCCAAATCGATGACTTCTACACTTCTGCTTGTTGTTGAAACATGGGCAGTCTCCGTCGCTAGCACAGCTCGATACATTTCCATCTTCATCGCGACAAGTTGTCTCTGTTCGTCGACAAGTTAGAGGTGGCTGCGTCGATGGATCAGATGTTAATCTTGATGTTATCGATCTGACTCTGGGGCTCGGCAACGGAGAGATCGATTGCGATGTAGTAGACGATGAAGCGGCAGCGGCAGGTGATGTTGCTGCAGACGGAGCATCATTATTTTGTGTACGTGTGGCCGCCACAACTCCGCCAGCGATGGCTGAAATGATCAATAGAGATAGGAGAATGCCACTGGCAAGAACACGATGCTGCTTCTTCTCTGTGGCCGCAGATGAAGGAGAATTTGGTGGATCATCGATCTCATAAAGGACGACGTCATGGCTGTCTTTGAAAGATACGGACATTTGTTGTCGATTGCTGGAGGAGGTGAAAATATGAAAGCAGCAGAGCCTACTTGAGTTTATTGCTTGCGTACACTATGTACTTGGAAAGAAGCCGCTTGTGGGTGGCAGGGCGGGGTTGGAGAATGCGATTGGGCATTCCTTTATGTCATTTTGTGAATGCCTTCCTCTCTGACACAAAATAAAACGACAGTCGGAAATGGTCACAACAGAAAAGTACACATCTTGAGAAAAAGTAAAACACAGCTCAAGCAAGAAGTTTACTTTAGCTCAAGCTCATTATTTGAGGAAGCAAGAGCTTTCGTTCATCTTACTTGACATCCCTGCAAGAATCTCAAGCTCATAAATTTTGATCTGAATCAAATAATACATCATTTTACTACCTACTTAAAATCTACCATGAAGATTGCAACTATTCTCATACTTACCTCCCTTTCCAGTTCCAGCTCTAATGCTGAGGTAAGTTCAGTCTTCTTTACTTGCAATGATGATATTTGTTTTGATATTGCACTTGGCTCTGCTGGGGCGCTGTTCTCAAGAGTCATATGGGCGGCGATTGATCTGCAGCTGCATCAAGTGTGTGCCCCCTCTATGGTATCTCCACTGCCAGCAGGCGCAGGCGCAGCGGCAGCAGCAAGGAGGAACGAGGAAGAATGATTTGTCTCCGTGGTCTCTCAACACTTTCCGACCAACTAATCATTCTTTCTTCTTCTTTGCCTCTCTCTCTCTCTCTCTCTCTCTCTCAACTCTATATGGTAGACACCCTTTCTCCGTGCCATCATCTCGAACGACAGCGACGGCAACGGCGATGCTCTCAGATGCCTCGGTGAATGCGCCGATGAGGACATCTACAATGGCAAGAAGAAACATCCCACCAAGAAGAAGATCTTCACCAAAGCTACCGACTGTGCATTGGCCTGTTTGCCGGCGACTCAGCGTAATGAGGCAGCCATCTCTTGTGCTACGAAGTGCTTCAAGAAGCAAGCGAGTGACGTCGAAAAGGCTGTCGATAAAGCTATCGATAGAGAAATGTGAGTACGCCCTTCCTCCTTCTGAAGAATATTTCATCAGACCTTGATGCTCACGTGACTAATGCAAAATGGATGTTTATTGTTCTAATCCTTTCAGCAAGGACTGTGAGAAGAAATGTGATGAAGATGACAAGGAGTGCGAGAAGAAATGTGACAGAAAGTACAAGAGTGGCTCCAGGAGCAAGAGTGTGAGCAAGGCAGTGTAAGTAGTAGACATGTGCGGGTGTGCAGTATTATCGTTATTGCCAGTATTGTGGCTGTGCCCGTGCCTGTGTATGTGCATGTTGTGCTCCCCATCTGTCGCTAATGCTAATGTTGTGTCCTTTGCTCTGACTTCTATAACCTCAGCGAAAAGAAAGTATTCAAGGTGGCTGACTCAACCAAGAAGCGTCTCGCCAAGTGCGTCATGCCCAGTGATGATGTTGGCTTCATGGAACTCATGGACTATGAGGACTCTGAGGACTTCAAATTCGAGGAGGACAGTGGGGATAAGACCTCAAAGAAGAGCTCCACTACCACATCCTCAAAGAAGAGCTCCACCACCACATCCTCGAAGAAGAGCTCCACTACCACATCCTCCAAAGACGAGAGTAAGTGTGTTGGAAGATATAGGAACAGGGAAGCGGAGTGCAGAGCATCCAGCAAGTGCGTCTGGAATGATTCCAGAGAAAAGTGTGAAGACGAAGGGATGACGAACAAGACTACCTCCTCGTCCGACTATGACCAGTTTTTGGAACTCTCTGAGAAGAATCTTGATGATGTACCTGAGGATATTAAGGAGTTGTTGAAGAAGTTGAGGGAAAGGTCTATAAGGCGGTCCCGCCCAAATTCTGATAGTGATGAGCTTGACTTCGAACTCGCTGAGAAGAATCTTGGCGATGACTGCCCTGATGATTTCCCTGCCGATTTCTGTGAGGACATTAACAAGTTGTTGAAGAAGCTGAGGGAAATATCTAGAGGTGACGGCGATGGAATCATTAGGCCTAAAACAGTCACTGCTGTGAATTAGACGAAGGGCAATCTTTTGCTCAGAGGTCCCTCTTTTTAGTGAAGTGATGGGCTTCTCTAGTTTGATGCAACCATCTCGTTGTTTAGCGTAATTAGACTGAAAATGTTAGATCTGATAATATGAATATCCTTTCACTCTTCATCTTCATGGTCTGCTGAAATGTCTATTTTTGCGGGTAATTCCTACACATCCCAGTTGCTGAAGTACTTTCATTTTCATGAAATAAATCGCCTTCGATGTACATCATCGCACGAGGCAAGTCTATGTGGGCACTCCCAGCAGCTACTGGAAACATAAATTCATTGCCTGCGTTGTGGAGACAATATCAAGGTGGAAGAAGTTGCGTGAGAGATTTTTTCCGCAGCGTAACGGATGTAGGTAAACGCACAGAAGTACAGGTACAGTAAATACTTCTTGAGAAAAAGTAAAACACATACAGCTCAAGCCAAGAAGTTTACTTGCTCAAGCCCATTCTTTGACGAAGCAAGAGCGTCCATGCATCTTACTTGTTATCTCTGCAAGCAATCTCGAGCTCATAAATTTTGATCTGGATCAAATAATACATCATTTTACTACCTACTTAATCTACCAATACCACCATGAAAATTGCAACTATTCTCCTTCTTACCTCACTCTCCAGCTCTAATGCTCAGGTAAGTTTGATAATGTATGAGTCTGCAGTTGGCTCTACTGGTGCTGGGAACGTTATTCTTGAAAGCAATGTCGGCGGTGGTAGCTGATCTGCATCTGCAGCTGCATCAAGTGTGTGCCTCCTCTATCTTCACCGCCACACAGACGGCGGCTAAAGCGGCAGCGGTAGCAAGAAGGAAGATGATGATTCACTTTCACGATCTTACTTCCAACTAACAAATCCCTCTTTCTCTTCTCCTTCCTCCTCCTCCTCCTCCTCCTCCTTCTTCTTCTTTTCTTCTCTCTCTCTCTCAACCCTGTAGACATCCTTTCTCCGTGCATATCATATCACTTAGAAAATTAGGTAATGTATTATCTCTACCTAGACATCATTTAACCAACAACAAGATGGAGTCTTCATACGCCGAGGGCAAAAACCAAACAGCGTCGCAGTCGGAACCACGGGAGAGTTAAAGGATGTCTATCCAATAGAGATGATATAGAGAAGGACGACAAGATCAAGATGTACAGTGAGTTTGTTGAGAGGGATGGGTTCCAGCATGGTATCCCCATTAATATTGATGATATTGATGACATACCTGAGGAAATTAGGAGGATTTTCCTTAACAGGCCGAAGTTCCCCCCGACTGATGGTGATGAGCTCGAACTTGAAGAGGGGTCTTCTTTTCATCATGGTGGCGATGGAAGGGATGATATAGATGACGAAGACAAGATGTACAGTAAGTGCGATGAAATCAAGTATGATGAAGAGCAATGTCTCGAAGCAGAAGAGAACGGAACATGTGTCTGGAATGATGAGAAAGAACGCTGCGAAGACGTCAGGAAAATGAATGTGGTTGACTTCTTGGATCCCGCTCAGAAGAAGCTTGATGATAGGGGTCGTATTCCCGATGATATAGACGAGGAAATCAGGAAGTTTTTAAAGAGGTTGGGAAAAGTGCCCGATGGTGATGAACTTGACTTCGAACGCGTTGAGAGGGGGAGTGGTCTAGTAAATGGACCGATCTCACCATCAGCTGAGAGAAAAAAAGAGGAATTGAAGAAATTGAGGGAAAGGTCTGATGGTGATGGAATCATCAGGCCTAAAACTGCCACGGCTTTGAAGTAGACGAAGAGCAATCTTTGTGCTCAGAGTCTCTCGCCAGAAGACGGGACTTTTACTTGATGCACTTGTAATACCTAATTCTGATAATATGACCATCCTTTCACTCTTTTAGGGCCTAATGGTCGACATATTGTCTATTTGCACCATGCAAGAGGACATACCTACATTCAACAGATTGCGTTGAAGTGTAGTACTATTTTTAGAGCTTCCGCTACGCTGATTCTGTTCGTAGGATTCAACAACGCAGTCTATTCAATGGGTTAAATGTTGTCTAAATAATGCGAGTTCTAAGAATTTCTTCACGCAGCCCCAAAATCCCCCCGACACACATATCAAACTAGACACATCTACAACAGACTCGCAACAACGGCGAGCGATGCAATCAAAGTCAATCCCTGAACGGCAGAAACTGCACCAGCGTTGTCCTTAACATTAACCTCTCCCTTACTGGCAACGTTCAACTTAGCAGCAATGGGCACACACTCTGAAACAGGAGCAACATAAGGTTCATCAATCTCGGCAACGTTACACTGAGGCATTACTCCAATAGGATCCGTAAAGATATTACGGAGCCACCTGCTCTTATGGAGTCCATCATCAACTCCCATAATAGCACACACATCCATTCCTACAACATAATACTCAGCAAGACGTTGCTCGTACCAAGAGTTGGGGCTAACACCCTGAGTATCATAAACTTGCTGATTCCTGTACGCCTTGAATTGCTGGAAGTACTCCTCCCCCTTCTCCTCAAAGACTTTCAACCAATGCTGAGATTTGTAGACCCACCTATCGGCATCTTTGCCGAATTCCAAAAACTCCTCATCTGACAAATACCAGTAACGACCTCCCAAGCTTTCGGGGGCATTTCCAACTCCTTCGGGACGGGACAAGATCTTGACGTTGCAGGCGGCAGCCCACTCGCATTCAGTGTCGGATTGGTAAGTGGGACAAGAGGCAACGGACCACCCATAACCCGAGAACCAACTCGCCCACAAAAGAGTGGGTCTGCCGTCCTCCTCTCCCTCGGCAACTCTTCGTGTTGTACTCGCCTTCAACTTACGTTGGATAGGCGAAGTACTCAAAAAGTACGAGTTCTCACTAGCACAATCGTAATTCTGCTGCGCTGAGCCAGCAATACGATTCGACATATCTTCCTTATTGTACAACGCAGCATAGAACGCAATCCAATCGAATTGTCCCACATTGGTGTTTTCTTGAGAACCTGCAATGACCATGGTGTTTGCGGCATCAGCGTCATCGTAGGGTCCCCCGAGGACGAGTGCATCGGGATTGGCTGCCAAGAAGGCTTCTACGGATTCGGCACTTTCGGAATGGGCAACATCGTCACGGTCTCCGTCGACGTTGATGATTTCGCCTTCATCCAACATGTAGTTGAGGCAGGGGCTTGAAATCCACTTGGTGTTTCTATAAATATGTAGGGGGGATAAAAGTATGCTGTGTTAGTGGACATGTTTTGAAAGTAAAAGACACACATATCAATCTACATGTAATACACACAAACAACTCACCCAACATAAGCCTTAACCTCACTCCTCAATCCCAACAACTCAATCGCAGGAATCTGCACAGTCGACGTCAAAGCCAACCCACCCTTATGAGGCACCTCCAAAATCAACTTGTGCTCCCCACTCTCCACCTCCTCCACCGGTGGCTCGGTTCCACACTGATACAACAAATACGTGGCATTCACAAACTTGTTATGAATAATCTTGTAATTATTATGGTAGGTAATATCCAATAATTCGGTAGTGACCGATGGTTCAAACTTGGCACCGTAGAGATCGACGTCTCCGTAGGTTTTAATGGTGGGTGAGGACCATTTTGTGGGGAAGAGGTCGGCGGTGGGATTGGTGTTGAAGTCTTTGATGCAGGTGTCTCCGATGGTGTTTTCGACGTCTTGGAGGACAGAGTTGGTTTCGAGGGTGTTGGTCTCGATGCCGAAGGCCGGTTGGGTGGCGATGGCTGCTGCGATGGCGAGTTTGGTGAACATTGTGTGTTGTTGTGTGTTTGTTTGATGGAGTCAACTGATCTGATGGGTTGGAGGTAGTTGAGAGATGAGCGAAACAAGAAGTGAGATGACGGCGGTATCATGAAACACGATGGACGACAAACGCATCCAGCTTGATCATTACTTTACATAGCACCATATCGTATCGGGCGTCTTATCACAATAGATTTTAGGCCAACAAAGCTCTTGCAACCAAAAGAGGGCTTCTGGTTCGATGCAACTCTGGTATCTACCTGGACTATGCCTGATCTCTTTGCCAAACCACCGCCGACTGCCAATAGTCCCTCTGGTGTTCTAATACTACGCAACTTACCTTAAGAGGTGATATCTTCTCCGCTGCAATGAACAATGCAATTACTATGATGTGATCAATAAATCTTTTGTGGTCGCGGCTGTTAGCGGTGATGAGGATTTGATGGTTTCTGACAACATCTGTCTTTCCGTGATCTCCACCAAAGATCGCTTCGTGAAAGGCTTCGTGAACAAACATTTGATGCAAACATGTAGATCATTTTCAAACTAAAAATAACATCTACAAACGAAGCTCAAAGGGAGCTGAAGCACATGCTCCAGCCTCCGATCCGATCATCTGCCAAAAGTAGAGGGGAAAAAGCGGCTTAGAATTAGCGTTATTTCAGCCCAAAACTTAAGCGCCGCTTAAAATGGCACTCGAGGGCAGGTCCGATTTGGCATAGTATGCTCCTTCAAAGTAGCAATAAACACACTTATGAGACATAACAACAATGCAAAAGACATGCTAGCTCAAAGAAAGATTTACAAGGTCGAACTTGCTACCTTCCAGTCTTTGTCGGTTGTGTCTTCTTGATGTCTTGGCTGCCACCAATGCCAGTGGGGTGTAAGGAACTGCTTGTTGATGAGATTAGATATCTGCCTAAAACATACGTTGCCAAACTTCTTCGGATACTACTCAACCACCAACATCAATCATGAGAAGGTCTACGATAATACAAGGTCCAAGGATGGCTTAGCTTAGGGACAGGACCGACAGTCAACAAGAGCACACAACTAGCCGAGCCTTCTCTAGGTTCTATTGCAGCTTCAAACTCTTAGCAAATCTCAGACATGGTTGCCAGAACAGTTGCTCAGTATCTCACCTTGCATTATTGATGATCCCTGCACTCATTTCACAGTTTATGTTGGCATCAGATTACTATCACATGAGTTCAACGTTTCTCGACTTTTCTACTTACAGTAGGAATAGTTGAGTAGGCGCTTACATAACCGCTTAAAAAGTAGGGTTTGGGAGCTCCGGAGGCGCTTTTTTGGCTTAGATCCAAGCGATCTCGATCATCGATCATCGATCTTTTTGATGAAGATGAATGGTGGTGGACATCAGTATGTCATGTACATAAGCCACTCGCTCCGCTAAGAAGTCACCATGCCAGCAACAGTCTACCTAATCACAGGAGGATGCCGCTCCGGCAAATCATCCTACGCCCAAACCCTCTGTGAAAAACTCTCCCCTCACCCCATCTACCTCGCCACATCCTCCTCCAGCGGAGAATATGTCGATGCCGACATGGTCGATCGTATCCAACGCCATCAAGCGGATCGCACCACACGACTGGCCGGGTGGACGACGATTGAGGCTCCATTGCATCCCAGTGAGCATTTGGAAGAAATGGTGGAAAGGGTGGTACTAGTAGATTGTCTAACGTTGTGGCTCACCAATTACATGTTGGAATACAAAGTGTTCTCATTGACAACCGATGGGGAGGATGTCACTGCAAAAGAACGCATCGCAGCTGCCGAAGCCGCATCAGACGCAATGAAGCAAGAGATTACTACCATGATTGCACAGTGGAATACGACATTTGTATTTGTCACCAATGAGATTGGATCAGGGGGACATGCATCGGATGCGGTGTCACGAACATTTGCCGATCATCAGGGGTGGTTGAATCAATTCGTGGCGTCGAAGGCGAGAGAGGTTGTGCATATGGTGGCGGGATGTGCCAATGTTGTCAAGAGGGTGAACGATGGTGGACGAGGTGCCAAGGGATCGTGGATGAGTCAAGATGATAGAGATGATGCCAAGTTGTTGGATACGTTCTTGTCGTCACGAAGTCTTCAGATGGATTCGAAAGGGTACTTTATGGTAAAGCTGGATGAGAACCGAATCGTGGCCAGTTTCTACTCTTGTATTGTAAATGACAAGGGAGAAATTTGTGATTTGGAAGGTAACAAGATCAAATGCTGCAATGGTGGGAGTAGGAGAGAGCCAATGAAGGTTTGGAAGGGACGTACTGCCAAGGAGTTGACTTCGGCCATCTTTGAGGAGTGGGAGGATGCAGCCAAGTTGGAGTTTTCGATTGGTCATGCTGCGTATATTGGGAGGGAGGTGCAGCGGGCTGAGCATTGTTTGTACTCTAACATTCCCTATCAGCAAGATTAGAGAGAGATGGAGTGATATGGTAGATGAATAAAGCTCTGCAAGATGTGATTTGCCATTATTGGTTGCCTATTCTACTTAATATCTCCTGAGTTTGTCAGTTCTGGTGCTCGGATTATTCAACATTATTTCATCTACTGTCACAAAATATTCCGCCAACGCAAAGCAACCATCAAGAAAATCAGACGAACACACAACACCAACATCATTAAGTTTACATCATCATGAATCTCCAAGGCACAGTCACTAAACCCAGCCCGACGGAGTGGATCCACTTACAGTCGGGGAAGGAATTCTCACGGCTATTGTATACTAATCCTGTATGCCTTTTAGCCACCACCAGCATCAGCCACCCATTCAAAAATGCGGACGGAGACAGTGATAGAAAAGTATCATCCAAGAAGAATGATCTTCAACCTCAACCACCACACAATAACAGAGTGAGGAATGTCATGGTGCTATCATGGCTTACAGCGTCAAATAATAATGGGCGGTTTCTCTTTTCAATTCATAAGACGCGGTATTCTACACAATTATTAGCTCGTCGGCGAGAGGATGAAAGCGATGAAAGTAGCGGCGACGGCAATTGCATCTATGAAGCAGGTGTTGAATTTTCACTCTCGGTTCCTGTGAAGGGTATGGAAGAAATGGTAAAGGATATCGGTTCTATTTCTGGAAGATCTTGTTCCAAGTTTCAGTCTGATACAACAACAGTTCCTCAGCAACCTGAAGATATGTACGATAACTTGAGCAATCGACAAAGAAAAAAGCAGAAGATGGACAATATAAAAAGCAATGGGATCATAGGCTTGGTTCCAGTTCCCCTAGGAAGCGAAGACGATACCTCGCTGGAAGAGTCCGATTTATTTGCAATCAAAGGGACCGTTGCACATTTGAGATGCCGCGTATACGCGCTGCTTGGGCCTCAATCTTCTGACAATCTTCATGCTACCAATGAACAAGAATCTGGTGCAAATGCAAGCATGCATCCGGCAATTGATGACGATCATCTTTTAATAATGGCAGAAGTCGTTGATGCCTACGTTCATTCATCCTACTGGGATCCAAACAAGCTGTTATTCCGTCCTGTGAGGAAAGAAGGAGATCAAACAGTGCCTCCATATTTGACATTCTTTGGATCTCAAACCTTCGGCTACGTTGTGCCTAGTTACAATGACACGTGATATTGTATTATAATAAAACTAATCCTGTTTCATGCGGATGATTGTTAGCAACATTAGCTCATCTGTAGATTTCTATCAAGGAACTCTTGGATCTTGTGGCGGCAGGGACGTTATGGCTGGCACTCCATTATTTTTCTCACTTATTCTTGTCAAGAGTTCTCTTCCTTCCGAATGAGCGAGCACTGCGATTGAAGCACGCATTCATTCATCATGAAACAAATGTGAGTACGAGCTCTCTACATGGATTCCCAGCACAAGGCAGTTTTCGTTTAGTGTTGGAATGTATTAGTCTCCCACACTGGGAGATAGAAATAGATGCAAATGCAAAGGCATAACACCAGGTCTCACCCTCTGGGTACTTGCTTTTATTTGATAGGCAAGGCAACGGAGACATTGTCTTCGTGGGCTAATCAGGAAGTTGCTTGCTTTCATTTGAGTCGGCTCTTCCCTTGCAGCTCTAGAGAGAGGAAGAATAGCACAGTAGCACCCACACTTGTAACAACTCCAGAATCTCTCAAGCAGCTCGAGCTCCAGAGCGACCCACGACCCACGCAGATTAACCTTGGAAACAAGATTTGATCACAAGAAGAACTTATCAGATCACTCGATTTGGAGTGTGCTGTGGCAGACAAGGAGAAATACCGTAACACAAGTAGTAACACGCACCATACCAGCATCACACACAGATAACACACTCCCGGCAGGCTAGCTGAGCGCAGCGAAGCTAGTAATCTCATATGTACTGCTATCTTATCACTCGACAAGAAACTAAACTGGCAGCTCTCTTCTCTTGTATCGCGCTGTGACAGTGACCATCTCAACGCCTCACCCCACTTTTTTGATATGTCATGTGCGGTGATGTGTACATAACGAAAACATGGGAGATGAAGTGATACATATAACTGCCACCACTACGTCATCACAGATGCAAAGTGATGCATATAACCTTCACAAGACCGTTCATGATTGAAATTTTGCGAGGAACGTTGAAGGCGACGTGGCCAAAAGGGCCCCGAAAAGGCAGGTGACACTACACTCGCAGCGCCCCTCGGTAACATAAACAGAGCGAACAGTTCATGCCCGCAAACATCACCCGAGTGATGAAAAAAATGATTCGCACCTCAACAAATACTACGACGACTACCTGTGATGGCACTGCTATCGATGGTAGCGATGATCCTCTCACACCAACGAAGTTAATGATCTCTGATTCTAATTCTACGGCGGAACTTTCTCCTTTTCACGATGTTACATCGACGCCTTCATCATCCCCATCCCAAAAGAAGACAACTACAGATGATGGAGGTAATAATACCATCGTCCAGGATCGCCCTGTAAGCAGTGCAGTCATCGATATTGATGCTTTGGCCGAGTCAGCGTTGGGGTTGAGCAAGTTAGATGGGAAGAAATCTAAACGTGGCTTGTATAGAGTGCTGTTTGGATGTATGTTTGCCTACGTCGTTCTTGGAATATGGGTAAGTCGCCCAATGCACTGTTCGTGTTATTCATTTGCTAACATGCTCACAATAATCGTTGCGTGCTCCAGATCTACACAATCATTAAATTTATAGTCTTTATCAACAACTACGGTTGTGTTCGCACGTATGAAGCTGAGCAGGAGGGAGATAGTGACCTGTCGGAATGTATTCGTATGTTCACAGGAAAGTTGGCATGTGCACATACAATCACTTTCGGACTCATCTCTGCGGTTGTTATACAGGAGACAGGATCTTCGGACGATACTGCGAGGCAGCGTCTAAGTTCAATTGCCAAGCCCATTTTGAAACGTCGTCAAGCAAAAAATGCCAATATCTTTCAAAGAGCACTGTTATCTGTGATTGTTTTGTTACCAGCTGTCTATGTAGTTTTATGGACTGTGTTTGGATTATGGTGCTTCATCTACTCCATTTCAGCTCCAGATGGAAGCAGCGGCCCGTTGTTCTACACTGGAGAAGTCTGGCTCGGCATTACTATTCGTGCATCCTATACGGTCTTCGGGGTTAGTGAGAGTGCTTCTCCTTCCAAAGAGACAAGTCATTCTCAACGTGCTCAGCAGAATGTTGACGTTGACGAGGAAACTGGGCTTCTTCAAAAGAACTACACCTGATCAGACATTTCTACACTTGATTAGACAATATTTATATGTGAGCATAACACATCGAAGACATTTGTTTGGAATATAAAGTTGCATCATATGATTTGAATGTTAGCAGTCTATAATTACTATTTATGTACATGTTCTATTCTATCAATCTCGATCCCATTCAAATCTATGCTGACCACCCTTCAATGTTGACTCTAGAAACGAGGACATCTCCACTTTCACTTGATGCATCAACTCTTAAGCGAAGCCTCAAAGATTTCGCATCTTCTGCGTCAAATTCGAACATCTTGGTCTCCCACTGTGACAGAGGGAAATCATGCATGGCCTTCCAACATTTCTCGCCTTGGGTTGTACTAGTTTGATAGTCAACGCAGATGTTGTCTTCATGGCTCATATTCACAGCATACAGATCCATTGAGACTTTGAACTTGTTTTCTGAATTGGCAACACTGATCTGACTGGACTTGAGAGTTGATGTTCCATCGTTTTTCATGCGGATGACACCTGCTTTGCCCTTTGCACTGTTGTATCGGATTGCCCGGTTGCTCTTCGAGTCTGCAGTGAAGATTCCATAACCACGCCTGAACTCTTCTGTGACAATAATGTTCCAACCACCGCTAGTAGTGGCAGTGGTGGTGCTTTCAGAAGCTTGATGTTGTGTGATACTGCTCTCTATGTTTTCACAGTCAAACGAGGAAGGTGGATTCTTTGACTTCTGGCAAACATTGCTTCGCAACCAATCATACTGTGAACTTATGCGAGCATATACTCCGGGATAGTCAGCACTTGCGCAGCCAATACCCCACGATACCACGCCAACCTGAGTATCATCGGCTCCATTCGGATCTGCTCCCTTGATCACGAGAGGCCCACCACTATCGCCCTGGCAGCTATCTTCGCCACCTCCTTCTTCTCTAGCGCATAACATGTTGCTTGTGATTTGATCTTCGTAGCTTCCAAAATCGCCATCACTCGCCCCACACTCTTCATTTGTGATGACATTGACCTCTACTTCCATGAGCTCGCTGCTCAACTCTTGCTCATCACTGGGATCAACATCACCCCAACCCATCACAGTAACTGCCGCACCGGTTTCAGGTGTTGCCGCATCGGTGTTGAGTTTGACAAACGTGTTGCTGTTTGCCGATTCGTTCAAGAAGATGAGCATGAAGTCGTTGTCGGTAGTATCACCATCGTAGTCGGGATGGGGTAGCGCTTCCTTCACACTGAGCTGCTGTCCATCATTGTCATCATGAGCGTGGCGTCCAACCACGGCGTTGTAATTGCCTTCGCCGCTGCTATCGCAATGGGCTGCCGACAATACGACATCCTCTGCAATGAGAGAGCCGCCACAGAAGTGCCCATAGCTATCGGATAGAGAGACTGCGTAGGCATATCGGTCTTCAATTGCTTTATCTCCACCGATGATGCGTGTTCTGAGGTCTCTCTTGGCGTTGCGTAGATTGCCAGCGGATGCTGCCGATGTAGATAGAAGGAGGAGGAATGCTCTTGATAACATCATCTTTTGTTTGATTTTATGATAGTTGTGTAGATTGTTGATCGAATTTATGAGAGCGACATGCAGGCTCAGGGGTCTATCGGCTCGGTCATAAATAAAGCAGAGTAATCTTGCTTGCGTTGCTCTTGCATGATGCTGAGGGGAGACTCTGTACAATACCAAATTCCTACGTGGCTTTGGCTCTTGCTTTGATCTGTCCCAAACGGGTTCAAAACGACAAGCAGCTACAGTCACACTAACTCCTACTGAATTCCTTTGTGCAAGTTGAGCGGGTTCTGCCCAATTTTAGGCAGGTTCATTCATGATCCCATGTTTTGGTGGTGGGTCTTACGACATCTCATGCTGCTTTTTGTCACGAGCACCACTCATCTACCAGGCTAGCCAAGATACGCACTCCCACCAAAATATAAAGCAAGAACGACGCCGTCCTTGGATTGATTTGAACTTGCCCTGCAGCAGCCGATCCCATCCTTTCATAAAACCAAATCGGCATCGGCAGCACCATAGGCAGATCAATAATAAAAAATGAACTACCACCTTTTCAAAACAGTCTTGATCGCCGCAGTCCTAAACGGCAGCAGCACCGTCGATGCAACATCATATGAAACAATCAATGGACGATCCTGCTTTCGCTCACTCGATGGAATGATCGCGTCCATGACGGACCTTGTTGCCAAATATCCCGATTTAATCACCATGGAATCCATTGGTAAATCTTACATCAAGAAGAATAATCCCAGCCGCTCCGAGTATGACAAGTATGACATGAACTATGATCTTCCACCGGGCTACGAAATCTACGCCTTCAATGTTACAAATGCCAACAGCGCCCGTCAATCGTCCGAAAAGGGCAAGATGCTGATCACATCTGGTGTGCATGCACGTGAGTGGGCACCGCCGGAATTAAACGCACGGTTCATTGAAACGTTGGTAGAGGGGTACAACACCGATGCGGACATTACATGGATAATGGATCATAATGAAGTTCATGCAATCTTGTATGTAAATCCAGATGGAAGATTCATCTCTGAAAAATATCCCAGCTCGTATTGGAGAAAGAATTTGAACCCTGAAGGATGTGGTAATGGAGTTGACCTCAATCGCAACCTCGACTTTAAGTGGGGGGATCAAAACGGAGCGAGTAGCGATCCCTGTGCCAACGATTACCATGGCTCAAAGGCAAACAGTGAACCCGAGACACAGGCCGTGGTAGAATATGCAAAAAAGCTATTTCCCGAAGATCAGCGCAAGGATGATCCAGAGGGGCAAATGAAGACAGCCTTTGGAGAAGACATTACAGGAGTGTACATTGATATTCATGCAAGTGGAGGCTACGTGTACTACCCTTGGGGGCATCGAGACGCTAAATCTCCTGATAACGAAGCGTTAGAGGCATTGGGTCGCAAGATCAATTATTTTAATGGCTACAAATTGTGGGCTGGCGGTCAGCCTGACTTTATGTATGAAGCCGCAGGTGACTTCTCAGATTACATGTATGGTGCTCTTGGAGTAGCAAGTTTCGGCTATGAGATTGGAGATGATTTCCAACAAGATTGCGCTCGTTTTGAGGATGAGGTTGTCCCCATCAACTTACCTTCATTGATCTATGCTGCCAAGATCGCCTTGAAACCCTACAAAGACGTCAAGGGCCCAGATATCATGGAAATCAATACCCGAGTATTTGGTGGACGGGTCAGGGTTAAGGCCAAGGCAAGTGATAGCAAGATGGTGAATAGCATCTCAGGTTTCTCTAATCATCCAACTGGCAATCAAATCATCACGAACGTTTATATCTACCTTGATGTGCACCCAGATGATTATCAAGTGGGTGATAAAAAGTGGAATATGGAAGTTTTGGATGATAACTGGGATACGTCTGAAGAGACTGTCCGTTATGATGTTCCAACAAGTGGCCTTTCACCTGGTAGACACACCATTTTTGTGCAAGCTATTGATAGCCGTGGTTACAAAGGACCGGTATCGAGTAAGTTTATTGACATTCCTGCGCAGAACAGCAACTTGCGAGGGAGTCCATAAGTGGGACATTTGTTGACTTTGCTACATATGTATTGTAAATGATTGCGATAGAGATAGAGAACTTGTATAAATTGATAAAATGATAGATTAGAATAGTATAATTCTCAACATCTATTCAAACAAGATGCCATATTCTTAATCTGTGGCATCATGGGCATACGATACAGACCCAGTTGAATTCTTGAGAGCTTCGATCATTGCCTCACGAGACCCGTCAACATCCAATCCTTTTCCATCCAATTTTCTCCTCAACTCGCTTACACGCATCAAACTATAATCTTCACCATCGTCATCGTCATTATCTTCGCCTTCAGAGTCTGAACAATGTTCTTGTAGAATCCGCTTCTTACTCCTGTCAAAAGCAATCATGAGATCTTTGACCACACTGCCAGGGAAGTCAGCGAAGGAGATATTATTAATTGCTTCCGTACTATTCTCTGCCAAGAAGTCCAACACAGTTTCCTTGAGTAATGCACAATTCTTGGCATCCGCATACAGTAGGTTATCCATTGCGTTGTCAACTGTGAATATCGTGGAGTTTAGGTAGACTGCTTCGGCCTCCAACTTGAGATTTACGATGGAGTATTTGTCAGCAGCATTGATGATATCTTTGGCATGCGTCATGAGTTCTTCCTTCGGAACGCTCCCCCCATACACATAGCCGAGCATGTATTGAAAGATATCAGGTTTGACATCACTGATTTGGGCAGATATCATAGGACCAGTATCCTCCACATCGAAGAGAGCAGCAAGCATGGGTGCACATCCACGCAAAATTGAGCGGTGAGCGTAGAATGAAGTTGATGTTTTTGCCCTCTTGGTCCCATCATCATCATCCTTCTCTTCCGCAGAGCAAACTTCAAAGCATAAATCGGCCGTAGTTTCATCATTGAACATCCCTTTCATCATCTTGGTAAGGGGATTCTTGGGAACAAACGCTGCTGTTGCATCTTCCTTCGTAGAGACAACGATTGACAACGTGCCATCATCATCCAGAATATACCTATTCTCATCCAAGACTTTGGAGCGTCTCATCACTTGAGGCCAACTCCACTCTGTGATCATGTCAGATCTCCAGTTAATCGCAGGGGAGTGCATTCTACACGCCAAGTCACCAATCTTGTTCAATAGTTTCACATCAAACGAAGCCGTGACACTTCCTTGAGAACAAAGTCTGATGTAAATCGCCAAATAAGTCGAGGAGCGGGGAGTATGACGCGCATGCAACTCACCGCCCGGATAGATGCCCAGTTCCCATTGATGCCCGTTCATTGAAAATCGAGGCGATGTGATTACACGGCCCCGTGCATGGGGAAGGTATGCGAAGCCGTGGAAATGAATCTGAATACTCTTGTACCTTGATTCATCGGGCGATGACGGGGGGTTTCCCACGTCAATTGTGGTGTGAATACGGGGATGAAGCACAGGCATGTCGTAAATCTAGATGATGATTATGATACGGTATGTAGAAAACACGTGTACCCCTTTGGGTGTACTTGCGTGCACTTTATTTAACTAGGTATGTACTCATGGTAAAAGTTACTCATACGTGAGTGTCACCCTATGTATGAGTAGTTCTAGGTACACCTTTTTTGCCACCTTTCACCCACAACACTTGCACAACACTAAAACCTGCATCGCGGAGTACATCTGCCTTTGATGCTACTGATCATTCTCCTTTGATCGAAGTCATGTCATCTTGATCATATTGCAAACATCAAGTTCATCGCCACATAATAATGTATTGAGTTTGTCCATCTATTCACCAGCATGAGTAAATTTACATGTACATGTGTATGTGATAGGTAGCCAGTTGCCTTGATTGGCGGACACTGGCCGTACCAGCGGAGAAGAGTGCTGCTCGGTGCTACTCGTCAGGTGGAGTCGATGTACGGATAATCGATGATGATAAAGACCGATATGCTTGATAACAGGGGTCTTATAAGTATTATTTGACTGTAAAGGAAGTACTAAAACAGTTGCTGAACAGAGCAGATGCTAAACAGAACTAAACAGTAAGCTTCAGACGACGACGTCTTTCGCTATACTCGGTCAGATGTGGCAAAATGAGGTGCTCGCATCTCAGAGAGATGCGCCCACCCAATGGACACAATCACAGAATAGTCTGTAATCGTGAGAACATATATTGAATATTTGGTACACGGAGTGACACGGACTGGCAGTGATTGTCTCACTTAGCCACCAATCACACTCCTTCTCGAACAGACAAGTCGCTCTAAAGTCAACATTGATTTCTTCCGCAAGTATTGGAAGATAATTGTACCGAAGAGACTCGACACGAAGGAAAACAAAAACTGAAAGAAGTCATCTGCAATAGGCTCAATATTTGGGCGACTGCAATGAGCTAAACGGGAACATGTCTCGAGGAAGATGATGAAGTAGGACGATGCTCCTTCTGGAAGCAAGACTTCAGTATCTTGAACTTGAGAACTGGTAGAGATAGATTGCGAGTAGATATCTTGTGCGTTGAAGGTTGAGTCTTCTTCTTGAAGGCGAAACAGGATGTCTTGGATATCTTGATCAAACTCGGCACTGAATATTGTACCGCCATCAAAGAGAACGGCAACGACCTTGTCACTAAAGAACACACATGGATCAAATGTAGATTGCTGCAGACCGCGATCGTAGAACGACTTCGCAAGTTCGCAATCAAATAGATACGAGTGAGTCATGGGGACAATTCGGTGCTTCTTCTTGAGACGAGATCCAAGGAGTCTGACAACATTGCCAGAGAAAAGAGATCCAAAATTGTTGTTGCGTTCAGACCAACAGGAAGACTGAGTTGCACTAAGAAGAGTACTTTCAAAAGGATGATCGTCGAAGATTCCTAGCAAGGACTTATCACGAGGACAGATGCGGTGATTCTTGACGGTCGGATACGGATTAACTAGACGAAGTTTCCGCTTGATGCTTTTATCACGAAGGCGAATACGTCGGTTCCAGTTGTGGTTGATAGACTGCATACTTTCTCCTTCTGATACTAAGAACGAAGCTCCTTCTGATGTAGTATCACGTTGAATGTAGTCGTCAACATGAGGATGGACAAACCAAGGAAGGGTCGAAGCAATTGTAGGGAGAACTATGTCGTCAAGATGGGTAGAACTATGTTCATAGGGAGGTTTCCGACGAAGGCGAAGATGGGGGCCACGGCGAAACAGACGGTTGGTTGAATAGCTCCTTCTGATACGATGCTTGTCAAGACGGCGACGACGATGGTGACGTTTGAAGACAGGCATGGGCAACGTTGAAGATGAAGTGATGCCATGGAAGAACACATTCTTGTAGACATATGGTACTGCAACGAAGGACACCGCCAAAAGAAGAACTAAACTCGAAGAAACTCGAAGGGAGTAATGAATATGATCCATTTGGTAGAATTGAAGGGCAAAGGCGAAGGCAGCTGCGAAGAGTAGCTGATAGATGCCCGGATCAATAAGGGAGAGGGACAAAGGACGAACAGCCGAGATCTGTCCCATAAAGACTCGAACTGATGCAGACGAAGAGTGATCATCATTCATCGCCGGCATGAAAGGAGGAGTAATCTTGTCGTCAAGATGACTTCCTCCTCCTCCTCCGCGAATGCAAGGCGAAGGAGTAGGATCACACTCGGATCCTGACACTCTAACTGATGCTCCAATACTTGGCAAGACACGAACTCTACTTGATTCCAATATAGATCGAGGAGACTTAACGAATGAACTGGCCTTGGTAGTATCGAAGATAAATCCAGTAAAAGAGCAATTGAACACTGTTTCCATTGACGTTGCCGCCGACTCAAATAAACTTAACTTGGAAGACGCGACGGTATCGGAGACAAATGAAGTAGGGATATCAAAAGAGACTTCTTCCACCTTATCGTTGCAAACTGATACACTGCTGTCAACGTTGAAGATAGCCTTGACGCTGAAAATACGATGCGGTAGAACTTGAAGAACTCTCCTTCTGAAACACACATACACACTGCGTAGTGGAGAATCAATGCCACGTTTCTCAAAACGAGGAAGACCAGTGCTAGTTGAACCACTTGTTACAACCACACGCCAACAAATGTAGAAAAACAATACGACACTTGATAGATTCCAAATCGATGAGGTCATTAGGAAGAGGACGACTCGATACACAATCGACTGAAGAAGGTGCTTTATATCACACAGCAGTAGTGAATTGTTCAGGATGGGGAACAACATACACACCAGAGGTCGAAGAAACTGATGCGTAATAACCAAAATAACCGGGAGAAGAACACTTAAAAGTGTCCTCCTCATGAAGCTTGACCCGCCAACACAATCTTCAACATCCAATAGTACAGAAGCAGATTGGTAGTCATGATCAAGCTGAACACGCTCGGTCCCTGGCATAGGAACTCGAACTGATAAACCAGACGAAAAGTGCATATCATTAATCGCCGGAATGTGAGGAGGAACTGACTTGACGTCAAGATGACTTCCCCCTCCTCCTCCTCCACACACACTAGGCGAAGGAGATGTTTTGGCATGAGATGCCGTTGATCTGTTAGGTCCAGGAACATTCATAGAACCGACGCTAACAGAGTGGGCTCCGCCGAGCGGAGGCCGAAATAGGGCCCTCACCGGGGGTGAGGATGCATCATCAGATGCGTGTAACCTGACAGGCCCAGAACTCCATGAACTGGGAGTGCGAACATCCATCGCAACTGACAGAAAATCTCGCCGCTGATCCCCCCAACCCAGCTGGACGTTGGTAGACGAGCGAGACGAGACACGGACTCCAGGACGCGGTGGAGTCCGATAATTTGATGAATTCGACATGGGTAGTACAAAACCAGAGGCCGACTGGCTATCTTTTGTCTCTCTATTAGACTATAGCGGCGACGATGCGTTTTCGATGAACAACAGCAACTCGCAATAAAATCAACCGACAGGAAGTTAGCTAGACAAGCGTGTCGAATTGAAGTGGATGTTCAGAATCCAAAAATACTTCTAACGCCGAGACACACCCAAGTACCCGCCCACGAAGAAGTAGATGTTCTGAAGAATACTTCTAAGCCGAGACACAACGAAGGACACCGCCAACCGAAGTACCCGCCCACGAAGAAGTAGATGTTCTGAAGAACAGATGACACTGCACGTAGAAAGGCGGGATCAAACCGGCAACTGCGTAGACTGGTCGGGTGGCAGCTCAAAGAGCTGGACAAAAATTACCGAAGGATTGTTGACCTGCGCCGTGAAGGACGACAAAACTTTCGAAGGATTGTTGTGAAGGACAACAAGAGACTAACCGGAACCACACTGAGGAAAATAGCACTACACACTAGAGGAAGAGTATAGGCCATAACCTGTGATAGGTAGCCAGTTGCCTTGATTGGCGGACACTGGCCGTACCAGCGGAGAAGAGTGCTGCTCGGTGCTACTCGTCAGGTGGAGTCGATGTACGGATAATCGATGATGATAAAGACCGATATGCTTGATAACAGGGGTCTTATAAGTATTATTTGACTGTAAAGGAAGTACTAAAACAGTTGCTGAACAGAGCAGATGCTAAACAGAACTAAACAGTAAGCTTCAGACGACGACGTCTTTCGCTATACTCGGTCAGATGTGGCAAAATGAGGTGCTCGCATCTCAGAGAGATGCGCCCACCCAACGGACACAATCACAGAATAGTCTGTAATCGTGAGAACATATATTGAATATTTGGTACACGGAGTGACACGGACTGGCAGTGATTGTCTCACTTAGCCACCAATCACAGTGTACTTTGGTAGTAGTTGCATATCTCTGTCAATATCTGGAGCCTGATAGTCAAACTTGGCCCATATTGCGCGTGTTTGTAATTGCTATCAAGTCGAATAGCAGCGGCAGAGGCGATCTTGCCCTGTAGCGAACGTCGGCAGTACTAAAATAAGAGACGAGTATGAGTGGTGAGGAAATGTTGCCGCATTGTGGCAATAATTTGATGATCTCATTTTGCGTGTACTTTCTGCCGCTAAATGTCGCCAAAAAGTACACGTGTTTTCGCTCTCTGCACGCATGCCCCCTAAAACACATGTATGCCCAAGAAAGTGCACGCAAAGTACACGCAAACAGGGTACACGTGTTTCACACTTCTCTTATGATACTGCTATTGGCCACCTGCTCATCTAGGAGAAGAGGCATCTCAGTGGCACTTGCTAAAATCACAACCTCTAAGCCCCTACTGGGTAAGTGGAAACTGGAGTATAATACTGATTCCTATGTACATGACGTGTCAAACGACAGTATAACCCTAATTAAGGATAATACTGTGTAAATAAGCTGAGTACTGGCATTTACATAATGGTACCGTACAATCTAACTCTCGCCAAACACTTTCTCATCTCCACACAACCTCCACAAGATGACAACATCGGCACCATGGTATGCTCATGGCGTCTTAATATACTAAGCCGCCTTCGGGTAAACGCTTTCGCTTTTTTTGCATTCATTCTAAGCGATATATGACGAGGACGAAAGCCCGAAAAACGCAAGCGTTTACTGGAGTGTACTGAAATAGAGAAAATATTTGTTGTCGACATGATTTATCGCGGAAAATATCCACCGATGACACCGCAACATATATCCATAAGAGAGTCGGTAGGGGTGCCATTCGATCGGATCCGCCCCCACCAATCGATCCACTAACATGTTACAACAACCGCCGAGGCACACAGTCCCAATAATTGCCGCACTTACGGAGAAAATAAGTGATCTAGCCACACCATCATTTGACTGCCACCGGCCGATCTGTCGCGACCAACGATGCCATAATGGGAGCATTAGAGAATGGATGAAGCCACCCAAACATATCCCATCATCCCATAATGGTATAGAATGATATTTGGGACGCTTGGGGCTGTTAAAAGAGCCCCATTATCTCCCTGAAACCATGTGCCAACAATTACAAACACTCCATCTCACACGAAGACAATAATCAACAATAAACTATAGTATTAGCCACTATTAATGCTCAAAACACAACCAATACATCAACATAGTGATAATATACATCGGTAGCAGTGTGGGTAATGTCTTTCGTTTGGATAACATCAATACTATTGGGTATAATAATAAATTATTAAAATACATGTTCGCTCACATGACAAATATGTATAAATCCAGTTATATTGCCTAACCTGAACCTCCGTATACCCCCAATACCATCAATAAAGTACCATAGATGTTTAATGATGATATAAGTGTTGTTATTGACTGTCTATATGGTTGATTGTTGCATATAAATTAAATTAAACATCACGTATCCACTACATAGACTCCCTGCATTATAATCAATAGAGAGAGTACTTTCAGACGTAACACACGAACTCATACGTCAATGATACTTTATATATGAGAGGTGTCAAGTGAGGGACCTTGTATTGGAGCACATCATTGTCAGAAGGGTCATACCACAGGTGGACGGAGATTACCAATTATCATGGCGTCGATGGCGACTACGATTTCTCAACAACGGCATAAATCTCGACAGATCTTCGCCCCCGCGATATCGCCGATAGTATTGGTGATCGATTGAAGTGCGTATATTGGTTATATTCGAAGCGTGTGTGTAGCTGTGGCCATTGGTAGGCCATTGGTAGGAGCGGCAGCTTCTGGCAGCTTCATGGTCATGGATAGGCTTCATGGTTGATGCAAAAAATGGCAACATTGGTAGGGTTAATGGGGGGTTAATGCGTTCCACTAGTCCCTACGTAGGAACTCGAGCCTTAGAGGTTGTGAAAATGGTCAGAAGTGTCAAGTTGGCGCCATTTTATTAGTTGGCGCCATTATTTATGTCCACAAAAGTTCAACAACACACCTCACATTATTTGAGAAACAACACAATGAAGTGATACATATAACTACAATCCGCTCGGGAAAAGGGAACGGAAAAGGCAAAAGTATGGCCTCAAATGGCTGCTCTGGCGTCACGACAATGGCCTCTCGTTGCGAGTTTCATTGCACACCACACGAACGCCACTCATATATGTCAATATCATCAAGAGCCAACCTTGACAGCCCACGAACATACAGGCGAAATGGTTAGTACCTCAACAAATTCTACGCCGACATCCTGCGAGGATACTATCGTCGATGGTAGCGCCGCTCCCCCCACACCAACTAAGTTAATAATCGATGGTGATTCTATCCACCAGCATGATGATGTTGATGCCGCAGCGGATCTTTCTCCTTCGAACACTTTTGCATCGACGCCTTCATCATCCCCAACGAATGACGCTAGAGGTGGAGGTAATAATCCCATCGTCCAAAATCGAACTGCAAGAAGCACTACCAACGATAATGATTTTACCGAGTCAGTGTTGGGGTTGAGGAAATTAGAAGGGAAAGAAGCTAAACACGACTTGTCTAGAGTGCTGTTTGGATGTATGTTTGCCTACACCATTCTTGGCATATGGGTAAGTCGCCCACTACACTGCTCGTGTTATTGCTCTGCTCATACTGAAATCACATCAAATTCGAATAACATGCATATGCATACACACACAAATTCTTGCTCCAGATCTACACAATCATTAAATTGTTAGTCGTGATAAAAGTGAAGGATTGCGTTGGCGTATACGAAGCTGAGCTCGAGGGAGATTCCAATGACGTCTCTGAATTGCCCTGTCTTGATCTCTTCACAGGAAAGTTAGCTTGTGCACACTCAATCGCATTCGGACTCATCTCTGCGGTTGTTATACAGGAGACAGGATCTTCAGACGATAGTGCAAGGCAACGTCTCAGTTCTATCACCCAGCCCATTTTGAAACGTCGTAAAGCCAATGCCAATATCTTTCAAAGAGCACTGTTTTCAGTGATTGTTTGGTTACCAGCAGTCTATGTAGTTTCATGGACGGCTTGCGGGTGTTGCTGCTTCATCTTCTCCATTTCAACTCCAGATGGAAGCAGCGGTCCGTTGTTCTACACTGGACAAACCTGGCTCGGAATTACTATTCGTGCATCCTACACGTTCTTTGGGGCTCGTGAGTATCCTTCTACTAATGAGTCAAGTCATTCTCAACGTGCTCAACAGGATATTGACGAGGAAACTGGGCTTCTTCAACACAACGACAACTTCAACTGATTTATTGCATATGTACAACGCGTTAGAACCTTGTGGGGTATGAAGTTCATTATCTGCGTCACAGCGTAAGCGGGTGGTCGTCAGTAAACATTATTCCTTATTCTTTCCTTAGAGATGATTGTTGAATGACAATTGACAGAGACATAAGAATACAGATGACATCGCAATCGTGATAATCTTCAGAGCTCTCATAAACGTGGGAAAGGTTTCTCATCTAATAACTAATTTAGCACATTAAAAACTGATAACTTCTTCATGATGTCACCTGTGCCTTATGACCTGTCCTACAACTGCATTGTTTAGTCACAAGTGACAGATATCATAAGTCATAAATGATATTACAGTGTCACTCCGACATACTCACAACTCACAACTGACGTACTTTCATCAAAACTGTCTTCAAAATTCCCTCACGCACTGAGGCAGACCATGACGGCAACCAGCAAAGCAGCCGCCTCGAATTCTCTTTGAGTAGGCCTTAATTTACAAATTACAAATGAACTACTGCCTTATCATTTATCATTGAAGTAATAACAACTAATAACATAACAAAATAAGCATGTCATCATCCAGCATAAAGGAAGCCACTGCTGAAAGCGAGGAGGATTCAAATAGTTTTGAGGATGATCTCAAGTTGTCATCTAAGCCCGTAGAACTTCGCAAACAACCACCTCATGGTGCGGAAAAGAAAGGCAGCGACACGTCCACATCATATGCAACAACAACAAATGCTCCATCATCAACGTCCGCCACGACAACTGTGGTGGCACAACAAAAGAAATCTTCTCAATCACCAGACCTACCGTCCGCAGCAGCGGCTTCTCGTCCAGTTGCACGGAACGAGAAAAAGAAACGAAGAGCTGAATACAGAGAGCAACTGCAGAAAAAATCATCCACATCCACAACGGAAACAGTGGTGGCAAGTCAACCGGCATCTCAACCTGAATTGCCATCATTTGCCGCAGCAGCAGCAGCGGCTGCTCCTCCAGTTCCACGGAACAAAAAGAAGCCAAGACGAGCTGGATTCAGAGAGCAATTTTTGCAAAAGGTAGGAGGATTCAGAATACATCACCATATGCTGCATTGCCTCAACCAATCTAATATTTTTTTGTTCTTTTCGTCTCATTGCCATCATGTGTACCATCAGCTCAGAGTAATGTTGGATAGAGAAAGCCTGAATAATAGTACCATCGTCCATTGGTCAACCGACGGAGGCAGCCTCATCATCATGGATCAAATCCAGTTTGAGGAGGTAAGTATTTGTTGTGACTTCTTTTCTAACATGCAGTCATAACGTACGGCATACCCATCCTAATCTCTCATTGTTTGCATTTCAACAGGACATAATTCCAACATATTTCGATAATCCAATTGTCTTCGCTAGTTTCCAAAGCAAGCTCTATCGGTGGGGCTTCCATCGAGTGTCGAGTAGAGACCCCACTCGTTATGAGTTTTGTTCACCAAATTTCAAGAGGTTGGGTCCCAACAGTGCACCTGCTGCTGCTGCTGCTGCCGCCGGCGTGTCTAGTAACGTTCAGGTGCCGCAACAGCAAACACTGGCTTCTTTGCTGCAACAAGTCATGGCACAATCCAACCAACCGGTTGCGCCTAATCCGCCAAACCAGGCAGATGCCATTGCCAATATTATCTCAAGAATTCAGCATAGTAGTCATCAGCCCTTAACAAGTCAACAACCTGCAATGAATAATCAGCTGAACATGAATCATCACCTACAACCATTTCAGCAATGGCAACAACCAAACCCAACAATGAATCTGCTCGACACTGCTCTAAGAATGTTGGCTGGAAGTCAAACGCCTCCACCTCAACCGGTGAGTAACCCTCCAGTCTCTTCTCATCAGATGAACGCAATACAGGCCCTTGCAAGTCTCTGTGGGATGCCATCAAGTGCTGGCACATTCCCGAACACGAACACCACCCCGGCGGTGTCTCAACCCAATAACATGGTTGTCCAATCACTCTTAATGCTGATGAATCAAGTCAGTGAAGAGGATAGACAGCGCAGGGTCCAAGCAGACGCTCTCCAAAACGCCATCATCGCAAATATCGGCCAAATTTTAGGCCAGGGGTCAGGGGGGGGAACAGCAGCCACCATGCCATTTCGAAACCCAACCGGCATGACCGTAAGTGTGCCGCATAATATTGCGTTTCAGGCTCATCAAGGCATACCGCCGCCGTCTTCTGGTACTCCGAATCTTCAACCGGATCAAATGGCGGCGATTCTGCAGGCCGCTCGACGTATGGCAAGGGGGGAGCTTGAAGAAGGGGGTGTTCCTCGGGCAGAAGTTGAATCAGAGGATGATAATGATGGCAGCGATGAAGGGAGCAAAGATGACGATGGGAGGCCACTCTCTTCAAGGAAGCGGAAGGGTCTGGATGATGATAATGATGGACCGAGGAAGAAGTAGGCGGGTTTTACCATATTGTACTTGGCGGCCGGCTGAGATTAGATCATCGCCTCCACTATTAATTTCTGGCTCAATGGATGATTGAATGCTCAGCTTCTGTAATATATTCACATAAACTAAGGGACTTCATAGTAGTTATTGTCTCCACACAATGCCTCCGGAGTAATGGGATCACATACAATATGATGCGAGCAACCCTTCATGGCAAGTAAGTGCGTCAAACTCACGTAACACATTTGTCTTCAGAATTAATCGAATTCGGAGAAACCTGACGTACGTATTTGCCCGAGCGAAAACTGACATCCACGACAGGCGGTTAGCGATTTTGAGCGTCGGAATCAATAATTTTAAGGAACCAGAGCCCTGCCTTAGCTACCACACGCTCGCTAGAGATCGCTGTATTGTCGCTTACTGTCCAAGATTCCGCTGGTGGATGTTGAAGAAACCACAAATGCTCCTGGCTACCGCACGCCTAATGATTCTAACTTGCCTATACTAATTGCCAATAGTATAGAACGGACGAGGCTGCTCCGCTAGCTTAAAAAGAGAGGATGAATGGGATACAATTACTTAGTGATGTTAAGGTTGACTGTTCTCTTTCCATTTCATCGTGCGGGCCAGTAAGTTGTTTGCGTAAGCCCATCAAATTCTCATTAGATATCGGAGTTCTCTTCACATCGGGTTCCTCAACGTGACAGGAGAAACAGTATCTGCGGGTTTTATTATAAAAAGCCACACATGTGCTGTTTATCACATTGAGAAACTCCGATACAATGGGAACTCTCCGAACGCTGACAATGACAATTCCATGGGCTATTTACGTCATGCATCAAACATATCGGGCCAGCCCATGAAAAGGAAAGAGAACACCGCTCACTGAACCATGCTACTTACTCGTATCCATACTCCCAGCCCCAACACATGTGTTTGTTCTAGGAATGTTTGATGTTTTTCACGTTGAGAACTCCGATCTAATGCCAATAATTTCATGGTCTTGCATCAAACTTACCGGGCCAGAAAGAGCACATGCACACAACATGCTACTTACTTGCTCACATCATTGCATCGTACTCACTTTTGGCAAGCAGCATACTAAATGGTCCAATGTAGTGACTATGTCCTTTGCGCTTGCTTGCTCCTGCCAGTCAGCATCACAAGAGATACAAGAGATGCTTCTTTCTTCTTGAGATCAAGATGCCTGTCTCAAAAAGTCCGCCATACACACCGTTTCCAGCTTCACCGATGGAGCACATGAGACATGAGTTTCACTCTGCCTCCATACTTAATGGTGGCGTATATTAGTAGTGCTCGCTCAATTCATCCAGTCTATGGTAATACTTTATCACCAGAACGTCCTCCTATCAGCGATTCCTGATTTCCTTTCTTAAGTAGCAAAAAGGGAGCATAACGTTCTTTTACTCTCACCCATCACCCATCATCGGCACGCAGTGCAGTGCACTTTCACATCACTACCATTACAGCATAATATCATAATACATCACAAAGGAACATCACTATCCAAATCACCATCGCCATAAATATACAATGGCCGTCGGTATCGCTCGTCCACTACCAACCAGAGCAAATCGACAACCACAACAACAACAACAGCCCCCTTCATCGCCAACATCAACAATACACAAATGCAAACTCCGACCAACCAACACCTCCCACCCTCTCAACCTTCCCAACTACGAAATTGAACTCTACTGGAGAAAAGAATGTCAATGGTGGCACATGGATCGTAAAACTATATTACATGACTTTCAGTACAAGGAGGAATATAGTGGATATTGCGTTGCTTCGTGGGGTGTGAGGAAGAGGGTGAGGTGTTGTTGGAGGAGAGTTTGTGAGGAGAATGATAGTGAGGGTGCTCCTAGTAGTTCGGAAGATGAGGATGATGGGTCTAGTTTGGAACGCGCTACTGCTGCTGCTGCTGCTGCTACAACTACGGAGGTGTCTGTCGACAACGATGATGAAGATATGATGAGTGGAACACAACGTAGCAATACAGATCTGGAGGAGGATGATAATAATGAAGAAGAAGATGTGGAACAAAATGATGATGATATCGACGCCAACTGGTGGGACTATTCATCGGATGATGAAGACGACTCCTCCGATGAAGACTACACCACCACTAGTACTACCCAATCTCCTACCAAGAAACGAGCACGACGGATGCATCCATGTGATGCAACAACTGCCACATTTGGAACGACTATCATTACCAAGGGGGGTATATATGAACGATATAATGAGGGAAAGGAAGATAGATGGATAATTCAGATACTTGAATTTACTGGAAAGAAGTTCCCAATTCGTAAGGCGCGGTGTCGGATTATATTTCATATGCATTCTGCTGTTCAAGAGTGCTTTCCAAATGCTGATGTTGCTTTTGCTAAGAGAAGAAGAAATGATGATGATGATGGTGATGGTGGTGGTAGTAGTGGTCCAGTGCAGATTGATCGGTCGATTGTCATGGAGGAGACAATCAAGGGTACCGAGTTCTTACAGACACTAGTGGCATCGGAGGAAGATTTTGATGTGCTATCGAGATTGGTGGAGTTTGATCTCAAGAGAGATCGGAGCAATAAACTTATTGCTCAGTTTAGTCGGCGGAGGCGATGCAATAGTCCTCTTGCAGCAGCTGCGGCAAGACAACCTCTGCTCCCGGAGAATGATCAAGTTACAACAAATCCAAAACCCAAAGAGTTGGTATTATTTGCAGGAATTGGCGGCTGTTCCATTGGAGATGAGGAGGCAGGATTCGATTGTAAATGGCTAGTCGACAAAGATCACTTGGCTGCAGCATCTCTACGGCAATGCCATCCCCATGCAACAATATACGATGAAGATGTTGGTGCATTCTTGGACAAATGCACAGAGCAACGACCTGGCTATCCAAAACGAGGGGATGTAGATCACATCCAATGCAGTTCTCCATGCAATGGATTCTCCAGGATGAATATCTATGGAGGTCGAAATGATCATAAGAACAATATTCTCTGTCATGAGTTGGTCCGAGCGACTGAGATTTTCCTACCAAAGACTGGCATGTTTGAGAATGTTACGGGCTTGCTTGACGCTAGTAATGTCCATCACATCATCAAGATTGTACAAGATTTGATCCGGCTCAAGTACCAAGTGAGGATTGCTGTGTTGAATAGTATTGATTATGGTGTTCCTCAAAAGAGAAAGAGAGTAATACTCACGCTGGCACGAGCGGATATGCCAATGCCAGGTATGCCATCTCCAACTCATATTGGAGATTCATTTGCTACCCTGGGCGATGCAATTCACGATATGAACAATCTTGAGTGCGAGATGGAAAGGCATCGATCGGGGCTGGTACAATTGCCCAATGGCAATTTCACATTCAATCATGTAGCGAGAGTGGCAAGGAAGGACAGCAAGGCGTTGGATCTAGAAGAGCCCGTGGCGTGTATTACCACACAAAATTCGTTCAAACATCCACTGACAGTGACGAATCGAACACTTTCTATTCGTGAGTATGCTCGGTTGTTTGGATTCCCTGATTCAGTGCAGCTGTTCGGGTCGTACACCGAGATTCGGAAACACATAGGCAATTCAGTCCCTGTACCATTGGCGCGTGCAATTTCTATACCAATCCGACTTGTGCATGGTCAAGGTAGTACTACTAGCCCCACAGGTACCGAGAGTTAAGGCCTTTTGCATCATTTTGCATTGTGATAAGTGATGCAAGGCAAGAGAGAATACTTACAAGTCCTAACCTAATCTTCACTATCAACAAACCCCACGCCACAAGGATGTACCTCGAATCCCTCCAGAGCTCCGCTTCGGATGGCATTCTTCCTCTAGCAAACTCATCTTGGTCTTCCTCCAAACCCGCCCATCAGAAATTCTATGGCGGTTGTGTGCGTTGGGGGTGTTTGGTCCTGTGATTGTGCTGGTTGCTAGTGGACCTTAGAGAGAGAGAGAGAGAGAGAGAGAGAGGAGTTGTTGGAGGAGGACACGCCCTGGCAAATCGTCGAAAGATGCCTTGCTACTCACTTCTTTGCCATTATCGACAAGGAAGTCGATCACTGCCTCCTTCAATACGGCGAGATTCTTTGAATCAGCATAAAGCAAGTTGTCGATGGCATTCTCAACGGTGATGTTGGTCGATTCCACTAATGCTGCTTCAGCTGCCAACTTGAGACCGACAATTGAATACTTGTCTGCTGCAGCAATGATGTCTTTTGCGTTTGCTTTCAAGGCTTCGTTGGACACGGTTCCTCCGTAGACGTACCATAGTAAGTGACGAAAGACTTTTGGGTTGACATCATGAACTGCAACAGTTGCCAGCTCTCCCTCTGTATTGGAAGTACCAAAGGGAGCAGCAAGCATGGGAGCACATCCTTGTAGAATGGAGCGGTGCGCAGGGAAGTGGACGTACGACTTCCCCCTCTTGGACCCATCTTCGTTCGCCTCCATCTTGATCACTTCGAAGAGGACGTCTGCTGTTTCTTGATCGCGAAACATGCCTTGAATCATTTTGACAAGGGTGTTTTTAGCGTCGATAGGGACAAATGCAGTATCCGGCTGCTCGATCTCAATAGAAACAACGAGTGTGAGCTCGTCGTCATCGCCCAGGATATTCTTCGATGAATCAAGGATATCGGAGTGAGCGATGAAATCGTTCCAGCCCGATGACGGGAACTTGACAGTACCAGTGCCGTCGAAACGGTGATTGGCCCTCCTTACTCTCTTCGTGTGGCCGAACTTATCAAGGAGTGCTACCGCAAATGTAACTGCAATGTTAGCTTCAGCACAGATTCTCAAGTTAATTGACACATATCCATCTACAGACACACCAAGTCCACCGGGGTAGACACCCAGGATCCATTTATGCCCATTGAAAGTGAACACAATTGGTAGACAATGGTTCCTTGTTGTTGGAAGCGTATCAAACTTCTTAATATGGAACTTGAACTGGGTCATCTTAGTCGACTTGCTTACTGATGTATCATTAATGATACGAATGCGTTGATGTGGATGTGCTGCTGCTGATGACATTTTCCTACCGACATACACTAACTATAAGCAATCTCTCGTTCAATCAAATGGTAATAGATATTATGGGGCCTTGAGCCTTTCTCTCCTTAGCGGTGAGAATAGAACACGAGATATAACAATTAGGACTAACTATGTGTTACTCTTCTTGCTTCCCTGTAAGTATGCACACGAACAAATAATGAGAAGACCTCTCGTGGGTCGACACAAAGGAAGAGACGCATATGCAGAGCGAGCATGCACACAAAACTTACAACACTTGGAAAAATTTAATTATCTATCTCCGCGTCTGTTTTAAGTAGCGAGATAACGCCTGTGGGTGAGGCAAAGGAGAATTGCAAAAAAGAAAAACTATGAGCTTTGCAGAAATCCATGCAAGTTGTCCCAGAAAAGTTGGGCAGCTCTCCAAGGAGGTGGGCAGCACCTTTTTGTTAGCTAAGTTGTGCGGCAAAATCTGGGCAGGTCCTTTTTGATAAGTAGCGAAGTTGCTCGGCAAAAGTTGTGCCCTCTCGAGGTCAGGGTGTGTGACCCTTCTCAGATGTATGGTAGCTTGTGTAAGTGTACTCCAGTAGCTAGAGTTAAGATAAACCACACTTGTATGTAGGAGTAAGTGGTGTTGGCGGGAGCTGGAGATATGAACTTTTCTTTGTATCTCCACTCCCGCCAAAAAATCTAACTACACTCAAAACTAGCGATATTAATAACATCGCTGAATCAGTTGCACATTCAACTTTGGTGATAGATGATCATGATGTACTTTGGCATCTTGGTTCCGGGAGCTTACAAACTGCGCTGCCTGTTTTGTGTTAAAAGTGTCGGAGGACGAGGGGCGACAAGTACAATAGCCAAAAAGTAAACTCACATGAGAGCCATGCTCTTTTTTATGACACCCCAAGCAACCCCAACTACAAACTATGCAGAAGAGAGAAAGAGAGAGAGAGAGCGGAGCGGAGGAAATTGCACACATCTTAGCTGACAAGTCAAATCTGTCCAAAGCAATGCGAACTGGTGTCAAGTGTTCATCTGCTGCCTGACATCCAGAACCGCTTCGCATATTGGTAACTCAGTCCCTGTACCATTGGCACGTGCAATTTCTATACCAATCCGACTTGTGCATGATCAAGGTAGTACTACTACCGAGAGGTAAGGCCTTTTGCATCATTTTACTTTGTGGCAAGTGCTTACTACAAAAGTTTCTGAGCAGCTGGGGTGTTTTTAGCTCGCTTGTAGATACGCTTATCTGATAATGTACGGTACATACGGTCAGGGTTGTGTACCCGTTTTCATACCCATACCCGAGGGTAGCTTCATACCAGCACCTTTTTGTAGATGGGAATGCGAACCAAATGGACCTTATCGCGTAACCGAGATAGATAGCTTTTGGGACACCTCCTTAATTGAGACGAACGGGCTACCCCCCTGCCCCCCCTCTGGAAATGCCAGTAGAGCGCTCGGCACTGCTCGGCACTCACTTCTCATCCAGTCTTCGGTGTGATGCACAAGATACACAAGATGAAGCTCTTCACGTACGCCGCAACAATGGCAACAAATAATGATACAACTAACCGACAACATAGTTAGAAGACCCATTTTTCACGCTGAATCGAGTGGTGTGATCGGAGGCCTTCGATCTTTAATGTTCACAGACGTATTCGCCATCACAATAGCAGCATCAATTTTTCCGTAAAGTTCGTCATCGTTTGGCACCATATAGGACAGGTAAAGATCAATTAATGACGCCGTCATGACAACCCCATAGGATAGGGTATTAGCCGTCGACGAATAGCCGGTGATAGTGACAGAAATGAGTATAGTATTACAGCGGCATTGAGTGAAATATGAGAAGGCATGAAATCGACTGAAATATGAAAGTATCCCCGGTGGTAAATGGCTACTTATCCACTCCTATCTTCAATATCAGTACATTCTACCAATATAATAACTTTGTATGACTGCCATTAGTGACGATAAGTGACGATACCGGGAGACAGTGAGAGTAATATAGCTGCATCATTTGCATGTTATTAGAGATTAGAGTAATAATCTTATCTACAATATCAATATCAAGTTTATAACAAGTTTAAATAACAAGTTTACTGAATTCTAATACATATAAAATAATAATTAAATAACTAACAAATAAACGCATTAACACCTTAAGAAATACTTGCAAGGTTCGGAAAGAATCAATCTTCAGGGCCATTCGGCTGGTCTCTTTCGTGTTGACTTCCCCGGTGGACTAGTCACCTTTCTGCGCCTGCTGTCGCTCTTCTTCGTGCTCAGCTTTTTCCCATCTACAAGACTAACCAACTCTTGTTGGCAGGCAAGTAATTCTTCGCTCACTACTTCAATCCCTGCTGTCCCTGTTCGTTGCGCCATTCGACAGATCACCTCAAAAGGATGCTTGAATCTAACATATGGTGTACTGCCTGATTTGGGAGGTTTCTCCGCTGCAACTTGATCTTCACTAATTGTTTCATTGTTGAAGAAGTTCAAGAATCGACGTTGACAATGGTTGAAATGCTTCGCCATGACTGCAATCCCATTGTCTCTAGCACTCTCTGCGTAGTTGCAAATGTCCACATAGCGAGGGTGAAAACTTGTAGCCAAATCAATTTTGTGTGAGTCATCTACATCGACTGGATGATTGTTTACGAAGTCGCAACTACCTATCTGCATAACTGAATCATTGTGGCAATCATCACTACGGCTCTGGCTAGGAACAGCAAAAGTGCTAGAATGATGTACCATTTTTGCTGCTCCAAAACTGGTCGATGGCTTCTCTCCAAAAGTGGGACCGTTTTGGCTGTGCGAGGCAGTTGATGATGTTTTACTGATGGGTGCAGTCGACGCCACACTCGATGGTTTCACAGGGACACAGCAAATTGAATCACCGAGTATGTGGCGGAGTCTCTCGGAATTTTCATGCCAAAACGTATTGGAGCCCCTGAGGTACAATTTCTTGTAACTGCGCAAGAAGTAATCCTCGTCTCGATCGCCAGATCCAACACGCGTAGTTGACTTGATGGAAGCGACTTCTTCATCGGTGACAATAATTCCTGGCAATTCTGCTGAGCGAAGATCCATGTATGCATTTGTCAATTCATCGTTTCGGCCGTAATGCTGACAGTACCCATTCTGCCATCTCACATTCGCATCACTCAGTGTAGGATGCCGTTTTAGCACTCGGTAGACATGTCGACAAGCATACCTCCTCTTGTTGAATAGACGGCAAGAGCACACCAATACCCATGTTCCATCTGGCATCTGAACTAAATTCACCACTCTTGTGCGCTCGAACCGAGGAATAATATATTTCATACTTTCACGCAGCATAGTTCTATATTCAGCCGTTACACTGGTGCAATTACCAAGTAACCTCTCTTTCAAACTATCTAGCTTCTTCGTCTCGGCCTCGTCCAACTCCTCTTCGTTCGCAGCACTATCCTCATTGTCAAATAGTGAATTGATTTGATCAATACTTGTCCCCAGCTCTTGGTCAAAATCCAAATCGAATTTATCATAGTCGCACTTGACTAAGAAGGTGTCTTCTGCTGTACGAAACTGGAGGTAATCATCAGAGGACTCACTCTCAGTTGATAATTTGTCATTGCAAAACGTACTAAACTCCTGCACCGTTCGCTCTCTGTCGTCTGCCTTTCCAAAAGTTGCATTTGCGTCAAAGGCTGCCTTCTTGGACTTCTCATCCTCGCGTAAATTTGCAAGATCAATTATCTTCTTTGCTGCGATACACAAGTCGCAGCCTGGAGTTGGACCAAGAGCAGCTTTCTTCAAACCTCTATGATATGCTTCGCTTGCACTAGTTGTTACATTTCCCATGTGCGCGCAATTGAATTTAGACTCAAACAGCTTGTGGCGGTGATTTTGAAATGAGCTAGTAATAAACTCCAACATCAGCTGCCTATCCGATTTGTCAACCTCGCCAATATGCAAGTTCTGCTGTTCATCGTTTAGGTACTCATCCAACAGTTTACGGCAAAAGTCGACCTCTTCCTCAGTTTCGTAATTCTTTATGAAATACCAGAGCCACCTCTCAAGCACATCAACCTCAATTTTAGAGAGAACACAACTATTCTTCACTCTAGTGAGAGTTGGCTTGTATTTGGAATCCTGCGTGAAGTTGCGGTTTATTCTATGCCAAGCACACCACCGATGCAATGCGTTTATAAAAAGACGCAATTCAGCAACGGACGGCTTGAGATTGCCACCGATGTTATTCTCAACCGCCATTGTTTCTTGCTTATCGGCATCAGTTAGAACGATCTCAACACGTTTGATGGCATCACCGGGATGAAGTTTTGGCATAGCAACTCCGAAGAACCAATCATACGCCCACTGCGATTTCGATGGCATAAACGCCCAAGCTATAGGAAATACCTTCTCATTTTGGTCTTTGCCAAGTAATGTGTACAGAGACCGCTTTTCTGAGTTTGTACCTTCTGTATCATCGCCTGACACAAACTCTGGAAACATGTCGAACTTTCTTCGTTGATTGTCTGTGGTGAATGCGACTGCGAGCATTAGTTCGCCTGTTTCTGTGTGAATCAATTCCTTCCGCCCTTTCAGACCTTTAGCGTAGATTGCAGGCGAATCAGTATCATCTCCAAGCAACTGCTTCCCCAGCTGTTCAACTGTGAGAGCACTATTTCTTTTGTCTTTTTTCACCTTCTCAGATAATAAATGTGTCTTGGGATCTGCAAAAAGGAAAGTGCATGATATTCCATCGGTGGTTGTTAGGTAATGCAGCAGACGGTCACAAGCTGTGTTCTCGTTTCCTCCGTATTGTGCATTCTCTTGCCTCTTTTTCATTTGATAAACCTGCTGCCAGGACAGTGTTTCCCCAGTTCGTGTTCTGATGAGATTCTGTGTTGCTGCTGTTGAGATGTGACTTTGCAACGAATCTCTAGCAATCTCCTCTTCCTCTGGAGAGATGCTATTTTTTGCTTCCAACTTAATGTCTGCAGGATTGATAGGCTTATGGCCGCAATGCACCCTATTCCCTCTTTGTATTTTAGGTAGAAACCAGCGTCGGCGCTTCTCATCCCAATATATCTGGAAATGAAAAGGACACCTTGTATCATTTCCATCCTGGCCATGGACGGGCTTCGTAGTTTTCTTTTTTATTGCCTTTGGAGCTGCGTTACTCTTCGTACTCCTCGCCTTCTTTCTATTATGTGCTAGACTCTTCTCTTCGCAGTGATATGTTCCTCTGCAACACTTCACCTCAATACAACCATTACCATTCTCCATTTTTTTGTATTTACAATTAACCGTAAACCCTGCTGCTCGGCAAGCCGCCTTAATTTCACGGACAATTTCCTTCTCGCGAAATTCATCGGTATTAATGTTAAAGATTTTGGCAAACCAATAGCAATTGTCGTCGTTCCTCTTTTCTGGTGACGGGACATTTCGACCTCTTTCTCGACCAAATAGTGTTTCAGCAATGTCAATTTGAATTATGTCATCACTTGTCGAGGATGCAGCGACGTTAATCAGAAGGGGCGGGCATGTCCAAGTGTTTGCGTCTTCCTGTAGACGCATCAAGTTTCGCAGTGACTGGCCATAACTCATGCTTCCACTTTGCTGTCGAGCTGATTGCCCCTCTGACTGGGAAAGGGCCTTTTCTACCACCTCATAAGCGTTGTCATCGAATCCGCCACGCACGGCAGTGGAAGGAGGATTGGCTGTATTGGTAATCATTATTGTTCAGATAATGCATATGTCATTGTCCAGCGGAGCCAATGGACAAGTGGAATGATGGGCTACGTGGCATTGTTGGCTTGTGCCCGGTGGGCGGGCAATTTTGCAATTCTCGAAGTCATTTAAGCAGGCGTCCCAAAAGCTGTCTATCTCGGTTACGCGATAAGGTCCGTTTGGTTCGCACTCCCACCTACCAAAAAGGTGCTGGTATGAAGCTACCCTCAAAAATGGTCGGGTATCGGGTATATACCCGATACCCGACACCCGTTTAATGGCAACTAGCGGGTATTTAAAAATACCCGATACCCGACCTCTTCTCGGAGTAGTTCGGGTATGGATTTTGTGGGGATTTACAGTGAATTTTGGTTGTTTTACACCCGTTTTCAGACAATACCCATACCCGATACCCGTCAAAAGTGGTCGAATTTCGGGTATATACCCGATACCCATACCCGTTTGATGGCACCTAGTGGGTATTAAAAATACCCGATACCCATACCCGCGGTTGTTTTTATGAAAGGTATATACCCGATACCCATACCCGACGGGTTTTTGCTCGGGTACACAACCCTGCATACGGTACTTGCTACAACTTATCTTCAAGGTTGAGGATAACCCCTTCAAATCGGACAGACTTTAGCCCTCAGACTAAACACTTTCCTCCACCATCCAACATCAAAAAGTGAAAAAGTTTGCATCAAACATGTCAACATTTTGAGCCTACACATACTTCAACCCGATACTTAACCATGTCGTCCACCGTCGACCCCAACACCTTCCTAGACCAGCCACCCAATCTCCGCGCCAACGACTACTTCCTCCTCCACTTCGCCGACAATCGTCAAATCTTCGCACAAGCCGTGCCCTACAAACGGAGCAAATCATTCCCACCATGCAAAATCAATAAACGAACCTATTCGACTCATAATTTGATTGGATTGCCGTATGGGACTGTTTTGGAGGTTGGAAGGGATGAGTTGATTCCATTACCGGACGGAGAGGACTTGTTGCCGGATGAATCGGATATTACTCAAATGATTGAGCAGCAGCAGCAGTCAGATGGCTCTAAGAAGAATGATAGTGATGCTGCTGCTGTGGATGTAGCTGCAGCTGCAGATGCAAAGGCTGATGATACCGCTGCAGCAGTCAAAGAAGATGAAGAACCAACAAAAGAAAACGACAACGAAAGCAACACAGAAACAACAGTCCCCTCCAAAAAGATAATCGACAACCGCAACCTAATCGACGACAACACCTCCCAAACCCTCACCCAAACCCAAGTCCACACCCTCCTCTCCACCCAAACACCCGGCTCCACAATCGTCGCAGCCCTCATCTCCAACTCCTCCACCTTCTCCTCCAAAACTGCCTTCAGTCAAGCCAAGTATGTCAAGCGGAAGCAATTGAAGTATCAGCCTCGATGTCGGATTGTGAGGATTACTCCCTCGACGCTTTGTTCGGCGATGCATTTGAGGGATGCACGAAAGATTTGTAATTTGAGGGAGGATACATTGGGGCAGGTGTTGAGTAATGCGAATATATGTGCGGGGCAACGTGTGTTGGTGGTTGATACGGCGGTGCAGGGGATCATTACGGCTAGTTGTGTACGAAGGATGGGGGGGTATGGGAGTGTGTTAAGTTTGTATTGTGGACAGCAGCCGGGATATTTGGATGTGGTCAATCGAATGAACTTTACAGTCATGGAAAAACAAGCCTTGAAGTGGATTGCGTTTGGGGAGGTGTTTGGTGATTACGACGAAAAAAAGAGACAGACGGAACGCTTGTTGAAAGATGAGGAAAGTGGTGAGATTGTCGATGTGGAAAAACGGGATAGGGATTTGATTGAGTGGCCGGCACCATTGCAGCCTCATACACGGAGGTATTTGACGGAGGATGTCAAGAATGAAAAGAAGGTGTCGGAGTTTTTGTCCAAGAGGAGTGCACGGTTTGCACGTAAGTTGACGAGGAATACGATGTTGGAGTTGAGGGAGTTGGTGGATGGTTGTCGTGATGTGGAGGAGAGTTATAATGCTGCTGGCCCAGCCTCATCAACAGCAGCAACAGTTGAGGAGAACAAGGAGGATGCTGGGGCAGTGGTGATTGATGACAATACAGATATCCCACAAGATGTGAGACAATGTGATTCTCTCATTATTGCCACCAAGTATGACCCAACTGCAACACTGCTACGACTTCTCCCATATTTGGCTCCATCATGTCCATTTGTAATTTACCATGAATTCTTGGAGCCACTCCTCGAAACATTCCGCACACTTCAGAACTACTATGTAGTCGAGAATCAAGAGGATGGCAATGAAGTACCCATGATGAGAAGGAGGAATATTGCCATCAATCTCCGTTTAACGGATACATGGTTCCGCGAGTTTCAAGTGTTGGAAGGGCGGACTCATCCCAACATGAGCATTTCTCAAAATGGAGGGTACATCTTGTTAGGGACAAAGCTTTGTCCTAAAACTGGAACAAATGAAATGGATGAACAGAAGGTAAGAGAGATTAGGGCTCGGGTGGGAGGTAGGAGAGGCATGCGTAGGAAGAATGTTAGTGCAAAGAGGAAGAATGAGAGTGCTGGAGGAAAGGATAATGAAAAGCGTGCAAAGGAGAGTTGAGTGATGTTGAGAGGAGGAGGGTACGCATGCTCTTTAACATAAGTATCTCTATCTTAAAATTATCATCCAAATAGAACATTAACACACACACACACACTCTCTCTCTCTCTTTACCCATCCCATTAAGTGCGAAAGAGCCCTCAGCTCTGCTTAGATCTCTTGCGAAGAGCTTTAATCATCGCCTCACGAGAGCCATCAACGTCCAATCCCATCTTGTCCAACTTTACTCTAAGCTCACTCACACGCATAGTGTCGAAGTCTTTTCCCTTTTCGTTACATTTTCCTTCTCTCTTGCTCATCCCAACTGCCACAAGTAGATCCTTCACAATATGCCCAGGCACGTCGTCGAATGATACCTTTCTGACAGCTTCATCGTGATTCTCAGCAAGGAAATCCATCACTACCTCCTTGAGCAGAGCGCAGTTCCGTGCATCGGCATAGAGTAGATTGTCAATAACATTGTCCATCGTGATTGTGGTGGAATTCACATATGCAGCTTCCGCCTCCAACTTGAGATTGACAATGGCATACTTGTCTGCAGCGTCGATGATCTCTTTAGCATGTACTCTCAACACTTCCTCCTCCGTTTGCCCGCCATAGACATACCAAAGCAAGAGACGGAAGATATCAGAATTTACGTCAGTAATTGGGACGGATATCATCTCCTCGCCCAAGTTTGATTCAAAGACATTAGCAAGCATTGGGGCAAATCCTTGCAAGATCTGACTGTGAGCCTGAAATGACACTGACGATGTCTTCGTGTCATTTACCTTCACGTCAAAGGAGACATCTGCCGTTGATTCGTCAAGGAACATTCCTTGCATCTTTCTAACCAATGGGTTCTTAGGAACAAATGTTTGCACACTTGACAGCTCATTCACGGTCATGGACACAACCATTGCCAACGTGCCATTCCCATCAAGTAGGTTGCTCCCAAGACTTAAGATATCAGAGCGTTTCATATAGTCATTCCAACCCCAGCATTTCTCGGCGAAGTTGCTAAAAATTTGATTAGCTTTCCAACGGTTTAAAGAGTATCCTGCTACGCTTTGAATTGCAATGTCATAAATGACCGCACAAGTGCCTTGAGAACAGAACTCGAGGAAAACGGAGACATATCCCTCGGATGCAAGAACATTACCACCAGGGTAGACATGTAGACGCCACTTCCGTCCGTTACATTCAAACTCAGGTGAACGCACATACTGGTCCCTTTCAGCTGAGAGGTCATGAAATCGATGGAAAAATACCTTGCACGCGAATGGTTTCCGCTGTGATGAAGGGGGAGGTGTACCCACTTCCAAAGTTGTTGAACCTGTATCAATTTCATGAACCAATTGATGGACCGAATAACTCATCTTGTTCGACGTGTTTCTTTGTGTGTGATCTTTTATGAGCTCTTGGTTCTAGATGACCGTAAAAAAGAGCGATCAATCGCCACAGCCCATGTTCGACTCAATTGAGAGAAACTTTCTCGTCCTCCATTCTTTTTGAACCGATACACATGCTTCTACAAAATTCAACAATTCACACGAACAGAAGGTAAGAGAGATTAGGGCTCGGGTGGGAGGTAGGAGAGGCATGCGTAGGAAGAACGTTAGCGCAAAGAGGAAGAATGAGAGTGCTGGTGAAGAAGGGAAGGATAATGAAAAGCGTGCAAAGGAGAGTTGAGCGATATTGAGAGGAGGAGGGTACGCATTAAACTCTTCAATATATCTCTATATTAAATTATCATCCAAATTAGAACATTAAAACACACACTGTCACCCCATCCCATTTTAAGTACAAAGAACCCTCAGCTCTGCTTGGAGCTCTTGCGAAGCGCTTCAATCATCGCTTCACGAGAGCCATCAACGTCCAATCCCATCATATCTAACTTTACCCTGAGTTCACTCACGCGCATTACGTCGACATCCTCCTCATTTCCGATCCATTTGCCTTCTACTTTGCTCGTCCCAACTGCCACAAGTAGATCTTTCATCAAATGCCCGGGGACATCGGTGAATGACACCTTTTTAACAGCTTCAACGTGATTCTCAGCAAGGAAATCCATCACCGCCTCCTTGAGAAGAGCTAAGTTCAGTGCGTCAGCATAGAGTAGATTTTCCATCGCATTCTCCATTGTAATCGTGGTGTACTTCACATAGGCAGCTTCAGCCTCCAGCTTGAGGTTGACGATAGCATACTTATCCGCAGCATCGATGATGCCTTTCACGTGCGTCTTCATATCGTCCTCTGCCATGCTTCTGCCATATACATTGGCCAACAAAAGCCTGAAAATTTCTGGCTTGACGTCAGTGATGACCGCCCTCGCCATTCCGTCGCCCTCAAGCGTATCGGAGGAGTCAAAGAGGGCGGAGAGCATGGGGGCACACTTCTTCAAAACAAGGCGGTGAGCAAGGAACATCCAGGGGGTCATACCAACTTCAAAGCAGACATCGGCAGTATCTTCATCAAGAAATAGCCCTCGCATCATACTGTTGAAATCGTTCTTTGGAACAAATGGTTTCACACTTGAAAGTTCATCTTCCTCCTGAATGGTCACAACCACTGCCAATGTGCCGAAGCAATCGAGTAAGTTCCGAGACTTTTTCGTAATCCTAGAGCGTTTCACAAAATCGTCCCATCCATATTGTGTTGATTCGTTGTCAAAGGTGTCGGTGCTTCTGCCCGAAGATACTAAATCTGTCAGTGCTGTCAATGGGCCTTCAATGACCTCAATTTTAATCTCCCAAGTGGCCGTACAACTGCCTTCAGAACAGAGTTCGAGGTAAACGGAGACATATCCCTCGGATGCTTCAGTGTCACCACCAGGGTAGACATGTAGACGCCACTTCCGTCCGTTACATTCAAACTCAGGCGATGAAATACACTCGCCCCTTTCAGTCGAGAGTGCTTTAAATCGATGGAAAAGGACCTTGCACTCGAACGGTTTGACAGGTGGCCGCTGTGCTGACGGGGGAGGCGTACCCACTTCCAAAATTGTTGAACTAGGAACTATTTGATGGGCCATCGACTTCATTTTGTTTGCTCTCGTTGCTCCTTTGTTGTGTGTGATGCTCTTAGTTCTAGATGACCGTCAAAAAGAGCGATCAATCGCCACAGCCACATGTTCGACTCAATTGAGAGAAACTTTCTCGTCCTCCATTCTTTTTGAACCGATACACATGCTTCTACAAAATTCACACGAATGACTAATCAGCAATTCATATCCACTTTATACTCCTCTAACGCAAGATTAATCAACGGTATCAAGTGACAAATCATATATGCCATCCTCCTCTGCACCTTCTTTTGACTTCCGGATAATCCACTCACATCTAACAAGTCCAGCTCCCTCATGATAGCATCCGCATCGAAGTCCATCGGCATACCATCACATCGGAAGAAATCATGGCGTATTTTTCGCTTGGCAAAGGTGTGGTTTGCGAAATCATATCGTTGGCAGTAGTGGAGCGTCGTAGGGAGTGGTCCAGCACCCGCGGTGTTAATTGTAATTGCATCATCTTGATAACCATACCCATAATTCTTTAGACGACGAAGCGTTTCATCTGGCAGCCTATTCATCCCTGCCCCCTCACAAACTGACTGTGCACTCTCTCCATACTCATCAACCCACATCCAACTCTCTGTTGGTGACATTGTCTTTGGATCACTCACCATGTAGCTTGACGATAGTGCGAACTTCAATTGTCTATCGGCTGCTGCCATGGTAAATCCATACATTTCAGCAAGCAGCTTTGGATACTGTTCATACACACGAGGAGTAAACGCATGCCATTTGGGGAGCAAATCTTTCCAATCGGCAGTGGAGGCAACGTAGACAGGTCCAACTGCATAGCTCTTATCCGCCTCTTCACGAGTTGTGTAATGAGTTGATGTATCAGTGTCACCATGAGAAGGGTGATTCAAACATGGAGATGATGGACCACAAACTCTAGTCAAATTGAACTCTCGAAAGTCTTTTCGTGCATCGCTTTCCCCTGCCGAGGCCCACAGTCCACCGATGCCAAAATGTTGTCCTGCCGCTACGCCCTTTGTGATAAATGGTGGTAATTGTGGAAGATTACTTTGTCGCAATATTTGTATTCTGCCATTCTTGTCTTTGTACTCCACAAGCTGATTCTTCTTCTTATCACGTCGTTCGTTAGACCCATCGCTACTTACAATCGACATGTCCATCCCCAATATGGGAGTGATTGGTCTCAACAACATCATATCCGGATCAATCAATGCAATCACCGATTCTTCAATAGTTGTATGATTCATCCAATGATATAATCCTCCAGGTTTATTACTATATTTGTAATGCTTCCCCTTCAAAGCGAAAGATTGGCTGAAATGCACTCTTAATTTTTGTTTCGTAGGGTCAATCCTTTCAAACTCGTTTGTTATTTCTCGCTGTTGAGTAGGAGTGCATCCAGAGACTATGCGTGTGGTCGGTCCCAAGTGACCCGATCGACGGATAGAATAGTACGATACGATGGATTGATAGTGCTGATATCCGGAGCAGTCGGTCGAAAAGACCATGTGCACGTTCTTTGATGATGAGAGTTTTGAGTATTCATCCCGTTCAATTTTCTTGGCTGATAAAGAAGCTGCCGCCGCGACATCGTGGCGCTTCGTCAGCAGCGAATGTTGGTGGACATCAAGTCGATGCAGCTGCACGAATTGATGGAACTGGACAATATATGAGGCTGCACACAAGATCGTGAGAGCCACGAGCCGACAGGTTATGGAGCAGCCTGGGACACGGCCCACAATTGACCGAGGCATGCTCTACTCCTATATCGTGATATGAAATAAGAAGTTGTAGTAGAATCTGTGATGTGTGAGAGAGGTGCACTAACAGGGTCAGAAGGTAGATATATATTTCAGGGTAATTGTACTCCTGACAACGGCACAATGCCAAAAGACGGCTATCAAATCATCAATAGTGATGACTAGAAGTAGATAGCATGCAAAGCAAGCAACAAAAGATCTTATTTAAAGTCACTGTCCGGGACTCCCATCTATGATGTAGTGGGGTGCGCGGTACGGTAGGTGCGTTCAACGGACGAACGATCATAATTTTAGTAATAGGGTGTCCACGCATTTCAAATTTCACACCCCAAATTTCACACTCTTTTGGTAAATTACACATGTGAAATTCACATGTGCAATTTGTTGCGTGGACACAAAAGCAAATTTCACATGTAACTTTCACATGTAAATTTCACATTTGGGGGGCTGTGTGCCTGAGGTGTGAGGGCCAACAGAGGGGGCAGTCTCTCTGCCCCCTATTCTACTCGCAATTTGATGTGAAATGTGAAATTTGACGTGTGAAATGTGAAATTTAAATTTCACATGAAACGTGGAATTTGCCCAAAGATGTGAAATTTACTTTTCACATTAGGGTGTCCACGCATTTCAAATTTCACACCCCAAATTTCACACTCTTTTGGTAAATTACACATGTGAAATTCACATGTGCAATTTGTTGCGTGGACACAAAAGCAAATTTCACATGTAACTTTCACATGTAAATTTCACATTTGGGGGGCTGTGTGCCTGAGGTGTGAGGGCCAACAGAGGGGGCAGTCTCTCTGCCCCCTATTCTACTCGCAATTTGATGTGAAATGTGAAATTTGACGTGTGAAATGTGAAATTTAAATTTCACATGAAACGTGGAATTTGCCCAAAGATGTGAAATTTACTTTTCACATTTCACACAAAAGATGTGAAATTTGCCAAAATCGTGTGAAATATGCATGTGAAATTTGATGCGTGGACACCCTATTTCACACAAAAGATGTGAAATTTGCCAAAATCGTGTGAAATATGCATGTGAAATTTGATGCGTGGACACCCTAATAGAATAGACCTTGTTCCATAAGCCCCCCAGAAAAATAATCACCCATCTTGCGCCTCAAAGCATTTTTTACTCTCTCCTGCCTCATGATGATGACATCCCCCAATGCAGTTGTAGGTAAAGGCCCACAATATTGGCAAGCAACAAGTCAACAGAATGATAGTTGACAGCAGTAATAATGCGCTGATCCTGCTAGATTTCCTCCAAGCATAGACGGCTGATATTGGACAGTTGCTACGAAATAAGTACCCATCATAGAGCCATCTCTACTATCATCCGTGCTGCCATATCACAGTTGAGCATCACTTCATTAGTATTTCATTAATTAATAACGTTATATTGACATGTGAAAAAGTGCTCTGCCTACTTGCGATATTTAATATCTATTTATGTGATTAAGGTTTGCTATTCCTCCACATCGTATGGATCAGGATGCTTAGTTGTTGAATTGCCATTTCTGTACTTCTCCTCTGATCTCTGATCGATTTGGCTGTCTAGCAAATCAAAGTCAACACCTCGTCACAATGTACTCTCTACGAAATGTATTGCCGCGAGTCTCTCGCTTGATAAAAGTGTTCCTCTACTCCCGGGGCTCTTACACAAGTACCACGTGCGTTTGTGCCTCACTCGGCAAATCCTCCATGACGACGCATCTCTCTTGCTTCTATCAATAACCCGGTCAGTTGTCACTCTTGCCGCTTCGTTGATGCGTGATAGAGCTGTTGCGTTCGTGTTGTTTGTCGTGTTACGATTACAATAAAGCCACTCTCACTCAGCCTATATTGTAGCTCGGCTACATAAGTTGTACAATTATCCGTACCTCGCCAAGTCAGCACCAGCAGTTCAACATCCATTAAAAGGCATTCAAAATCCATTAAAAGGCAAATCTCCCAGCTAATTGTCGTGACGATTGTTGAATCGTTTCGTTTTAGGCGGCAAAATAGGGCAAAGGCAATACCATGTCTCCTCTCCCTTCAATCAGCTCCGCCAGCAACCAAGATAGACATCATCATTTGATCCTCATGATTTCATCCACAACACTCCACTCTATTGTAGGTATAGGTTTGTCTATTGCAGTGTGCGCTAATGTTTCTCATCAGATTGGGTTGCGTGATATTTCAAGTGTCCCTAAGATCTTCACACCACTCTCCATTATTGTTACATCAACAAGTTAGCGCGTCTATGATAGTCAGAGGAAACCACATCTCCCAACTCCAATGCACTGCAAAACCCCAGAATACTGTTGAGACTCAATAATAACGTTTGGGAACTGTTGATACTTCAATAATGGTTGCTATCTATCTCTCTACTTCCCATAGACTGATTCTGCTGTATTGCACGAATAATAACGCTTTCGTCGTATGATGAACGAGCTGCGTCGCCTCTCCACCGCAATACACCCATCCAACGCACCAGAAGTTGTTTTATCATCAATCCATGTTATTTTGTTGCTGCTGAGAGTCTTGGGTGCAGTGGATTGCCTCATAGGTTACGCTACGTACTCCGATGATGTTGTTATTATTTGTCTCTAGAGGCTGAATCGTACGCATTGATGACAGTATAAAGAACATTCCACCGCCTCTATGACAGAAGGTGTACACAGCACGTAGCCTCTCGAAGCCCCATTTCGACTGTAGACTACCGTTACCCCCAATTGACGTTGTTATTCTCCCCTCCCATCACAGTCGGTAGCGCCGATATAATGACAAAATAACGATGAGTCGATTTGGAATAGACGAGCCGCAACAGTGACCCTGACCAAGAAACACGCCGCCCTTTCGTATCATAGCATTGAACCGTCAATTGATAGGTTTGCAGGGATGTAGAGGTGCATAGATTCCACGAATAGTTGTTGTGTAGGTGGCGATTTCGTCATTTTAGCACCAACGGACATAAGATGTGTTACGGCACCGGAAATAAGGGTAGGTGCACAAGATAATTCATTCTTCGCTCATAATCGGTTGATATCGACCCACCACGGTTGGTGGAGGCAGTTTGGGGTGGTATATCCATCGGTGGTGCATGGGCTACAGTGAAGTCGCTCGAACTGTACCCCCCAAACTTGCCTATACCCCCCCTCAAAATCTCAGCCTATGGTCCAAGTTCTTATACCCCCCTCCCTATTTACTAGGAGAAGCTAGCTGACATATTCGACTTATACCCCCCTAAATATCAGCCTAGCCCTAAATTCTTATACCCCCCGGGGGGTATAGTTCGAGCGACTCCACTGTAGGGGGGTTGGGGTCGCCACCATTGTCCGTTGCTTTTTTCTGTTGAGGTGTTTCAAAAATCCTTTGAGGCGCAGGAGAAGCGGGGAAGCTTACTTATGGTCTATTATCACACTCGAACATGGCTGCTGATCGTAGGGATGATCCGCACAATGCGGATATCCGTGGTAGCAGCGTCTTCATTTAGTTTATCAGACCCAACCATGTGCAGTGTTGCAATGGTGCCGTGGGAAGATTCTTCCGCATCAGTTGATGGGAAGCATGAGCTACGGTGGTTGCTTTTGTGATGTTCTTGGATATCTTGGATGAAAAGAAATCAGACATGGTCCGTAGGAGATGTATGATTGTCGTATAATAATATCTTCTCCAGTCGGATGGATCGTGTTCAAGGATGGAGGAGTTCTTTATGGACTTATCTGTCAAGAAGTGCGCTCATCAAAAGATGGAGGAGTAAGTATGGAATGTCATTTAAGTGAGAATTGAAAAATGGCTGGATCTCTATGAGATGCCTGGCTGACTCTTACGATGCTTTAGCGTGTATAGAGGATAATGTACATAGCAAGATCATTCTGTGATGCTTGGCTGGCTCTTCTGATGCTTCGGCATTGAGAAGAGGATAATGTGAATAGCAAGATCCCTGTGTGATGCTTGGCTGACTCTCATGATACATGAATAGCAAGATCCCTGTGTGATGCTTGGCTGACTCTCATGATCATTTATCATTCATGGAGAGAATAATCTTGTGACGCTTGTGGCGTTAAGACAAATATAATTGGAATTGCTAGATCTCTATGAGATGCTTGGCTGACTCGTATGATGCTTTGGCATGTAGGAGAAGGTAAATTAATTTGGTCAGAAGATATGTGATGCTTCGGCATACATAAGAACATAGAGTAAAGTCATAGAACCTATCAACGTCCAGGTGGAGTTGAATATGTGATTGACTTGTACGCATTAGACATGGTCGTAATGGCACTTCTACGCATTAGACATGGTCCAAATCACATGCACTCCAAAGAGATAGATCTAATTAGGGATTATTCTCATGGCATGTGCAAAGATAATTACTTTGAATCTTTAAACTAGAGTAAGTATGACGATTGGTCCACTGATGGATTCAATGCGCTTTACTATTGTATGATATCACTGTGTCGAATAAATGATGTACCACAGTGTAACCGATACAAAGACAGCGAAAGACATGTTCTAGTACAGATGTGTCGCTTGTCTACTTTATTCTCAGATTTAACAATAATGATAGATACTAGATACATGTGAGCATGAAGGAAGCAGAGAGGTTGCTCCTGCTGCATTGTGAATCAGTTAAACAGGAGGAAGGCACGAAGAGCGTGTAGCGACAGCTCTGGGTGGGTAAAGAAAACCAAGAAACGCCAAAGGGGTAGATGATAAATATCCGTAAATTGGGTACCCTGTGTGTTATCTTGCTGCAAGAACTTGTTCTGGCCCTGATCCAGCCACTAACAGAGAGATGCATATTGTTCAATAAGATTAATTCTGCATAAAGACAGTCCCTGGAGTGCACCAATACCGCGGGAGAGGTGGAGTTGTGCGCTGCTGTGATGAGGAGCCATCCAGAAGAAAGCCAGGCCACAACTACCACATGGGATTCCGGAGCTCCTATGGAAGATGAGCTTCCTGCCTGGTACCCGAAGGCGGTTCTATCAATTTTTGAGAACCTGAGGCCAAAACCATTGAAAGATATACAATGTAACAAACCTTCCACTTTGTTTTATGGTGCATGTTCATCATGCATGTTCATCATTTCGGCAGGACTCGACGTGACTCAATCGCCAGGTGCTATTCATATGAAGATGGAGACTTCATTTATGGCAAATGGTGCTGGTCAGCGATCAGTAACCGAGCAAAGTCCTCAAGCACTTACTAGACTTCGACCTACAAGAAGATGCTGGAAAGACTGTGAATGGAAGTTAGAGGTGTCCAAATTCAATGCATTGGCTGTAGCGCGTCAATGGCAAAGTGCAGTGAGATCAAAGACCTTTCCTTTGGCTGCTAGAATTGTGGAACCTCGCTGTGTACTAATTAAAAGAGACGAAAAGGTGACAAGCTGAAGTGCGCATGTGCAAAGTCAAAATACATTTGAGCACATGTGGCCATTATGCAGTGGCCGATGTCGACCTTAGTGGAACTGCGCCGCCCAGTTTGAGGAAAGTATGCCGTGGTATAAAAGGCCTGGGTACATGCGGTCATAGAGAGTATGGTGTAAGTTGACAGAATGGGTAAGAGTACTGGTAGATACGGATTCTATGAGTACGATAAATACGGGTACCTTTAGGGGAATAGGTACACAATCATCCTCAATCACAAGTCGAATGACAATGAGGATCCTATAATTTGGAAATATAAAAGAACTCGTTTGAGACAACTGTGTTGATACACTACTATCTGCTTTTGCAAGCAAGCAATCGATAGACTGAGAGCTTATGCTCTTATCCTATTTGTTGGATTAACAGCCTTCGCTTACGAGAATTTCTCTCGTTTGCTGAGCTACTGCAGTCACTGGCAAGCATCTACGTGACCGATTGTTCAAGTACGTAGTGAGGGTCGGAGGTTGTGAAGTTAATCACGCACATGCCATATCCATAAACCAGACCGATTGCCCAAGTTGGTGTATGGACGTTGGAGATAGATCTTCTTTAGGCGATCGTAGTTGTGAGCTTAATTAAGATAGAGGGCGAGGACCTGCGGTATACTCATACTCGCGTGTGAGTGCAATACATCCAAACCTGCGGCGTGGAACGCAACCCGGTAGACGACTCTTGTAGAGTGACTGCACAATGTTTTGTACACAACCGTGTTTCATCAACCGTGTACAACCGTTGTCATTCCTTTTGTTATTGGTGAAAGACAATCGATCTATAGGACAGCCATCCATTACTATCAGGAGTACCCTTAACAATCCCGACATCGTTTCAGTATCCAAGTTTACCGAGAGCTGGACCTCTGTTGGACCATTGATGGAGGTAGACCCGAACACCATCAACTCCCTGAAGAATAAAGACGGTGCACCCGAGGAGGAAATGCAGACGCTCAATTATGGCATCAGTTACATGGATTGCCTCCAAATTGAGAACAGTAAATTAATAATGGAAGAGGGCTTATTTGGTGTCAATGGAATCAGCGCGCACGCCTTCGCCAACTACGTGGATGCCGACGGAGAATGCATCAGGTGTACAGCGACTAGAGCCAAGAATATGGTCAGTAGAGAGCTCCGGGCGGCACAGTTCATGGTGGTGGTGACTTGCGCAGAAAAGCAGCAACTTTTGTGTTCAAAACTTCAAGCAGGACAGGCCCAACATCCAATTGCGACACAGCCGAATACCGGTGGTCTGTTTCGCCACAGCGATTCAGGGTTATCCCCTCTAGGATGCGAAGGCCTGGGAGATGCGACACATTGGAATACCGGTGGTCCGCGTAACCACGGCGATTCAGAGTTTGCACGTGCAATGCCATCATTGTTTCATGTGTTTACTGTTGTCGACTATGAGCCTGTTGGGAACGATGTTATTACCAACCTTTTGCAGAAGGTACTGTGGGGAGATGTAATGCGTACACAAGTTCATGAAGCTTATGTAGGGGGAGATTCGATGCTTACACAAGTTCATGACGCTTCTCTCCTGATTGAACCGTCTCATCACGACAACGATGTCACTGCGGTGCATATGAGTGAGAACGGCGTTGCTGACAACGACGACTATCCATTGGTTTTGGTTATTATTGTTCCTGAATTGATCGACATGCATGATAGGCGTGTATCACTTACGAGATCTTGTTTGATGTGTGGTACCGATCATGTGTCTTGGAATGAAGAATTTGATAGACGGCTGAGCGATGGGGAGCACCGTGCTGGAAGAGAATTGCTTTCTTTGTGCAATGGACGCTGCTGCTATTATGATGGATTGAACATCCCTGGCAATCCTACGTATTCTGGCGAAGTATTTGATGATGATGCACTCACTTATGGCAATGAAGAAGGACTCAGTAGTAAAAAGGAGGATGTTATCTCTGGAGAGTTGGATGCATTGAGGTGGGTGCATGAATGGGGAGAGCACGAAGGAGTTCTGACGAAGCAGGAGCAAGTACGAGGAGAATATCTTGCAATTGATAGAAGGACCATCATTTTGAGAAATGTTTTGGTTGGTATTAATGATCCCTATGGATTTATGAGTCATGAGGAGAATGAACCTTACAACAACGGCGTTGGGAATAGCATGTACTCATGGGGAGCGATCTTCAGGATGATAGGGATTTATGCAGCGACGATTGGCGTGATCAATGGTGGAAGTCTTTTGCATATTAGTACTGAAGCAATACTAGATGGTGAACTCGTTGGTAACTTGACGACACACTGTACTGCACGATCGGGTAGTGATGAGTCATCTTGTACGGATCGCCTCAGCTTCATGGATTGCAATGATCGGGTGTCTCTTGGATGGGCGAAGTCTATGCAGCAGAATGACAGTGCGAAGCAGTCATTACTTTCTGGAGCAGCATCCACGAGGTCCATGAGAGGAGTCTACGACGAGTCATGCAACGATGTTCTTGCAAACGATGATTGCCCCGAGACTTGGTCTATTGGAGATTACTTCGAATACACAACATGCGGCGATGATGAATTGTCATTTGGTATGGACGAAGTTACAACGCCGCAGGGTACTGTCAAGGATTTACTCTACTTTGTTGCGGTGAACTCGAACGATAATCGTGTTGGGATTGATGGAAGCAGCAACCCTCATTCCACGGTATTGGATACAAGGTACGCAGCGGATAGTGATTGTGCTGATTGCAACTGCATGCTTGTTGGCCCATTCTGTGGCGAGTCGTCGGATACGAACGATGATCCTTTTGATGCTGCAGTCTATACCGCGAGGACTATTCTAGAGAGGGCAAGAGCCAAGTCTATATCGCTTTATCTGGAGGTATTATCTCAGTCTCTTCATCTACGTGCGTCGTGTCATGGGCCTGGAGTGAATGACTCTATTCGTAAATTTCTTGGAAAGCGTTTACATGACTACAATCAACATCAAGTCACAACAGCACTTCAAGCAACAGCCTCCAAGTCATCCGTCTACATTCTTGCCACCTCTTCATCCGACATACAGACGTATGAACATACGACGGCAAATACAACGGACTTCATGCCTCGCTTCGTCATGCGTTACTTTGACCGAGTCAGCCGCAACGATGGGGGAGATACGCTGCTTATTGACGAATCCGTTTTGGTAGATATCATGGATACCACGTACTTGATGGAGAATAGTGAGATCATTTATGACGACGAATATGTGTTGATGGCAGCTGCAACGTCTGGTATGAATGGGGAGCCTTACACGCCCGTCCATATGACATCCAACACGACCCCTGACTGGATAAATGCGAATGTCTTCAAGAGCAGTTCAATATGGGGAGCATGGTTATCAGATGTTATCGGCAAGTGTTGGAAAATTAATGCCGTAACTGGTGGGGAAATCATAGAAGATATACTTCCAATCCATGGTGATAGCAGTATCTACGGCGAAGAATCTCGAGACGGTGTCGACGGATCTAGTAATACTGTGCTTGGATTTAACCAATCGAATGATGCGGCATATTTCAGCGACATCAAAGATGAGCATCATGGAGTTGTAGACCTGACAAGTTCTGTTCCTGTATGGCACTTGGAGGTAGACGGAATACACGGAATACAATCACTTTTCGGATTGGAGTCGCGAAGGGCAATGGGGAGATTCACTCTTCAGAAGATCAATGGAGATTCATCCTGCTTGAGAAGACATCACTTCGTGGAAGAACTTCAAGAACAATACGAAGGGATTCAGTGCAGCATCAAGTCTACGGCGGAGAATGTCAACTTTATCCAGGACAATATCTCTTCAACTGGAAACCGTACAAACCTTCATCTTCATCGTACCTTCTTGTCACGGGGAGCTTCTCTACCCAATCTTCGCGCTGCATTGAGCATCTACATCTTTCTGCATGATCGTTTGAGCTGTGGAACTATCGCTATGAATGATGGCAAGTCCTGTGCCACTGGCATCGCTTACTGGGGAGACGGAGACACCACGCCATCTCTTGACGCTTGTAATCAAGACACAACATGGGAAGCTGTAGACAAGTCATCTTCAATTGTGTTCAACACATCTGCCGCATCTATTGCGATGTTTTGTGTGTCTTCAACATTTATGACCACTTTGCTACGGCGATTACATCGGGTACCTATTGATTTCTTCGATGGCGGAGCTACAAGCCAATTATCAAGTTTGGACCGCTTATATGTGGGGGATAAACTGGAAACTGCGGAGCCTATTTCAGCCGAGTGTTCCAAGAACACATCTTGTACTTCGCCGGTAAATGGGGAGCGATTTGCATGCAGACTCGACAAAGCAATCCATGTCAGGTCTATTCAGGACAATGATATTTCGATTGGCAATTATTCGCGGTTCTACGGCAATCCCAAACGACAACTAATGAATTGGCAGAACGTCTACGCTGATGGTACGGCTTGTACATCCATGCAACAACTGATGGGGCCGGCTTCTTGTTTACCACGCTGCAGACCAGTCATCATGTCAATAATCCTTGCGAGACATCATGCTTTGCCTTTTGTGGCTAACACAGCAGAGTTGGAATCACGCATCTTCGCCATGAGAAGTGCTATGATATATCGGATTGGACATTGTTATGGTGATGTACAATATGACTGCTGGCAATACTTTTGTGCAAGTGTTGGACTTCTCGTTGGATTATTGTTGCTCTTGCGATGTGCTATGGGGAGCCATATACTCCAAATCGTTGACTCCAAGGCTGGATATGACATATTCGTCAACCTCTGTCACGGCAAATTGAGCCGAAGGTATGTGAATGTTGTTCTACACTCCTTCTCCAGCAAAGCTCTTGTGGACTGTGTCACTAGAAAACGCTCTATGTATAGGAAACTTTGGATACGATGGACTATCAGGCCAAATATTGCGACCCGCAATGTCTTGGAGGAAGGATACTACGAAGTCAACATTCAAGAGGACCCTATTCAATCGACCAATACGACGAATCGTAGGGGAGTGACAGAATGGGTAAGAGTACTGGTAGATACGGATTCTATGAGTACGATAAATACGGGTACCTTTAGGGGAATAGGTACACAATCATCCTCAATCACAAGTCGAATGACAATGAGGATCCTATAATTTGGAAATATAAAAGAACTCGTTTGAGACAACTGTGTTGATACACTACTATCTGCTTTTGCAAGCAAGCAATCGATAGACTGAGAGCTTATGCTCTTATCCTATTTGTTGTAAGTCACCTCCAACACATACTCTAGATAGTATTTTTATTGATGGTACAGGTCATCGGGTTGATGACAGGAGACGCGATAGAAATCTTGGTGTCATTACGCATGTCGTTTTGAGAGCTGTCATTATTGGACCCTGCTTAAAACAATTGGTAGGACATTGACTTGATTCACGTCGCCCTGTAGCACATCTTTGAACTCATATCCCACAGGGATGAAGGTGCAATTTTTTCCTGCGCTCTGGTGACTGGTTTTTTGTGGTACTTTACCCAGCCTTCTCACATGAAGATACCAGAGGCAGTGATTGTTGATTGATGTTTTATCCTCGTGTTCCCTCGGATAAAGGAGGAGGAAAGAGGACAGCAAGTGAGATAGATTTTTGCGTATGAACAGTATTGCGATGTTATAAGCTTGATTGAGAATGCGCTAGCACGATTTTGCCCATCGATTGGAGTGATTTGTGGCACAAACAGAGCGGATGAGAATGAGGATGACAGATCTCCTGTTCACTGAAGCTTAATACAGAAAGAGTGTTGCGTGATTACGTCAGCGGTACACAATAGACGAAAGAACTTCAAAGAGAACTTGGTTCTTTGCGGCTTGTACGCTACTACGCAAGGAATGTGTCCTTGGTAGGAGGATGACGGCAGACACGTTCTTCTGTGCACAATTCAGCTGCTGTTGATGGGGCAAATGGGGTAGGCATGACCGATACTAGCTATGCTTCTGTATGTAGGATATGGAAGTTCTCCCTAAGATTTCATTGGCTATGTTTGCGTGGAGATATCACTTAGAGTGTTATTAGCTCTGCTTGCTGTATTTGAACCAGTTGGTCGGATGAAGGCGATGCAAACCGCTCGTCGAGGGTTGACGCATGCGCCACTAACTGATTCGTAAAAGAGGGTTTTTCTCGATTGGTCGTCAGAAGATGATGCATTTAAAGTGAGCCCGCGGATTGCTTGAAGCTGCTTATTATAGCAGTGAAGTAGAGTTGGGAATTCGGCTGAACTGGGGATTCAGTGCGAATAATCGACTGTGCTTACCATACCATTCAATTGGCAAGCATTGTGTCGCTAGATCCTGGATCGACGAAGATGCTAAATCGATGAGTGCAGCCTACGCCGACGTAGGGCAACGTTTTGCAATAAGGAGTAACGGCGTGTTTGTGGTGTGGAGTTTCATCGGACGTTGCTTTTAGCACCTGTTGCCTGGCATGGCGACAGACGAGCTTGCAAACAACCCATGGAAACATCATCCATACTAACGTTGAAAGAAGAAGCATCCATTGTCTTAGACTTAGATGGCTTGATTGCTCTTGCGTGCAAAGATGTGAGCAGATTTTGATTATGTATCTGAAGAGTCAGTTAAGGATTGAATCTCCTTGTACTTGTACAGCTTCAAGGGAGATGTTAGTAGCGATGATGTGAAGAAGCTTGAAGGAAAGTTGGTGACGGGTGCATCTGTCACGCAGTTCCGCATGAACTCAAGTTCGCTTGGCCGATGATATGTTTGAGTTTATCCAAGTAAGTGGATGAAGTGAAGTTTTGTTTCTTATTATGCTCCATAACGACAAGAGACATCTCCGATCTCGCCCTTTTCCATAGTGCAGTGTGACCTATTCAGGGGAGATTGTACGATCGTTGAGGCGGGATGATCATTTGTGAGGATCCATAGGAGGGTTTTTAATTCAAGAGCATGCTTCCAACAAGAATGCAGAGGCGATGTCAAGATTGACGGACGTTGTATGATAATACTCTGAGCGTAGTCACACAGTTGCCCGCATGTCTGGCTGGTTAGAGCAGTAAGGCTACGAATCTCCCACGGTGTTTGAACAAGTTGGTCGGTGTCAAAGTCAAAGATCCCTTTGACAGGGGAGGAGGTAACTTGGAACTTCGTCTCCAGCTGAATTGTCCTGACACTTTCCAGTGTTGATTTCCCTGATTGGAGATTTATTTCCATTGACACTTCGTTGTGTTGATAATTTTTCTATTTGAGAATGCAAGATGTTTGTATCGACGTCCCACTTCTGTGGAAAGAGACTTCTGCGAATACATGATGAGACGACCAGTGTTCCATTCAGTCGATGTGGTCTCGGCCGCTTTGTGATGACATGAAACTGGTAAGACCGTCCGATCAGTGTGATTCTAGGAGCTAGTCTTTGTATGTGATACCTTCATTTGCGCATGACCTCATTGAAAGCTAAGTTGGAACAGATGTGTTGCGATACAGTCTATGTCTACAACCAGTTTGTGAAGACAATCTGACTTGAGTCATTATTGGTGATTCGACAGAGTAGCGATAGCTAGCTGAAGAAAGCACTGCCAATAGATGATTCAAACATGCCTATAATGACGTGAAGTGTGCTGCGCGCTACGTAGACACATCATTAGTGGCAAGAGCAGATCCTTAGATATGTGTGAACTGAGCGTATGAGTTCAGCTCAAGTTCGACTACATCTATACGATCCATATCATTATATATATGATGTCTGGAGGTGAGTCCTGGACGATAAGTATTACTCCGTTGTAGACGGAGAAGCTTGGGGTTAGATGCACGAAAGAAAAAGTCAGCGTGACATTCGAAGCGATGAGAGGGCCTTATGCAACAGAGACTCTGCCATTTTGTGGAGAAATACCTGTGTGTTGTCAGTAGACAAGTGCCTGGCGCTGGAGACCGATGCAATCTATCTGCCGAGCTAGTGGTTGTGCTGTCGCGATGTCAGTGAAATGACGCCTTTATGAAAGACAACTACGTTTCAGTTCTGAATTGATTTGGAACGGGAAGTTTTTCAATCATCAGTCTAGGAATGTTGATGATGTTTAGATCAATTCCTAGAGCTAGATTTGATGTGGTGTGGCAGATAACGTCAGGTTAGAAACTGCACAGAAGTTCGATGGAGTCGCTAATATTGAGGGGCATACAAGTCGTAGAGTGGTGAACTATATTGGTTGCCCGAAGATCTAAAGTTGCCCAGAAAGCCATCCATGAACGAATAGGAGTTTGCTGTTATGCGAGAACAGGCGAAAGCTACATTGGATAAAAGTTGGACGGACTGGGAGTTGTTTGAACTTTGTTCTTGCACTGAGGTACCTTAACAAACATTGATGGATTGCTATATCATTAATGGGGATGTTACCTACCTCGGAGTTGATTGCACGAGGCAATTATAGAACAGAGGGTTCTTACCGACTACTTTCTTCTCGATGGTCGAACCATGATACCGTCGCAACGACTTGATGTAAAAGAGATGCCCACAATGAGGTGGCGCAGCCCTTCTCAAAATAATGAGCTATTGCCTCCGTACAAAGATTGGTCAGTGAGCCTTGTGCCCGTTGATCGCCAAAATAAAGAAGCATGGGTAATTAGGAGAGGGACATTGCGCCTGGAATTACTGCCGTAAGCTGAACAACCGGTGACAAACCAATTTGTTGGCACCTCAAATTCGTTTGAGGGGAGATTGTTGACCGGTAAGTGAGTGAAACTGAATACTGAATGCCTTTTCTAAGCGATTGATTCTACGAGACATATTTGCAGATACGAACACACTTGATAGGTGCCAAGATTAGATTGGTCAGAACGAGGCGCAGTCCTGCATCTGATGCAACAGTTTGGCCTAGATTGTGCGATGGTGTGATGCAGCCAGATAAAGTCCTTGCAGTTCCAGGTTGGAGAATGTGCAGAGTTGACAAGTCTCAGTAATGATGGGTTGATGCTTGAAGAGGACAGTTTGTTTCTAGTCCTTTTCGCAAGGATGAATTTGAAGTATGCAAGACATCTGTTGTCCCGCAAGGGAGACGATCCAGCTCCATAGTGAAGTGGATGTAATGATGTGATTATTGATTGCACGACATGAGTTATGTTGGATGCTTCGGAAGAGTCGACCGAGAGTGACATCATGAGCCTTTACCGCATTGAGTTAATGGGCAGAGTCAGCTTGTCAGCTCGTTGATTATGTTAGCCTGCAAAATGCATAATTGCAGAAGAGGTTGAACGATATCGACTCGGAGCTCCAGCAATGATCAAGTTGTGGGATAGTAAGATTGCAAGAATGCCGAGATGGATTCTTAGTATATGATATGGTATGAAGTGCAGCACCATAAGCTGGCACAAACACAAAATAATATTCGATAGAAATTGGCTGAAAGTGAAATAGATCCGAAGTGATGATAAAGCGTCGATGCCACTTGGTATTGAGCTTACATTGGACGCCGAGTTGAGATTGAATTGAGAAACTCTTTGCTCGCAGTTGCGGGAGTGAGTCAAATAAGATCGTTGGAAGAAGCTTAACGATTGACATTCGTCTACGTAGTGTGAGGAAGTAGGTACAATGCTATAGATGATTTGGCAATGCGTCTACCACGTGACTAGTAGAAAGGAAAGAGCGTATGAGCGATGAGGAGCACTCTGAAGTAGGTTGATCCGTGGCGAGATCTGAGTACAAGCTTGAGATTACTAGATCATAGGGCTTGAGCCAACAATAGCTGAGCTATGACGTCAGAGTAATAAGCAAGTGCTGTGAGATCACGTAGCTGGATGCAATTTCTTTAGGAGCTCACAATCCGTGCTGTTACAATCTTGAATATGTCTTCGACCATGCAAGTGGAGCTGATTTCCTGTCTAGATTTGGTCTTACCAAAGAGGTAATGATATGTGAGATGTTCGTCGGATCAAGTCCAAAGATGATACTGCTTACGCTGTGATCAAATGACGTTGAATTGACAGAATGAAAATGCCTTTTGCGAAAGCCTTTTGAGGTGAAGAATCGGTATGAAACTCAGGGGAGAGATTACGCGGAAACACCGAACTCTTCCACATGCCAGGTGAAACTTGGTTAGTATATGACATACATTTATTTCGTTCCGATGGAAGAAAGTAAGTGTTTAGGAGTCGACTAGGCAAGGAGCCGAACGACTTGCCTTTATCCCTTGTGGTTATAGGGCTGCCAGTTCTTGTAACGTGGAGCCAACAGTGGTGGGATTACGGATGCAGATGTGTATCGCTGAACCCATCCTCCCGTCGTGGTTGATGAGCATTGTAGTAGTGGTTCCAAGTCGAAAGTAGCTAGATGTAGAGTGGTGAATGAAGTACCCGAAAAGATTTGGAGGTATGAAAGGAACAATGATTGTAAGTCAGGGTCTATGCGTCTGCAGTGAATGCAATCCAGCAAGGCAGAGTTTCGGTATGCCGATGCCGAGCTGGCTTGAGGGGAGTATTTAAAGTCACTGTCCGGGACTCCCATCTATGATGTAGTGGGGTGCGCGGTAGGTGCGTTCAACGGACGATAGATCAGCATGAAGAACGATCATAATTTTAGTAATAGAATTATCACACTCGAACATGGCTGCTGATCGTAGGGATGATCCGCACAATGCGGATATCCGTGGTAGCAGCGTCTTCATTTAATCTTTTCAGAAGCACTCGGCAGGTTGTGACACGATGGGTTATGTGACGCACACGGAATGTGGCATAGCTCGAGTAGCTAGTGTCGTAGTGACGTCGCACTGGTACTGCCGTCATCTGCTACAATTCAACTTCCGCCCACCGGCAGTAAGTACTATGTATCATATCATATCACTTAGAAAATTAGGTAATGTATTATCTCTACCTCTCTCTAGACAAACAACAAGTCGGAGTCTTCATAAGTACGCCGAGGGCAAAAACCAAACAGCGTTGCACCAGCAGTGCCGACTCATTGCACTGGTATTTTGATGTTGTCAGCGGTACTCGAAAAGGCCTCTGCCTCTGGCTGGTGAACGTGCGCGCAAACTTCACGTGAGTACAATCACACATGCACATTGCCTCAACCAAGTTTCCTGCACTATGCAGTCGCTGCCATCACCCGGCTGCTTAACATAACTCAGGATGTCAACGTCGCCCTCGACGGTCTTGTAGCGTATTGCTGCGGTCGTCGTTCATGAAATTGCATTAAATCTTCGTCGGCCTGCTATGTTCACGGATGTGAGTGTAGTTCAAAGGGTTTTCTGCCGGTGTATTGCAGGCAAGTTCAGAAAACAATCCAACCCTCTGGTTCATCGAACCAACTGTGGAAAGAATCAGGCTTTTTGGCAGTGAAATCGGCTTCACCGGCATACCAGATGAGCACTATTATACATTATATTGAACGCTGCCCATGGAACCATGGCTAAATATTGAGTGGAGATTCTACTAACACCCTACAGAGACTAATTTCGCCCTTTGAAGCATTAAAATCGGTCCACTACAGCACGCTGAGTTCTTCAGTGGCAACAAAATCCTGCCCGATCCGCCCTCGGGTACACTCAGTACAGTGTGGTCTGGTCAGTTTCGAGTGGTAGATCTTAGCTTGGCAGACCAGAAAGAGACCATCAATTCCAAGATCAAGAAACAAATACGTCATGTAAGAAATAAGTAAGTACATGATTAGCAATGCCAGATAGTCGGAGGATGAGGTGGGAGGTGGGACAGTTCACATCAGAAAACCATGGACAGGAGAAAACTGTTGTCATCTTGTATGAAACTATCAATTCATGTCACAATATGTATCTACTACGAAGCTTGAGCTGCTGCGTACCAATGCCTCTACTGATACGTCATGGAACAGGAAGCAAAGCAGTAGTATTTTGATCACTGCCTGGTACGTATCGACTTACCATACGTGACTTAACAAACAACAGGTCGCTTTTGTCACGACTCGGTACCCCGAGGATACTTTCGAGTACCTGTTTGAGTAAAACGAGATACCGCATCCACAAGGCTGTAGCGTGGGAATCAGTACTAAATACATACCTAAAAAAATTTGCCAATACGTTTGCCAAGAGAACCAATTCCACGATCAAAAAACAAAACAGAAGAAGTAATCAAAAATGTAGTAACGCCAAGCACGCGGGCGGAAGAGAGCGAGGTGGGGTGAACGGTCACAGCAGAAAACAGCTATACATAATAACAAACAAGCAGTTGCAAGCTTGTATCCCGTCATCATGTCGTCAGGAAGGTTTAAAGCAAGTGGTGAAACTGAAACCGGCATACCACTCTCAGAGTGGATTCCCCACACATTATTCGTCCAACAGACATATGGCGGCAACAAGGCTTCAACTAAGACTAACCCATCTTCTGAACATTACTTAATTCCGGCGCTGCGGGTTGCCTTCTCACTAGCTGATCAGATTTGCAAAGCAGAAGAAGCCGATCGCTTTCCCACGCCTAGCTCAGAATGGATAGATAGTATTGTAGTTCACTTGCAGTCAAAAAATCCAAAGGAAGTTGCGATAGAAAATGTGTTTGATACAATTTTCAAAGATGATGGTGACATTAGAGCAGAAATATTACCGTCCGTGTTCGATAATCGTAAGACAGATAACGTAGCGAGACAAATGGATGGAGTATTATATTCTCTTGGGATAGTTTTCTATCAAATATTTTCGGGGGGGGAACGGCCTGCTGAGCTTGAGTTGAAGCAAATAGAAGAGAGACCTGATGCGGTTGAGAATGGGACCGAAGAAGAAGATTTGTTTGAAGGATTCAATCCCTTTCTTCAAAGCGGAACCGTTGATCTTGCGGGTGTGGGTGAACTCAGCATGTACGAACGTCTTTTGAGTGATTACAAATTGTCAGATGATGATAGCACATCGTACGAACACGACATAGGCATAGACATGGGTTTACCGGGCGATGGCCCCAGGAAGAAGCGAAGTCAAAATGAAAACTACAATATGTGTGCAGTTTCGGTAGAGCCATTGAAAGAGAAAGGCCTTTCAAGTCCGCTGTGTGATTTGATTGCCAACATGTTGGATTGTGCAAATGGCACTCTTCGTAAAGATGAGACGTACCATGACATGTCTGAAGTGAGAGATGATCTGCAGCTTATGCTCGATAAACCCTCTATCTATCTCCATGATCAAGATATGGGGAGATTGTCAATGACCGGATTGCAGTTTGGGGACGACACTGTGTTTGGTAGGAATGCAGAGCTATCCACTATCAAAGACGCTTACCGACGAACAGTGTCAGGAGATAGTGAGTTGGTAACAATTTACGGTCAATCAGGCACGGGCAAATCCCTTTTGGCGCATGAGTTCGGTAAGCACGTGTTATCGCACGGCGGAGTCCTTTTATCAGGAAAGTTCGACCAACTTGAGCAGGGTAAACCATTCAGTGCATTGGCATCAGCTTTCAACCAATACTGCGGCACTTTGTTACAAAATAGTGAACTCACGCAATTGAAGCAGAAACTGGCTCATCAGATAAATCATGAATTGGGAGGGGAGGCATATCACTTGGCCAAGCTCATACCTAATTTGGCAACCATTCTAGGTGTGGAATTGCATTCTATTATACACGATGAAGGCTGTATCGACGCTCGGAAGAGGCTTCAATACCTACTGTGTCGGTTTGTGGAAGTGATATCCAATTCATCTGCTGCCCCCGTGACTTTATTTCTCGATGACTTGCAGTGGGCAGATTCAGCATCCATCGAAGCTGTGAACCAACTCCTACTAACCGGTGGCCTCGCTGCTCAAAACACAAGCTTCTTCTTCTTGGGATGCTATCGTGAAGGAGAGACCGACAACTTTAATCCGCTTTGGAGATCATTATGCAATAACAATCTTGTCAACGGTAGGTCTACCGAAGTCAAACTTGATTGCATGGACGAGCACACGTTGAACAGAATGGTTTCAGAGACTCTATGTCTGTCGCCACGTCTCACTCGGACATTGTCGAATGTAATATACCACAAGACAAAGGGGAATCAACTCTTCGTGTCTCGACTGCTGCGTGCGCTAAACAAAGAAGGTCTGCTGCGCCCAAGCTTGAGCAGGCGACGGTGGGAGTGGAACATGAAAAAGATCCAATCTCGAGGACTTCCCGACGATGTTGCTATGTTTTTGACAGACTCATTAAGGGAGCTACCTGACAAGGTTCAATCGGCACTGTTCGCCCTATCGTGTTTTGGAGCGTCGTCAGAGAGCGCTTTTGTTGAAAGCCAAGGCTTGGATAGAAACATACTCGAGAATCTTGAAATTGCTGTGGCTGAAGGGTTGGTGGACAAGATTGACGACCAGTATCGTTTCGCCCACGACCGCATCCAAGAGGCTGCCTACAACACAACACCGGCGCATAAACGCTGCATCATTCACTTCAAGTATGGTCTTGAGCTATCCTCTCTGTTGTTAGGAGACGAAGACACGAGTGCCAGTGCCAGTGTTCTCTTCACAGCTGTAAATCAGCTAAATCTTGGAGGTCCTCCTGCTGTTCAAGATAAGAGCCATTACATCACTGCTGCTCAACTCAATTTGAGAGCTGGAAAGAAGGCAATGGAGATGTCAGATTACGAAACAGCATACTCATATTTTGACAGCGGGATTTCTTTTCTGCGCAAGAAGCACTGGCAACAACACTACGCACTGAGCTTGGAGCTGTATAGTCTAGCAGCAAAATGTGCTCTTACTAATAGTGATCACAGCTTGAAGCTGCTTATTGCAGAAGTGGTGGCGAAGGCACATTTCTTTGAGGACAAGCTCAACGTGCTGTATTGTGGAACATGTGCGTTGGCTATTTCATCCAGGCTACCAGAATCAATTGAAAAGGGAGTCGAGATTTTGTCGAAGCTGGGCATTGAGCTGCGAAGGGGCGGTTCGAGTATGGAAGCTTGCGTACAAGAGACAAAAGATCTGCTGGCAGGTTACACTGATGATGAAATATTGAATACTGGACGAATGACCGATCCAACTATGATCATGGCAATGAAGTTCTTGGGCAAAATGGAGACAGGAATGACTCAAATTATGCCCAAATCAGCTCCGCATGTTATGCAACGAATCATTCAACTCTCATTGTCACACGGCATGAGCCCTGTGTCTCCTATAGGGTTTGTACACCTTGGATCGTATATAGCCAAGCTCGGAGATATCAACGAGGGTTACCACTACGTAAAGCTTGCACGGTCTTTAGTAGACAAAGTGGGATCCAGAGAAAGTGCCGGCGAGGTCATTTGCTTTGGTACACCCGTCAGAGCATATGTTGAGCCGCTTCAAGCCACGTTGGAATATCATAATGAGGGATATGCTGCTTCAATGGCATCTGGTGATATCATCCAAGCCGCACTCAACATTTCGCTCAATATCTTGAACATGTTCTTTGCAGGTGTGAACTTACAAACGACACGGGAAAAATGCGCTGAAGTGGTTAACTTCTTGGATGAAAGGAAGATGGTTATATTCATGATGAACCATCAGTGCCTCCGGAAATCTGTGCTCAAGTTGATTGGTACAGTTGAAAAGCCAAATTCTACTTCTGCTGAAGAAGAGAACATCCTTGCAACAAACAATAGTGTCAGGACGAGTTACTACTTTCAGGGAGCATTCACCAGCTTTATGTTTCGATCTTACGACGACTCCAAACACTACGCAGAAAAGTACTTGGATTGTATCGGCAACACTTGGGCGAATTTGCTACTCCAGCATGCTTTTCATGCCATTTATATTGGTCTCGTATCCTTCTGGGTAGCTAGAAAGTCGAGAGATGGGCAACGATGGCATGAAAGGGGCAAAAGAAGTAAATTAGCGTTGAAGAAATGGGCAGAATCCTCACAGTGGACATTTCAGAATAAGTGGTACTTGTTGGAGGCAGAGGAATTATATTGCAACAATGATTTTGATGCGGCTAAAACATATTATGAGAAGGCCATAGCAGCAGCTAAATCTCACAAGGTAAGAAGCGATTGAAGCTGATTTAATCAAACCTCGTGTGCCTGTCCTAAGCCTTTCACTGATCTTCTTTAATGATACTTCTTGTTCTTGATTGATCTTGCAGTTTGTACACGAAGAAGCTTTGGCATGTGAATTAGCAGGTTACTTCCATTTGGAGCAAGGAGAGACTAAAAAAGCAACAGAGCTCTTTTTGCTTGCACATGAAAAGTATAATGAGTGGGGAGCATTTGAGAAATGTAATAGTCTGTTCAAATTTGTTGAAGGTATTCGCACTCTGTATCTACCAATGACAGGTGGGCTATAAAATTTCTGTTACATTACCTTTGACAAGAGCGGAATTGGAAGAACATGAAAATGAAAATAATGGAATGCAGGAGGCGAGATGCGCCTGATTGAAAGAACTTGAACTTGAATCATTGAGTGAAAGTATATGCAATTGTTCACGGATCTTGACAAGATTTCCCGCTAGATAGATAATTTCGCCCTGAGGGAGGCCCACCTGACGTCCTATAAAATTTCTTGTTACATTATTAATATGTAAAAGCCGTGAACAAATGATTGGATAGAATAGAACATACTTCATTGCAATCTTCCTAATGGCCAACAATACTACATAGACATAGTCCTATCACGGATTAAAATATCATCTTGTACTTGTACGAGTAGGTACGACCTCAGGGTGAAAGTAGCTTCATTGCTGAGACTGAGCATGAGAATGAATATAACACAAAAAAAAGGTTAGAAAGAAACCAATTACGGGTCTTAGAGTTAAAATTAAGACTCAAGGTCAAAACAGGCATCTTGTCACTGTCGCAAGGAAGCGGAGCTTTGGACTTGTTCTCTTGAGCTTGAGGAGTTGGAGGTCTTTTGGTACGTCTTAGCTTAAGTCTGCAGTCTGATGGCCGATGCCCACAATCAATCAGATAAAAGCACTGTTCTGTGTCTCACCGCTAACCGCTACGACTTCGTCAATCTCTCACTTCCTGTACCTCTTTCTCACGAATTCACAAAAACGAAGAGTGACCGCATACGCGCATGCAGCACACAAGATTGATGAGTCGACGTTGACGAACCGCCTCCCTTGAATTGCACTACAACGCCTGCTGTGCTAAAAAAGATACGCCTGCTTTCCATTCTTAGTCGGCGAAGAAGTGTTGCCGCCCTGCTTTGCTAAGTCTCTGCCTACTTACTCAATCTGCAAAGACTCATACACTGAAGACTTTCCGACACACAAAAATCTCTCTGCGGTCATTGGTCCCGATAAAACTCACTCTGGGGGACTGGGAGTTGTCAGCATATTAACAACTACGTGAAAGGTTTAATAAGAGTAGAGGGCGGCATTGCTGTGCAGCGATTATAGACGAGTTGTGCACTGTCGTGCAATTATTCAAGTTTTCGGAGGGCACATGATATAAAGTTTCTCCCAAACTACGAGTATTCAAACAAATAGAAATATATATATATATATAACCATGGTAGCCAAAGGCGAAGGTGAAGATCATCACCCTCTCAGTGCAGCCGAGTTATCACACGCCGCCGCACCATCCATCTCTAGAGGTCGTAAGAAACGTGTGGGCAGCGGAGGGGCAAGTTCGAAAAAATCATCATCTTCTGGCCACTCTTCTAGCCCCGCCTATGTTGCAAATAATAGCAACAACACTACCACCAACGAAGAAGAAGATGATGATGAAGGATTATTGGTAGATTTTCGACGAAAATCTTCCGGCGATAGCAGTGAAAATGGCGAGGGGAAGAGCCCACCAATATCATCATCATTACCGCCACCAGCAACAACCACAACTACAAATTCCGAATCCAATGAAAATATAAATAATTCCAAAAATGGCATCGACTCGTCATCATCATCCTACGACAATGCAATCACCCGTGGACGAGAAAAGACCAAAGGTCTATTAGCACGTGCTGGTAAATCTCTCCGATCACTCTCCCGTTCTCGTTCCTCTCGTGGTGATGGTGGTGGTGAAAATTACAACAATAGTAGTGGAGGGATAGGCAGTCGACTCTCCACCGATCTATTCAAACGATCAGGATCACATCATCATAACTCCAATTCCTCCATCCCACTAGGTGATACCGACTCCCTCTCCTCCAATTATTCCAATAGTAGCACTAGTTCCGCAGCCATGGCGGCATTGGACACCACCACCACTTCGTCCAACAACAACACTCCCATTGAAATGATCATTACAGTCACATCCTGTCGATCAGATGCCTATCATGATCAACGTGCTCCTGGATCAACGGTCAAGTTGCCACGTAGGGCACCTAGTGCGTTAAAGACGTTTCATGAGTTGGCGGTGGGGGTGAAGGATGCGTATGAGGCTGGGGGGTGTACTCCTCGATTACCAGTTGTTGGTAATGATGATGGTGGTGACACTGCAGAGGGAGAGCAAGAGGGGGGTGGTGAGGGTGGTGAGAATAAGAGTAGTGATGAGGATACTACTCCACCAATTAACCAACAAAATGAAGAAGCAACAGAAGGACAAAGAATCCTATTCGACTTCTTTGGAAATCTAGATTTTCTTCTAGCACTAGTCGAAGAAGTTGCCATTGACACAGCCACACGCGGAGCATTAAAGGAAGACACCACCTTTCGTGGATTACGCGATGTAATCAAAAAGTGCAATAAGGTATTGGAATTAATGTTGGTCCGACGTGAGAGGAAGTATACGTTAATGTTTCGAATTGTGGGACCAAAGGATGTCAAGATGTTGAAGAAGATTAGTCATTGGAATGTGAGGGTGGAGAAGGCATTGGGGGGTGTAACACAGGATGGTGGCGGTGGTGGGGATGGGGATAGTACGTCGTTGTTGAGGAATAGGGCCATGTCGGATGATACAGCAAGTGATGTGGGGAGTGTGTCGTCCATGTCATCGACGTCATCACGATCTAGTCAAGTTCTTTCGGCGGTGGTACGGAGGGGGAGGGAGTTACTCCCCACCGCGGGGAAGGTCCGTGCTCGTCGTGCTACGCCTACGCCTCGATTGAGATTACGACGGAGTCGAAGTTCGGAGGATTCTGCGGCTGGTGAGGATGGGTATTCTTCGGATACTGTTCCCATGACTACGGAGAATTTGGCCAAGTTGCAATTGTCACTGGATAGTTCGGGAAATAATAGTGCCTCCAAGCCGGGGTTATTGCCACAAAGTGTGACACAAATTCATGGTGATAAAAAGAAGAAGAGTGCCGTGACCAATTTGGCCGGTAGTGCGGTGGCAGGACAAGTGAAGCCCATGACACCCAAGGAAGAATTGCAAGATGTCATTCGCAGTTTACGTTCGGAACAAATGCGGGCAAGGGAGGCGGTGGGATCCTCTTCGGATAATAATGTCAATGTGTTGGATGAGATCAAATCTAACTTTACTCCCAAGGCTGAAATTCCGTCGGCGGTGCCTAAACTCCCAATTGAGTATATTCATCGGCATCGATTGATGAAACAGGTGGTGAATTGTCTTTTAGATCGGGCGGGACCTCGTGATACGGATGATGAGTCGCCGTTTGCCAACACCATTACATGTATTACCTCTCGTCATTCCGACAAGGCTGGTAATGGAAAGACTACCCTGGCCGTAGCGGCAATTCAAACAGTAGAAGTAAGAGAATTCTTCTCAGATGGTATTGCATGGATTCATTTGGGGAGAACTCCTTTGGGGGAGAGGGAGATCCGTAGATTGTATGAGCAATTGTATGATCAGCTCCTTGGTAGTGGGGATGCGGATGTGGTAGAAGAAGATCCCACCAGTGGGATGGATGACGATGATGATGGTGCATCAACTTCATCGAGTGATAGTAATGGTGGTAGAAATGAACGTGCTGCTCGTTTGGACAGTAATTTGAGTGGCGGTGGAACGGAAACTAAGTTGGCAAAGAGCCGCCGTTCTTTCCAGGGAGGGGAGTTGGAGGGGATCAAGGAAGACCTTGCTCGGCTGGTGCTATCGAGGAAAATCCTCATTTGCCTTGATGACGTGTGTAGGATGGAAGACGCGAAATGGTTTCTATTTGGCACTCGAAGTGATGGCAATAACAATTTTGAAGATACTCCTCATCGTGTACTCATTACAACGAGGATCCCAGGTCTTGTCGGACCTAGCATCACGCACGAGGTGTTTGTGCGAATCTTTTCAGAGCATGAGGCTGTCAAGCTCTTGCTAACTGCGGCGGGGCGACGTCCCAATGGACTACCCAAAGTTTCGCCAGTGTTTGCACAGGCAAGGATTATTGTTAAAGGATGTGGTAACTCCCCACTGGCTCTGCGTATAGCTGGAGGAATGCTTCGGTCGAGGAACCGCAATTGGACTCTATCGTCGCCAGCATGGAAGTTACTAGTGGAGCAATGTAGAACGAGTCTGGAGGAGGCATCTAAGATTCGAAGCTTTGCCAATTCAGTCCAAAGGCTTATCGATCTTAGTTTTGCCACAGTGACCAGTGATGAGTTCCGATCGATTCTACGTCAGTGTTTTGTGGGCTTTGCGATGGTGTTTCATGATACTGACTCTTTGAAAGCAGGTAAAGGGATTCCAAGAGTAGTTGTAATTCGCCTCTTCGCCATTATTTCAAGTTTAGAAGGGTACGTGCTACCGTCGCGAGTGAGTTCGGATGACCTAGCCGACTACATGGATAACGCTGCAATAATTCTCGACACCCTTGAGACTATGAATCTCCTTCAAAGGGCCGGGCATGGTTTGACAAAATCATCGGCACTGAACAAGTGGAACAAAGCAGCTGGAGGCGCATCAACGGGTAGTGCTGCAGATCACAAATGCTACTCAATGCATGAATCAGTGAAAGCCATTGCTGAAGAAATGGCGAAACGTAAAACGGTCGCATTCGCTCCACTTTATAATGACTTCCACTCCTTCATGTCAGGTGATGATGTCGTTCCCGAATGGGATGGGCCGCAGTTCCCGTTTGATGAATGCATGGTCATGATGCTTGATGGTGAGGTTGCTGAAATGGCAGACTCATCGCAGAGCTCATTGTATGAAAGGTGGAACATGGAGGAGTATTCTACCGAGAACACGCCATTGCATCTAATTCGAGCGAAGATGGTTCCAAGAGCGGTCGAAGTGCTTGTTGATCAGGATTTCTGCAGCCGACGAGTGATTGCACTTGGACCAATTGAGGCAACGCGGAGACACGTTTCAGATTTGATTGACCTTCGCCGTGCCCATGCAGCACTCAACTCAAGCAAGAAAGATGCAGCAAACGATATCAACATTGTTGTCACCGTCCAGGAAGGCGCAGCTTGCATCATTACTGAAGTCGTCCAACAATCACAAAGCTCTCCCAAGAGTTTAGATGTGGCAATATGCTTGTCGACGATGGGCGAAGGCCTGATTAAAGCGCGACAACCACGAGATGCGTCACAGCGGCTGGAAGAGGCTGCGGATCTATATCGTGAATTATTAGGAAAAACTCACATCGATTCAGGTCGTGCTGTTAATGCGCTCGCCAAATCGCTTGTGAAGGTCAACGAAACTCGTGCAGCACTAGTGCGATTTGGTGAAGCATCTTCAACGTTTGAAGAGTGCAAGTCGTCCAATCACTTTGACTCCATAGCAAATTTGCAAGGTATGGCGAATCTATTTGTTACTAGTGGTGATTTCCAAGCCGCTACCGCATTGTATGAAAATGTTATTAGCCGTAAAGCAAGTGTTCATGGCGAGTTCAGCGTCGCAACAGCAAAGACAATCAATGACTATGCTGTAATTTTGGCGAAGAACGGTAGAATGGATGATGCACTTGCCAGATACGAAAGCTCCCGCCTCACATATGAGAGAGCTTTGGAAGGCCTCCCACCCTCCATGTCGTGGCTTAATCATGGAGAGTCGGCCGCTAAGTGTGGCTTTGATATGGCCTTGATTCATTTGAACATTGCATCGATCAAATCGAAGAAGGGTGACATTGCTGGTGCGATCAACTCATATGAAACTGGAGTACTGGGTCTCCGAAAGTACAAAGAAGAATTAGAGCTGTCGGGTGATGATGCTGGTAGGAATAAGAACTCATCTCACATGCGTCATCTTGTATCGGCACTTGGTCGCGTTGGATCTCTTAAGCTCAAACAGGGAGCGAAAGACGCCGCATTGGAGGCTTACGCTGCTCTCTTCAAGGAGGTCGACAATGATAGTCCGACCGCATCAAGACTTGAGAAGGCAAAGGCACATATCAAGTGCGCTACGATTTACCGTCAAAGTGGGGAAAGAGAGGGTAACAAGCATGCAATTCTACACTTGCGAGAAGCTTTCAATATGTACACTGAATTGTATGGACCGAAACACAAGGACACTATTGCAGTTGCAACGTCGTTACAACAATGGGTTGAGGAAAGCAATCACAGTCGATAATTAAGTAGGAACTGTGGTAAAGCTACTGTCAAAAATATTTATTGTAGAACTATGGTACTTCCCCACTTCATCTATCTTTCTGGTTGCTGGGTCAAATCGTATCGACCAATGAGATATCGAAATTTTGTATTCGCATTTCAATCATACATATTTGATTGAGAAGAAGCCACCAAACTGGAGAGCCAAGTTTGCCAGCATTTTATGAATGTTTTTGTTGCATCATCAATAGGTGTCTAATTGCTGGTAAGTGCAAGATTCTGTGAAAGCGAAGTGCGTTTATTAGGTCAGCAAACAATTCAGTACAATACAAAAAATTTAACACAGAGGTGCAGCTGACAAACTCACAATAACTGAAGAGCTTTATCTCGGACCAATTCACTCCTTGAATGCATCATTGAATCGTTCCCCACTGCTCTATGAGCATATTGCATCATTTGTAAATGATTTGTTAGTATGCTCCTCATCGTTAGTACATTTTCTCCCCCCTCACTGTCTACCTTACTACCACTGCGGGTTGCAAATCTTCCCACAGGCAATCCTCTCATCCAACATGCATCTAAAATTTCCTCTTCGGTCATTCCACCACATTTAATATCTAACTGTCCCTCTTCTATCAATGCCGCATCGTCCATAATAATGTCTTCTGCCAATGTTGTAAGCTTGCTCTGTAAATATCTACTTGGGAGACATGTCTGTAAAAATAGCGGTGATAAGCTAGATGGTAGCAGAAGAGGAGCCGCAAGATTATTTACCAGTGCAAGAGAATGAATATGTGTGTTTTGCAAAGTTGATATTGATGCAGTCGTGTGTCCCCCCACCAAAAGATTATACAAGAGATCAATCGATGATTCAGAGAGTACAGGGCCACCTGCGTCCATTTCGTGATATGACAGTGGCTCCAAGAATTGTGGGATGGAATCTTGCTGAATAATATTCTTCTTGGTGTTTCCATCTATGAGAGCCAATCCAGGCATAGACCTCATACAACTCCCCCAAAAATCAGTATTCAATCTATTAAAATAACCCCTCCTCTCCCCAAACTCTTTAGTTGCAAAGTGCCATCTTTGTTCCTTCGTATGAAATTGACGACTCAAAAGTAACCGTGGAAACATCATCCCCAATAATAGAAAAGAGTAGCCAACCATAGGAATAAACACAAATGCCGCTACGGTTGGCAGAGTGACTTGCAGGTCACGACTTATTTGTCGTAATTGCTCTTGTGGTCGTCGTGTGGATAGATAATTGCTGGACGCATAAAAATTCTGTTCAGGGTATAGCGTATGGTCAACATTTCCATCATTGTTGGCAACCAGGCTGTGCACATTTGATGGGATGAATGCAACTTCCCTCTTCTCCGCTCCTTCTTGTACCACGACGTGTATACCATGCTTTTCATGCAATCGCAGTTTCTTGCGATGCTGCTCATGCTGCAATCTTATTTTTCTTTGAAGGAATAATCGCGTGTCCTCTGCTTCTCGGATGTAGAGTGATGTGAAAAAGTCGATTTTCAACTTTCCGAGACCGACGTTAAACGTCCTGACGATGGAGAGGAAACGACTGAAAGGATTGGTTGGTACTGCGTCTTTGATGGTGCTGCCCGAGGTAGTGAGTTCTCTGGCATAGAGCTGGATGACAGGGGCGGTGGCATTTTGCTGCTCTTGTATTAAGCGCACGTAGTGAACGCTGCGCCAGCTCAATCGTTGCGCTAACGTCATCTTAGCTTGAGAACTGATGGTAGAAATTGTCTATGCACCGTAATACCATCTGCGGAGACAAAGATCCAAGAAGTTGATCAATGGTATGTATGATTGTAGTCAATCTTGTAGACGCAGCTTTCGTGCAATCGATGCGCCCAGAGACTGCAATTTTTGTTTTCGGCCTTATTTCTCCTCCGAATGATGTGACAGTGCGGTATTTGACACAATTTAGAGAGCTGTGACAAAGTAAGTTATTGTTAGGGTTATCCTCCTGCAAAAATTTGCGGGAAATTTGCAAACGCTACATACTTTCCAACCAAACCCGCAATTCGAAGAAGTTTTACCGTCTTCCGTGGTTTGTAGATGGAACGAACCTCCTCTCTGTTAATGACTTGATAGCTGCCTTCACCTTCAGCTGAGATAGACGAGTAAAACTATGTAGATGGTGCAACATAATTTATTAAGTTATATGTATACTGTCAGCGTGTTGTACTGGGAGGCAAGATAGTTATCTTCAATTGACCCTGTTAAGAATGTACAACAATAAACCACAATTTCATGCTAGCACTAACTCCATTTGTCTGGTGGGGAATGCACGATTGGTGCAACACAATCCGTAATACCCCATGTACGAACACTCACGAGTGTAAAAGAAAGATTGGCCTCTTCCCCCTCACGAGGAGTCGGCCGGAAGTTTGGTGTCCCCTCCACCTCCATAGTCACCGAAAAGATCCCCACGCCTCTATGGACATGCTGCTGATGAGGCAGTGCATTCACTTCTTGAACACTCCCCATTCGTGAGAAGCATATGTCCCCTCCGGAGGCATCCTTGTCCTTTACAACCCAGAAGCTTGGTTTGGGCTGTTCACTTTCATGATGCAACTTGGCCTTGATCGCCACGAGGTTCCTATTGGGGTCGAAGACGGTTCCCTCCGTGGATACGTCGTATCCTGTCCCAGCCTTGACGTATGAGATGACCTTATCTAACGTCAGTTGTGGTAGATATACATACAGCCATGTCTTTCCATAATCTTTCATCATCGGTTGGCCGTGTTTATGTATCAGTTTCTGAGTAAGATCCACACAGACGTCCATACCAAAGTACGCCAGACTGCAGTGATCCCCATTGATATCATACATAAAGTCCAGGTCGCCAACCCACATCGGACCATTGCCGGGATAAGTTAAATTCGCACTAAACCTTATTCTCGGGTCAGGCCGCTGATGGCCAAAGTGATCCTGCAAATTATCAAATACGTGACGGAGTGCCTTGGCTTCCTTCTCGGGCACCGAGTTGCCCCGCCACACCACCATTCTGGTGGGGGGTTGTTCCTCATCGTGTTCATCTCCCGGTGCCATCATCGGCCTTAGCTCTCTAATATTATTATTATTGTAAAAAATTTAAGACGATATCTCGACACAGTATGGTAGGCCCAACGAAGGTATGGAGCGAGACGACGTCTCAAGGAATTGAGTGTATTCTCGTGCGTTGAACGTTCGCTTGCCCAACTTGCCGCCTCTTTTTCGGCGGCAAATTTTCACACATACTAATTCCTATCAAGAACACCCGTCCGAAAGAAGAAAAGAACGAGAAAGGCGGATGCTCTTTCTACATATATACAAGATCAATTTCCATCCAACAAGTTACACACACTCAAATTCAATTCTCGACTTTGCTTGTAGGACCAACGCACCCTTGCTTCCTTCCCCCTGCAGCATTGCTGGTGCCCAGGTCAGGAGGTACTCATATAAACCTAGCCTACCGCCCGCCCACGCCAAACGCAGCCGCCCAACCAACAACTGTCACAATGCCCAGTAAAAAGAAGAAATCTCAAGACGACGAGGTCGAGTTACTAACCTCTGAATTTCTCGCCTCCACATCCCCATCAACCTCTCGTCGAAGCACCGTCAAAACTAAAAATCCACGCAACAAAACCAGCACCAACATGAAACCATCTCATCACGAACGAGCACTAACCCAATCAATCCTCCAAGACCTCGAAGCACAATCCTCTCCACTAAGAATGGACCTACAACCTCCTCGTGCATGGCGACCGAATCCGATGTATGAGGAGGGTGAGGAGGTTGGATTGGAGGATCTGCAGCGTGTCGATGATACCAATAATAATGACGGCGACGAAGAGGATGGGCAGAAGCAGATACCAAAGGCTACAGCTTGTCGAGACTGTGGAGCATCTACTGTGCAATTTTTGAAAAAGCATCATCTCAACATGTTTATTGCCCTATTGGGCGTCGGTGTGATAATAGTTGCCACTTTAAAATTTGGCTTTCCGGATACCTTTAATGGCATTACCAAAAATGCTGCTGGACGTGAGAGTGATCAGGGTACTTTAGGGGTCAGTGAGCCAACAAACTCACCCACTTCTTTGAATCCACCAGCGGATTCAACGGCTTCTTCGAATACAGACGAGGAGGATGGAGTATTGGCCACTACTGAAACCAGGATGCCCTCATATACTCCGACGATTTGGCCAACATATGCTCCAACTATTTGGCCGACATATACTCCAACTATTTGGGATACGTATGCTCCGACTGAAGCGCCGACTGAATCACCGGTTTCGACTGAATCGCCGGTTTCTACAAGTATTTTCAATGGTACGAATGTTACTGATATTGTGGATAGTGATGAAAGCAATTCTACTGGTTTGGAGAATGTTACTACTGTCAATGAAACTTTGGTACTCATCAATGAGACTACTACAGATGATGAAGTATTCTTTGTCGGCAACAACAGCTTGTTGTCAGATGACTTATTCTTTGAAGAGGTCGGAAATTCGACTACAGATGTGAACTCGACTACAGATGCAACGACGACGACGACGACAACGGTAGCAGGGGAGTCAAGTAGTAATGAAACTACATCGACAGAAGATGTATTGGATGCATCTACTGATGATAATACTACGTCTCCTACCGAGTTATCTGCGACTAGTAGCACTGTTGATGTTGCTACCACCGTTGATGGATCATCATTGGTTGCAAATACCACCGCGACTAGTGAGCCTGCATTGCCATTGTCAAGCTCTACTGATGCAACAGCTGCAACTGACGCAACAGCTACAAGTGCAACTGAGATAACTGCTACTGAGGCTGCAACAACTGCAACGACGACAGAAGCGACTACAACTACAACTGAGACACCTACTACTACAACTGAGACACCTACTACCGAGGCTGTAACGACAACAACAACGACAGCAGCACCTACAACTACAACTGAGATCACTACTACCGAAGCTGCAACAACATCAACAACAACGACAGCAACGACAACCGCTAGCCCCCATCTATGCGAAGATACAACCTCCGGTGGTAAAATGTTCAAGATTTCAATAACTCCGACTACTCCCAGCACCTCTCTTGCACTACTCAAACTGGATGACAACAGTGGTGAATACGACTTGGTTTATGCTTACAATGATGATCCACTTTCGATTGGTACGAACTATATCAAGAAGCTGTGTGTCCTACCAGGAAAGTACAAATTTGAAGTCAAAGAGAGTGAGGATGCGTGTTATAATGGAATGTTCAGGGGCAGTGTAATTTTTGAGGAGTGCGGCGATGGTGAATATGCCTTTGAATTTTGAGAGCATAATGAGGAAGGTTTAATGCACCGTTGAGAGATTGTGATAACTTGACAAGTAGAGTGCGCATAGTATTACTGCTGGTTCTCTTGCAGTTTTGTGCAACCTGTCTGTGTTCAATGGAGAAACCTGTATATTCCTCTTTCCTTGAATTTAGTAGATAGATAATGTTTTAATGTGTTTTGTGTTGACCATGCCTGGTCGCCGTGCATCCAGTTTCCTCCGGTTTCCTCATACATTTGAGCTGAGGCTGCAAAATAAGCAGGGACAGGATGTAGATGGATCCCGTGAGGCAACGATTGAAGCTTTCAAACACAATTCAGAGTTATGTAGCCACCTCTGTTGAAGGCTGAGGTGCTGTCTTGATGTAGTGTTGTTGTCACATGTGACAGCTGAAGCAGATCTCCGTTCACGAAAAAATAGCAAGCTGCAAATGAAAGCTACATTCATTAAGACGTATGCTTGAAGTACTAAGCAGATTACTCAGAGTCAACGATAGAAAAACGAAAGCCACAAAATATTGGTGGTGGTGGTGGTGCTGTTTTGACTGAGATATATAAGATGTCTGCAGTCCATCGCCACATCGAACTAAACACAATTGACGTGGGCAACCCTCCATCGTCTAGGAATGGCAACAAATGGAAGGAGTTCCTATTCAATGTGCATGATTTCGCTAATCTTCCATCTGGGAGAGGTGAATATACTGAATCACCAGCGTTTGAGTGCAATGGGCTTCAATGGCAGATGCGCGTGTGCCCCGGTGGTCATCATGATGCAGCACAGGAGGATATTGTGTCCGTGTTCCTCAAACTCTGTTCACCTGGCACTGCCACAGTTACATTTGTCACTAATATCCTGAACAAGTTTCGTAGCAGAGTATATCCAATGCGGACTGCGAATGAACAGCCAGTGAATGTCACCAGGGAAGCGTTGTATGGCGCAAGTAATTATGTAAAGCGCTCTGACATCTTGGACCCATCAAAGAACCTCCTTGATGACAATGGCACCATGGCAATCATTATTTCCATTAAAGAAGAAACAACAGAAGCGCTACCAACTGCGTTTGTTCCCAAAAATCCATTTAACAACATGATACAAGAGAAATTCCTCGACGAGGAGACAGCCGACGTTTGCTTTGAAGTTAGCTCGACTGAAATCGAGGAGGATAGGTCGAAGAGATCAAGGTCGTCAACATCATTTCATGCACACCGGTCAATTCTTCAGATTTGCGCACCCATGCTTGCTTCTCTTTTTGAATCAAATGAAGATAGGCTAATGGCAACAGCTTCAGTCGCCGATGTCAGTCCAGATATCTTTCGTCACATGTTATTTTACGTCTACGGGGGGAGCGTGTCAGAAGCAGATTTGAAAGCACACGCTAAAAGTATCATCGATGCCACGGATAGGTATTCCATCGTTAATCTCAAGTTGGAGGCGGAAGCAGTATATGTAAAGGAGACCGACATCACAATGGACAACGCTATGGACAATCTACTCTATGCCGATGCGAAGAATCTTGCTCTGCTTAAAGAGGCAGTGATGGATTTCCTTGCAGAGAACAGCGAAGAAGCATCAGACAAGATCTCGTTCACTGACTTTCCTGGTCATGTAGTCAAAGATCTCATGGTTGCAGTTTCTAGAAACAAAAAAGGCAAAATAGAGGAAAGTAATGAAAATGACAATAACAACTTCACCATCATGCGTGTGAGCGAGCTGAGGAAGAAGCTGGACGAGAAAGGGTTGAATGTAGATGGCTCACGTGAGACAATGATTGAAGCTCTCAAAAGCAGTGGTGGAGAAAGTGAAACGTGATGTTTCGGGTAGCTAGTAGTGTTTCAAGGGAACGTTGTAGGATAGGTTTGTGATTTTATCTTCTTGGATTGAATGGTGTGTAACAATAAATATTTTCATTTTCATGACCCCAACTCTGGAGCGTACTCAACAATTTTATTTAGATGCTATTGACAGCAGGGAGGGCCGTTCAGACTGATGCCATCACCATCCACCAGTGCATCGTGTACATCAAAGAAAGATGCTTTGAAACGGTTCAAAATTGAAATAGTGACTGTGTATGCATGCAGCCAAGGACACCTGGTAACAGTTCAGTATCCCCCGCCGAGCAAGGGAGCTGGGGAATATGCTCTACATGCAAGGGATTGAATGTGATGAACCACGAGAGACAAAGAGTATCTGATTATGTAGTTGTACATTACTCACAGCAAAATTAGCATCAAGTCGATTGGAGTTTATCATCAGTCTCTCCTCAGCTCTCTGCGGCGCCGCTTCGGAGGGCTTCAATCATCGCTTCACGGGAGCCGTCCACATTCATGCCCAATCCTTTCTCATGAAGCTTCCTCCTGAGTTCACTCACACGCATCGTGGTGAAGTCATCGTCCCTTCCACTGTCACCCTCGTTTCTGCGTGTTGTTGCAACCAAGAGATCTCTCACCAAATGCCCAGGAAACTGGTCAAGCGAAACGTTACCAATCACTTCTCCACCATTATCAGCAATGAAATCCATGACCGCCTCCTTCAAAACGGCGAGATTCTTTGCATCTGCGTAGAGTAGATTGTCCATCGCATTATCAGCGGTGATTGTTGTGGACTCCACATACGCTGCTTCGGCCTCCAACTTCAAATTCACAATTGAATACTTGTCAGCAGCATCAATGATGTCCTTGGCGTATTCCTTGAGTGGTGTCTCGGGTACTGTCCCCCCGTACACATACCACAACAGTTGGTGGAATACATCCGGCTTGATATCATTCACAGTGACTACTGGAGGTTCCCCATCCCCAAATAGTTCAGCAAGCATGGGCGCGCAGATTTCCAGAATGAAGCGGTGGGCACGAAATGGAATTAATGTCCTTGCTCTGCTTGTATTATCTTCGTTAACCTCCACGGTACTAACTTCAAAGCATACATCAGATGATTCTTCATCAAGGAATTTGTTTTGCATCATGTCCTGAAATGGATTTTTGGGGACAAATGCAGCAGTTGGCGGCTCTTTTATGGATACAGCGATAATCAATGATGTGGCCCACCTTCCATCAAGGATATTTTGGGATGTATCAAAGATGTCAGAGATTGACATAAAGTCTTTGAATCCGATTACGATGCTGCGTTGGGAATCAAATCTCTTTTTTGGTATGGTTAATCCCATTACTTTCTTCGTGGCTCCAAATTTATCAAGAATCTTGATCTCGAACTTTACGGCTGACTTTTGCCCTGCATGCCCTGCATCCGGATGATGTTGAAGGAAAATTGACAAATATCCCTCAGGAGCGTCATACGTTCCCCCTGGATAAATTTTCAATGACCACTCATCTCCCCTGCAGCAAAATCGAGGCGATACAAGCCAATCATTACTCATGGATGAAATATCAGCATAATTTTCGAATTCCTTCAATTTCAATTGGAAAGACTTCCATCCTCCTTCACGAGGCTTGGCAACATCTATTGAAAATTCTGCTTCGTTAATCTGTTCTCCAGACATTATAGGCGGTACCGAGTATAATAGGATAGCTTGGCTCTGGCTTTTGGATAAGTGAAGATGTGCGATGTGCAGTTGCAGTTTGCTTCGTGTCGTGTGTCGTGTGTCGTGAGTCGTGAGTCGTGTGTCTGTGTCGCTCGTGCGCCGGCTGGCGAGAAGAGGATGTTATGGACGAAGCAGGTGTGAGAAATCTAAATGGTATGGCAAAGAGACCTTCTACTTTCTATGACAATGGATTGTGTGAATGGCTCAATTAGATAGAGCTTCTTGGGTAGCAAAGTGAACTATCTTCCTGGGTAGCAAAGTGAACTATCTTCCAAAGATGTTTCAAGTGTAAGTGTAAGGTTGGATGATATGCAATAGTGCCAAATGTGCAACAAGACTCTCTAGCTTGGGTTATTTCCAAAATATTCCTAGAGAGAGAGAATGTCCTGCGTAATAGACATGAGATTGAAACAAGATGTCCATCTCCGCTCTGGCTGTCCCCAGCGCTGCTTCGGGAGCTTCAATCATAGTTTCACGCGAACCGTCAACATTCAACCCTTTCTCATCCAACTTTCTCCGGAGCTCACTGACACGCATGACATTCAAGCCACTGATCACTTCGTTCCTAACTTCTTTCTTGTTCCTTGCAACAGCGACAAGTACATCTTTTACGATGTTCCCTGGCATATCGCTATCTCTGAACTCTATCTTCCCAATAACTTCTTCTCCATTATCAGCAAGGAAATCGATCACAGTCTCTTTGAGGAGGGCAAGATTCTTTGAGTCAGTATAAAGCAAGTTGTCGATGGAATTCTCAACAGTGATCCTGGTCGATTCCACATATACTGCTTCCGCCTCCAACTTGAGATTCACAATCGAGTACTTGTCAGCAGCGTCGATTATCTCTTTTGCTTTTGCCTTCAGTTCCAACTTTGGAATTCTCCCCCCGTATACATAGAGAAGCAAATGGAAGAAAACGCTCGGTCTGATACCAGTGAGTGAAACGGTTGTCGTGCCTTCCCCTGAGTTGGATTCACAGAGAGCAGCTAGCATAGGAGCACATGTTTTCAGAATGAATCTATGAGCAGGGTACGAGCCTAATACTTTCACCTTTTTCTTTCCTTCTTCTTTCGTTTCTGATGTAGTGACTTCAATGCATACATCTGCAGTGGCCTTGTCGAGAAACAATCCTCTTATCGCACTACTTAGGGGATTCGTGGGAACAAAATGATTCTGTTCGTCCTTTATAGAAATGACAAACGACAAAGTGCCATATTCATCAAGCATTTTATTAGATGGATCCAAGACAAATGAGCGCCTGATCAAATTATGCCAACCGACTGGATTTGCTGCAGCAGCTGCAGCAAAACTGCTAGTTGCTTCTCCCTGGTTCTTTTTCCTCCCGAACGTGTCAATTACCGCAATCTCCCATGTCACCGTCGTGCTCCTGCCTGAATGAAGAGAGAGGAAAGCTGACAAATAATCATCCTCTGCGCAAGGGCAACCTCCCGGGTAAATCACCAGGGACCAAGAAGCCCGTTAATGGAGAAATCCGGCAGTGGTGCCACACAGCACCCCCTTGCGGCATAAAGCTGAGGGAATCCTCGCAGGTTGAACTGCAGTGACTTCCATCCCCTCCGAGCCGGAGGAATTTCTATCACGCCAGTGGTAGCGGCAATGCTGTTGATGGGATGAGTATACATTGTCTTCTGCGATAATGGAAAGGGAGCACAATAACGACATCCCCAGATCCCGGCGGTGCTGTCTTTGATTCCGAAGCAGCGCAAGAAAGAAGCTCTCCCCCCTCGTCTCTCGTCTGGGTCTCCATATGCTTTTTGGCGCGCTTTGTGAATGCGTCATCTTCACCTCACTTTCTCCACCTCCAACTCACGCACCCTCCATCCACCAAGCAGCTAAAAGCTGCTATTGATGACATGATGGGTGGTCGTCCTCTGCGGTGCGTTCCGATGGTGTCCCTCCTGGCGGTGGTGCTGCTCTGTGCTATCATCAGATCGGTGACTGCATATCCCATCATCAGCCGAACTAAGAAGTTGAGCGCTCTACGGATGTACTCAAGCGATGCTTTACTGGAAAACACCATGCCAATGTCTGCACCAGAGATATCACAGGGATCCAATACGATGTATATAGAAAACCTCAATCAAAACAAGGAGCAAGTTAGTGGATTAGAAAGCTCATTAGTGGACTTTGAAGCGATAACAAAATCAGACCGTGCATGGCTACAAAAATACAATCTCCTCCTCGCTTACTACACCAAACATCATCACACATTAATACCAGTGGCCGATGCAACATTAGGGCGGTGGGTTCAACGACAGCGTTCGTATTATAAACAGGGAACACTTGCCGAATCTAGAATCAAGGCACTCAACCAAGTAAAGTTTGTCTTTGATGCACGAAATCATAATAACAAAGTGCCAAAAGTTAAAAAGTGGCAAAAACGATCATGGGAGGAACGATATACCGAACTCAAGATGTATTACGATGAACATGGTCACAGTAATGTTCCTTTAAAGAGCGGTACTTTAGGTGGTTGGGTTCAATACCAACGACAGTGCTATGATAAGACAAAATTGAGCACGTCTCAGATTGACAAATTAAATGAGATAGACTTCATTTGGAACGTCAGAAAACATCAATGGGAACAAAGATTTATCGAAGTGAAAGAGTTCATTGAAACAAATGGTCATTCATGCATACCATCTACATCGGAATACAAGTCACTGCAAGCATGGTGTGGAACACAACGAAAGTTATGGAAGATGAAACAGGCCAATTCAACAACAACATGTGCACTCACTGATGAACGGGAGGAGAGATTAGATGCAATCAACTTTGATTGGCAAACTAGTCACGAATATGTATGGCAAAGCCGTCTGGAACAGCTGAAGGCATACAAGCAAGAGAATGGTCATTTGAATTTGAGTAAGAATGATGGTGATTTAGGAGTTTGGGTAGACACTCAAAGGACCGAGATGAGGTTTAAGATGGATGGACATCATACCCATTTGACTGATGAGAGGATAGACGAGCTAGAGAGGCTTGGTTTCGGATGGTCTATCCGAGATGCTGCTAAGAAGGAGTAGACTTAGTGAAGCAGGTCACGTTCAAAGGTCGATGCGATATTGAATGGCTTTGTAATACTGATGTGCTGCAACGAATGATAATGCCACAAAAGATAGTAACCTAGTCACGTGATCAGAAAAGTTTGTATCGCACCTTTGGACGGGAGATGAAACAGCTTTATCGCCACAGTGAGCATACAATAGGATTTGAGAACGAAAAAAATAGATCATTGGCTTGACTTCCACAAGAAGTTGTCAACATTGTGCCCCAGTCAAATAGAAAGTACCGAGCTGGATATACAACTTCTTCCCGTTCACTTTCTTTTCTCAGGGTTTCAATAGACTTGGCTATTAGGTTTGGCAAGATGCCCGCTGTAAATGTAAACACCTTATCTGTTGACTGTTGACATGTAAACACCTCATGAAGAGCAGCAAGTGCAGTCTTCCTGTCATCGCAGCATGCGAAGGGGTGGTTAGAAGCAATCTCACGATATGATTGCGATTTGTTGAATGATTGCCTCTCTGCACGATGTATGGAGGTACTTCAGATGAGAGATTTGTTACTATTGAAATGAACTGCTACTGCGTGCGAGTTGGGCTCTTCTCTTCCACAGTCTACCTACAAACATAGGGTTAACCCTTCATTTCTACGTCTTCCTGTTTACGCCGGACCTGGACAAGACAGAATCTACACAAGATCCACGATCACGATCCACCACTTCATTTTCATTGGAAAGAATGGTGCATGCAGTGTGGTCGAACGCTTCTCATTATCCACATAATATTCACCATGATAAGAATAGTCACTACCCTTCTAGTGGTAGCTATCGCTGCCGCTGCACCTGCTGACTACGAGTCGAAAATGCAGGCGGCACTAGATAACTACGCCGCCCACTCCGATGAAATTTTGCAAAATGCAATTAAAGAGGGCAATGATGGCGATGCTGCCATTGACACCGTGGAGATTGATGCTAATGGAGATATCATAACCTCATCATCTTCTGATTCGTCAAAATTATATGCAGAATTTGGCTCAGAAGCTGTCAATGCGGCACTGGATCAAATTAACAATGCAGTGAGCGAGCAAAAAGTTGATTCATATGATGTGTACAAAGAAACCTTTGAGGAATTAAGTGCACAAAATGGCGAAGGCAGCACAACAATTACATACGGACAACTCGAGCAATGGGAAGAAGAGGGTGATATCATGGAAGAATTAAAAGATGGCGAATTCCTCTCCCTATGGCAAAAAGCTACAGGATCAGAATCTCAAGAGGGTGAAATGATATTATCTCAATTTGCCACGTTTAATGATCTATTGGATAAATTGCTCATGGCCAAGGCTGATTTCATGACAGTAACCGATGGACAAGATGAAGAAGAGGGAATATCATTCGATCGACTTTGGAATATGGATGCCCTATCTGATTATATTTCGGAAGATGAGTTCTTTAAATTGTGGAAGAAAGCGTTGGGGGAGGATGTTGCAAAGGGTATTATGAGTTATGAACAATTTTTGGTGTTTTGGGAGTTGGCGAGCGAGTGGCTGGAACATGATGACTATGAAAAGGATGACGAGTCGAGAGATGAGGAGGAGGATTCTTATGATGAAGATTCAGCTGATGAAGATGAAGAAGAAGATGAGTTCGTATACCACGGCATCCCAGCAGGGCAGACTGGTTTTAAGTTTGCTGATGAAGACTTACCCGAAGACATCAAGGCTGATCTTGAATCTGACGATGAGGACATTCGGACTGAGGCCATGCTACGACGAGAACTCGATCCAGATCGGTGGGACAAGTTCAAATATTGGGAACTTCATGCCTACTTTGCATGCGATAAATTATTCTCCTCACCTCGTCCGCTTTGGACTGATCAACAATGGCGTGATGTGCGTGATTTTTATCATGAATTCCTAGAGGAGGATAAAAGAGAAGAGGATAGTCCAGAAGGTTTGCATTCTTATCAATTCTCTGAAGACGAGTATGATCTATCTCAAAATGCCATTCCTTTTCAATCTGGTGAGAAGGGACGTGGTCTGCAAGCTATCAGAGACATCAAGGCGGGTGAGTTGGTGTTCAAGGCCACCAATAATACGATTGTGTTCAATTATGGTCATACTTGGAGGAAGTTGCTCTTTGCTGTCAACGAGCGCTTCGCCGATCCTGGTATTACTTGCGATATGCACGTGTGGTCGTGGGTGCAAGATTTGTATGATGGTGGACCGATGAAAGTTGTTATGGATTTAGACAGCGGCTCCTTGTTGAATGAAGGACGAGACAATGTTGAGGGTTGGGAACCTCCCAATGTGCAGTGCGGAAGGCCTGATGCGACTCGATGTGATATGGACTACTATGCTTTTAGAGATATCAAGAAGGGAGATGAGCTGCTGATTGATTACAACGAGTTTGCGTTCTTGGATTCATGGCCTGATATGGGCTTATAAAGTTAATTAGGAGTCAATTAGGTACCTATTTTGTTTAGACTGCACTCTTCAATTTGGCGGCTGCTTCTCCGTTGATAGCATAGCCAATCAAAGATAAACCCATCAAAACGACTAGCACCGAGCTGCAAAAGAAGTGGAGATTGCTTCCAACGAAGAGACCCCTTACCGAAGGACGACAGCAAAAGATATGGAGACCGCTGCCACCGAAGATACCCCTTAGATTGAACATAATCGCTAAAAGCAAGTCTAGAATCAATTTGAGAATGACACAGAAAATTACACCATTCATTACAGATGCCAGAACTACGAAGCCAATGATGTTGATCAATGCAGCGAACACTTCGATGAAGCTCCTCGTCAACTGAGGAGAGATGGGGTGATGCAATTTCGCGAACTGCTCAAAGTTGACATGTGTCATGAAGACGGGTACATTGTCCTGAATGCGACCCCACTTCATCAAGTTGGACATGTTTAGATTTGTTTCGTCCACGCTATCAATATCTTTCGTCATCGTTATGTTTATCAGCTGTGTATGAGTATGTTTACTTTAGCAGCACGGAGTTCTTTTCGCCGTTTTTATCACGTTTCGCCGTTTTTGTGAGTCGCAACTCGGTGCGAGCGAACACACGAGCAGCAAAACGCCTCGCGGCGTTGCACTTAGCCGCATTACATCATTAGCTGAAGCATTATTAGCTTCTTCACATTCTACCGACGATGAACAAGGGCAACACAACCGCGGCTGCACAGCCACTCAAGAAGTTTGCCGCTAGAAACGTTTCGGACAAAGTCGGAGACAAGTCGAAGGCCAAACGTACCTACGGAGGAAGAGGCATGGGGCTAATGAAAAGGCCAAACGGTTCAAACAACCCTCGCGACTTCGGTCGAGGCGGCAAACACAAGTTCGCTGGAAAGCTACGACGGGGATCACCTTTGTCCAAGCCGATGAGGTTGAGTAGGCGTTTGAGTTGGAAGATTCAACGAAGCTCTCCACTCAGATCCCCAATCAGCGCCGTAAGGCTCAATTGGACGCCTCAAACGAGGGACGGCGATTTGAAGCAGCATGCACATTCAGTGGAGGAGGGAGAGGTCAAAACACCGGAGGCAAATGAGGATTGAGTTAGATTAGGGGCCTCGTTCATCTCCTTGGATTGATCACAGTAGTTCGATCAACGACAGTTCGATACGGCTTCGAATTAGGAGAAAGGAGCCAGTTATTATGTTTGTCGTCGACAGCTGAGCACCTTCGTAAATAAACTAAGACGTCAATTAAGTCTCACGTATATGTAGTCTCTCATATGGCCCCATCGTCGTAGATTGCTCCCCAGGTGGTTACTGAACGAGGAACCTTGACGAACTCCTGTCAGTGGACGAACGATTACTGAAGCGACGGGATTGCCAACACTATCGTGGATGTGATCATGGATGTGATGGCGGAGATTAGCATCAATCTATCTTTTTCTATATCATCAGCGTAACATCCGATCATTTCTCTTTTCGTTCCTTTACCGCTAAGTATTCATTTCTTCAGATGTTTCCTTACCAGTGCCTTCCCTCCTGCTGGGCTGTATCAAGTCTTCCAGCGGATACAATACATAAAGGAAAAGAAAAGACAATCTTTCTATATTCTACAAGTGTTATTCATACAAACTTAATTCGGCTCGTACCAACATCCAGCCACGCCATTACAGCTACTCTCCGGCATTTCTTCTTTTCAATTTCTCCGCCTTGATGATTCTCTTGCAATACAATAGGGCGTCTGCCTCACTATTTGCAGCAGTCGTAGGAACATGTGAGGCCAAGTGCTGTACGAATTGCTGCTCGGTAGATGAAGCATCCGACACTCCTGCCTTTTGTTTGGTGTTTGCTACAGCTACTCTAGCAGACTGTTCTATTATCTCCAACCCTGTCTTCTTGAGACTCTCCATCGTGGCTGCTGAAACCACGTATCTTGCTTTGCGGCACTCCCCGCAAGAGAATTGGTAGATAAATTCTTCCACTCCTTTCAACTTGGCAAGTTTTAATGAACTCCGTTGATCATTCTGTTGCTGTATCTTTCCAATGGTCTCAGTGATCAAATCTTGCTTCCCTTCATATTCTTCCTCCAGCGTTTCATCACCCAGTGAAACATGTGCCCCTCTTGACTCTTCTTCTCGAAATGCCTCATCGGGTATGGCATTGCTCTCCTTTGCAGCACAATCCATCAACTCTTCCACTTCCTTTTCTAAACTCTCAATCTTTTCATGTTGAAGCTGCTTATAATATCGTATCAGATCGTCAATTCCGTCAACTTTCTTGTCCATTTCTTCCTCTAACTCATAAAACCTCATGGTTAACTCTATTGCTTTCTCCTGCCAGTGTTCATTTTGCTTGTCATATATGTCCGCATCATTGGTAAGATTTTCTACATGTCTTTTCAGTTTGGCGAAACGCTTCTTGTCACGTCCCCCCTCGTATTCTTCCTCCAGCGTTTCCTCCTCAAGTGATACATGTGCAAGTCTTGCCTCTTCTTCCCGGAATTCATCGTCGGGTATTGCAGTGCTCTCCTTAGCAGCACAATACATCAACTCTTCCACTTCCTTTTCTAAACTCTCAAATTGTTCATATCGTATCTGATTGTCAATTCCGTCAACAACTTTCTTGTCCATTTCTTCCTCTAACACATAAAACTTCATGGTTAACTCAATAGCCTTCTCCTGCCAGTGTTCATTTTGCTTAGCATATTCGTCGGCATCATTGGTAAGATTTTCTACACGTCGTTTCAGTTTGGCAAAACGCTTCTTGCTACGTTGAAAAGAGTTTTCTCGGGGATTTGCCTCTTGTTGAAATAATTTCTGATGCCCATCAGAAGCGGAAAACATCGCAGGCCGGCAGTGTGATGATCCCCCAATTATCATGCCTCCTGAAGAATCATCTTCAAAGGATGACTCATGTTTGCTCATTGCTGCGGTAGACACAGTAGATGGCGAAACGACATGATGATGTGTTTGTACATAATGTTTTCCAGAAGAGCCCTTTTTCGTCATCGGACTATTCAAAGGACTAATCGATGGACAACTACCCTCACCCCCCGACGGGATTGTAATAAACGATGGAATTAAAATCTGACCCTTGTTGGGGTGGACGTGTCCCTCCCCTTGCTGCTGCTGATCATCATCCTGCCGTTCCATATCTAATTTTGCTCGTGCCAATTCATTTTCCAACCGAAGTCTTCGTGCCTCGGGCTTGAGTGCCCCCTGCTCCTTCAGCCGGGCCTCAAGTTGTCGTATGTTTTCTTCTGGATGTTTCCGCTCTGCATAACGCTGAATATCACGCTCCTTCTGTGCAGTTGTTCGGGAGACTATCCCAGATGGAGGGAGTTCTTCTTTACGGATTGAGGTGCTGAAAATCATCATGTGTGGATTGGAATAATAAAGTGCCACGATGTACTCGCTGCCGACGCTAATCTACCACTTTGGACCTTCGGCCAGTTGATGATGATGACTTAATCACAAGGTTTATTGTACGCCCAACGCCCAGCCTCAAACGCCTCCGCCGCTGATCACTACTATATACTATATACACTACTTATGTGTTTAGTTGTTGTGAGATTTTTGAATTTGAGGAGCCTCCAACGTAGAACTTTAACGTAGGAATTAGTACAGTGAGAGTCAGTTAGTCAGATAGATTGAAGAAGCCCTCTTCTCACACGATAGCTTTCAGCTACCAGGCCAGAGGCAACACAGCACAGAGAATCAACGAGAGTAGCCCGGAGGTATCAAATACTTATGGAGAATGATGATGGAGTATGTCGTTATCTCATAGAATAGATTGCTTACTGGAGAATCACTGAAGTTCAAGTCAAAGAAAATGTGGTTGTATTCAAGACATATGTATTCTGCTTGCAAACCTTCTATGCAAACACATGCCTTCAGATGCCTTCCAGCCTCAACAATCTACCCATGCAGCCAGTCTTGCCAATGCAGATGTATCACTTCGAATCCAGCCTCCAAATGCCTCTTGTCTTAAATGTGCCAGACTCAATCAACCTTGGTTCTCCTTTCAGGTGAGTCATAAGGTTTCCTCCTGCAGCTTGGCCTATTATTGGCTATGTGCCACTGCTTGAAGGGCAAGGACAATGACCTTGACATTTACATTTACATTTACATTTACATTTACATTTACATTTACATTGACATTTGACATTTGACATTTGACATTTGACATTTGACATTTGACATTTGACCTTGACTTTGACTTCTTTTTTCAGGATCATTAAGTCCTACTTTCCTCCGTGGCAAGAATATCGTACAATGCCCATGACTGCACTCCAAGCATTGCTCTTGTATTGTATTGGAGAGTCGCCTTTGCAACAACTTCCTCGCACGATCTTTTCGCTTCGTTCTTCCATCCAAATCCAAGTTGGATTATCTCCATCAACTTCATAATTTAGGTACTAATAAGTAAGTGTAGGAGTAAGTTGGGGTATGTACTACCTTCTTAGTCAGCTGGAATTCTTCTTTTGTCCGCTTCGCACAAGATTCGATGTTCGGGTAAATATGACGTCATCCGGCACATCTGCCGTTCCAGCTCGTTCGAGGCTCATCCGCCTCCGGAACTCGAAGGGAATAATTTGTCCATGACCGCATGCAATTTTTGTGGTCTTGTGGTTCGTGTATGAGCGCCTGCATCCAGCAGCGCCAGCACCAGCAGCCAGCCGAAGCAGAACATAAAAAGAAGAAGGAATAATATTAACAATGGTAACAGCAGCAACAACAACACCAAGGCCATCCGCAACAGAAGCCGCAGCGGCGGCAGCAGTGCTAGCCGATATCGACATGTCGTCGATTGGACCAGATGAAGGCAATGCCTCGGTTGTGTCAGATTGTAATAGCATCCCCTCCAATTCGCGGATGAATCATGATCATCATATCGACTGGCGGAATGAGGAAGATGATCGGCCAATCAGAAGGCAGATGATGATGCACATGTAAGTGAAACATTGGGCCAAGCAGCACGCCCTGCTTGACAATATACTGCTTCTCTTCCACAACAATAAGAAGCAGCGATACTAACATAACGCTCTCTCTCTCTCTCTCTCTCTACTTTCCCACACATCACCAGGTTCAAGCTCTTGACTAAATCCAATCCACGTCAATCGTCCGCCCAATGGAGAAGGAAGCTACCAGCTCTTGTTCGTCTTATCGAAGCAGCCCATTATCGAGTATCACTCACTAGGCAAGAGTATTCCGACACCACCAATCTTAAGGAACGTGTGAAGAAGCTTGCTATTGCTTTCCACAATGAGATGAGGAAACAAGGGAACCGGACTTTTCATGTGCCAAAGATTTCGTGTCTGCCAAGAAGGCGTCCTTTTACTATCTTGAGTGAAGAGACTGTTCTTAATTCTAAATCGGCGAGGCAGGCTTAGGGTAGGTAGGGTGTAGAGGAGAGATACGAGTGGCTGAGATCTACATCAAGTGAACTGTTCTTGTACAATAGTAGCAATTGATTCTAGTGAATAAAAAAGATTAAATGTTGATGTACTTATTATATATCAGAGTGACTGCTGCAATTTGTACTGAGTTCAGAGTTCAGTTCTTCTCATTGCGAGACTTGAGTTTGAGTTTTCACACTACAGTTCTATCATTATTTCATTGTTGACAACAGACAAGCAAGGCCAGCGGTTGATCATAGACTTGCAACTGCACCACCGCATCAAGAAAACAACACCAACAAGAGACCACCACATGCCAACTTGAAATTCTGGCAATTGGAATGAGAACATTTAGAACCCAGCTGTCACGCTAAGTGCAAATAAGAAAGTAAGAACTTCCCGGACCACTCGGAGTCCAAGGACAAATCTCGGGATAAATAGAAGAGAAGCGGACAAAGTAGCAGAACCGGATGGAGGGTCATTATACCCTTCTCCACGCGGGCATTCTTTCATTTGTGTTCTCAAAGGGAGCTCAGGGAATGAACTGAATACCGGAAAGTCAGGCTTAGTACAGTACTAGTGAGATTGAATTGAAGTTTAGAGACGATATTTCCGCTGATCAGACTTTACCTAAGCTCAACGCATTCCGTGACCCTTTTGTGAACCATGCCAATGGCGGGCGTGCCAACATAACACCCAACACCCACAGATAAGACACATACAAGCCACTAACGGATAGAAGGGAGCAAACTATTATCGATCTACCTGTTGCTGATTACTACGGTTCTATCGGTATCTCCATCACTACCACCACAACTTGACGAGCGGAGGCTTTAAGTCTTTACCTGCCTTCATCTGAAGCGCAACACCATGACCGCGACTTACACACCGTTCCACAGCCTGCCGCAACCAACTGATGACGCACCCACCAAGATAAAATGGTCGTCAAAGAGTAAAAAGTCGTCGTCGTCGACCGCCACTAATGGTTCATTACTTCAGATTTTCAGAAGCCGTAGGGACAACTTGGCCCAACGCATCAAGAATAGCAACAAATCAATAGCACCGCCTCAGCCGTTGCTGCTGCCCGCTCAGAGCACATCTTCTCCGGACATGGCACCACTTAAAATCGATATGAATATCGATCAGATGTCTTCAGATCAATACAAGGAATTTAATGCCTCGTTGTCATCTCCAGATAGGTCACTCATGTCAGGTGCTACGACGGCTGCCTTATCCTTCTCCTCGGATGACTCCTCCCCGGTTATCTCGGCTAACAAAAAGATCCATGTTGCTCCTCCGGCCAATATATACGCCGGAACCCAGCTAGTCATCGGGGGCGACGGTGCAGAGAATGATGACTGGGTGGATTTCTCCACTCAATCATTTTCAAATTCAGATGCACAAACATCAAATGATGATTTTGGTAGCATCCTCACATCAACAATGATGGGGGAGGACACCAACAACGATGATTCCGACGCAAGAAAACGTCTCTTTGACAATAACACCATCGATTTCGAAGGATTCATCGATGACTCATCTACCTCATCCTCAATTATTGAAACTCTCCAGAATGAAGTCAATGAGCTGAAAGAAGAATTAACACAAACCAAGAAACGTCTTGAATCCGCCACTACCACCAATGAAGCGCTGAATGAAGCACATGATGAAAAGCACAAAGAATTGGAACAACTTAACCAAGATATGGATAAGTTTTCCGATATCATCATGTTGTGCATGCAACAATTACGAGAGCGCAATGCTCTCCTTGTATCTGAAAATGAAGAGTTAAAGTCTTCCACTGAGGATATGAGAGTGAGAATGAACTTTTTGACCAAGTGTACGGAAGCATTGAATGATGCACATGATCGAAAGAATGAGGAGTATGAGGAATTGAAGCGGGAGATGGATACGTTTGCGGAGACTTTTGCAGCGCAGCATGATAACATGCAGGAGTTGGAGGGGAGGCTGCGCAATGTCATGGCTGAGAATGAGGAGTTGAAGTGTTCGAAGGAGGATTTGGGATTGAGAGTGAAGAAGAGTGGTAAGAGTTCTCGAAGAAGAAGGGGTAGGATGGAGCGGATTGAGGAAACATCTGATGACGAAGATAATAAGACAGGTTGATGTTAACCAAACTGTAAATGTATGTTATGTAACTGGTGTATTCAAATCGAGGTTTTACTCCTCCTAAACTTGGTTGTACAACAATCAAATATTACCTAGTAACAAATATTTCACGATGAATTATCCTATTGACACTTGGTTCCTGCTCACCAAGATTGAAGCACTGAAGTCGTATCAACAGGAGCAGGTGGATCGACGGGGTTGACACCAAAATTGACCTGCCAAAAGTCAGAGTCGGAGTATTTGGCATCAAGGAGCTGGGTAGATGACTCCTTCTCAGGCAATCCAAGTCTGCCCTCAAAGAGTGTCAGCTTCTCTTTCTCGTTATAGATAAAGAATTTGAATGGATGGTCAAGCTTCATTAAAATGGGAGGATCAGTGGGGGGGAGAGCACTCGTCATCATTTTCACTACCGTCGTGGCAGCTGCCTCGACTCCCTTCTCGTCCACTGCAATGGAAGTCTTCTGAATAACCGAGGAAATGGAGAGACAGCTGAAGTCTAATCCACATAATGACTCGCCTCCCGTAAAGAGTGATTCCAAGCCAAGTGCAATCAGTGCTTCCTTCAGGTCTTTCTCATACTTGGATTTAAAGTTGAACTTTGGCAGCGACAATGCAACTCGTGTCGATTCCAATTTATCATACGCACCAATCACATCTGTAGTATTTACTGCCCCAGCTCCATCCGCCAATGGTAGTACAAATAGCATCGACATGCTGGACTCTGCCAGAGGTAAGCTGATAGTCTGGTATCCCTTCAAAGCATCATGTGAATAGTGAAAGAATTTCACTGTCGACATGAAGTGAGCATCGGACACATTCTTTGACCGAGATGGTGAAGCGTAAAAAGCGTCCACCTTCGTATTTTCTGCACGAAATAGCGTAGGATCTGACCACTTTGCCTTGAGATAGATGGAGTTGATAGCAAGCAAAGCCGGAGTGAGAGGTTTTCCTTGTGGAACAATCGAGTCAATGAGACCATTTGTAGACTTGTTCACCCACTCGTTGACACGTTTGGATGAGTCTGGAGATTCAAAATCAGCTTGCATGGCATATTCTCCTACGATCTCTTCGTAATCTTTATTGAGCGTCTCAGATTTGTCTAACCAAACGCTGTTGGCGAATTTGAGAAGAGGTGCCTCATACACGCAGGTCCCATCGTAGTCAGACTTGAGGCACGTACCATTGGCACTCTTCAACATACGTTCTGAGGTTTCTTGCCACACGAGTTGCATGTTCGAGCCATCGGGATACCCAAATGTATTCCTCATTGCTGCGATGCCATCATTTGTGGCGCCTGGGTAGAGTAAGGAGAAGACCATGGAAACACTTAGTGAAGAAGTGCACTCGTTTGGCTTCGAGTAGAGACTCGTAGTGAGCTCATCGGCAAATTTCTGTTGATCGGCCGGATCCATTTTATTCTTCTTGTCTGTAATTGGTATCACGGTAAACGGAGGGGTAGATGGAGATGACAAAAGATTAGTAAGATGCATCATCATCAAATCTATGTATTGAGCAAACACGGGTGTGAGCTACTCACCACTGTCTTGACATTTCTCGGTCTTGGTCCAACCGTTGGGTGGTTTGACGTCGCTTTTACTTCCTGTCCAAACAGCTTCAGAGGTATTGCCCGTCTTCTCATCGTAGCATTTGTAGAGTGTGCTCCTCGGCATCCCATAAAGGCCATGAGGGTTCTTGTATAGCAGACAGCTGCCAGGTGCGCAATATGCATCGTCTTCATACCCTTGAAGCACTACACGTCCTCTGACGATTCCGAAAGAGGATGATAGTAGGAGGAGGGTAGCAGCAGATATCTTCATTTTCATTTATGATTTGTGTTTGTGGGTGTTTGTTTTATGAGCTCACGAGTACGAGGATGCAAACAATTGCTTGCCGTGCGCTCCTGTAGGATTGCTCCAGTTCTGAAAACACAGGTGGCACGGTTTTGCTTTGATGATTCCCTCGTAGAGCATGAAAAACACAGGTCCTTACAATAACCGAAGCTCTGAGAGCCTGACGCGTGGCTCAATACACAGTGCTAGCGGTTATGGTATAACGAGTTCGAGGTGTGTTTTGTTTTTGTTAGGTTTTGATCCGTGGGGCTAAGTACCGATTCAAACGGTATGTGGTATTCAGGTCGTCCGTGGTGCTTCATCTTTTCATTCCACGCTCGAACCATGCCATACTAGAGGAACACTCGAACTTATGTCAGCTAGCTTACTGCTATCAATCTCTTAGTAATGTATGTAGCAGGGGGTTTAGAACTTTGACCCTAGACTGGGATTTGGAGGAGGATAGCCAAATTGGGGATAGTTTCGACCCACAGCTATTTGGTAAGCATAGGTTTCATTGGGCATCCTAAACAATTTCGGTCCTATGCTGAAAGAGACTCAGCAGATACATATAATTATCTGCAAAGGAGTAAATGTACATAATTGGGTTGAGCTATCTTGCATACTATGATAAGCATAGATGTAAAGAGGAGAAAGCAAAGTGTCCTCCACGATAATAAAACGCGGTGCCAAGCTAATGAATCAAACACCAATTCCTAAAGCGCAACGAGCAAGCTCATTACAATCCCATTGCAGGCCATGAATCCAAGAACGCAAACTCTCTGTAATCAATCAGCAGCTCATCTCCCTTCTTGATATCTCTGTAAGCATAGTAGTCCATATCGCATCGAGTCGCATCCGGCAATCCGCACTGCACGTTGGGAGGGTCCCAACCCTTCACATTGTCTCGCCCTTCATTCAACAGGGAGCCGCTGTCTAAATCCATAACAACTTTCATTGGTCCACCATCATACAAATCTTGCACCCACGACCACACGTGCATATCGCAAGTGATGCTAGGATCGCGCTCGTTGACAGCAAAGAGCAGCTTCCTCCAAGTATGACCATAATTGAACACAATCGTATTATTGGTGGCCTTGAACACCATCTCCCCCGCCTTGATGTCTCTGACAGCTTGCAGACCACGTCCCTTCTCACCAGACTGAAAAGGAATGGCATTTTGAGATAGATCCATGTAGTCCTTGGAGAATTGGAAGGCTCGAACCTTCGTGAAGGGGCCATCCTTCTTATCCTCTTCGATGAATTCATGATATAAATCCCACACATCATACCATTGTTGATCAGTCCAAAGCGGACGAGGTGAGGCGAACGCCTTTTCACAACCAAAGAAGTCATGAAGATCCCAGTAAGAGAACCGAGCCCACATCTCTGGATCTAGATGTCTTCGCCGCGCGGCCTCAATCCGGATGTCCTCGTCGTCAGATTTAAGATCAGCCTTGATGTCTTCGGGTAAGTCTTCATCAGCAATGAAAAATCTTGGCCTGCTTTCATTTGAGAGGCCGTATCCATCGTCATCATCTTCGTCGTCACCAGAATCGTCACTATCTTCTTTTTTATTATTCCCCGATTTTACCCAATAATTCTTCCGCCTCTCCTTTTCTTCCTCAACAACATCATCAATATCTCTCTCCAACCACTCTCCCGCTATATCATAAAACACCAAAAATTGTTCATAATTCATGACACCCTTTACAACATCCTCCCCCAACGCTTTCTTCCACAATTTATGAAATTCTTTATCTGACAAGTCTTCTGATAAGGCCGACCAATTGTATAGTCTATTATATGGTATCTCTTTTTTAAACAAGCGTTTGGTTAATGCCTTGAAATCAACCTTGGCCATTACTAAATTGTCCAACAGATCATTAAAGGCGACAAATTGAGATAATGTCATTTCACCCTCTTGAGTCAGTCCTGTAGCTTTACGCCATAACATGAGGAATTCGCCATCCTCTAATTTAGCAACGATAGGAACTATATCTTCCCATTGCTCGAGTTGTCCATAAGTAATTGTTGTGCTTCCTTCGCCATTTTGTTCCGTTAATTCCTCAAAGGATTCTTCGTACTCTTCGAGCAAATCCTGTTGTTCAATCTCTTTGTTAATTTTGTCCAGTGCCGTATTGACAGCTGCTGAGCCAAATTCTGCATATAATGCCGCAGAAGGAGAGGATGTAACATCTCCATTGGCATCAATCTCAACGGAATCAATGGCAGCGCCGTCATTGCCCACTTTGATGGCACGTTGCAAAATTTCATCGGAGTGGGCGGCGTAGTTTTCTAGTGCCGCTTGAATTTTTGACTCATAGTCATCAGGTGCAGCGGCAGCTGATGTGCCACAGGCTACTAGTAGAGCGAGGGATGATAGTAGCAGTGTCCTCTTCATCATCATCGTTTGTTTTTGTGCTCTACTCGTCTATTCATTTGGCCGTTGGAAGTGCTCTTTTGAGTGTGTGTGTGTCGCTCAATTTTTTTATGTGCATCATTTATTGCCTTCTGGATTTTGGGATTTTGGCGCCATCTCGCTCTATCTACAATAGTGTCGCTGCATGCCTCGTGGATGAAATGGCAGCTCTTGTTGGATGGAGTAATTGTGCATTTATGCCTGCAAGAGCACTCGATAATAGTGAGGAGTAGTCATCGGTGGCAACTATGTGGTGAAAGATTCCTCGTACTCGTACATACTTTAGTCCACAGCCGCGCGCGTCACTTGGGACATACGAAACAATCCCACCGAAGCAGGCAGGTTAGGTCCCTACTTATTAGGCTTGGTCTTGTGTACTTGCATGCATTATGAAGATGATGACGAAGGAAGAAGCACCGCCACCATTGCAGATCATCCTGCTGCAAATAGAAGATATTCATTCACTAACTCCAGATGAACTGACAGCTGTTTATTTGTAGGATGATCAGAGATGCCGAGTTGTAACATGCATGTATCAGTGTCACATATACTTGCCTGCATTATGAAGATGACGAAGGAAGAAGCACCGCCACCATTGCAGATCATCCTGCTGCAAATAAATTCATTCACTCCAGACAGCTACAATATTGTACTTGGAAAGTGCAGAAGGCCATCGATTGATCAGGATGGTTACTGTAACAAGTGTCACACGTTATCATAAAGCTCACAACTCACAAACTGATGTCACAACGGGGTCACAATCACAAAACGACAAAATACAGGGTCATTCTCAAGCTTCAATTCAATGGTGGATTGAATGAAGGTGGAGACTGAATAGTTAGCCACGCAAAGCTATCCACAGCCAGCGTACACTCATCAGTTCATCAGCTGTGGCGGTAGACGTGTAGAAGTAAGTCTTGAGAGCCATGGAATTCCTAGCCGAGAGCATCGGCCTACTGGACATGGATGGTAGCAGCGTCGGAAACGTCACTCCCAAAAACAAACCAGCCCACAACATCAGCGCTGCCGCCAACAATACTTCTTTTTCCAGCATTAATAGTATTGATGGAGAGCGGCGGCAAAATAATCAAGACAGTGGGCTAAAGAAGTCACCTCCTCGACATGCAGAATGTGATTGCTGTTCCAAAAAGACGTTTAATTTGGCCCTTGAAAATTTATCTGATAGGGAGAGCTGTTGTCGATGTGACTGTCAGCGAAATGATGGTCAAATAATAGATGATGCTGATGAATTTGTAGACTTTTCTGATGAGGGAACTGAATCAATTTTTGATGATGATGGCGATGCTGTACATTCTGATGAATCAATATTATGCAATGAAGAAGAATTTATTGCCATCGAATCAAAATCTCCATCACCATCAAATAATCATAACATCAACAACAACACGGATAGCACACAATTAACAAGGCTGGTAACACAACGAATAGATGCACGAACCAACTTCAATTGTTTCACGGGGAATGTTGACGCTGTCACTGGTGAACTAATACACGGAATATTAGTATATCGAATTACGGGGGAGGTGTATGAAGGGCCGTTTGTGAGTGGTCCAAGACAGAATCAGAATCAATCACAACTTGCTCAGGATTACATCAATTTTGAAAACGGCAGCGTTGACACTGCTTCAGCGGCACAGTTTGAAACTGTCTCACTGCGTCATGGATCCAACGCCACCTCCCATTATCCGAATGGGATGACGTTCACTGGAACGTATGAATTAGATCATCCCAAGTTTGGTAAATGGATCATGAAGGACAATGATGGCATTGAAGAGTGGATGTATGAGGGTCCCTTGATCGTAGCTGCAATGATGGATGACACATCATCACTACTACCCTCCTGTAGTGTAGCATCAGCACTGAATAATACACCTCATCGTAGGAAATCACCAAGCACATCATCTGCCAACACAACTCCCATCAACTCTGCACCATCCTCAGGAAATATAACAACAGCTTCACTCTCCACCAATAGAGTGATTGGTACATCGAATCCATTACCTGGATCAGTATTGTTTCATGGAAATGGTACATTTGTACGCTACTCGGATGGAATGACGTACAAGGGTGAATTTGACCATGGGCTAGCAAATGGTGTGGGCAAAGAGATTATTCCCAATTTTGGAGGTGATGGGGAGAGTGTTTATCAAGGTGAATTTGTGAATGGCCTGAGGCATGGCGTTGGTACACTCATGGAGGATGTTGTCAATAATGATGATGACGATGACATGGACAATTTCAAAGAGGGAGATGAATACTGTGAGCAGTGCCATCGTATGCTTCTTGCAGCGGATGAAGAGTACGATGGCACAGAGAACGGACCCGACTTTGCTGCTGGCGGTAGCAATCAGCAAGATGAGGATCATCAACTAGACGACGAATATAATACAAGATATGATGATGATGAGATTACTACGGGAAGAAGTCAATCTGCTTCTTTGCTGTCACAACCAGTCTCTAAATCATGCAGCGCATGCGTTGGACGTACGTCATCCCCGAGACCAAGAAGGAAGCAACGCTACTCGTCTGGTGTATGGTGTGCCGGTCAGTTCGAAGTACAGGATGTCGTCGGTATAGTTTCTCACTCGTCTGATGGGAGAAAAGAGTTTGTGGAGGATAGTACACCTTCTGTCATGTCGGCTGGGACGACGTGGGATTTGCTGCCAGAAAAATGGCTGGGCTTGGGATGAGGCGAGGGCTGAAATAGTGTACATAAAGATTCCTGTTCCTCTTACATCATCTGCACACAGAGTCTCTCAAAAAGGGATGGAGTATGCCTTATCTAGTGACGCTGCCGTCCATTGCTTTCCTCCCTCCGGGCCTGATCTAGCCTGGAGTTTACTTTATTTCTCTACTTCCAAAACTAGATAAGCTATCTATTGCTATGTTCTCTGCGATCCCCATCTCAAACATATCGCTAAGTAAGTAACTAGAAGTTACCATAAGATCCAGACGTGTTTATGCTGCGATATACAAAAAAAGGGGTCCCAACAAGGAGAGAATGGTGCTCGTTTAGATGTCCCGCAGATGATTTTGCTTTTGAGACAATGAAACTGAGACAGAGAAATCAACGCTTTGAAATTAAGGTTAAGGTTATTGCAAATAGCCAGGTAGTTCTACCTCAGAAAATTGAACAGCATCGCCACCATTCCTCGAATCAGGAAACTGAACTTTGTAATGCAGGAAGGCGGCGGTATTCTCTTCAAAAGTGACCTCAGTGTACGAACGGCGACTGTCACCACTTTCGTAAGTCGAGGCGATAGGTAACCTGCGTGCATTTCGTGCAGGATTGCTTGTCACATAGCGCCAAGGTAAATCGCCCTCAGAAATCATAACCCACTCACTAGTCTCGTCCACGCGTCCTGAAACAATGTAAGTCACAACTGTGTATTTGGTAAATGATGTATGGCGTGATGAAAAGAAGAAGAAGCAAGGTGGTGAGTCTGACAGCTTATAGCGCACAAAATAGATGAGAAATACGATACAAGAAACTCCCCCACTCACCATCGCAGTTAGGGCAATTGTTGTGAGCATAAACACGAAGCTTTTTTGCAATACTCATTTGCCCATGAGCCGGGTAAACAATGAGGCCAGAAGTTTCAGCTTCAGCAGTAGAATCCCTGGTGCAGTAGAACTTTCCAGTTGTCGTGTCAACCGCCCGCTTATTAACTCTCGAGTCTGATGTAGTGCATCCAACGTCATATACACCAGAATCCGTCGAGAAGATGGTGTTAACGGCTGTTCCTGCTACTGGAGCATGAGTGGGTGGTAGAGTTGCTTCACTAGTTGGATTCGGTGTAGGTAGCGGGGTTGGCTGTGAATGTGGGTAATAAGTACAATCACAAAGAAGCAAACAAATTGGTTAGTACAATTGAGTCCCGCAACTGCAACGCATCATTAGATTGATGTTGTCATAAAACTCACTGAATTGGTTGGACTAACTGTTGGCATTTGAGTAGGCGCTTCTGGCAAGAGAACTCCAGGTAGTTCTACCTCAGAAAATTGAAGAGCGTCGCCGCCATTCCTCGAATCAGGAAACTGAACTTTGTAATGCAGGAAGGCGGCGGTATTCTCTTCAAAAGTGACCTCAGTGTACTCACGGCGACTGTCACCACTTTCGTAAGTCGAGGCGATCCCTAAGCCGCGTGCATTTCGTGCAGGATTGCTTGTCACATAGCGCCAAGGTAAATCGCCCTCAGAAATCATAACCCACTCACTAGTCTCGTCCACGCGTCCTGAAACAATGTAAGTCACAACTGTGTAAATGGTAAATGATGTATGGCGTGATGAAAAGAAGAAGAAGCAAGGTGGTGAGTCTGACAGCTTATAGCGCACAAAATAGATGAGAAATACGATACACGAAACTCCCCCACTCACCATCGCAGTTGGGGCAATTGTTGTGAGCATAAACACGAAGCTTTTTTGCAATACTCAATCGTTCAAGGGCCGGGTAAACAATGAGGCCAGAAGTTTCGGCAGTGGAATCCCTGTTGCAGTAGAACTTTTCAGTTGTCGTATCAAACGCCCTCTGATTGCCACCACCACTGGCGCATCCAACGCTAGAGGCTGTGGAATCCGTCGAGAAGATGGTGTTGACATACTCGCCAGATGTAGGGGGCCCAGTTGTAGGCGATGAAGTTGGCAGAGGGGAAGGTGGGTTGGTTGGCTGGAATGGATGAAAAGAAAGGGATAAGATAGTTAGAGCAAAGTACATCGAACTAGTGAAATACTTTGACGAGATTAAAAGAACTCACTTGGTTTGTTGGCAGGGGAGTGGGAGCGTTTGATGGTAGAGGAGTTGGGGCTTTTGATGGCAAAGTTGTGGGAGAGGGGGTTGGAATATTCGTTGGTAATGCCGTAGGAAGAAGCGTTGGTAGATGAGTTGGCTCAGAACTTGGTGGCGGCGTTGAGGTTACTGGAGCACTTGTCGGAGGAGATGATGGATTGGAAGTAGGCAAATTTGTAGGAGTCGTTGTGGGTAAAGGAGTTGGCTCGGAACTTGGTGGCGGCGTTGATGGAGCGCTTGTCGGAGGAGATGATGGATTGGAGGTAGGCAAATTAGTTGGATTCGACGTGGGTAGAGGAGTTGGCTCAGAACTTGGCGGCGGCGTTGAGGTTACTGGAGCATTTGTCGGTTGAGGTGTTGTAGCCTGAGTGGGTGGCGTTGTTCCTTCTGGCAAGAGAACTCCAGGTAGTTCTACCTCAGAAAATTGAAGAGCGTCGCCGCCATTCCTCGAATCAGGAAACTGAACTTTGTAATGCAGGAAGGCGGCGGTATTCTCTTCAAAAGTGACCTCAGTGTACTCACGGCGACTATCACCACTTTCGTAAGTCGAGGCGATCCCTAAGCCGCGTGCATTTCGTGCAGGATTGCTTGTCACATAGCGCCAAGGTAAATCGCCCTCAGAAATCATAACCCACTCACTAGTCTCGTCCACGCGTCCTGAAACAATGTAAGTCACAACTGTGTAAATGGTAAATGATGTATGGCGTGATGAAAAGAAGAAGAAGCAAGGTGGTGAGTCTGACAGCTTAGAGCGCAAAAATAGATGAGAAATACGATACACGAAACTCTCCCACTCACCATCGCAGTTGGGGCAATTGTTGTGAGCATAAACACGAAGCTTTTTTGCAATACTCAATCGTTCAAGGGCCGGGTAAACAATGAGGCCAGAAGTTTCGGCAGTGGAATCCCTGTTGCAGTAGAACTTTTCAGTTGTCGTATCAAACGCCCTCTGATTGCCACCACCACTGGCGCATCCAACGCTAGAGGCTGTGGAATCCGTCGAGAAGATGGTGTTGACATACTCGCCAGATGTAGGGGGCCCAGTTGTAGGCGATGAAGTTGGCAGAGGGGAAGGTGGGTTGGTTGGCTGGAATGGATGAATGGAAAGGGATAAGATAGTTAGAGCAAAGTACATCGAACTAGAGTAGGGAAATTGACGAGATTAAAAGAACTCACTTGGTTTGTTGGCAGGGGAGTGGGAGGCGGAGATGGCTGGTTTGTTGGCGGAGCGGACGGAACAGGAGTAGGCAGCGGAGTTGGCAAGGGTGTGGGAGGAGCTGATGGCTGAAGAGTTGGGGGATCAGTTGGCTGTGCCGTCGTGGGAGGCGAAGATGGCTGAGGAGAGGGTGGTGTTGTTGGCACCGCAGGAGTTGGTAGTGGTGTTGGCAAAGGAGTGGGAGGTGCTGATGGTTGGTTGGTTGGCTGCATATGCGTTAGGAGAAAAGGAGCATTTTTGTGAGAACAGAGTTAGTGGAAAGAGAAATGAGCCTGTCTTCGGAAAGCCTTACCTGGGGAGTCGGCAAATTTGTGGGCACGGGCATTGTTGGCTGGTTGGTCGGTTGAGGATTGGTTGCAGTCAAAAAATCCATCCGATCAAGATTTGGCCCACCTTCACTTGTGGACGCAGTAATCTTTATGACATTATTTCCAGGCAAACACGTCGTCTCGACATAGTCATATTCCCATGCATCCCACGAATCAGTTGTAGAGAAAGTCACCGTTCCAACGTTAACTCCATTCACCTTCAAAGTGCAAGACCTACTTAGGCTAGAACCTACTGAATAACGGAATCCGAAGGTGCATGCACCTCCTGCCCCTCCGTCGACAGTGTCGAACTCAACCCACGAACTTTTACCGCCCATGTTTGCGTAACCCTCACCAGTCCATCCAGAGTTGCCAGTGCTGACCTTTCCTGAAGAATCCCAAGATTGATCTTCGGCTTGGTAAATAGTGCGAGGAGCTTGCGTTGGCGCTGAGGTTAGTGGAGCTGTTGGCGGCCAGGTGACTGTGATGGGAGAGGGTGTTGGAGGGTAAGTGACTTCAGCACACTCATTGCAAGTGCAGGCTCCATCAACAAATAGATCAGAGTCGTAAAACAAATCGTCGCACTTGCTGAAACTCTTGCGGTTTGGTAAAGCAAAATCGAGATCTTCGTCCAATTGCAAGCCCATCCAGTTACCTAACCCATTCCAAACTGCATCCCACGGGGTGGTTGGAATGAATCTGCCGCGACCGATCCACTTGGGATGCTCTGGGGTCAATGGATAAGGATAGGTTCCCAGGATTTGCCCTCCATTTACTTTGCCACCTAGCAAGAAATAGTTACCGCCCCAGGCATGATCCGAACCGCCGTTGGAGTTGGGGTTGAGTGAGCGCCCAAAGTCACTGCCCATAACAATGGCTGTGCTATCCCATAGATCTAGATCCTTCAACGTTTGGACAAATTTGCTTATCGCATTGTTGGCTTCGCCGAACAATTCACCAATTTTGTTTCCACCGTGTCCGTCATAGCTTCCCCTCTGCTTCACAATGAACACTTCCCGATTGACCTTTCTGTACTGTCTCGACTTCATGAATTCTGCAGTAGATTTTAACTGAGAACTCAAGTCACTACCACCATAGTTCTCATTATTAGTACCAGGCAGTTCCGATATTTCTTGCAATTGCTCGTTTTCGAAAACGCTTGAAGCAAACCTTGAAGACCAAGTTTCGCTCATGACACTGTTGCTCACATCTCCAACGCCATTGAGCGTCTTGAGTATCTCGAAAAGGCCGTCAATTGTTGGGTTCTGATCGAACTGCCTCGGTGAACTGCCTACTGACCAAATTGGATTGTTGTACTGTTGGTCACCTTGCAGCATTTTTCCACCAGCGCCTACCTTGTTGGCAGACGTATGAAAGCCATTCCTTTTAAGCATGTCAAGCATACGACCGGCCACTCCTGTTCCTGCGTTTTGCTCGTAGGGATCGACAGTGTAGAGTTCGTGAACCATAGTGTTGTGTGCAAACAGTTGAAAGCTTGTATCCCTTGTCCAATCGTCGTGCCTTGATGTGTGTTTACTAAGGACCCCAGTGTTTGCGAAGAAAAGGGCTTGCTTCTCATTGTACAGCTGCGCAAGGATGTCAAAATCGTTATTCACTCCAAACCCACGGCAGTTTTGATTGATTGGATCCACGATAGCTGTCAGGTTGGAAACGGGTAAGGCTTTAAGGCCACGAGCCTCTACATACTCAGCATACTGATCACCTACTTGACACTGGCCCATAGGAACAAGCAAATTAAACGAGTCCACTCCTCCGAGCAAAACTACAACTACAATGGCTTTGTAGGGCGCCGCTGGAGCTGTTTCATAACCAGTCAACTGCCTCACACTACCTTGCTTGCGAGCAATATTCGTTGCATGGAATTCAGGGGAGCCAATAATGAGTTCCTGGGCCACTCTGATTGCCTTAGCAACATCGCCAGTTGACAACTCGGCCTGAACAAGAGGTTTGATGATCTCACGATTAGATGCTCCCAATCTACCCGAAGTCAGAAGAAGACTGATTTCATCCAAGATGCCATCAACGGCATCCGTCTGCGATGGCCAGTATGTGGGACGCGCCGGGGAAAGGCTTGTGTCACCTTCTTCTGATGCACAAGAGAAAGGACCTCGTCCTCTGTAGGCTGAAAATGAATACGAAACGCAGTCGGTGACGCCAAATTTGACAGTGTTATACATGGCTTCAAGCAAGTTGATCACGTTGCCACCGTCAAGCACCATAGATTCCGGAGATACAACGCCTGCAGATTGAATAGCACCTACGCTTGGGGCATACTCTGGTAAAAAGAATGAGAAGACGCTTGGGCTTTCGTAGGAACCTTGGCCAATCATACTTTCTGTCGAAAGTAACGTAGGCATGTGCAGCGGCAGTTTATACTGAATACCCATAGACCGAAAGAACGCAATCACTTTAACGAGTGGCTCTCTGAGTTGTCCGAAGACTGGATCTGCATCAAGGACAACTTGACGGCTCTCGTCGTCAAGGAGAATGGCAGCAACTAGTGCCCCTAGATCACCATACTCGCCAGTGCCAATTTGGCCGTACAATCCTTCGCTGTATGCAGTTGCTACGCGCTCGATGAACCTCGGAGAAGGATTACTGATACCGAAACGTTGAATTAACCGCATGGCTAGGAAAGGTGGGTGCGAAGGGTGATAGAAGAGAGAGTCAATGACTTCTGACGTCTCATGGTACACTTAAAGAAAAATGTGAAGGAGAAGAAGATGTAAGCAAGTGGATATGTTGATATCAAAAGATTTCCACGGAACAAACTTACTATCACGAGATTCAGGGTCACTAAGGCTATTGAAGTGCACAGGGTTGCGGAAGGAGAAGCCACTGCCAGCAATTGATACTGTTGATTTGGAGTTCTTGACGAAAAACACTTTGCTTTTGCGCTCAAATGAGAAAATTGTATCGACTGAGAGATTGGAGCAGTCTCCACCAGCAGTGGTGAAAACAGTCAAACCTGAAATGCCACAGTCGCCCAATTCACTATAAAGTCCATCGTCAAAAGAGTTTGGGTCAACCGCGCCTAAGTGAAGAGCATCCGTTACTTCTTCAAGCGATAGAATCTCTGCTGCTGATAAAAAGACAATGTTTTCCGTGACTTCTGTGCTGCAGATGCATGAATCTTCGTGAATGTGACAGGATGGTATCGCGAGACAGTCATTCAGGCTTCCGGGATGCAAGCCACCGTCCCATTGAGCTTGGAAGAAATTCAGCGTGTCTTGGCGTACCACAGACTCAGCTTGGACGTTGCCTGAATTGTCAGCCTGTGGATCATGCACAATAGCAATGTCACCAGAGTCAAGTGCGACCTTGACCTGGACATTGCAGTACGCATTAGACCAAGATCTAAAGTGAGCATTCTTGACACCGTCTGCACAGGGACCGCCTCGAGGTTCTTTCAATCCAGAAGGATGGCATTGCATCATGCCCTCCGCCAGACAAATTTCCTCTGCAGAAGAATATGTGACCCTCTCTCCCTGATAATGGCTGCAGGAGAAAGATTGCGTTAGGACATCACAGGAAGATTAACGGTGCTACAACGAATACCAAGCATAACTTACCAATAAATTTTTCCTGCACCAGTAAGAGAGGAACAACACATGGGTGTGGCTGTAGGAAGTGCTGGATTGCCGCATATTGCCTCTTCCATTAACATGTCACCCCAAATTTGCCCTTTCAACAGTAAAGCGATGTATAGAAAATGATTAGTATAATATGATTGTTTGTTCAACCCACATGTAAAGAGAAATCTCGGTACTTACCTTTGGATTGTTTCTTCCCTCCTTCGTAGAATGCCAACTCGACACAGGGTGGACGAATATACTCATAATAAATTGGCTTTTCCAACCCAATTTTGACTTCCACGGTACGGATGGTGTCAACTTCATACTCAGCGCCCATCTTGGCTATCTCGTTATAAATCAGATTCTCTTCAATAACAACCTTTGTTGGTAGAGTACACGTCCCACTGACATCGGCGGCACAAAGCTTGACATAAAGAGGAGACGAGGGCAACACCTCCAACCGAGCAAAGTCAGGATTTTCTCTCCAATTTGCTGCGTCATTTTGCCGCTGAGGGTTTGGTTTGGAACCCAACGCCATGTATACGGCTCCTTTCGCAAGAAAATGCTTTGGTGGAAGGTCCTCGCACAGAGCTACTTTATCACCGATGTATCCTCCCATCAAGTCAGTCTTTGGAAAGAGATCACGATAATCAGGATCAATTTCCATGGGATCGATGACCTTGTCAGTCCATTGCCTCTCCGCTGTTGAAACACCTGCAATAAAGAAATAATCCTGCGTGTCAGTTCAAGATGCAGTAACAACAGGGCTCTCAACAAAAAAGATTCGACCTACCTCCCCTCTCTGATGGCCGTTCAAACCCTGTCCACGCCCGCGAATAGGAGACAATGTCAGCAATATTGTACGTCTGCTCAGGCTTTCCTTCCTCGTCCATGACTGTGGAGCCATCCATATTTAGCTTGAACAACCCGATGGAGAAGAGTTGCATGATTTCACGAGCAAAATTTTCGTCTGGGAAATTTGCCTTGCCCTGTCTCGACGGAAAGATTGAGATTGATGAGGCTGCTTGCGTTCTACAACTTCAAAAGAAAGAAATACTGTATATGATGTAAACTCCTTACCTCTTCATCAATGTTGGCTTGAAGTGATTTGTTTCCAGTGAAGCTCAACCAACCTCCCATTATGTTATTGAAAGAAAAAGCTCCCATCAATTGACGATAATTCCCGAACGCGTGATTGACAAAGATATCGTAAAAAGCGATGTAATGTTCTGTTTCCTCATTAAAGACCATTCCTGAGCCTGGAAGTCCAACAGCAACAATCTGCGACAAAGACCAAGCCATCTTTTGGCGGAGCTCGTCTGCGCCGTGCATTGCCAGATAGGCCCAAGTAACATGTCTCTGCGTAGAGAGCTGCCAGATGGAACTGCTTCTGGTTCCAGTTCCTTGAGGCTTCGAAACATCGAAGCCATTGTCGCCCTCAAATGGCTATTCATTGCACGAAGAAGCGGAAAACAATCAGTATTAGAAAGATACAAAAGCTTCTTCCACAAAAACTAACAAATTGTCATCTAGTGATACTTACATCACTTGCAACTTCATCAGGAGAGCCACACATGAGAACGGCTCCACTAGCGGCGTTGAACTCGTACGTGGCAAAAGCACTTTGAACCTCATCTGTGTTGATGGGATGAGAGCCTCCATCTTGGATATGATCATCCAACTTTCCAATTTCAGTGTATATGCTTGGATTGGCCTCGATAGTGTCATAGAGGAAGGAAGTTGACATGGAGACTTTGTCGCCAGTTACAGTGTACTGGCTAGCATCCGCATCAGTGAGATCAAACACGGTTAGTTCCGAGCGGTGCACATGATGCCAGCATGAACCATCTCCCGCCTGCACTTTGCCAAGATAGGACTTGGATGTATCAGCCGAATCGCATTTACGCTTGGACCTCCTCACTTCAGCCACTTTCGGATTGTAAGTACCACTGATATCTCTTCTGTCTATCAAATCTCCAAAAGTGTCTTGAGTCATCTCTCCAATGCCTGCTACATTCTCACAGCCTAAGGTCAAGGTCAAAAGTAAGCGAAGTTAGCAGATTATTAAGTCAATGTCAATGGTAAACACATGCAAAAAGTTGGCGATACTCACTTGTGTCTGCTTCATCCTTAACCCATCGAGATGTCGAACTGGAGCAAGGAGATTTTTCATCAGTAATGACTAGTCCAGACACGGGATACAACTTCCTCCCAGTCAAAGCTCGAATTCCAGCCAAGTTTGGCATATCAATAACAACGACTTTATCCGGCCTTGTGTTGGGTTCGCACGAGGTACTGAGGTAAGACATCTGGCAATGATCCTCATTAAACAAGTTCCTCCTGGCATTCTGACATTTCACCTGAGTTCCCGCGACCAAGTCTGCAGTATCAATCACCATTTGTCCTCCTCCATCCATCAGAGGGTTCTCGACAGTGTTTTCGTAGAATGAGAAGTGAGGATCGTAGGCGAAGACATGCTCTTCTAACGTAGCAGGGTCAATACTGCGTCCGAACACCGTGGGAAAGACTCCATCGGGAGCTCCGACGCCATTATGGGGAATAGGTTGACGGAAGTTGGGAAAGTTATTGCATTGGTCGGAATCTTCAAGGTCAGTAGTGTTTAGCAGCGCAGCCTCATTCTCATGAATCCAAGTGCTAAACATGGGGTATTCCGCAGGGCTCTCGATAGAGGGTAGATCTTGTGAGCCATACGCGGGAAGATCGACAACATCATAGGGTAGAATAGATGCATCACCCTCTGCTCCCTGCACATTCACAGCTGGGTTCTGAATGTTGTGGTCTCCAACTTGAATCACGCAGCCTACACAATCCGACATCCATGATCCCCCGTTCGTCCACTTGATTTTCTGACGCTCTCCAAGGGGAAAGGTCGACCCATTAGTAGTCACAGGTGGTCCTTCGGTAACCGTACGGAAGTTACCATCCACTCTCCACACATAACCCACTCCAGGAACGAGATCCACTTGGAGGTACTTCAGAGTACTAGTTTTACGGTTATCAATTTGATCACGTGATGTGAGGGCATACTTTCGCCAACGACTGAACTTCTCACAGGGGAAGGAACCCACTGCTCCTACATTGTAAGCATATTCAAGCTTGGGGTTGGTACGTTTGCGGAAGAATTGACGATGACTTGATTTGGGGACAACATTGATTTGCTCTTCAACCCAGGATTCAAAGTCATTTGAGGTAGAAACCATGGCGTTGATACCATTGAGATCGGGACCAAATGTAGCCTACACGTGAATACGAAACAGCATGTGGTGGGGGGTAGAATGAAAAAAAGAGGAAAGTAATGGCAAAATGAGTATTTGATTATTCAATCATGGGGAAAACAAACATTGAACGATTGTAACTCACCTGCTCCAAAAATCGTGCCGCCTCCTCATGTGCAGAAAGCTCATGCACATAGCTCTCCAACGCATATACCTCCCCCTCACGCAAAGGCGGGACGGTGATATCACAGGTCTCGGCGTCTTCAGAACCTGGGCAATCGACGGAGACTCCACTACCAGTCTTAGCAAATAACCCAGGGCTTTTCTCCCACTCCCCCCTGGCGGCGTAGGAACGTGCGACGGGGGCACGCTTCGTCCCATCCGATGCATTCTGACGTAGAAGGATGCACAATCCATTTGGGCTGGAGATGATTGGGACGGATATGGTAGTTGGTGCTACCACATTGGAGATGATGGTGGAAGGTGCCCCAGGTGCAGGGCAAGCGTAGGTGGCGGCCGAAGCGAACGTCGGGCCACCACCATGAAAGCCGCTCATCGCAACGATGAACGGAAGATGGACGAATTTCATACTGTTGTTGTTTGTTTGTTTTTGTTTGTTTGTTGTTGCTTGTTTGTTGTTGCAGCACAATTTTCTTCGACAAATGAAGGTGTGTGAGGCAAATTATGGTGCAGCTCTCCTCGTGAATATGCCAACGAACACTGCCGCTACTTATCTATTGTACCGGGGATAGTCTCCTCTTGTCTCTTCGTGAATCAGCGCTCGCTCTCGCGCATTCCCAACTCAGCAATGTCCCTCCTACGTGAGGAATTAGTATATTTTTTAGGCCTCCCGGCGACCAAAAAGACCGGGACCTTTTGCAGTACCGAAAGCACTTGTATCCTCTTATGTTTGAAGGTGTCGTAAATAACGAACCTCATTTTAAAAAGATGTGGTAAATCACGAACCTCCTTGAACGGCGGAATTCATATAGTATTACATATTAAAGATAGATTTGATTACCGTACTGAAACTCACTCCTTATGGATACAATACATACACTCTTTGCTTGTTTCATGAGGGGTTAAAGTGGGGATAAGCCCAGCGGATGATTCAATCAGCTTTCAGCTTGCTCACTCTTAGTCACTCTTGCTCACACCATGGGAACCCTCACACAGATCATTATGAGCGTTCATGGTACAAAGACTCAAGCACAAGCCTAAGCACATTCCTCTCCCGGAGGTAGTTCTGTGATTTGGTGCCATCAAGCCGTAAACCTCTAACTCTAATCAGTTTTGTAACTGGGTTAAGATCGTGGGCATCCAGGATCATACAATTACAATGTGAAAACTTGCGTGGTTGAGTGTGCAGAGTGCTATTTTAGATCTTGGGATATCTACGTGCACTTGATCGCAGTCGCAGTAGGAAGATGACGACTAACACCTGATGTGTCACATGAGGTTTTCTTGCTCGTGCTATCAAAAGTAACCCATAATGATGGCTCTCTGCCGTCAGCCACGATATTGCGTGGCTCGGAGTCGGAGGCTACAACTCTACTATTCCTGTGAACTTTTCTCACTCGGATCATCACTTTATATATATATATATATATATATATATATATATATACAAAGTTAATCGGATCATCACTTTAGCTTTATTTGATTTGACGAAGTTACGAAATAATATAAAGGCTGATCAGTGCTGTTAGGGAGAATGATACACTTTACTTGGCTAAAGAAGAGATATCTAAATACTCTCAGTTGATCTATCAAGAGATTGATTAAGAATTACTTTCATCGCAGTACACCTCTTGCTAACATTTACCTAGCAAGTGGAGAACGGTGATGCGGTATCGACTGGTGATGAATCTGTGACATGAGAGGAGCATGGCACTGATTGATATACTTAGTCAAAAGGAGCTTAGCAGTGTAATCATCATGCTGTTCATTCTGATGAATCAATATTATGTAATGAAGAAGAATTTATTGCCATTGAATCAAAATCTCCATCACCATCAAATAATCATAACATCAACAACAACACGGATAGCACACAATTAACAAGAGTGGTAACAGAACGAATAGATGCACGAACCAACTACAATTGCTTCACGGGGAATGTTGACGCTGTCACTGGTGAACTAATGCACGGAACATTAGTATATCGAATTACGGGGGAGGTGTATGAAGGGCCGTTTGTGAGTGTCCAAGACAGAATCAGAATCAATCACTACTTGCTCAGGAATACATCAATTTTGAAAACGACACTTCAGCGGCACAGTTTGAAACTGTCTCACTGCGTCATGGATCTAATGCCACCTCCCATTATCCGAATGGGATGACCTCCTCCCATTATCCGAATGGGATGACGTTCACTGGAACGTAGGAACAAGATCATCCCAAGTTTGGTAAATGGATCATGAAGGACAATGATGGCATTGAAGAGTGGATGTATGAGGGTCCCTTGATCGTGGCTGCAATGATGGATGACACATCATCACTACTACTACTACCCTCCTGTGTAGCATCATCAGCACTGAATAATACACCTCATCGTAGGAAATCACCAAGCACATCATCTGCCAACACAACTCCCATCAACTCTGCACCATCCTCAGGAAACATAACAACAGCTTCACTCTCCACCAATAGAGTGATTGGTACATCGAATCCATTACCTGGATCAGTATTGTTTCATGGAAATGGTACATTTGTACGCTACTCTGATGGAATGAGGTACAAGGGTGAATTTGACCATGGGCTAGCCAATGGTGTGGGCAAAGAGATTATTCCCAATTTTGGAGGTGATGGGGAGAGTGTTTATCAAGGTGAATTTGTGAATGGTTTGAGGCATGGAGTTGGTACACTCATGGAGGATGTTGTCAATCATGATGATGATGATGACATGGACAATTCCGAAGAGGGAGATGAATACTGTGAGCAGTGCCATCATATGCTTCTTGCAGCGGATGAAGAGTATGATGGCACAGAGAACGGACCCGACTTTGCTGCAATCAGCAAGATGAAGATCATCAACTAGACGACGAATACAATACAAGATATGATGATGATGAGATTACAACGGGAAGAAGTCAATCTGCTTCTTTGCTGTCACAACCAGTCTCTAAATCATGCAGCGCATGCGTTGGACGTACGTCATCCTCGAGACCGAGAAGGAAGCAACGCTACTCGTCTGGTGTATGGTGCGCCGGTCAGTTCGAAGTGCAGGATGTCGTCGGTATAGTTTCTCACTCGTCTGATGGGAGAAAGGAGTTTGTGGAGGGTGGAGTGTGGAGGATAGTACACCTTCTGTCATGTCGGCTGGGACGACGTGGGATTTGCTGCCAGAAAAATGGCTGGGCTTGGGATGAGGCGAGGGCTAAAATAGTGTACATAAAGACTCCTGTTCCTCTTACATCATCTGCACACAGAGTCTCTCAAAAAGGGATGGAGTATGCCTTATCTAGTCAACAGTTGCTTTCCTCCCTCCGGGCCTGATCTAGCCTGGAGTTTACTTTATTTCTACATTCTACTTCCAAAACTACGCTAAGCTATTTATTGCTATAAGTTCTCTGCGATCCCCATCTCAAACATATCGCTAAGTAAGTAACTAGAAGTTACCATAAGATCCAGACGTGTTTATGCTGCGCTATACCAAAAAGGGGTCCCAACAAGGAGAGAATGGTGCTCGTTTAGATGGAAGTTAAGGTTAAGGTTATTGCAAATAGCCAGGTAGTTCTACCTCAGAAAATTGAAGAGCGTCTCCACCATTCCTCGAATCAGGAAACTGAACTTTGTAATGCAGGAAGGCGGCGACATTCTCTTCAAAAGTGACCTCAGTGTACGAACGGCGACTATCGCCACTTTCGTAAGTCGAGGCGATCCCTAAGCCGCGTGCATTTCGTGCAGGATTGCTTGTCACATAGCGCCAAGGTAAATCGCCCTCAGAAATCATAACCCACTCACTAGTCTCGTCCACGCGTCCTGAAACAATGTAAGTCACAACTGTGTAAATGGTAAATGATGTATGGCGTGATGAAAAGAAGAAGAAGCAAGGTGGTGAGTCTGACAGCTTATAGCGCACAAAATAGATGAGAAATACGATACACGAAACTCCCCCACTCACCATCACAGTTGGGGCAATTGTTGTGAGCATAAACACGAAGCTTTTTTGCAATACTCATTTGCCCGTGAGCCGGGTAAACAATGAGGCCAGAAGTTTCAGCAGTAGAATCCCTGGTGCAGTAGAACTTTCCAGTTGTCGTGTCAACCGCCCGCTTATTAACTCTCGAGTCTGATGTAGTGCATCCAACGTCATATACACCAGAATCCGTCGAGAAGATGGTGTTAACGGCTGTTCCTGCTACTGGAGCATGAGTGGGTGGTAGAGTTGCTTCACTAGTTGGATTCGGTGTAGGTAGCGGGGTTGGCTGTGAATGTGGGTAATAAGTACAATCACAAAGAAGCAAACAAATTGGTTAGTACAATTGAGTCCCACAACTGCAACGCATCATTAGATTGATGTTGTCATAAAACTCACTGAATTGGTTGGACTAACTGTTGGCATTTGAGTTGGCGCTTCTGGCAAGAGAACTCCAGGTAGTTCTACCTCAGAAAATTGAAGAGCGTCGCCGCCATTCCTCGAATCAGGAAACTGAACTTTGTAATGCAGGAAGGCGGCGACATTCTCTTCAAAAGTGACCTCAGTGTACGAACGGCGACTATCGCCACTTTCGTAAGTCGAGGCGATCCCTAAGCCGCGTGCATTTCGTGCAGGATTGCTTGTCACATAGCGCCAAGGTAAATCGCCCTCAGAAATCATAACCCACTCACTAGTCTCGTCCACGCGTCCTGAAACAATGTAAGTCACAACTGTGTAAATGGTAAATGATGTATGGCGTGATGAAAAGAAGAAGAAGCAAGGTGGTGAGTCTGACAGCTTAGAGCGCACAAAATAGATGAGGAATACGATACACGAAACTCCCCCACTCACCATCACAGTTGGGGCAATTGTTGTGAGCATAAACACGAAGCTTTTTTGCAACACTCAATCGTTCAAGGGCCGGGTAAACAATGAGGCCAGAAGTTTCAGCAGTGGAATCCCTGTTGCAGTAGAACTTTTCAGTTGTCGTATCAAACGCCCTCTGATTGCCACCACCACTGGCGCATCCAACGCTAGAGGCTGTGGAATCCGTTGAGAAGATGGTGTTGACATACTCGCCAGATGTAGGGGGCCCAGTTGTAGGTGACGAAGTTGGCAGAGGGGAAGGTGGGTTGGTTGACTGGAATGGATGAAAAGAAAGGAAGATAGTTAGAGTTAGAGCAAAGTACATCAAACTAGTGAAATACTTTGACGAGATTAAAAGAACTCACTTGGTTTGTTGGCAGGGGAGTGGGAGCATTTGATGGTAGAGGAGTTGGGGCTTTTGATGGCAAAGTTGTGGGAGATGGGGTTGGAATATTCGTTGGTGAAACCGTAGGAAGAAGCGTTGGTAGAGGAGTTGGCTCAGAACTTGGTGGCGGCGTTGAGGTTACTGGAGCACTTGTCGGAGGGGATGATGGATCGGAGGTAGGCAAATTAGTTGGATTCGACGTGGGTAGGGGTAGAGGAGTTGGCTCAGAACTTGGTGGCGGCGTTGAGGTTACTGGAGCATTTGTCGGTTGAGGTGTTGTAGCCTGAGTGGGTGGCGCTGTTCCTTCTGGCAAGACAACCCCAGGTAGTTCTACCTCAGAAAATTGAAGATTGTCGCCGCCATTCCTCGAATCAGGAAACTGAACTTTGTAATGCAGGAAGGCGGCGACATTCTCTTCAAAAGTGACCTCAGTGTACGAACGGCGACTATCGCCACTTTCGTAAGTCGAGGCGATCCCTAAGCCGCGTGCATTTCGTGCAGGATTGCTTGTCACATAGCGCCAAGGTAAATCGCCCTCAGAAATCATAACCCACTCACTAGTCTCGTCCACGCGTCCTGAAACAATGTAAGTCACAACTGTGTAAATGGTAAATGATGTATGGCGTGATGAAAAGAAGAAGAAGCAAGGTGGTGAGTCTGACAGCTTAGAGCGCACAAAATAGATGAGGAATACGATACACGAAACTCCCCCACTCACCATCACAGTTGGGGCAATTGTTGTGAGCATAAACACGAAGCTTTTTTGCAACACTCAATCGTTCAAGGGCCGGGTAAACAATGAGGCCAGAAGTTTCAGCAGTGGAATCCCTGTTGCAGTAGAACTTTTCAGTTGTCGTATCAAACGCCCTCTGATTGCCACCACCACTGGCGCATCCAACGCTAGAGGCTGTGGAATCCGTTGAGAAGATGGTGTTGACATACTCGCCAGATGTAGGGGGCCCAGTTGTAGGTGACGAAGTTGGCAGAGGGGAAGGTGGGTTGGTTGACTGGAATGGATGAAAAGAAAGGAAGATAGTTAGAGTTAGAGCAAAGTACATCAAACTAGTGAAATACTTTGACGAGATTAAAAGAACTCACTTGGTTTGTTGGCAGGGGAGTGGGAGCATTTGATGGTAGAGGAGTTGGGGCTTTTGATGGCAAAGTTGTGGGAGATGGGGTTGGAATATTCGTTGGTGAAACCGTAGGAAGAAGCGTTGGTAGAGGAGTTGGCTCAGAACTTGGTGGCGGCGTTGAGGTTACTGGAGCACTTGTCGGAGGGGATGATGGATCGGAGGTAGGCAAATTAGTTGGATTCGACGTGGGTAGGGGTAGAGGAGTTGGCTCAGAACTTGGTGGCGGCGTTGAGGTTACTGGAGCATTTGTCGGTTGAGGTGTTGTAGCCTGAGTGGGTGGCGCTGTTCCTTCTGGCAAGACAACCCCAGGTAGTTCTACCTCAGAAAATTGAAGATTGTCGCCGCCATTCCTCGAATCAGGAAACTGAACTTTGTAATGCAGGAAGGTGGCGACATTCTCTTCAAAAGTGACCTCAGTGTACGAACGGCGACTATCACCACTTTCGTAAGTCGAGGCGATCCCTAAGCCGCGATCATTTCGTGGATTGCTTGTCAAATAGCGCCAAGGTAAATCGCCCTCAGAAATCATAACCCACTCACTAGTCTCGTCCACGCGTCCTGAAACAATGTAAGTCACAACTGTGTATTTGGTAAATGATGTATGGCGTGATGAAAAGAAGAAGAAGCAAGGTGGTGAGTCTGACAGCTTATAGCGCACAAAATAGATGAGAAATACGACATACGAAACTCCCCCACTCACCATCGCAGTTGGGGCAATTGTTGTGAGCATAAACACGAAGCTTTTTTGCAATACTCAATCGTTCAAGGGCCGGGTAAATAATCAGGCCAGAAGTTTCAGCAGTATAATCCCTGGTGCAGTAGAACTTTGCTGTTGTCTTATCAAACGCCCTCTGAGGCATACCACCACTGGCGCATCCAACGCTAGAGGCTGTGGAATCCGTCGAGAAGATGGTGTTGACATACTCGCCAGATGTAGGGGGCCCAGTTGTAGGTGACGAAGTTGGCAGAGGGGAAGGTGGGTTGGTTGGCTGGAATGGATGAATGGAAAGGGATAAGATAGTTAGAGTTAGAGCAAAGTACATCGAACTAGAGAAATACTTTGACGAGATTAAAAGAACTCACTTGATTTGTTGGCATGGGAGTGGGAGGCGGAGATGGCTGGTTTGTTGGCGGAGCGGACGGAACAGGAGTAGGCAGCGGAGTTGGCAAGGGTGTGGGAGGAGATGATGGCTGAAGAGTTGGGGGATCAGTTGGCTGTGCCGTCGTGGGAGGCGAAGATGGCTGAGGAGAGGGTGGTGTTGTTGGCACCACAGGAGTTGGTAGTGGTGTTGGCAAAGGAGTGGGAGGTGCTGATGGTTGGTTGGTTGGCTGCATATGCGTTAGGAGAAAAGGAGCATTTTTGTGAGAACAGAGTTAGTGGAAAGAGAAATGAGCCTGTCTTCGGAAAGCCTTACCTGGGGAGTCGGCAAATTTGTGGGCACGGGCATTGTTGTTGTTGGCTGGTTGGTCGGTTGAGTTGCAGTCAAAAAATCCATCCGATCAAGATTTGGCCCGCCTTCACTTGTGGATGCAGTAATCTTTATGACATTATTTCCAGGCAAACACGTCGTCTCGACATAGTCATATTCCCATGCATCCCACGAATCAGTTGTAGAGAAAGTCACCGTTCCAACGTTAACTCCATTCACCTTCAAAGTGCAAGACCTACTAAGGCTAGAACCTACTGAATAACGGAATCCGAAGGTGCATGCACCTCCTGCCCCTCCGTCGACAGTGTCGAACTCAACCCACGAACTTTTACCGCCCATGTTTGCGTAACCCTCACCAGTCCATCCAGAGTTGCCAGTGCTGACCTTTCCTGAAGAATCCCAAGATTGATCTTCGGCTTGGTAAATAGTGCGAGGAGCTTGCGTTGGCGCTGAGGTTAGTGGAGCTGTTGGCGGCCAGGTGACTGTCTCGCACCCTGAACAGGTACAAGCTCCATCATTGAAGAGGTCCTTGTCAGAGAAGAGCTCAGTGCATGTATCAAAACTTCCACGATTGGGAATGGCTTCATTGAGCTCATCTTCGTCATGAAGACCCATCCACTGCCCAATGCCATTCCAGACGGCATCCCAAGATGTTGTTGGAATAAAACGCCCGCGGCCAATCCAGTTAGGGTGGTTAGGAGTGAGTGGCTGAGGATATCTTCCCAAGATCTTGCCGCCTCTGACTGAGCCTCCAACCATGAAGTAATTACCACCCCAAGCATGCTATTCGTATTTGGTATTGGTAACAAATATGCAAATGAATGCTTTATGTGAGCTGGAAGAAGAACATAATATGAAATTGAAATGACAAGCAAATTGCACAAAGACAAAGAACTCACGTCAGAACCCCCGCTACTATTAGGGTTGAGAGAACGACCAAAATCACTTCCCATCACGAGGACGGTACTTTCCCACAAGGCATTGCTCTTTAGCTCGCTAACAAAGTTTCTGATAGCGTCGTCGGCGCTCTTGAATTTCCCAGAGACATCATTACTTCCGTGATGATCATACCCTTCATGCTTGACCACGTAAAACTCGCGGTTTACCTTTCGATACTCTCTTGATTTCATTGATTTCATCACAGAGCCAAATCTACTGTTTAATGAACCATCTCCTGGATAAGTGTGGTCGGAAAGTTGTGGCAGCTGAGCAAATTCTATCGCCTCCTCATGTTCGAAGAGCCCTGATGCAACTCTCGACGACCACGCTTCACTCATTAAGCCATTATCATGCTGTCCAACACCATTCAGTTCCTTCATAATGTCGTATATGTTTTCCACAGTGGGAATTTTATTCAAGCTGTCGGGATTATTGGTAGTGACCCCTCGAATTGGGTGGTTGTACTGCGGATCTCCGGTCAACATTGCACTACCAGCGCCTGCGGCATTGGCCCCGGTTTGATATCCACGAAGCTTGAGCTGGTCGACCATTCTTCCAAACACTCCCGTGTTCGGTCGGTCATTGAAAGCATCGTTGCGATAGAACTCATGCACCATTGAGTTGTGTGCACCGAGTTGAAATGGAGTGTCCCCATTCCAATCATCATGCTTCGTCACTGTTTCAGTTTCAGGGCAGAAAATAGAAAACAAGTATTTGTGAGACAACAAGTCAATGAAGAAAATCTACAAATGAACAATAAAATGACACTCACTGGATTTGGCTAAAATTCCAGTGTTAGGGAAAAAGATAGCCTCTTTGCTGTTGTAGAGCTCAGCCAAATAATCCAAGTCCTTGGTCACTCCGAAAGTATTGCAATTTTGATCAGACGAGAGGGCCGAAATTGGTACAAGGTCTGTGGTAGAGAGAGAATGTGATGATCCTCTAGCAGTTTTATATTCGTTGTATTGATTCCCGATGTCACAATTCGAATGAGGAACAAGTAGATTCCAGCTGTCAGCTCCTCCAAGCATCATGAGTAACACAACTGCCTTGTAAGGGGCAGCCGGAGGATGGGTATACCCACTTAACTCTCTCACTTCGTTCAAGTTGCGAGTGACACTTGTACTATGAAACTCGGGCGTTGCAAAAAGAAGCTGCTGAGCCATTCTGATGCTTTTGGCTACATCCCCTTGCGTGAATTCAGGTTCAACAACAGACTTGATCACAGCCCTATTCTTTGGTGTCAGCCTTCCTGAAGTCAGCAGCATACTCAAATCATCAAGGATGTCATCTACAGATGCTGTCGAGGGAGGCCAATACGTTGAGCGAGCAGGGGCTGTTTCGCTGTCACCTTCTTCATTGCATGACATTGGCCAAGGTAAGCCAACTCTATAACCTTCGAGGGAGTTGGCGTAGCATTTTTTCAACCCAAACTTGACCAAGCCGAATATTCCCTCATGCAGTTCCAAAAGATTATCACCAGAAAGGACCATTGATTCAGGCGCTACCAAGCCAGCAGTTTGAAGAGCTGGAACATTAGGAGTGTATTCAGGGAGGAAAAAGCTGAAAACACTCGGGGATTCATAGCTGCCCTGACCGATTCTTGACTCGAGCGACATGAGAGTTGAAAGGCTCAAAGGTTGTTCAAAGCTGACGCCCATACTATAGGAAGAAGTGGGAGAAGGCAACGATTCAAATATAGAGGTCAGATGAATGGCATTGGTGAGCAATGAAACGGTTTCTGTATTTCGATGTACATGAGCAATCTCTCACCTCCTAAAGAAAGACAACACCTTCACCAAAGGCTCACGAATTTGCCCATGTGCTGGGTCGCTGTCAAGGACCGGCTTACGGGTCTCGTCGTCAAGGAGGATAGCAGCTACCAAAGCGCCAAGGTCGCCATAAGAACCCGATCCAAATCTGCCATTGTCGTAACTTCCAGTTGCGTAGGCAGTTGCGACACGTTCGATAAATGCTGGTGATGGATTGGCTGGAGATGGGATAGAAAGAATTTTTGTTAGCGAGCCCAGGAATGAAGTGCAATCGAGAGAAAAATCAGGGGAAGAATACTCACAGATGCCAAACCTTTGAATGATACGTGATGCCATGAAGGGTGGGTGTGTGGGATGATAGAACAGAGAATCCAACACAGCGTCGACTTCATAATGCATATCCCTGACTTCGGGATCAACCAAATTGATAAATTGCACGGGGTTGCGGAAGGAATAGTCGTTACTGCCTGAGATGTGCACGGTTGAGTGCATGTTTTTGAGGAAATACGCTTTGCTCTTGTTTGTGAGGGCGAAGATAGAGTCCGATGCAAGTGATGAGCAATCACCAGACTTAGAATAGACGGTCACACCCTCAATTCCGCAGTTGAGAGAATAGTAGGTGCCTGAGTCGAATGTTGATGGATCAACTGCACCAGTTCTCAAGTCCGTCAAGAGTTGATCGATGGACATAGAACTATCCGCAGAGGCAAAGACAGCGCTATCGACTACTGTTGTATCGCAAATACAGTACTTGCCTTCGTGGACTACACAAGACGCGCCTCCAGCAATAAGGTTGAGACAGGCGTTCATGTCACTGGGATAAATGCCATCTGTCCAGTACGTCTTGAAAAAGTTGAGAGTGTCTGGACTAACTTGTGGTTCCACTTGAGCTGCACCAGCATGGTCAGGCTCAACCTCATTGACGATAGCGGTGTATCCGGACTCAAAATCAATCTTCACTTGCACGCTACACCAGGCGTTCGCCCAGGAATGAAATGATGAATTGACCCCATCGACGCATGGCCCTGATTTACTCCTTGATTCTCTCACCTCCCAGGGGTGACTTTGCAGTGCGCCATTTGCAGCGCATAATGCCTCTGCACCAGCGTAGGTCACTCGCTCTCCTTGATAATTGCAATAAATTTTGCTGATCGTCTGCGACGAGTCTGATGACGCGCACATTGGAGTGGCAATGCTCAGGTTGGGGTTGCCGCAGAAACTCGGTCCAATAATGTTGCTACTCTTGATTTCACCTTGAGTCGCTTTCTTCGCATTGTCAAAGAATGAAAGTTCAACACAGGGTTGCCTCACATATTCATCTGGAAGATGCCGAGAAGGTTGAAGAGAACAATAGACACATGTCAGAGAGCTCAGGTCAAATATAGTTGTTACTGACAGGCACACACGAAAAGAACCAACTCACAATAAATAGGATTGGCGAGACCAACAGATAGCTCGATAGTCCTGATCGTATCTACGGCATACTCGTCTCCCAACATTGCAGCAGCATCATAAGCAAGGTTTTCATCCAACACAACCTTGGAGGGTAATGTGCAGTCTCCGTTGGTGTCAGAAGCGCAGAGCTTTGCATACAACGGTGAAGAGGGAAGGACTCGCAATCGAAGATAGTCGGGATTCTCTCGAAAAGCTTCACTATCATGCTGGAACTCTGGGTTTGGCTTGGACCCAAGTGCATAGAATGTTGCGCCCTTTCGAAGAAAATGTTTGGCTGGCAAATCTTCACAAAGGGCAACATGGTCTCCAATGTATCCATCTTGAAGGTTGTTTTTTGGGAACACATCATGCCAATGGGTCTTCATTTTCATAGGATCAATGATCTTGTCATTCCATTGGCTAAATTGATTTGACGGTTTGAGAAGAAAGAGGCATAATATTAGACACAAAACAACCTTTCGCTCAAGAAAATAGTCACTACTCCAATAGACTCACCGTTCGGCCACTGACACTCCACCTCTTTCGTTCCTATCACTGAGCCCTGTCCAGGCTCGGGCATATGACACAATATCGTCGAACGAATATGTTTCATCTGCGAGACCGTTTTCTTTCATGATGTATGTTCCATCCATGTTCATTTTGTAGAGTCCAACGCTAAAAACATTTGATGGGCAACGAAGTTAGATTTTGCTCGCAAAAAGAAGGAATAGGGACATATGCAACAAGTTGAAACATCCTCACCTAAATAGCTGCATGATCTCACGAGCAAAGTTCTCGTCTGGGTGGTTTAGGGTCCCATATTTCTCAATGTTGTATTGGAGGCTCTTGTTATCCTGGAAGCTCAACCACTTTCCCATGATGAGATTATAACTGAATTCCTTCATAAGATTCCGATAATTTCCAAATGCGTGATTCACAAACTGGTCATAGAAAGCAATATAATGCTCTGTGACTTCATTGAAGGTTCCTCCACTTCCAGGCAAACCTACTGCGATAATCTGAGATAAATTCCATGCCATTTTCTGTCGTAATTGATCGAGTCCTTCGAGAGCAAGAGTGGCTGAAATATAGATACGAAGAAGTATGTTAGAATAAACAAGAGACACGTGCACACGTCGTGATCAAAGAATACAATTTCACTCACTCCAAGTTGTATGCCTTTGTGCTGAGAAATCATGAATACCCCAGTTGCGAAAGCCTGTGCCCTCCGGTACAACTACAGTAAACCCATAGTCCCCATAAAAGGGATCGGATGAAACCTCGTTTGGAGAACCACACACAAGAACAGGAGCTTCATTTGGATTGAAATCCAAAGACTTGAATGCATCTTTGACACCTGCGTCACTTAGTGGGAACGGAGAACCGCTCGTGGGGACATGATCGTCGAGAATTCCAACCTTTGTGTAGGTGGAAAAGCCTGTATCCTCTTCGTCATATAGCCAGGCCATGTCCTTAATGGTAACCTTGGGACCAGAAATTTTCGTGTACTTCGTTGTTGGAGCAGACGTCAAATCTAGGACAGACAATTCGAGTGGGTGGACATGTTTCCAGCAGATACCATCAGCGGCACGGACGTTTCCAAGCTCCAACTTGGTATCATCTGCAGTATCACAATCACGAATGGATCGGAACACATCGACCACATTTGGGTTATAATCGATGTCAGTGCGCATACCCTTGCTTGAGATTAAGTCGGAGAATGTCTTCAGGGTCGTCGCACCAAGATTGGCGGTATTGGCGCAAACAGCATCATCTGGTTTACGAACCCAACGAGAGATGGATTCCACACATGGACTCTTGAGATAAGGCCTTCCAGAAGCATCAACATCGTCAGTGAAAGGCAACCCAGTCAAGGCGTAGAGCTTTCTACCCTTCAGAGCATTGATACCATTGAGATTCGCTTCCGTGATCTCAATTACTTCGTTTGGTGTCTCACCTGGACTGCATACATTGGGCTGAAAAGAGAGCTTGCATCCATCCTCGTTAAGGGAGGATCGTTCGACGTTTTGACACAAGACTGGTTTGCCTGCCACTTCATCCACATCATAGGTGTCCATAACGAGCTGACCGCCTCCATCAATAAGCTGTTTTGACAGAGAAGAGAAAAGATTCAAGTAAGAAATTAATCAGACACGCATTCACATTCTTAGTAGACAAGAGATCAATCAGCGAAGCAGTTCTTACCGGATTGTCCACAGTGTTCTCATAAAATTTCAAGTGAGGATCGTAAGCGAACAAAATACCATCTGCACTCCTGCCAAACACAGTAGGAAAATAACCTGGGGGGCTACCAGCACCGTCCAATGGGAAGGGTTTCCTAAACGTGGGGAAGCCATCACATTGATTACTTCCTTCTAAAGTCGTAGTGTTGAGCAAAGCATTCTCGAAGGGCTTAACATAATCACTGAAGAGAGGATAGTCATCAGCGTTTTCGATAGTGGGCAGATCTTTCGATTTGAAGACGGGGAGGTCGACGACGTTGAAGGGAAGAATATTTGCGTTTCCCTCAATACCCGTCACGGATACCTCAGGATTGTCAATCTTAATTTCAATGTGCGTCTCATCTCCAGAGGATGGCTGCACTGAGACTGGACATCCTGTAGTTGAGATTGAATATAGAGTGACAGTGAGTCAGATTCGAAAGAGTCCGCACAATGTCATACAAGATAAAGTAAGTGTAACTTACCAACACAATCAGCAACCCAAGCATACCCTTGCTTATGAAGTATCCTGTATCTGTGACCTAACACCAAGGGGCGTTCAATGCCCCGGGCATAGCCGATGGGGGGAGTTGTGGTGACTGTACGAAAATGCCCGTCGACCTTCCATAAATACATGCCGTTCTTCAACTCGACCGTCAAGTGCTTGTTCCAACCAGTCTTCCTGTTACTCAACCCGTCCAAAGAAGAAAGGGCATACCTCCTCCAACGGGAGTGAAGTTCGCATGGCCTTGGACCTGTTGCTCCGACTTTGTAAGAGAATTCATACTTGGGGTTTGTGCGTGAACGGTAAAACTCACGATGGGATCCGACGGGAAGAGCTAGCTGATCTTCAACCCAAGAAGCAAAATCGTTCGAAGAGGATGTCATGGCATCAATGGTTTCACGTGTTGCGCCAAAGGTTGCCTGGTACAGTGCGATAGCAAAATCAAAGATAATAGTGAGTTGTATGCGCTCTGTAGAGGAAAGATTATTACCTGCTGTTTATGTCTCAAAAACTCACCTGTTCCAAGAAACGAGCAGCTTCGGCCTCCTCAGAAATGTCATAGGTATGACTCTCCAAAATGTATTCGAAACCAGGCTCCAACGCTGGCAACGTTACATCACACTCCATTGCACTCCCTTGAGAGCAATCTACTACCACACCGCTGCCAGTCTTGGAAAGCTCTCCTGGGCTACGTTCCCAGTCCCTTCCAGCGTAGGAACGTGCGACGGGGGCACGCTTCGTCCCATCCGATGCATTGTGACGTAGAAGGATGCACAATCCATTTGGGCTGGAGATGATTGGGACGGATATGGTAGTTGGTGCTACCACATTGGAGATGATGGTGGAAGGTGCCCCCGGTGCAGGGCAAGCGTAGGTGGCGGCCGAAGCGAACGTCGGGCCGCTGCTCATCGCAACGATGAACGGAAGATGGACGAATTTCATACTGTTGTTGTTTGTTTGTTTTTGCTTGTTTGTTGTAAATGAAGCTGTGTGAGGCAAAATAAATAATGGTGCAGCTCTCCTGATCCGATCTGCCTGAACACTGAATGAACCAGCTCCTCGCCTCGTACGTGTCTCTCTCCTGCCTCCTCGTGAATCAGCGCTCTCGCGCATCTCAACTCAGCAATGTCCCTCCTACGTGAGGAATTAGTACATTTGTTAGGCCTCCCAGCGACCAAAAAGACGAGGACCTTTTTCAGTACTGAAAGCACTTGTATCCTGTTATGTTTGAAGGTTCGTAAATCACGAACCTCCTTTTCAAAAGATGTCGTAAATCACGAACCTCCTTCAACTGCGGAATTCATATAGATTACATATTTAAGATAGGTTTGATTACCGTACAGAAACTCTTATTGATACATTCTTTGCTTGTCCACGATTCATGAGGGGTTAACCAGAAGTTGCACCCAGTTTTGCGAACTTTTTTTCAGCGAAAATTAACGCGCACCTCCACCTACTATCTGTCGACGGTATAAACACCACCTTATCATTGTGTTTAGACAGCCAAACCATGGTCTTCCACTCTCCAATAGCCTCTTAGTGAAGTGGTGTCCTCAATAGGTCGACATCTGATGCTGCCGATGAGTATGATTACATCAAAGTACAGGCTCCGGAAATTGGCGGGTCGACATCGGTGTGATAGTACACATCAAATACATCATATAAATGAATAGTTGCAGTTGATCCATTAGCAAACTAGTTTGCAGAGGCAAACAATATACTATTGGCGGGCGGTCGATGTCTTTTAGAGCGGAAGCGGCACACTCCTAACGGCTACACTGACATAGTGAAAGTAATGGATGAAAATGAGAGATTTCCACAATTTACATCCAAATTGAGTATGCATAGAAGTGGACGGAAACGCAATGAAAAGCTACCAAAACTCATGGAGACCTCATATACTATATGATAATGAAGACTGTAACGCAGGATTACTCTATATCATCGCGACTACAACAATTTTGGCAGATTGGAAAAGTACCGATTTGGTGCCAAATGAGAAGCCAACGAGCAGTCACCTACACGAGTATTGTGATGTGATATGAGCATATTCGTAGTCTCAAAGTGGGGACTTATCGCCTCACCACACCAATGGCCGTCTATTGCGCCCGGTTTACCGTGGTTATAAACCATTATCTGGCTGCTATCATTGGGCATCCTACCAAGTCGTATCTGAACAAAACCAAATCATTGATATATATTGTCTTACTCACGCATTAGATGAGCGGTATTAATAAAGATAAGTCAATGATGCGATTATCATAATATATAGAATGAGTTGTGACCGCCCTATGGCGATAGTATTGTGTCTATCGAGTAGGAAGGGCAATTATATGATGGTACCCGGCATGGTCGGATTTTACGTATGTGGCTTATTATCCATTATTACGTAAAATCCATAGCGATTCTGTAACCGTTATCCTCAGAAATGGAATCCTTGGGAAAAATTGGGTTAGAGAGTATGTTGTTTAAGTTGTTATTTGATGTATAGGTTCGTTACTACCGTCGTATGTCGCCGGATATCCCATGGTGGAGGTGTGTTTTGTGTGGTGTGTGATGCGTGATGACCGATGACAAAAAAAATACCATGTCGATGCTATCGATTTGATACCCCCAATATCTTGGGGAGTGGTAGGAATATCGCCATGGTACGTTGCAGATGTGTTCGAAACTAACTGAATGGAAAGTTATTGGTCTTTGAACCGAATGAATCGGCCTATTATTGACGTAGTTATGCTGTCTAGACCAAATGGAGGGGAATGGAGGGGTGGTGCATCTTCTGGTTAAAGGTGGGGATAAGCCCAGCAGATGATTCACTCAGCTCGCTTGGCACCATACAGAGATCATTATGAGCGTTCATGGTAAGTAAATGACTCAAGCACAAGCCTAAGCACATTCCTCTCCCAGAGGTTAGTTCTGTGGTTTGGTGGAAAGATGCCATCAAGCCGTAAACCTCTAATCAGTTTTGTAACTGGGTTAAGATCGTGCGCATCCAGGATCATACAATTACAATGTGAAAACTTGCGTGGTTGAGTGTGCAGAGTGCTATTTTAGATCTTGTGATATCTACGTGCACTTGATCGCAGTAGGAAGATGACGACTAACACCTGATGTGTCACGTGAGGTTTTCTTGCTCGTGCTATCAAAAGTAACCCATAATGATGGCTCTCTGCCGTCAGCCATGATATTGCGTGGCTCGGAGTCGGAGGCTACAACTCTACTATTCCTGTGAAATTTTCCTTCTCTCACTCGGATCATCGCTTTATATATATATATACAAAGTTAATCGGATCATCACTTTAGCTCTATTTGATTTGACGAAGTCACGAAATAATATAAAGGCTGATCAGTGCTGTTAGGGAGAATGATGCACTTTACTTGGATAAAGAAGAGATATCTAAATACTCTCAGTTGATCTATCAAGAGATTGATTAAGAATTACTTTCCTCGCAGTACACCTCTTGCTAACATTTACAGCAAGTGGAGAACGGTGATGCCAGTATTGACCGGTGATGAATCTGTGAGCACGAGAGGAGCATGGCACTGATTGATATGCTTAGTCAAAAGGAGCCTAGCAGTGTATTGGTAAAGGTAAAGGGTTCTATTCTCAGTCTGCTTAGCTGGCAGCGGCAGCTGGGCAAACATCGGACATAGAACAACTTTCACCCTTCATTAAATTCAGTCTCTTTGTGAAGTCACATTTCTTGATTAATCGCAACAAGACAAGACTGAATATGTTACGAATCATAACACTCCAATACATTTTGCGAGGACATAAACTAGACGAGAAGTAAGTGCAAGATCTATCCATAAATGAGAGAGCAATCTATCTATGCTGAAAGGCTGTTGCAAAAGTGCTCCTTGTCGCCTTTTTCTTTCTTCTCTGCAGCTTCTCGCACTTTTTTTCGCCACCACGGACCACGGCCACGGCGGTCGTCACGAAATGTCAGCCACGCATGGAAAGGCAGAGATGTATTTAAATGGTAGAGGCGCAACAATAGTAATACTGTAAAACAATGGCTGACGAGTTCCGCATCGAAGGCTGCCACGGCACTATCGCTGAGCAAAAAGACGAGGCATTTTACGACGACCGATCGGATGCAAGTGACGACGAAGAGAAGGGCAAAATCAAGTTTCCTACGAGGCTCTATGGGAGGGAGAAGGAGTTGGATAGTTTAAAGAAATTGTATGCTGGACTACTGGCCAGTGAAGTGGACGATCGTGATGACAAAGTATTGAAATCTCAGATAGTCTTTCTTTCGGGTTATAGGTAAGATTATATTCATGTATTAAATTGCAAATACATATCTTGTGGACGTAGTAGTTGAGATGCCAACAATCATACTCCGCCTCTATAATCTTTTCTCATACATCCATTATTGACCGAAATTGAACTATTCAGTGGCGTGGGTAAATCGACTCTAATCAAAGAGTTCGTCAAGCAACTACGCGGCTCCAAAAATCAACCCAACAAAACTAATCAAAACAAAATAATTTACGGAGCAGGCAAATACAGTGAGCAAAACAGTGCATCATCCCCATTCTTTGCAATAATTGAGGTGCTGGAAACGTTGGCTAACGAGCTGAGCGAGGCAAAGGATAGCAGTTACACAGCGACTGAGCAGCAAGAAAAAGTGAGGAAGAGCATCAGGCAATCGGACTTAATTGGACCGGGGAAGGAGGGTGATTTGATATTGCGTGCGACTTTCCCCGTGCTCACGCCGCTTCTTGATAGCTGCGTCGCTGTCGTTGCCAATGAGAAGGGAGCAAATGAGGACTTGACTGTACACCCGACCATGTCAGCCATCAAGGAATGCACGTTACAGCTGTTGTGTGCCATTTGCAGAGCGTTGGACAATCCCTTGATCATCTTCCTGGACGATCTGCAGTGGGCGGACGAGGCGTCAATGGACATGCTGAATGTCCTGTTGATGAGTTCTGAGCTGAAGAATCTCATGTTCATATGTGCGTATCGATCGAACGAGGTGGACGTGGAGCATTCATTTTGCAAGTTGATGGATAATGTTGCCAAGGGGGACGAAAGTGTGGAAAAGATGGAGTTATTCAGTCTCTCCCCGACGTCAATTACATCGTTCATTGCAGACTCGGTGAAGAAGGAAGAAGATACCGAAATGAAGGAGCTATCGAGTGCAGTCTATCAAACTACGATGGGGAACATCTTCTTCACCAAACAGGCGCTTGAGGAGCTCGTGCGTAAGAATATTCTGTTTTACGATATGATGTGTTTTGAATGGCGATGGGTGGTCACGAAAGTCGAACTGGCCAATAACATGTCGGCCGATGTAGTGGAATCGGTACTTGGCAAAATCAGGGACTTGCCGGGAGAGATACAAGAGTTGCTCTCTCTTATGGCGTACATTCCCAACGCACTGGATGTTTCTACTTTGAAGGCGCTGATGTGTCGTGATGGTGCTTCGTATGAAGAGAGGCAGGTGTTGGATCTACTTCAGCAATCATCAGACGAGGGGATGTTGCTACTGGTGAGTCCGAACTGGATATTCGCTCACGATCGGATTCGCCAAGCATCCCTGAAATTTGCGTCGGAAAAGTCTGGTTCGGAAGAGACATTGCTGCACATTTCATCGGTGCTGTTGGCAGAAGGTTCTGATAGGGAGTGGTGCCAGTATGTTGCGGTGGATATTCTCAATTCACTGCCATTTGAAAAGACGGATTGCAACGAGTTGGTGAAGCTGAACTTGAAGGTGTCGCATCTCGCAAGGAATAGCGGAGCACTGGGGAAGGAGAATGCGTTGGTGCACAAAGGATTGGAGAGATTGAAAGCAGCGGGTATGACATGGACGGATGATTACTACGAGCTCACACGGCAGCTCTATGATGCTTTGTTGGTATCAGAGTATTCTTCTGGTGAGTGATGATGAGTACTTCTTTATTTGATCTCAACAGTATTAATCTCACAACCAATCTTTTGTATGGACAGGCGCGTATGATGCGGCTAGGGTTGCTATTGATGAAGTTGTTCGAAACGCCAAAACACCGGATGAAAAGTTGATCGCATACACCCATCGTGTCATGTGTCTAATGAGCGAGACAAGCGAGTATGGCAGAGGTGCAGAAGAAGGCTTAGAAATACTCAGCAAGTATGGCTTTGATATCCCTCTCTCTCCAACAAAAACAGTGATGGCAAAAGAGGAGATGAAATACAAACTAGCGTTACGCAACCGTTCCATATCTTGTCTCACAACTTTACCAATCCAAGATGACTCACTACTTGCTTTGTGTCAACAGATAAATATTTGTGCAATATGTAAGTTCATTTGTTTGCTCTGGTGAGAAACATGCATGCGCACTTATGTTTCTCTGATTCTCATCTTCGTTTATCATCATAGATTCTGGAAAGCTGGACATCATGAAGCTAATGAACTGGAAGATAATCCAGTATGTTTTAAAGAAGGGTAGTATCAGCTCAAATTTGGCACCTATTTTGGGGTCATTTTCGTTAATGTACGTGAAATTAGATGACGTGAAGAGATCCAACGAGTTTGCTACAACTGCTCAGGCCCTAAACCCACGAATTCGTGACGACAAAAGCAACTATGTACAGTCTGTGATGGTCGTGTGTTATGCTATGTGTTTATTGCAGCCGTTCCGAAGTTTGACGGACCCTTTTCTGCAAAGCTACAAAGACTTCAAGGTAAGTGCAGCTGTGCTTGTTTCTCATTATCAAAGATATTCAAACTCACTTTGCATGTCTCCTCCAATCAAGCTCATGGGAGAGGTCGAGATGGCTCTCAATGGACTCAACGGCTATGCGCAATGCTTCTTCGGTGCAGGCTGCGAGCTTGGGCCTATCTTTGAGTCCAAGCTTTTAGTGGTAGAGGACTACTGTAGGAATCTTGGACGACAGTCTAGCCTCATACTCTTCTCGATGTTCCGACAGTTCGCACTGAATCTACGCAAGCCTAGTGATAGCCCATCGAAGCTGGTAGGTGAGGCATTCAACGAAGAGCAAGTATTGAGTGAGCTCGAGGGCAGTGCTCATTTTCAGACGCTTCGTGACTCGAGCAGTCTACGAGTACAGCTAGCATTTGTCTTTTGGAATGAGGCAGATATGATCGACTTGTTGAAGATTCTTGAGACTTATCCCTTGCAAGATCAATTTGTCGCACGATTACACAACCGCTTGGCCTTCACCGGCTTGGCAGCCTTTGCCATGTGCCATCGGGAAGACTGTGCGTCGTATAAAGCGTTGGGAGAGAAGTGCATGGGTCACTTCAAATTTTTATCCAAGAATGGCTCTGTGAATGCTCGGCCTGTGTATTTGTTCTTGAAATCGATGAAAAGTCCAAGTCGAGATGCCTTTGTTAAAGCGATCGAAGCATGTGCAGAAGGGAAGTTCGTCAATCTGGAGGCAATGGTAAATGAAAGATATGCGGCATTTTTGAGAGAAGAGAACAACGAAGCGGCTTCCAAAGAGTGCATAACTGAGGCCTACTTTTTGTATCAGGACTGGGGCGCACATGCAAAGGCTTTGCAGCTGAGTAAGGATCACTCGTTCTTGAAGAAGTTGAAGAGGAAGAAAGAGCGTAGTGTGTTTAGCAGCAGCCACAAAACAGCGAACAGCACAGTAAGCACTGGATCTGACGATCCCGCTTCCAAGAAAAAGATGACTTTCAGCTTCAACAGTACTTTGAAGCAAAGGAAGCTGGTTTCGGTAAAGAAGAAATAGCGTTTTTGCCTTGGGTTCATTCTTTTGCTTTGATGTATATTTTTATACTTCTATCTGTAATCTTAACCATCTTTCAAATAACCCATCAACCAGAGCCCACTTTACTTTTATTCATTTATTCATGCAAGTTGTTCAACAGGTGCATGATTGCTTATTATTAGTATGAGTTGGCAGAATTTACTCTCCGTCTGGCATTCATCCGACCAAATCCTGACAGATAGCGTAAAGTCCACACGATGTGGTCACCTCATCGAGGGCTATGCCATCTGTTGCCTTGGCCCATAGACGTAGGTATCACTGTAAGCCTTTGGCAGGTTCATCAGTGTTACCAAGGCACGCTTTCTGTGGTTTTGTCTACCTCGTTAAATATCGGCCGTACTCCACACCCAGCGGCGGCGACATCAACATCAACATCAACATCAACATCAAACAAGTCACCGCTGCGAGCGATTGGCCGCCAAGCGGCCATGTCTATTTTTTCCGCAATATCGTACTTCAAGCATCTGCCGAATACCCAGCAAAGACAAAGAGTCCTAAGTAAACGAACAAGCAACGGTTTCCAAGGGTGACGCAAATAACTTGGGAGACAATGGAGTCACAATCCCAAATTTACAATAAGTACTGGCGGGAAAGTCTCTTTTTCACACACAAAACACGGTTTATGAGATCCTCCTGAATATGATGCTTATGTATCTTCAAAATACTCTCACTCTCACTCTCACATTTCCATGGTACCAAAAGATTTGTTGATGGACTCTAAGTAATAGCACCTGACTTGAAGTTTCCAACAGAAGATGAAAAAAGATATTCGTTGGCTGTCTACTGGCAGCCTGGCTGTCAAACTGTTCAAATGAGGCAGCCACAGTATGTACGAGAATGGATGTTGACAAGGAAGAACCTTTCCAGTACCGGTACAGATGTCACTACGACAATCAAATGTTCGAATCTTATATTAAAAAACGTTCCGTAAGTTTCTAGATGAAAGTAGCAAGCTTCAACTTTCCAAACAGCAGAAAACACAACATGCAATGATGTTGAAACGGATCGACATCATGATGTACACTTGGTTCAGCTTCGTCAATAAATAATAATATAACCATTAATGATGGCTGACGAGTTCCGCATCGAAGGCTGCCACGGCACAATCGCTGAGCAGAAAGACGAGGCATTTTACGACGATCGATCGGATGCAAGTGATGACGAAGAGAAGGGCAAAATCAAGTTTCCTACGAGGCTCTATGGGAGGGAGAAGGAGTTGGATAGTTTAAAGAAATTGTATGCTGGACTACTGGCCAGTGAAGTGGAGGATCGTGATGACAAAGTACTGCAATCTCAGATAGTCTTTCTTTCGGGTTATAGGTAAGATTATATTCATGTATTAAATTGCAAATACATATTTTGTGGACGTAGTAGTTGAGATGCCAACAATCATACTCCGCCTTTATTATCTTTTCTCATACATCCATTATTGACTGAAATTGAACTATTCAGTGGCGTGGGCAAATCGACTCTAATCAAAGAGTTCGTCAAGCAACTACGCGGCTCCAAAAATCAACCCAACAAAACTAATCATAACAATATTGAATCCCCAATATTTTACGGAGCAGGCAAATACAGTGAGCAAAACAGTGCATCGTCCCCATTCTTTGCAATAATTGAGGTGCTGGAAACGTTGGCTAACGAGCTGAGCGAGGCAAATGATAGCAGTGACACAGCGACTGAGCAGCGAGAAAAAGTGAGGGAGAGCATCAGGCAATCGGACTTAATTGGACCGGGGAAGGAGGGTGATTTGATATTGCGTGCGACTTTCCCCGTGCTTACGCCGCTTCTTGATAGCTGCGTTGTTGCCAATGACAAGGGAGCAAATGAGGACTTGACTGTACACCCGACCATGTCAGCCATCAAGGAATGCACGTTACAGCTGTTGTGTGCCATTTGCAGAGCGTTGGACAATCCCTTGATCATCTTCCTGGACGATCTGCAGTGGGCGGATGAGGCGTCAATGGACATGCTGAATGTCCTGTTGACGAGTTCTGAGCTGAAGAATCTCATGTTTATATGTGCGTATCGATCGAACGAGGTGGATGTGGAGCATTCATTTTGCAAGTTGATGGATAATGTTGCCAAGGGGGACGAAAGTGTGGAAAAGATGGAGTTATTCAGTCTCTCCCCAACGTCAATTACATCGTTCATTGCAGATTCGGTGAAGAAGGAAGAAGATACCGAAATGAAGGAGCTATCGAGTGCAGTCTATCAAACTACGATGGGGAACATCTTCTTCACCAAACAGGCGCTTGAGGAGCTCGTGCGTAAGAATATTCTGTTTTACGATATGATGTGTTTTGAATGGCGATGGGTGGTCACGAAAGTCGAACTGGCCAATAACATGTCGGCCGATGTAGTGGAATCGGTACTTGGCAAAATCAGGGACTTGCCGGGAGAGATACAAGAGTTGCTCTCTCTTATGGCGTACATTCCCAACGCACTGGATGTTTCTACTTTGAAGGCGCTGATGTGTCGTGATGGTGCTTCGTATGAAGAGAGGCAGGTGTTGGATCTACTTCAGCAATCATCAGACGAGGGGATGTTGCTACTGGTGAGTCCGAACTGGATATTCGCTCACGATCGGATTCGCCAAGCATCCCTGAAATTTGCGTCGGAAAAGTCTGGTTCGGAAGAGACATTGCTGCACATTTCATCGGTGCTGTTGGCAGAAGGTGCTGATAGGGAGTGGTGCCAGTATGTTGCGGTGGATATTCTCAATTCACTGCCATTTGAAAAGACGGATTGCAACGAGTTGGTGAAGCTGAACTTGAAGGTGTCGCATCTCGCAAGGAATAGCGGAGCACTGGGGAAGGAGAATGCGTTGGTGCACAAAGGATTGGAGAGATTGAAAGCAGCGGGTATGACATGGACGGATGATTACTACGAGCTCACACGGCAGCTCTATGATGCTTTGTTGGTATCAGAGTATTCTTCTGGTGAGTGATGATGAGTACTTCTTTATTTGATTTCAACAGTCTCAATCTCACAACCAATCTTTTGTATGGACAGGCGCGTATGATGCGGCGAGGGTCGCCATTGATGAAGTTGTTCAAAACGCCAAAACACCGGATGAAATGTTGATCGCATACACTCATCGTGTCAAATGTCTAATGAGCGAGACAAGCGAATATGGCAGAGGTGCAGAAGAAGGCTTAATATTACTCAGCAAGTATGGCTTTGATATCCCTCTCTCTCCAACAAAAACAGTGATGGCAAAAGGGGAGATGAAATACAAGCTAGCGTTACGCAACCGTTCCATATCTTGTCTCACAACTTTACCAATCCAAGATGACTCACTACTTGCTTTGTGTCAACAGATAAATAGATGTGCCATGTGTAAGTCGATTCATTTTCTTTTTTTGATTGCACACACTTATGTTTCTCTGATTCTCATCTTCGTTTAACACCATAGATTCTGGAAAGTTGGACGTCATGAAGTTGTTGAACTGGAAGATAATCCAGTATGTTTTGAAGAAGGGTAGTATCAGCTCAAATTTGGCACCTATTTTGGGGTTATGTGCTTTAATGTATGTGAAATTAGATGACGTGAAGAGATCCAACGAGTTTGCTACAACTGCTCAGGCCCTAAACCCACGAATTCGTGACGACAAAAGCAACTATGTACAGTCTGTGATGGTCGTGTGTTATGCCATGTGTTTATTGCAGCCCTTCAGAAGTTTGACGGATCCTTTTCTGCAAAGCTACAAAGATTGTAAGGTAAGTTGGAGTTGTGCTTGCTTCTCGTTATCAAAGATACAGTTGTGCTTGTTTCTCGGTATCAAAGGTATTCAAACTCACTTTGCATGTCTCCTCCAATCAAGCTTACGGGAGAGGTTGACATGTCTCTCAACGGACTCAACGGCTATGCTCAATGCTTCTTCGGTGCAGGCTGCGAGCTCGGGCCTATCTTTGAGTCCAAGCTGTTGGTGGTAGAGGACTACTGTAGGAATCTTGGACGACAGTCTAGCCTCATACTCTTCTCGATGTTCCGACAGTTCGCACTGAATCTGCGCAAGCACAGTGATAGCCCATCGAAGCTGGTAGGCGAGGCATTCAACGAAGAGCAAGTATTGAGTGAGCTCGAGGGCAGTGCTCATTTTCAGACGCTTCGTGACTCGAGCAGTCTACGAGTACAGCTAGCATTTGTCTTTTGGAATGAGGCAGATATGATCGACTTGTTGAAGATTCTTGAGACTTATCCCTTGCAAGATCAATTTGTCGCACGATTACACAACCGCTTAGCCTTCACCGGCTTGGCAGCCTTTGCAATGTGCCATCGGAAAGACTGTGCGTCGTATAAAGTGTTGGGAGAGAAGTGCATGGGTCACTTCAAATTTTTATCCAAGAATGGCTCTGTGAATGCTCGGCCTGTGTATCTGTTCTTGAAATCGATGAAAAGTCCAAGTCGGGATGCCTTCAGTAAAGCGATCGAAGCATGTGCAGAAGGGAAGTTCGTCAATCTGGAGGCAATGGTGAATGAAAGATATGCGGCATTTTTGAGGGAAGAGAACGACGAGGCTGCCTCTAATGATTGCATAACTGAGGCCTACTTTTTGTATCAGGATTGGGGCGCACATGCAAAGGCTTTGCAGCTGAGTAAGGATCACTCGTTCTTGAAGATAGTGAAGAGGATGAAAGTGAAGAGGAAGAAAAAGCGTAGCGTGTTTAGGAGAGCTTCAAAACAGCGAACAGCACAGCGAGGCTGGATCTGACGATCCCACTTCCAAGAAAAAGATGACTTTCAGCTTCAACAGTACTTTGAAGCAGAGCAAGCTGATTTGGTGAAAAAGAAATAGTGCCTTGGGTTCATTCTTTTGCGTTGATATATATTTTTATACTTCTATCAGTAATCTTAACCAACATTCAATTAACCCATCAACCAGAGCCCACTTTACTTTTATTCATTTATTCATGCAAGTCGTTCAACAGGTGCATGATTGCTCATTATCTGTGTGTAACTTGGCCTACCTCCGGGCATTACACGTCTTTCCCAACGAATGAACTTACGAGTTCTCGGGCAGTGTTCGTGCAACCCCTAGGCGCTTGCTGTTATAGAAATAAATGACTATGCTAAACCCCACACGTAAGATCCAACTAGCCAACCCTTTTATGCACTGTCCTCAATAGACGACTGCGATCCCACTTCAGACGCGTCCTCAGATACAAAGAAGAGGCATCCTCTTCACTCTCCAAGTCCGCATGCTCATTATCTGTCCCTGTACCTCTAATGGAGACTGCTCTGCATATCGAGGACATCTTTACAAAGCTAGTAAATGCTTCCGGCTAAATCTTATATTTAAGCATTGCAGCGGGTCGACGGTCCTTCAAATTGCGGTGGGCCGGACCTATCCTCACCCTATCCCTATCCCTATCCCTATCCCAATGCAAATGGGTGCTACGTGAGTTTGTCGGCTTATAGCTTGCAACATAGCACAGTGGCAGCCACAGTTGCAGCTCCAAGAATCAGCAGCCTACCACAGATTGATCGTAGGAAACAAGATTTGACACAAAATGAAAACATTATGTATTAGATCACTCGATGTTGAATCGAATATTCAGAGAGAATGTTCAGAGATGTGAACGTGAGACATGGAAACAAGGAACAAGCAGCTGCATTCAAAGCGAAGAAAGACCACATACAATAACATGGCACAAGTAAGACACAGACAAGCATAACGAACAGCTGTACGAAGCGAAAGCAACGAAATACTTATCACAGAAATTCAGAGCAGAAACAAAACTGTCAGTTGAATAGTGAGCGGTTATGGCCACTATGCAGTCATTGTGAAATCAAACGGTACTAAATCAACGTTTAGAACAGAAATGAGTTCCAAAGATCTATCTCTGGTGAATAAGAAGTCATCAGAACAGAGAAGAGCCTCCATCCAGCGGATGAGAACAGAGAGAACAGAGAGAACAGAGAACCATAATCCAATCTCAGCAAACGGACTACATGGTTCAGCTTCGTCATAAATAATAAATATAATCATTAATGATGGCTGACGAGTTCCGCATCGAAGGCTGTCACGGCACAATCGCTGAGCAAAAAGACGAGGCATTTTACGACGATCGATCGGATGCAAGTGATGACGAAGAGAAGGGCAAAATAAAGTTCCCTGCGAGGCTCTATGGGAGGGAGAAGGAGTTGGATAATTTAAAGAAACTGTATGCTGGACTACTGGCCAGTGAAGTGGACGATCGTGATGACAAAGTACTGAAATCTCAGGTAGTCTTTCTTTCGGGTTATAGGTAAGATTATATTCATGTATTAAATTGCAAATACATATCTTGTGGACGTAGTAGTTGAGATGCCAACAATGAGTCATTATTATCCGCCTTTCTATAATCATCACTCACCAATGTAAATGAAAATGACTCCACTTCACGATTTCAGTGGCGTGGGCAAATCGACTCTAATCAAAGAGTTCGTCAAGCAACTTCGCGGCTCCAAAAATCAACCCAACAAAACTAATCATAACAATAATGAATCCCCAATATTTTACGGAGCAGGCAAATACAGTGAGCAAAACAGTGCATCGTCCCCATTCTTTGCAATAATTGAGGTGCTGGAAACGTTGGCTAACGAGCTGAGCGAGGCAAATGATAGCAGTGACACAGCAACTGAGCAGCGAGAAAAAGTGAGGGAGAGCATCAGGCAATCGGACTTAATTGGACCGGGGAAGGAGGGTGATTTGATATTGCGTGCGACTTTCCCCGTGCTCACGCCGCTTCTTGATAGCTGCGTTGTTGCCAATGACAAGGGAGCAAATGAGGACTTGACTGTACACCCGACCATGTCAGCCATCAAGGAATGCACGTTACAGCTGTTGTGTGCCATTTGCAGAGCGTTGGACAATCCCTTGATCATCTTCCTGGACGATCTGCAGTGGGCGGACGAGGCGTCAATGGACATGCTGAATGTCCTGTTGACGAGTTCTGAGCTGAAGAATCTCATGTTCATATGTGCGTATCGATCGAATGAGGTGGATGCGGAGCATTCATTTTGCAAGTTGATGGATAATGTTGCCAAGGGGGACGAAAGTGTGGAAAAGATGGAGTTATTCAGTCTCTCCCCGACGTCAATTACATCGTTCATTGCAGACTCGGTGAAGAAGGAAGAAGATACCGAAATGAAGGAGCTATCGAGTGCAGTCTATCAAACTACGATGGGGAACATCTTCTTCACCAAACAGGCGCTTGAGGAGCTCGTGCGTAAGAATATTCTGTTTTACGATATGATGTGTTTTGAATGGCGATGGGTGGTCACGAAAGTCGAACTGGCCAATAACATGTCGGCCGATGTAGTGGAATCGGTACTTGGCAAAATCAGGGACTTGCCGGGAGAGATACAAGAGTTGCTCTCTCTTATGGCGTACATTCCCAACGCACTGGATGTTTCTACTTTGAAGGCGCTGATGTGTCGTGATGGTGCTTCGTATCAAGAGAGGCAGGTGTTGGATCTACTTCAGCAATCATCCGATGAGGGGATGTTGCTACTGGTGAGTCCGAACTGGATATTCGCTCACGATCGGATTCGCCAAGCATCCCTGAAATTTGCGTCGGAAAAGTCTGGTTCGGAAGAGACATTGCTGCACATTTCATCGGTGCTGTTGGCAGAAGGTGCTGATAGGGAGTGGTGCCAGTATGTTGCGGTGGATATTCTCAATTCACTGCCATTTGAAAAGACGGATTGCAACGAGTTGGTGAAGCTGAACTTGAAGGTGTCGCATCTCGCAAGGAATAGCGGAGCACTGGGGAAGGAGAATGCGTTGGTGCACAAAGGATTGGAGAGATTGAAAGCAGCGGGTATGACATGGACGGATGATTACTACGAGCTCACACGGCAGCTCTATGATGCTTTGTTGGTATCAGAGTATTCTTCTGGTGAGTGATGATGAGTACTTCTTTATTTGATTTCAACAGTCTCAATCTCACAACCAATCTTTTGTATGGACAGGCGCGTATGATGCGGCGAGGGTCGCCATTGATGAAGTTGTTCAAAACGCCAAAACACCGGATGAAATGTTGATCGCATACACTCATCGTGTCAAATGTCTAATGAGCGAGACAAGCGAATATGGCAGAGGTGCAGAAGAAGGCTTAATATTACTCAGCAAGTATGGCTTTGATATCCCTCTCTCTCCAACAAAAACAGTGATGGCAAAAGGGGAGATGAAATACAAGCTAGCGTTACGCAACCGTTCCATATCTTGTCTCACAACTTTACCAATCCAAGATGACTCACTACTTGCTTTGTGTCAACAGATAAATAGATGTGCCATGTGTAAGTCGATTCATTTTCTTTTTTTGATTGCACACACTTATGTTTCTCTGATTCTCATCTTCGTTTAACACCATAGATTCTGGAAAGTTGGACGTCATGAAGTTGTTGAACTGGAAGATAATCCAGTATGTTTTGAAGAAGGGTAGTATCAGCTCAAATTTGGCACCTATTTTGGGGTTATGTGCTTTAATGTATGTGAAATTAGATGACGTGAAGAGATCCAACGAGTTTGCTACAACTGCTCAGGCCCTAAACCCACGAATTCGTGACGACAAAAGCAACTATGTACAGTCTGTGATGGTCGTGTGTTATGCCATGTGTTTATTGCAGCCCTTCAGAAGTTTGACGGATCCTTTTCTGCAAAGCTACAAAGATTGTAAGGTAAGTTGGAGTTGTGCTTGCTTCTCGTTATCAAAGATACAGTTGTGCTTGTTTCTCGGTATCAAAGGTATTCAAACTCACTTTGCATGTCTCCTCCAATCAAGCTTACGGGAGAGGTTGACATGTCTCTCAACGGACTCAACGGCTATGCTCAATGCTTCTTCGGTGCAGGCTGCGAGCTCGGGCCTATCTTTGAGTCCAAGCTGTTGGTGGTAGAGGACTACTGTAGGAATCTTGGACGACAGTCTAGCCTCATACTCTTCTCGATGTTCCGACAGTTCGCACTGAATCTGCGCAAGCACAGTGATAGCCCATCGAAGCTGGTAGGCGAGGCATTCAACGAAGAGCAAGTATTGAGTGAGCTCGAGGGCAGTGCTCATTTTCAGACGCTTCGTGACTCGAGCAGTCTACGAGTACAGCTAGCATTTGTCTTTTGGAATGAGGCAGATATGATCGACTTGTTGAAGATTCTTGAGACTTATCCCTTGCAAGATCAATTTGTCGCACGATTACACAACCGCTTAGCCTTCACCGGCTTGGCAGCCTTTGCAATGTGCCATCGGAAAGACTGTGCGTCGTATAAAGTGTTGGGAGAGAAGTGCATGGGTCACTTCAAATTTTTATCCAAGAATGGCTCTGTGAATGCTCGGCCTGTGTATCTGTTCTTGAAATCGATGAAAAGTCCAAGTCGGGATGCCTTCAGTAAAGCGATCGAAGCATGTGCAGAAGGGAAGTTCGTCAATCTGGAGGCAATGGTGAATGAAAGATATGCGGCATTTTTGAGGGAAGAGAACGACGAGGCTGCCTCTAATGATTGCATAACTGAGGCCTACTTTTTGTATCAGGATTGGGGCGCACATGCAAAGGCTTTGCAGCTGAGTAAGGATCACTCGTTCTTGAAGATAGTGAAGAGGATGAAAGTGAAGAGGAAGAAAAAGCGTAGCGTGTTTAGGAGAGCTTCAAAACAGCGAACAGCACAGCGAGGCTGGATCTGACGATCCCACTTCCAAGAAAAAGATGACTTTCAGCTTCAACAGTACTTTGAAGCAGAGCAAGCTGATTTGGTGAAAAAGAAATAGTGCCTTGGGTTCATTCTTTTGCGTTGATATATATTTTTATACTTCTATCAGTAATCTTAACCAACATTCAATTAACCCATCAACCAGAGCCCACTTTACTTTTATTCATTTATTCATGCAAGTCGTTCAACAGGTGCATGATTGCTCATTATCTGTGTGTAACTTGGCCTACCTCCGGGCATTACACGTCTTTCCCAACGAATGAACTTACGAGTTCTCGGGCAGTGTTCGTGCAACCCCTAGGCGCTTGCTGTTATAGAAATAAATGACTATGCTAAACCCCACACGTAAGATCCAACTAGCCAACCCTTTTATGCACTGTCCTCAATAGACGACTGCGATCCCACTTCAGACGCGTCCTCAGATACAAAGAAGAGGCATCCTCTTCACTCTCCAAGTCCGCATGCTCATTATCTGTCCCTGTACCTCTAATGGAGACTGCTCTGCATATCGAGGACATCTTTACAAAGCTAGTAAATGCTTCCGGCTAAATCTTATATTTAAGCATTGCAGCGGGTCGACGGTCCTTCAAATTGCGGTGGGCCGGACCTATCCTCACCCTATCCCTATCCCTATCCCTATCCCAATGCAAATGGGTGCTACGTGAGTTTGTCGGCTTATAGCTTGCAACATAGCACAGTGGCAGCCACAGTTGCAGCTCCAAGAATCAGCAGCCTACCACAGATTGATCGTAGGAAACAAGATTTGACACAAAATGAAAACATTATGTATTAGATCACTCGATGTTGAATCGAATATTCAGAGAGAATGTTCAGAGATGTGAACGTGAGACATGGAAACAAGGAACAAGCAGCTGCATTCAAAGCGAAGAAAGACCACATACAATAACATGGCACAAGTAAGACACAGACAAGCATAACGAACAGCTGTACGAAGCGAAAGCAACGAAATACTTATCACAGAAATTCAGAGCAGAAACAAAACTGTCAGTTGAATAGTGAGCGGTTATGGCCACTATGCAGTCATTGTGAAATCAAACGGTACTAAATCAACGTTTAGAACAGAAATGAGTTCCAAAGATCTATCTCTGGTGAATAAGAAGTCATCAGAACAGAGAAGAGCCTCCATCCAGCGGATGAGAACAGAGAGAACAGAGAGAACAGAGAACCATAATCCAATCTCAGCAAACGGACTACATGGTTCAGCTTCGTCATAAATAATAAATATAATCATTAATGATGGCTGACGAGTTCCGCATCGAAGGCTGTCACGGCACAATCGCTGAGCAAAAAGACGAGGCATTTTACGACGATCGATCGGATGCAAGTGATGACGAAGAGAAGGGCAAAATAAAGTTCCCTGCGAGGCTCTATGGGAGGGAGAAGGAGTTGGATAATTTAAAGAAACTGTATGCTGGACTACTGGCCAGTGAAGTGGACGATCGTGATGACAAAGTACTGAAATCTCAGGTAGTCTTTCTTTCGGGTTATAGGTAAGATTATATTCATGTATTAAATTGCAAATACATATCTTGTGGACGTAGTAGTTGAGATGCCAACAATGAGTCATTATTATCCGCCTTTCTATAATCATCACTCACCAATGTAAATGAAAATGACTCCACTTCACGATTTCAGTGGCGTGGGCAAATCGACTCTAATCAAAGAGTTCGTCAAGCAACTTCGCGGCTCCAAAAATCAACCCAACAAAACTAATCATAACAATAATGAATCCCCAATATTTTACGGAGCAGGCAAATACAGTGAGCAAAACAGTGCATCGTCCCCATTCTTTGCAATAATTGAGGTGCTGGAAACGTTGGCTAACGAGCTGAGCGAGGCAAATGATAGCAGTGACACAGCAACTGAGCAGCGAGAAAAAGTGAGGGAGAGCATCAGGCAATCGGACTTAATTGGACCGGGGAAGGAGGGTGATTTGATATTGCGTGCGACTTTCCCCGTGCTCACGCCGCTTCTTGATAGCTGCGTTGTTGCCAATGACAAGGGAGCAAATGAGGACTTGACTGTACACCCGACCATGTCAGCCATCAAGGAATGCACGTTACAGCTGTTGTGTGCCATTTGCAGAGCGTTGGACAATCCCTTGATCATCTTCCTGGACGATCTGCAGTGGGCGGACGAGGCGTCAATGGACATGCTGAATGTCCTGTTGACGAGTTCTGAGCTGAAGAATCTCATGTTCATATGTGCGTATCGATCATAGATTCTGGAAAGTTGGACATCATGAAGCTAATGAACTGGAAGATAATCCAGTATGTTTTAAAGAAGGGTAGTATCAGCTCAAATTTGGCACCTATTTTGGGGTCATTTTCGTTAATGTACGTGAAATTAGATGACGTGAAGAGATCCAACGAGTTTGCTACAACTGCTCAGGCCCTAAACCCACGAATTCGTGACGACAAAAGCAACTATGTACAGTCTGTGATGGTCGTGTGTTATGCTATGTGTTTATTGCAGCCGTTCCGAAGTTTGACGGACCCTTTTCTGCAAAGCTACAAAGACTTCAAGGTAAGTGCAGCTGTGCTTGTTTCTCATTATCAAAGATATTCAAACTCACTTTGCATGTCTCCTCCAATCAAGCTCATGGGAGAGGTCGAGATGGCTCTCAATGGACTCAACGGCTATGCGCAATGCTTCTTCGGTGCAGGCTGCGAGCTTGGGCCTATCTTTGAGTCCAAGCTTTTAGTGGTAGAGGACTACTGTAGGAATCTTGGACGACAGTCTAGCCTCATACTCTTCTCGATGTTCCGACAGTTCGCACTGAATCTGCGCAAGCCTAGTGATAGCCCATCGAAGCTGGTAGGTGAGGCATTCAACGAAGAGCAAGTATTGAGTGAGCTCGAGGGCAGTGCTCATTTTCAGACGCTTCGTGACTCGAGCAGTCTACGAGTACAGCTGGCATTTGTCTTTTGGAATGAGGCAGACATGATCGACTTGTTGAAGATTCTTGAGACTTATCCCCTGCAAGATCAGTTTGTCGCACGATTACACAACCGCTTAGCCTTCACCGGCTTGGCAGCCTTTGCCATATGCCATCGGAAAGACTGCGCGTCGTATAAAGCGTTGGGAGAGAAGTGCATGGGTCACTTCAAATTTTTATCCAAGAATGGCTCTGTGAATGCTCGGCCTGTGTATCTGTTCTTGAAATCGATGAAAAGTCCAAGTCGGGATGCCTTCAGTAAAGCGATCGAAGCATGTGCAGAAGGGAAGTTCGTCAATCTGGAGGCAATGGTAAATGAAAGATATGCGGCATTTTTGAGAGCAGAGAACGACGAGGCTGCCTCTAATGATTGCATAACTGAGGCCTACTTTTTGTATCAGGACTGGGGCGCACATGCAAAGGCTTTGCAGCTGAGTAAGGATCACCCGTTCTTGAAGAAGTTGAGGCGGAAGACAACGCGTAGTTTTGCCCACACAGTTGGTAGCAACAACAATACTGCGACTGCGAGCGTGATGAGCGCTGGATCTGACGATCCCGCTTCCAAGAAAAAGATGACTTTCAGCTTCAACAGTACTTTGAAGCAGAGTAAGCGGGTTTCGGTGAAGTCGAAGTCGGAGAAGAAGAAATAACGTATTTTCCTGGGTTAGTGTCGGTAGGATTCATTTTGTAGGTTGTTGTCATCTTAATTAAACAATGGTTTGTGTTGAGTTGGCAGATTCACCTCACGCCCGTCTGGCATGTCTGAATGTCAATCTTCATCACCATTACACTCTCATTTAGGCTTCCCCCCTCACCACTAACCGTGTCCAAATGGCAATTATCACACCACGCAAATCCTGCAGCTTCACTTTTACGGGTTTTCTGCAAGTCAAAATAATCTAATTCTTATCTAGCTCTAGCCAACGAGCCATCTCAATCTGTCTAATGAACCAATCATCCTCCAAACTCGGTCGTATCGTTGGGACACGAATCAAATGCCGTCCATGCAAAGCAAGTGCCTCTTCCCCATGAAGAGATACATAGCGGTTGTAGTAGTTGTTACTACTCCCACCATCCCCATCATTCTCGACAACTACTGGGACACGAATACCACCAGCTCCATCCGAAGGATCATTATGAATATTATCATCAAGTAGCACATGATGATGATCATGACCATGCACCCTAGTATTAGTCCACACGGGTTTACCAGCCCACGGAGCATGATTGTTCTCCCTCCAGAAAGGATAATTATCTTGAATACCAACAATACTCTTGGATTGTAAAAAGTTGAGAATGTCATCGTCTCCAGAGTAGACAGGTTTCCCTTTTTCTTCTTGATTACTATTGGCACGATGGAGAGAATACACGAGCTCCTCCTTCTTGGCATTGCTTCCATTCTTATTGTGATAACTCCAACCGGAACAATACAAATTACCCTCTGCCAAGATCAAATCCTCATTGCTGTAGTTGGGATAATCTGGATGATTACCTTTAGCAAATTCCGAAATGGCAACTGCAACTCTTGGCAAATCAAGCCCAAATGTTCGTAAGACTAGTGTCACCTTTGGGGGTGGTGGTAGTCTCCTACAAGCTGTTCCCACTAACCTCGCCGCCATCAAAGAGGGAGCTGATTCACTATTTGACAACTCTGTTTTGGTGGATGGAAAGTAGTATATCAAAGTTTGCCAAAATGCCGGTAAGAAATTTTGGAATACACTCGATGGCTGCTGCTGCTGCTGTACATCACTTCCTCCCCCATCATCATCATCATCATCATCATCATCATGTGCACAATTCTTCAAACCCAGTTTCTGACAAAGTTCCTCATACAAAGGACGGTACACTTGCCCATGCAATGACGAAGTAAACTTCTTGGCATGTACTTTATACCTCGTACGATAATAAGGACACGTGTTTGGAGGATATGTCCAACCAGTGTAGAGTGGCGGTGGTGGTGTGGAATTGCTGCAATCATTATCGATTGACATGCCATTCCACCAGTGAGTAGGTTCAAATTGATGTGTGTCACATATGTTTCCTGAGGATGGTGATCGTTTTATCGTTGGTTTTGCAGGATCATTTCCATTTTCCAGATTGTCACTGTCGTCACTATGATTGTTGATTCCACTCGTACTCACAAAGGCAGACTTGGCGATAATTTTATTCACACATTCATGAACAGAATCCCCGCCGGCTGGGTCTCCGAGAAGTATGGTTTCGTTGACATCAAAGTGGAGAAATAGGTGGGGCATATTGTTTGCATGTTCATGGCCAGCGGTAGGGCTGCTCGTGTCGCAGCTGTCTTTGGTTGTGTCGGCAGCAGACGATGCAGTTGTTGTTGTTGAGTCGTCAGTACAGCGCAAATGTCTGTTGATCTCGTCGAGTGTTGAATACATTTTGGGAAGTAAGAAGTCATCGTCGTCGTTACTTTCGACATTGTTTTTTGTGAGGCAATTATTATTTTTGGATGTCATCATGTTGCAGTGTGTGCCGATGTGAAGAGGGGAGAAGGATGAATGAAAATGCAAAGTGCCGATAGTAGGAAAGCCGCCTCTAATTGTCAACAACATTACCTAATTTCCTATGTGATATGACAAGGCCGCTTATTTACTCTTGATAAGGCCGCCAATCGCCAATCCGCCAACTGTGTTGGCCATGGTCAAGGGTTAATAAATGCCATGGTGAGATGAGTGATGAGGATGATTGAGTGATAGATGGTGATTGTGCTGTGATGCATCACTTATTTTGAATGTGTGTCTGGTTAGATAATAGTATAATTGGATAGTAAAACTAGCGATGTGACTATAATCTCAAGCGGTTGGCGGGCCAGAGGTTAATAAGATAAGATACATATTAACCCCTGTGGCGGGCGGACTCTAAAGTGGTATCAAAATCGACGTTGCGACATAAACCTTCCATACGAGTATCTTTCACCTATCTATCAGCTATAATCAGCGGGCTATTCCCCCCTGTTCCAAATGAATTTGTGCCCAATGCGCATGCTCTCTTGCGGGCGCCCCGGTCATTAGATGCGCACAATGACATAGAGGATTCATATTGGTACTCAAAACCTTATGTATCTGTGTATTGATTCCAACGTTGAGCGGCTGATGAGAATGCAAGAGGACTGGGTTCTCACATCAAACCGAGCGGCCAAGCAAACTAGCCAACAACCTCCTCTCATAAAAAGAGTTTAGTATCAACTACACCATCGTCTACATCATACTTATCTACTGTCTATTATCATCATGAAGCTATCTTCAGCTGCCGTTCTCCTCAGTGCCGCCGTCGCGGCCTTGCCTGGCGCCTCTGCCGCCACCGTGGTGAGTGATATCTGTTTCGTTTGAGTTTGAGTTATTTTATGACAAGTACTATATCGTCGGGTTGTGTTTGATACTTTGATACAGTGGCGCCATCATGTCTGACGCGATCATGATGATGCTTCAGGAGTTCTATCGCTAGGCGTGCATATCCCAGTGTTTTCTTCTTTGCTCTCCTTCACCTTCACTCTTCCTCACGGCTTTCTAACACACACCTATGATTCTCCTCCTCCTCTCTTCTCACTCTCACCCTCGCCATTCATTATGGTCTGCACTCTGCACCGACGCATGCCACGCCCTTTATATTATCATATGGACAGTCTCTCCGAGGAATCCTCCCCGAGAATGAAATCTTGGCTGACTTCGCCAACTGTGATACCAAAACGAATTGTCCTACTTATGGAATCAACAGTTGCCAGACAATTGACAAAAACTGTAATGGTCAATGTTTCTGGGCTGGTAACTCCTGCAAATTCAGCAACCGTGGCGGTGGCGGTGGCAATCGATTCGCATGCCGAGACTTTACTCGCAGAACTGATTGTCTCGATGAAGATTGCGATTGGCTTGGTAATGGTGTATGCCACGCCCCGAGTGGACCCAGCAACAGAAACTGCCGAGACTTTACTCGCAGAACTGATTGTCTCGATGAAGATTGCGATTGGCTTGGTAATGGTGTATGCCGCGCCCCGAGTGGACCCAGCAACAGAAACTGCCGAGACTTTACTCGCAGAAGTGATTGTCTTGATGAAGATTGTGATTGGCTTGGTGGTGTATGCCGTGTCCCAAGTGTACCCAGCAACAGAAACGACTGCCGAGAAATTACTCGCAGAAGTGATTGTCTCGACTTCGATTGTGAGTGGGTGGGTCCTTCGAATTCGAATGGTGAATGCCGTATCCCCGCTCTCAGCTTCAGGTGCAGCGACTTCGACAACAGTAGCCGCAACCAGTGCGAGAGAGAGGGCTGCTCATGGAATAGCAGCACTCGTAATTGCTTTCTGTTGTGCAGAGACTTTGACGGCTCTAACCGCGGCACGTGCGAGAGGAGTGGATACTGTGATTGGGACAACGGTAGTTGCGACATCAGGTCTTGCAGAGACTTGGACGATACGAGCAGAAACGAATGCCAGGACAATGATGTCTGCACTTGGAATAGCAGCAATCGCTCTTGCAGATTCAGTAGTAGCAGCGGCAATAGAAGCTGCAACCGCATTACCACCCAAAATCAATGTCTAAACAACAATTGTGATTGGAGGAGTGGTCAATGCCGTATCCCCAGCCCCAGCCCCAGGTGCAGTGCCTACAACGGTAACAAAAGCCAGTGCAAGAACAACGGCTGCTCATGGAATAGCAACTCTCGTATTTGCAGCACATTCAGATTCAACAATAGCGAAGAAGAGCAGAAAGAAGAATGAACTATTCTCGAAGGTCCCTCAAGGGAATTGGGAAAGACATCTTCTTCTGATGATCTTTACCACACATGTTATGTACACACCATGGTCACCATCTACGACTATTTCAAATGGAAGTCATGCGGGTCGGGCGAAGTAAAAAAGAAACTAAAAATATTGTGTGTGAGAGAGAGTAAGACCTCGATCATTGGTAGTGTAAACTGATAAATTGAATTGATTGATTAAAGTGATACATTATGTGCATATACCTTTAGTACAGTCTCTGAACTCATTGTCTTGAGTACATAAGAATGTACTGCATCCTTCAAGCGGCCCTGCAAGTGGATGAGATGAAAGCCAGAGGTAGGAGGGTGGTGAATGAAATCCCCCCGCTTGAAGCATATCTTCGGCTAGCCGGCACAGGTGAGACGATCCTCTACATAAAATACTAAAAAAATGAGCCACATCTATCATACACAACATGGACATGGCAACCATAAAATGATGGACGAAAATACACATCTTACCTTTTAACAAATGCGATGTATTGTCGAAGAGACTTCAATTCATCAGGGATAGAGCACCTACCTATCGATAATGTATGCCACTTTTACTCGCCAATCGGCTACAATCTACAATCGAACTATCCATATATAAGTTAATCAGATTAGTATCTACCTTCAGATTAGCAATAGCAATCGAACTATCCATATCTAACGCATCCATGCCGAATGCTACTACCGCCCCCGATAACGCCCCCCAGAGGCTTGATCAAAATGCATGATCACAACATGTTGCGCTACCCACATGATGTAGCAGCGGTGAGGTGGAGGTCCACGGCTAGCTTCGGGGCTTCTGGGTTGCAAGTTGCAAGAGCAGCTTGTTCGATGGCAAAAGAAGTGGAATCCGCTCGAACAAAATCTCAGCCTGCGGTATGTAGATGCTTGTACCCCATATCAATTACTAGAGGCAATATTAGTCAGTACAATTTGACTTTTCGAACCCTCGGGCAAAAAATTATACCCCCCGGGGGTGAAGTTCGAGTTTAATGACATAAACCTTCCGTACGAGTATCTTTCACCTATCTATCAGCTACAATCAGCGGGCAAGGACCCCTGTAATGCCTTCTTTCATAATAAATTTCAACACAAATTGCTTTCCATCTGGAGGGCGCCCCGGTCATTCGATGCGCACAATGACATAAAGGATTCATATTGGTACTCAAAACCTTATGTATCTGTGTATTGATTCCAACGTTGAGCGGCTGAGCAAATGCAAGATCGATCTGCTGCAGGCCAACAACCTCCTCTCATAAAAAGAGTTTAGTATCAACCACACCATCGTCTACATCGTATCTACTGTCTATTATCATCATGAAGCTATCTTCCGCTGCCGTTCTCCTCAGTGCCGCCGTCGCGGCCTTGCCTGGCGCCTCTGCCGCCACCGTGGTGAGTGTTATGCATGTTGTGCTCTGCTTCGTCGGTTGTGCTTGACGAATGGCGAGTAGTCGACATTATGTCTGACGCGATCATGATGATGCTTTGCTTCAGGAGTGCTATTCGTTGGGCATGCCCATCTCAGTGTCTCCTCCTTGATTTCCTTACGTCTTTCTAACACACACCTATGATTCTCCTCCTCTTCTTCTTCTCACCCTCACCATTCATCATGGTCTGCACCGACGCCTGCCATGCCCCTCACTTACCATCACCATCTATTATCATATGGACAGTCTCTCCGAGGAATCCTCCCCGAGAATGAAATCTTGGCGGCTGACTTCGCCAACTGTTGTGACAAAACGGATTGTGAAAATTATGGAATCAACAGTTGCCAGAGACTTGAAGACCAGTGTGACATTTGTCGCTGGAATGCTAACAGTGAAGAATGCCGCTCCGGCTCCGGCACTGCTGGCAGGGAGAGATGCGAATCCGGCGGCGGCGGCAACAGAAACTGCAGAGACTTTTCTAATAGAAATTCTTGTGAAAGCCGCAGTTGTGAGTGGGTGAATGGTTCATGCCGTATCCCCGCTGTCAGCTTTAGGTGCAGCGACTTCGACCGCAACAAAAACTCGTGCAAGAACAACGGCTGCTCATGGAATAACAGCTCTGGTAATTGCAGTCTGGTGTGCAGAGACTTTGACAATAACCGCAACATGTGCGAGAGGAGTGGATACTGTGATTGGTACGGTAAGAGCGCAAACAGTAGCAGCGGAACTTGCGAAATCAAGTCCTGTGACTTCTTTGACGATACTAGCGAAGAAGTGTGCGAGGACGGTACCGATTATGTCTGCTATTGGAATAGCAACAGCAAACGTTGCAGATTGGACAATAGCGAAGAAGAGGAGGTGAAAGAAGAATGAACTATTCTCGAAGGTCCCTCAAGGGGGTGAGGAAAGACATCTTCTTCTTGATGTTCTTTCCCCACACATGTAATGTACACACCATGGTCATCATCTACGACTATATCAAATGGAAGTCATGCGGGTCGGGCGAAGTAAAAAAGAAACTAAAAATATTGTGTGTGAGAGAGTAAGATCTCGATCATTGGTGGTGCAATTATAATACATAGGTAATAAATTGAATTGATTGATTGTAAAGTGATATCTTTTATTATCAGCATATATTGTACTTTCACGAAGATTGTGATTTAGTTGATGCGGCACATGTATGGTTATGTATCCTCTCTAGAGACGAAAATCAGATCAACTTCCAGAAGGTAGTGATGTCTCCCAGCAGTTAACGTCAGCAATCGTTGTTGTACAATATCTCTATTTTATCAAAGCAATGATGCAATCCTCAGATTACATGTGGATGAGACCCAAATACATACGTCTTCCAGCCTGATTGCAAGCATGAGCAAGTAGTAAGAATGTACTTTATGAAGAGACCCAAGAGAAGGATAGAGGCTCTGAGATGATGGCTGTCATGAAAAGTAAAGAGACACACTCTCTCTCTCTCTCTCTCTCTCTCTCTCTTACATCCTCCACTACTGAGAAGAAGTATCATTGAAACAGCAGAGCCACAGCGATAGAGGGCGGGTGGTAAGTAACATGAAAATGTCTTGCGGCGGGCGTTTTTCCATCTCACACCACCTTCACCCGCCAACATGAACATAATGATCATGGACATGTTGTCGTGTGCTACAGATTGATACACAGCCTCTCTAACAGCCATAACAGCTAAACATATCACCCAAAATGGCCGCCAATCCAGCAGCTGCTGCCCCTCCAACAACCACAGCAGCCACCGCCACATCCTCAACTAATAATCCAACTCCCTCCATCTCCCCCATAAAAAAGACCACAACATCATCCACCAACAAATCACCCACCTCTTCCAAATCAAAACACTCCTCCTCCGACCATGTCAAATTCACATCCACCACCTCTAAAAAATCACCCACCAAAAAATCCTCCACAACCACCTCCACAGCCGCCACTGAAAAGCAACTAAAACTGCAAAAAGCCGAAATCGCCAAACGTGAACTAAAAGAATTGGAATCGATGGAGCGGGCGTTTCGACAGGATGTGGAGGTTTGGGCTGGGCCGAGTAATGTGGTGTTTCCTAGACGGTATCATTCGTTGATGCAGTTGAAGCAGACTAACAGTAGTAGTAATAGTAGTAGTTCTGGTGGTGGCGGGAATACCAAGAAAAAGGAGAATAGTCATGGCAAGGGTAGCAATGAAGTGTATTATGGGAGTCAATCGCAAGGATGGATGTATGGAGATGGATTCGCACGAATGGGTGGATTGAGTTGGATGGATGTTACCACTCCGCCTTCTTCTGCTTCCACTTCCACTTCATCTAATAAACGAAAAAAGAGTGATGCAGCAAACACTGCCACTCAACAACAACAACCATCAACATCATCAACATCATCATCCTCGTCTGGGTTTCTAATGGACGATGTCTCCATAATCGACAAATCACTACACTCCGCTGGACTCACCCGGTCCCATCTCACACCCCGTGCGTACGCCTGTCTCCTCGAACAAGCACGGCGATACACACTTGAATTACTCGCTGATGCACAAGATTATGCCCTACATGCCCAACGTGGTAGCGGTAGTAGTGGTGACAGTTCCTCCATGATTGCGACACTCCAACCATCAGATTTGCTATTGGCAGTGGAAATGAGAGAGGATACAAATGGTGTTTCCTCAACATTGCCACGGGTGGAAGATGTGCAGTATGTGGCCGAGGAGGTGAATCGGGTCCCGTTGCCAAGTATACCGAGGGAGTGTTATGGGGGTGTGGTGTTGCCACCGGTGGAGGAGCAGTTGACGGCACGGACGTTTGATGTTGTGAATGGGGCGAGGGTGGTGCAGAGGATGATGAGGGGTGGGGATTATCCGATGGGGTTGAGTGAGGTTGGTAATTTGGGCAAGAAGGGTGGTGGTGGTGGTGGAGGTGGTGGGAGGAAGACGGGAAGTTATGGTGCTGCGACTGGTAGGCAGATTTCGGTGAATTTGAAGAGTGGCAAGGTTGTTGATGAAAAGAGCAAGAGTGGAAGTAGTGGTGCTGTTGGTGTTGGTAGTGCTGCATCTGCACCTGCACCTTCTGCTTCAAAGACATCTTCGGGTAGCAAGGGCCAAAAGCGTCGATTGACAGAGTTGTAATGTATAAATAGGCAAATTCATTCTCATGGTAGCTCAATTGAAAGCTCATTCAATGCATAATGACGTAGACTGTTCAGAATAGTTGCAGCTCTCTTAAATTGGCCATCACTTGATCTTACGCAGTACCCATTCCTTCCAAATTCACCCAATCCTTGATATCTTGGCTTGTAGTAGTCGTAGGAAGGCAACGAGTGGCGTTTTGGAATCGTCTTGAGCTGCTCTATCGATTGATTGTAGTTTCAAGGCCAAATATCGATCATTTGCCAATAGACTCAACTAAATCGACCCCTACCATCCGGTTTTGAAGCCCCAAAGTGACATTCCAAATCAAAAATGACAAAAGCAACAACAAGACAACCATTTGAATCGTCTCTTGAAGAACTACCAATCAAACCACTGTATAAACAGAGCTCGGCCTCCCTGCGGTCGCCCTCGCATAAGACACTTCTGACGATCAGCGCCATCATGATGATTGTTACGTCAAAGATCTCAAAAAGCGCCCGCAATAATCAGCGATGTCTACAGACAGTTGGCACGAGCGCATCCAACAACACACTTCACGACAATCGGGTGTGATCTATGATAGGTTGATTGCAGTGTAGTAATAATATATAAACGCAGCTTCGCCCAAAGGGCTCGCAAACACACTTCTCCTAATACAGCGCCGTCAATGATGGGTTGGCACGATGTTGTTGTTGATTGGTTGGTCTAAGATCCACCCCGACCAAGAACGCTGCGCTGAAGACACTTCCACTTAATGCGGTGCCGTCCATGATCATTGGTTGATGCGGAGTAGTGTTGTTATTGGTTGTTGTTGTGGTTGGTTGTTGCATTCACATCCTCCTCCTCCTCCAACTCATGCTCCAAACGATACCACCAACAGCAGCAGCAACCACAACAATGTTTGGGGTATGAGTTGGAGGAGGAGAGGTTGCTGCTGCTGGAGGAGAGTATGAGTGAGTTGGAGGAGGATGTTATTGTTGCTGTTGGTGGATTGGTATAGTTAGAGCGAGCCGACCGGAGGGAGGAGAGCTGTCGACATGATGAATGATAGTTTGATGGATGGTGCACCTGACTATCATTGGACGGTACATGTGACTATTATGTTGATTGTCATATTATGATGCCGAGCGCAGCCAAGGCCAGTTGAAGAGTCCACTGCTCCTCGTTAAGTGACTTCAGCGAAGCGTTCTTAGTCGGGTGGATTCGCTCGTAACTATTGTCATGGATCTTACTGCATTAAGGTGGGCGCTTTTTGAGATCTTACATCGTGCCAACTGTCATGTTGTCGCTTCATTAAGGCGGTCGCTTTTTGAGATCTTCGTCCAGTCAACCCATCATTTTTGTTGCGTCAATAGCGGTACTAATCGATGCAGCTTGAAGAGAGCTTTCCAATGGTGGTCATATCGTATTTTGTCCATTTTGGACCTCTTCTTTGAAATCCCAGCCATCGGCTTCATTTGCAAGCTGCCGGTCACTTTCTAACCCCCTTTTTGACCGAGACGATTCTCAAAGTTGGCTCCAATGCGGCTATCTATACGCCCAATCGATAGAGCAGCTCAAGGGCTTTCCAAAACGCCACTCATCGTCGTCATTGGCCGCCTAGGAGAGGAGTAACGGCCATTGTTGTCATTTTGGGGAGATAGATGTGAGCTTTCAATGCACCAAATCTTTTTTGATGCCACAGAGATGCCCGTCTCAAAAAGTGCGCCATAGCTGCACTCATCTTCCGTCAAAATTCAAAAATGGCATCAATCAACAACAAAACACAACCAAGCACCAAGCACACAAGCACAAGCTCATCGCAGACAGAGCAAGACGAACGACCACAATGTTAATCCTGGATCCGAGAGTAGCCAGGTGTGCCATGGCATCCGATACTACCCCCACTTGAGCTCATCATCAGACGCCACCAGCAGGGACAATCAATGTCGTGTACTCTCTAGATTGATACCTACCTCAGCATGTCAAATCCTCCACAACCTCCTCCACAGCCGCCACTGAAAAGCAATTAAAACTCCAAAAAGCCGAAATCGCCAAACGTGAACTAAAAGAATTGGAAGCGATGGAGCGGGCGTTTCGACAGGATGTGGAGGTTTGGGCTGGGCCGAGTAATGTGGTGTTTCCTAGACGGTATCATTCGATGATGCAGTTGAAGCAGACTAACAGTAGTAATAATAGTAGTTCTGGTGGTGGTGGCGGGAATACCAAGAAAAAGGAGAATAGTCATGGCAAGGGTAGCAATGAAGTGTATTATGGGAGTCAATCGCAAGGATGGATGTATGGAGATGGATTCGCACGAATGGGTGGATTGAGTTGGATGGATGTTACCACTCCCCCTTCTTCTGCTTCTGCTTCTGCTTCTAATAAACGAAAAAAGAGTGATGCAGCAAACACTGCCACTCAACAACAACAGCCACCACAATCATCATCAACATCATCATCCTCGTCTGGGTTTTTAATGGACGATGTCTCCATAATCGACAAATCACTACACTCCGCTGGACTCACCCGATCCCATCTCACACCCCGTGCGTACGCCTGTCTCCTCGAACAAGCACGACGATACACACTTGAATTACTCGCTGATGCACAAGATTATGCCCTACATGCCCAACGTAGCGGTAGTGGTGGTGAGAATTCCTCCATGATTGCGGCACTCCAACCATCCGATTTACTATTGGCAGTGGAAATGAGAGAGGATACAAATGGTGTATCCTCAACATTGCCACGGGTGGAAGATGTGCAGTATGTGGCCGAGGAGGTGAATCGGGTCCCGTTGCCGAGTATACCGAGAGAGTGTTATGGGGGTGTGGTGTTGCCTCCGGTGGAGGATCAGTTGACGGCACGGACGTTTGATGTTGTGAATGGGGCGAGGGTGGTGCAGAGGATGATGAGGGGTGGGGATTATCCGATGGGGTTGAGTGAGGTTGGTAATTTGGGCAAGAAGGGTGGTGGTGGTGGTGGAGGTGGTGGGAGGAAGACGGGAAGTTATGGTGCTGCGACTGGTAGGCAGATTTCGGTGAATTTGAAGAGTGGCAAGGTTGTTGATGAAAAGAGCAAGAGTGGTGGAAGTAGTGTTGCTGTTGGTGGTGGTAGTGCTGCATCTGCACCTCTTGCTGCTTCAAAGACATCATCGGGGAGCAAGGGGCAAAAGCGTCGATTGACAGAGTTGTAATGTATAAATAGGCAAATTCATTCTCATGGTAGCTGAATTGAAAGCTCATTCAATGCATAATGACGTAGACTGTTCAGAATAGTTGCACTTCTCCTCAGTTCACTTTTCTTACGCAGTACCATACCCATTCCTTCCAAATCCCCTAATCCTTGATATCTTGGCTTGCAGTAGTCGTAGGAAGGCAATGAGTGGTGTTTTGGAAAGCTGAGAGCGAGCTCTATCGATTGATTGTAGTTTCAAGGCCAACTATCGATCTTTTGCCAATCAACTCAACTCGAGAGGGGGTTAGAAAGAGAGCAGCTCGGTCAAAGCTGACGTCAAATTTTCGAACTTTCCGAAAAGAGAAAGAGTTGACGATACTACGTGACGACCATCGAAATCAACGTCACTAAACAGAGCTCGGCCTCCCTTTGGTCGCCCTCGCATAATACACTTCTGACGATCAGCGCCATCAATGATGATTGTTACGTCAAAGATCTCAAAAAGCGCCCGCATTAATCAGCGATGTCATGATAGTTGGTACGTCATAAGATCCATCAACACACTTCACGACAATCAGTGCAACATGATAGGTTGATTGCAGTGTAGTAATAATATATAAACGCAGCTTCGCCCAAAGGGCTCGCAAACACACTTTGGAGAATGCAGCGCCGTCAATGATGGGTTGGCACGATGTTGTTGTTGATTGGTTGACTGCTGTTATGATCCACCCCGACCAAGAACGCTGCGCTGAAGACACTTCCACTTAATGCGGTGCCGTCCATGATTGTTGGCACGTCGTATTTAATGATTGGTTGATTGCGTTGGTGGATTGTTGTATATTATATACTCCTCCTCCTCCAACTCATACTCCAAACGATACCACCAGCAGCAGTAGCAACAGTAGCAACAGCAGCAACGTTTGGAGACTTTGGAGTATGAGTTGGAGGAGGAGAGTGTTGTTGTTGATGTTGCTATTGCTGTTGGTGGATTGGTATTAGTTAGGGCGAGCCGACCGGAGGGAGGAGAGCCAGTGGTGGGTAATGAGTATTGGATGATGACATGTACCGACTATCATTGATACACCGGCATTAAGTGGAAGTGTGTTTGTAGATGTCGCTGCACTTGAAGTTCATGGATCACACATTCGTTTACAACTGTCTTCAGCGAAGCGTTCTTAGGCGAGCCCCCGGGCGAAGCTGCGTTTATTGGTGGATCTTACTGCATTAAGGTTGTCGCTTTTTTTGGATTTTATTGCAAAAGATTGTCGTGTCAGAGAAGCGAGCTGAATCCACGTAGGCAGACGTAAAATTTGGTGTTTCTACTGTTGATTGTCGAGTTGAGTTAATACCACTAATCGATGCAGCCTGAAGAGACGATTCCAATGGTTTTCATATCGTATTTTGGTCAATTTTGGACCTCGGATGTGAAATCCCAGCCATCGGCTTCATTTGCAGCTGCTGACGGCTTTCTAACCCCCTCTCTGACTGATTTGATTGGTAAAAAGTGCTCCAATGCGGCTATCTATACGCCCAATCGATAGAGCTTGACGAGGGCTTTCCAAAACGCCACTCATCGTCGTCATTGGCCGCCTAGGAGAGGAGTAACGGCCATTTTGTGGTGAGCTGATTTGTGAATTTCAATTGCAGAACTTCAATGCATGCACCAAATCTTTTTTGATGCGACAGAGATGCCCGTCTCAAAAAGTGCGCCATAGCTGCACTCATCTTCCGTCAAAATTCAAAAATGGCATCAACACAGCACAACCAAGCACCATCCAAGCACAAGCTCATCGCAGACAGAGCAAGACGAACGACCATGATGTTAATCCTTGATTCGAGAGTAGCCAGGATTGCCATTGCATCCGATACTACGCCCACTTGACTTCATCATCAGACGCCACCAGCAGGGACAATCAATGTCGTGTACTCTCGAGATTGATACCTACCTCAGCATGTCAAATCCTCCACAACCACCTCCACAGCCGCCACCGAAAAGCAACTAAAACTCCAAAAAGCCGAAATCGCCAAACGTGAACTAAAAGAATTGGAATCGATGGAGCGGGCGTTTCGACAGGATGTGGAGGTTTGGGCTGGGCCGAGTAATGTGGTGTTTCCTAGACGGTATCATTCGTTGATGCAGTTGAAGCAGACTAACAGTAGTAATAATAGTAGTTCAGGTGGTGGTGGCGGGAATACCAAGAAAAAGGAGAATAGTCATGGCAAGGGTAATGAAGTGTATTATGGGAGTCAATCGCAAGGATGGATGTATGGAGATGGATTCGCACGAATGGGTGGCTTGAGTTGGATGGATGTTACCACTCCCCCTTCTTCTGCTTCTGCTTCCACTTCAAATAAACGAAAAAAGAGTGATGCAGCAAACACTGCCACTCAACTACAACCATCAACAACATCAACATCATCGTCGTCTGGGTTTCTAATGGACGATGTCTCCATAATCGACAAATCACTACACTCCGCTGGACTCAGCCGGTCCCATCTCACACCCCGTGCGTACGCCTGTCTCCTCGAACAAGCACGGCGATACACACTTGAATTACTCGCTGATGCACAAGATTATGCCCTACATGCACAACGTGGTAGTGGTGACAATTCTTCCATGATTGCGACACTCCAACCATCAGATTTACTATTGGCAGTGGAAATGAGAGAGGATACAAATGGTGTATCCTCAACATTGCCACGGGTGGAAGATGTGCAGTATGTGGCCGAGGAGGTGAATCGGGTCCCGTTGCCAAGTATACCGAGGGAGTGTTATGGGGGTGTGGTGTTGCCACCGGTGGAGGAGCAGTTGACGGCACGGACGTTTGATGTTGTGAATGGGGCGAGGGTGGTGCAGAGGATGATGAGGGGTGGTGATTATCCGATGGGGTTGAGTGAGGTTGGAAATTTGGGCAAGAAGGGTGGTGGTGGTGGTGGTGGAGGGAGGAAGACGGGGAGTTATGGTGCTGCGACTGGTAGACAGATTTCGGTGAATTTGAAGAGTGGCAAGGTTGTTGATGAAAAGAGCAAGAGTGGTGGTGGCAGTGGTGGTGGTGGTGGTGCTGTTGGTGGTAGTGCTGCATCTGCACCTGCTGCTTCAAAGACATCTTCGGGTAGCAAGGGGCAAAAGCGTAGATTGACAGAGTTGTAAATATATAGCACTATTTTCATATCCAGTTTGTTCATATCACATCCAGTATTTTTATCTGCATGCCCAATGTGGTCTTCTCATCCATTTTACTCCTCCAACGAATCATCCGCATCACTGCGTTGTCTTTTAGCATCTGCAGACTCATCAGCATTTGTTGTTGTGAGAGCTTCAATCATGGCTTCACGGGAGCCATCCACATCCAATCCTTTCTCAGCGAGCTTCCTTCTCAGCTCGCTAACACTCATTACAGAGTGGTCGTAATCCTTTCCTCTTTTGACACCCCTGTTCGTCTTCCTCCCAAAGGCAACGAAGACATCTCTCATTAAATGCCCAGGCACGTTCGTGAAATCTAAATTTTGCGAGGCAGTGCTATTCTCTGCAAGAAAATCCATGACTACTTCTTTGAGGAATGCGCAGTTCATTGAATCTGCATAGAGGAGATTGTCAATGGCATTGTCCATTGTGATTTTGGTTGATTTTACATACGCCGCTTCAGCCTCCAACTTGAGATTGACGATGGAATATTTATCTGCTGCATTGATAATGTCTTTTGCATGAGTGTTTAGCTCTCCCTCCGCTACGCTACCCCCATACACATAATGCAACATGTGACGAAAGATAGTTGGCTTGACATCGGTGATTGAAGCTGTAGCAATATGCTCACCATCCGAGCTGAATAGAGAAGCAAGCATCGGCGCACATGTCTTGAGAACGAAGCTGTGAGCATGAAATGTAACAGGCGAGGGCGCTACGCCATCGTCTCTATCATGTACGTCTGCAGTGCTGACTTCAAAGCATACATCGGCCGTCTCTTCATCTAGGAACATGCTCGTAATCATGCTGCTCATTGGATTGCTTGGAACGAAAGGAGCAGCATCATCTTTCTTGATAGAGACAATTACAGCGAGCGTGCCATTGTCATCAATGATGTTGTTCGATTGATTCAAGATGTAAGAGCGGAGGCAGTAATCCTTCCAGCCCCAGGTTTTGTTTTCAGAGCTAAAATTGCGGGGAGTCGACTTCTTTGTGTGCTTAACGCTTTGGAATTTGTCAAGGATGCTCACTTCATGTGGAGCCGTGACGTTTCCTCCTGTGCAAAGTCGTAGGTAAAGTGATAGATATCCCTCCCTCGCTTCACTTGAACCACCGGGGTAGAGTTTAATGCACCAACGATGACCGTTGCATGTGAACTCCGGTGATAGCGTAAAATGATCAAATGCGGAAGGAAGATCGGCGAAGTCATGAATAAGAATTTTGAAATATTGCCATTCTTCGCCGTTAGATGAAGGGCATCCCACATCTAATGTCGCTATCATGCGTTGATGATAAACGTTGGGCATCTTCGTAATAACAATTATTGGTTGATATCTCCCTTGCCTCAATGAATATGGAGTATGGAGTGGGATTTTGGATTTTGGATAGTGGAATTATGACCTCCAAACGGGTTTTTGACGTTACACTTTACCTGAAAAGGGGGCAAACACCAGGCCAAGCGAAGCCAGCCTACACTGCCCCAAAGTGATTCCATCCTTGGTCTAAGCTTCTTTTACTGGACGGAAGATTTGGTGCTGCGACTGGTAGGCAGATTTCGGTAAATTTGGACAAGATGTTGATGAAAAGAGCAAGGGCGGGCTGCTGCTATTTGCATTTGCACCTGCTGCTCGAAGGCTTATCGGGGAGCAAAGGTTAGAGAGTAGTAGATTGGCAGAGCTGCAATTAATAGTATTATTTTCTTCATAGCCAGTATGATTATATTCGTGCTCGATGTGGTGTATAACAAGAGCACGTCTCCCTCTCAGCCATTTTCTCCTACAACGAGTCATTAGCAGCATTTGCATCGTCTTCGCCATTATCATTATGTGCTGACTGATTATCATTTGCTTTGAGAGCTTCAATCATGGCTTCACGTGAGCCATCCACATCCAGCCCAATCTCAGCGAGCTTCATCCTCAATTCACTCACACGCATGGTGGTAAAGTTATTTTCATCTTGATTGCGTTCCTTTTGTTTGCCCTTCTCCCTCCTAGAGACTGCAACAAGGAGATCTTTCATTACATGTCCAGGCACATCGGAAAATGAAATCTTTTCGGTGGCTTCTTCGCTGTTCTCAGTAAGAAAATCGATGACTGCTTCCTTGAGGAATGCGCAGTTCCGTGCATCAGCATAGAGGAGATTGTCGATGGCATTGTCCATCGTGATTGTGGTTGATTTCACATAAGCCGTCTCGGCCTTCAACTTGAGATTGACGATGGAATACTTATCTGCTGCATTGATAATGTCTTTGGCATGAGCGGTCAGCTCTCCCTCCTCTACGTTCCCCCCGTACACATAATGCAATAAGTGACGAAAGATAGCCGGCTTGACATCGTTGATTGAAGCTGTAGCAATATGCTCGTCGTCTGAGCCGAATAGGAATAGAGAAGCAAGCATGGGGGCACATCCTTGCAAGATCTGACTGTGAGCATGAAATGTAACAGGCAAGGGCGCTACTTCATCCCCATCGTCTGAGTCAACTTCGGTGCAGACTTCAAAGCATACATCGGATGTCTCTTCGTCGAGGAACATGCCCGTGATCATTCTACTCATTGGGTTGCTTGGAACAAAAGGAACAGCCGAATCTCTCTTGATAGAGACAATAACAGCGAGCGTGCCATTGTCATCAAGGATGTTGTTCGATTGATTCAAGATGTAAGAGCGGTAGCAGAAATTATCCCAGCCCCATCCGCTGCCGCCATCAGAGACAAAGCTACCGTCCATGAACTGCATTGTGAATTTTTTCTTCCGTTGAAACTTGTCGAGGACGCTCAATTCAAAGGTAGCCATGGCGTCTCCTGAGCCTGAGCAAAGACCTAGGTAAAGTGATAGATTTCCCGCACTCGCTTCAGTACGACCACCGGGGTAGATAGCAATGGACCACTGATGACCGTTGCACTTAAATTCAGGTGATCGAGTATAAATACCCAGTGCTGAGGGAAGGGCGACGAAGTCATGAAATAGAATCTTGAAAGATTCCCATTCTTCTCCAGCGGAAGCAGAAGAGGAAGGGCATCCCACATCTACTGTGGTTAGGTTAGTGTCAATACGGTGGACGTTGCTCATCTTTTCAATATGAACAGTGTGATGATCTCCCTCGCTCTTGAGGAGCCGTCGAAGTGAAAGGAAGAGCGCAAGAGCACTCGCTGCTGAAAGTAGGTAGGTAAGCGAATAACGCGAAACCCGACTCAAAAGTTTAGGGGGCAGCCCTCGCTCCTGTCCCCCCACCCCCCACGCAGAATGACGTCGATTGATGGATTTGATTGATGCATGATTCTCTACCAATAACATGCTACCATGGCGGCTCTATCAGAGCTTCGTCAACAGCTGCGGACTTCGGTCCCGGCCACCCTTTCAATGCTACTATACAGACTACCATGGCTTCTATCTCTATCATTCGTAGGAGCCATCGGATCCAAAGAGCTCGCCGCAGCTGCTTTGGCAACAACGCTATGCAACGTGACGGGCATGAGTTTAAGTGTCGGTCTAAGTTCTGCGTTATCCACACTTGCTGGTCAAGCACGGGGTGAATTGATGTCACGGTCGGGTGGATTACAAACAATAAAGCGGAGAGATGAGGCGTGGGGCTCTGTGAAGAAATTGGTGGCTTATGATGAAATGACTCCGTTGTCAGAATCGGATGGTGGTGCATGCCATTTTTCGTTTGATGATACAAATGATGATGATGCTACAATACAACAACAACAACAAGATACATCACCAATATTACCACTAGTATATCTATATAGAGGGATATTCATACAATTAATATTCGTCATTCCAGTTGGATGCTACTGGCTACACGGAATCAAACCGCTACTACTCTATCTCGGTCAGGGCGAGGAGATATCCACCATGACAGAACAATACTTACGATTACTTGCACCGGGACTATGGGGATATTCTATTAATTTCACATTGACAACGTGGCTTCAGGTTATGGAGCTGGCACATGTGCCAGCATATTCGGCATTATTGGGGTGTTTGCTGCATGTACCAATGAATATATTGTTTATCCATGTTGTTGGAATGGGATGGCTGGGTGTAGGCGTGGCTACGACCATGTTTCAAGTGATTCAACCTATTGCAATGTTTGCATATCTCAAGGGAACACGACACGGCAAACAACATCTATTACAACACATGGGTGCAGCAGGCATTGGAAGAAGATCATTATCATTTTGGTGCGAAGCCAAAGCAGCAATCTCATCAATTAGTGGCATTTGTCAATATATTAGCCTAGCAATACCTGGAGTTCTCACAATATCCGAATGGTGGGCATCAGAAATATGTATATTCTTATCAGGAAAGCTGTCACCATATCCAAACATTGCACTTGGTTCGATGGCAATCTACCAATCATTGAATAGTTCATGCTTCATGTTCCCAATAGGTGTCAGCATAGGTGGCAGTGCACGAATAGGGAATCAGCTAGGATCGGGTAACAGTGCTGGAGCTCGTTTTTCCGCTCGAATTTGTGTTGCTTTGGCTGCCGTATTGAGTAGTATCATGGGATCAATCTTATACTTCACGCCTCATTCATATTTCCCATCATTCTTCACATCGGATGCTGCCCTGATTGAGATGACGAGTCGGACGATACCCCTTTTGTCGATCTATGTTGTTGGCGATGGGATGCAGGTGGCATTAAATGCAATCGTAAAGGGCTGTGGAAGGCAGATTGTCACTGTGCCGATTGTGATATGTGCTTACTGGGTTGTTGGACTTCCTTTAGCTTGGTTCCTTGCGTTTGTCAAATCGGGAGGAACCACAGAGTGTGGTGGTCAACCTTTCTGTGGTGTAGTTGGTCTCGTTGGAGGAATGACAATTGGTACATGGGTCCATTTTGGTCTACTTGCGATTTACAGTCTGCGAATGATTGACTGGCATTTGGAGGCAAAGTTGGCAAAGGATCGATTGAATTTGGAGAGGGGCAAGAGCAAGACACAAGTTATAATAAACAATGGTGATATTGGTTGAAGGATACTTTAATACCGCTTAAGTAACCACAAATTGAAGAGGAGAAGAAACCCAAATGGAAAATCCTGATCTCACAAATGAACCTACTGAAAGATAGACACAGATTTGGACGGGTGAAACAATGGGGTGTCGTCTAATATTGGATATATACCTACATCTATTATCTTATATTCATATTGCCCCCCATCTCAGTATAATTAGTCTTCTTCCTCTGCTGAGAATTCCTCATCATCTTCGTCTGATTCACTAACGGGTGACTTCAGCGAGCTTCCTTCTCAACTCACTCACACGCATCGTGTTCAAACCATCCTTGCTACCTTCATTTGTATCGCCCCTCATCTTCCTGCCAAAAGCGACCATGAGATCTTTTACCACATTACCAGGAACGTCATCGAAGGATAAGCTTCCGATTGCTTCATCATGATTCTCGGCAAGGAAATCCACCACTACCTCCGTGAGGAGAGCAAGGTTGAGTGCATCGGCATATAGCAGATTGTCCATGGCATTGTCCATCGTGATGTCGGTTGATTTCACATAAGCTGCTTCAGCCTCCAACTTCAGATTGACAATGGAATACTTGTCTGCTGCATTGATGATGTCTTTCACATGGGCTGTCAGCTCTCCCTCCTCTACGCTCCCCCCGTACACATAATGCAACAAGTGACGAAAGATAGCCGGCTTGACATCGTTGATAGAAGTTGCTACAATCTCTTCGTCGTCTGAGCCGAATAGAGAAGCAAGCATGGGGGCACATGTCTTGAGAATGAAGCTGTGGGCGCGGAATGTAACAGGCGAGAGCGCTGCATCATCTCCATCGTCTACATCATGTACGTCTGCAGTGCTGACTTCAAAGCATACATCGGCTGTCTCTTCATCTAGAAACATGCCTGTCATCATGCTGCTCATTGGATTGCTTAGAACGAAAGGAGATGCATCGTCGCTCTTGATGGAAACAACGATTGCCAAGGTGCCATTATCATCAAGGATGTTCATCGATTGATCCAAGACTTCACTGTGCTTGATGCCGGTGCGCCAGAAGAAACTGGTGCTAGGGTCGAAATCAAAATTGAAGTCCGTTTGCTTCCTTGTGGAGTGCTCTCTTTGGAACTTGTTATGCAAGTTCAGTGAGAAGGTAGCCGTGGCATATCCTTCCGAGCAATATTGCAGGCAAATTGAGAGGGAGGGACGTTCCAGTCTCGGTCCCCTTCCCACCCTCCCTCCATGCCTTCCATAGGGGTAGAGAGCAATTCGCCAACTATGGCCGTTACATGTGAATTCCGGCGATAGAGTATATTGACCATCTGCGGAAGGGAGGTCAGCGAAGTCATGAAATAGAATCTTGAAAGATTCCCATTCTTCGCCAGCTGAAGAGGAGGGGCGTCCCACATCTAATGTGGTTAGGTTTGTGTCATCTTTTCAGTGCGATTCAGTGATGCCTCCTCGCTCTTTCAATGATGACTCATGGAGATGACAAGGACCGTTGCTTCAGCTCTCTCCGAAAGATGAAACATGCCCGATTCAAAAGGAGACATGTTAGGATTCTTCTCTCCGTGAATGAAGAACTTTGCACGACTTATATAGTAACTGCAGTCTACATTGAAGAAGTGCAAGTCTACTATCCTGCAGAGACGAGGAGTAAAAGAGACCATGTAACGCCTTAGCTCGCAGATGAATCCTACAGCTGTAGCAAGATTGATAGATATTTCGTCCAGTAGTCCGAGCGGGTAGAAATATGCTGGTGTGTCTAATTTATTCCCAACATCTGCCATATTGCCGTCCCCTCCTCATCCCAGTAGCAAAAGGCTTCGCTGAGGTCTTCTCACCGCCTTTTAATCTGATTCCGATTCACTATCTGATTCGCTATCTTCTGCAAACTCTTCAGCACTGCCTTTGAGAGTTTCAATCATAGCTTCACGTGAGCCATCCACATCCAGTCCAATCTCAGCGAGCTTCATCCTCAATTCACTCACACGCATGCTAGTGTAGTTGTCTTTGCTACTACCATATTTGCCATCTTTCACCTTCCTACCAACAGCCACAAGAAGGTCTCTCATGAGATGCCCAGGGACGTCAGAGAAATCCTTTGTAACAGCTTCTTCGTGATTCTCGGCGAGGAAATCCATGACTACTTCCTTGAGGAGAGCAAGATTCATTGAATCTGCATATAGTAGATTGTCTATAGCATTGTCCATTGTGATTTTGGTTGACTTCACGTAAGCTGCTTCAGCCTCCAACTTGAGATTCACGATGGAATACTTGTCTGCAGCGTTGATAATGTCTTTGGCATGATTATTAAGCTCCCCCTCTGCAACGATCCCCCCGTACACATAATGCAACAAGTGACGAAAGATTGCCGGCTTGACATCGTTGATTGAAACTTTTACAATCTCCTCGTCATATGAGCCGAATAGAGAAGCAAGCATCGGTGCACACTTATTGAGTATAAGGCGATGTGCATGGAATGTAAAAGGTGAGGACGCTGCTGCTTCATCCCCAGCGTCTACATGTGCGTCGTCTGCAGACTGACTTCAAAGCAGACATCGGCTGTCTCTTCTTCGAGGAACATGCCCGTGATCAAACTTTGAATAGGATTGCTTGGAAAGAAAGGAGCAGCATTGTCTTTCTGGATGGAGACAACCACAGCCAGCGTGCCATTGTCATCAATGATTTTCTTCGATTGATCCAAGATGGAAGAACGATAGTAGAAATCAATCCAGCCCAAGGTTTTGATTCCAGAGCTAAAACTGCGGGGAACCGGCGACTTCTTTGTGTGCTGAACGCTTTGGTATTTGTCAAGGAAGCTCATTTCAAAGGTAGCCGTGGCGCATCCCCCCGAGCAAAGTTCTAGGTGAAGTGAGAGACGTCCCTCCCTTGCTTGATTATCACCGCCGGGGTAGAGTTTAATACGCCAACGATGACCGTTGCAATTGAATTCCGGCGAAAGAGTATGTTCACCAACTGCGGATGGGAGGTCGGCGAAGCCATGAAATAGTATTTTAAACGATTCCCATTCTTCGCCGGTAGATGAGGGGCTTCCCACATCTAATGTCGCTATCATGCGTTGATGATAAACGTTGGTCATCTTCGTAATAATAGGCATCTTCGTTATTATCCCCTCGCCTCAAGCCTCAATGAACAATGAATCATTGTTGTTAGATAGCTGCAAATCGAAATCGAAAATCTTTACAAAATGACCTCGAAACGGGGTTTTGACGTTACAATTTACCTGAAAAAGGGGCAACATTTGTTGAGACATCGCCCGCCCCTGATTTACTTGGCTTGGCCTCGCCCCCTCCTTCATTTAAATCAGGCCACCGAAGCCAGCCTACATTGCCCCTAAAGTGATTCCAGGCTGGGTACTAAGCATCTTTTGCTGGACGGAAGATTTAGTGCTGCGACTGGTATAGGCAGATATCGGTAAATTTGAAGACTGACAAGAGGTTGATGAAAAGATCAAGGGGGGCTGCTCTGCTGCTACTGCTATTTGCATTTGCACCTGCACCTGCTGCTCGAAGCTTATCGGGGAGCAAGAGGTCAAAGCGTAGATTGATAGAACTTATTTTCTTCATAGTTAGTATGATTATATTCGTGCTCGATGTGGTGCATAACAAGAGCACGTCTCCCTCTCAGCCACTTTACTCCTCTAACGAGTCATCAGCAGCATTTGTTTTTTGTTCACCAGCATCTGCTGACTCGTCGGCGTTTGCCGTGAGCGCTTCAATCATAGCTTCACGTGAGCCATCCACATCCAGTCCAATCTCAGCGAGCTTCGTCCTCAATACACTCACACGCATGGTGGTAAAGTTGTTTTCATCTTGATTGCGTTCCTTTTGTTTGCCCTTCTCCCTCCTAGAGACCGCAACAAGGAGATCTTTCATTACATGTCCAGGCACATCGGAAAATGAAATCTTTTCGGTGGCTTCTTCGCTGTTCTCAGTAAGGAAATCGACGACTGCTTCCTTGAGAAATGCGCAGTTCCGTGCATCAGCATAGAGGAGATTGTCGATAGCATTGTCCATCGTGATTTCGGTTGATTTCACATACGCCGCCTCGGCCTTCAACTTGAGATTGACGATGGAATACTTATCTGCTGCATTGATAATGTCTTTGGCATGAGCGTTCAGCTCTCCCTCCGCTACGCTCCCCCCATACACATAATGCAACAAGTGACGAAAGATAGCTGGCTTGACATCGGTGATTGAAGCTGTAGCAATCTCTTCGCCGTCTGAGCCGAACAGAGAGGCAAGCATCGGTGCACACTTCTTGAGTATAAGGCGATGTGCGTGGAACGTGACAGGCGAGGACGATGCTTCGTCTACATCATGTACGTCTGCACTGCCGACTTCAAAGCAGACATCGGCTGTCTCTTCATCTAGGAGCATGCTCGTAATCAAACTGCTCATAGGATTGCTTGGAACGAAAGTAGGGTTGATTGGGACGAAAGGGCAAGCCGAGTCGTTCTTTCTTTTGATGGAAACAACGATTGCGAGCGAGCCATTGTCATCAAGGATGTTCTCCGATTGATTCAAGATGTAAGAGCGGAGGCAGTAATCCTTCCAGCCCCGGTTGAGGCCCTGAAAACTTTGTTCTATCCCTTTCATTGTGTGCTGAATGCTTTGGAATTTGTCAAGAACGCTCACTTCAAAGGCAGCCGTGGCGCATCCCCCCGAGCAATGTTGCAGGAAAAGTGATAGACGTCCCGCACTCGCTTCACCTGTGCCACCGGGGTAGATAAGAATACACCAACGATGGCCATTGCATGTGAATTCAGGTGATCGAGTACATTGTCCAACTGCGGAAGGAAGGTCGGCGAATCCATGAAAAAGCATCTTGAACGATAGCCATTCTTCACCAGATGAAAAGGAGGGGCGTCCCACACCAAACGTTGTCACGCACCGATGTACGTTGGTCATCTTCTCAATGTTGATTTATATAATATGATGATCTTCTTCGTCTAATTATGACATGACAATGCTTGTGAAAAATTCACAGAGAGATGTGAAAAAATCACAGTGAAACATGCCCTCCTTTTCACGAGGGCCCGGCTGCCCCTTCCATCTTCTTCGAATAATATCATGAGAAACATTACATGATATGAGAATGTACTGTTTAGTAGAATCACATAACCAGGTCGAAATACAAGCTGCACTTCCTATTAAACTGATCATTTGCGCCACTCACTTCAACAGTAAAATGCTTCGACTTCGACGTTAATCAACGTTTCCTCACACAAGATATTTCGTCTACTGCGGATCCAGCGCCCCGATACCATTAATATGCGGCACTTCATCTGCATTACTTCCCCATACCTTCTTCAAACTATCGCAAAACTCTTTTGGTGGATGAAATCTGTCTATATTCTTCAAACTCACAAGAGATTCTTTGGGAGTGTTCAATTTGATATTGGTATACCTCTCAAGAGTGTCAATGTAGCTGGGTACCTCAGACATTTCAGGTATATCCTTCACACCACGTTCCTTCAATTGCGCATAACTCAGAATGCGAGCATAGTCATACAACTCAAAGCTAGGCCGAAGTCGTTCAATCCAAGCACCAACAAAATGAGAATCAGTTTCATTGAGCGGGTTTATTTTCTTGGATTTGTGCTCTCCTCTTGCGTTGGTAAGCCTTTTGTTGCCGGGTTGACAAACATGGGCGTGGCGTAGGTCCAATTTTTTGAAATTCTTGGCTTTTTCGTTGACCATTTCAGATAGGATGGTTGCTTGGTATTGTCGACGTTGCTGTGACTGTTGCTGGCGGTGTAGGCGTATGTATCTCTTTGAGGCAAGTCTGGGCAGCCAATACAGTCGTCTGCGTCTATTCGATAATGACCGCCGCCGCTTCCGTTAGAGCCTGAACGGAAGAACAAGGGGTTGAATTGTAGACCTACAAGAAAAGCAACTAGGATCGGGATGACGAGTTTCAGTAATGATATGCGTGTCATTTTTTCGTCAGGATATCACTGCTCTGGTATTTCTTTGCGGTCGAGGTGCTAATGACTATCGTTGGATTGGTAGAAGCCAGGTGTTGTACTGCCTGGTTGCTGAGAAGAGACTTGTGGCATCATGATCGTTATGTTGAATCGTTTCTGAATTCAACGGCAGATCTATCTACAGAGGAATTACTATGAAATAAAGCGGTCTCGTGCAGACGTGGACAAGATGGGTGTCCTTTTGGGGGTGTGCTGCCGAAAACTCCTCGAGCAAAAAAGTCCTTCAAAATCAAGGGAAGACATAAAGCTCCCAGACGTGCCTAAGAGGCAACAGCCATGCCATTAGATGCATAGATATTACGAATCAGTTGCACAACATGGCAAATAGGCAATGGTTTAAAAAGACAAAGCTCACGTACAACCCGATAAAGCGCAAACGAGACAAGGGCAAGACAAAACAAGATAATAACAGTGGTACCTCCGCTGCCGCCGCCACAGGTGCTCATCACCATGCTTCCTCTTCATCAAACCTCCACTCCGATAACGAATTAGAGGCACGACAGAAAGAACGGAATGAACTACGTGATGCTCGACGAAAAGAACGTGAAGAGAGGAGGAAACGATTTGATAAGCTGCAAGATAAGAGAGACGGAAAGTCGTCCAAGAAGAACTCTAAGAAGAAGGAACAAAAGATATCTCAAGAAGAGCGAGACAAGCGAGATGCTCAATTAGGTTGCTGTCATCGATTTACTCGGTTTCTTGTGAAGTTGATTCATGTTATCGATGCAATAATTGGACTTGCTTGTGTAATCTACGGCGGCTTCATATTTGGATTTACTCAACCAGCCATGGCAGCGGTGATTACATTCTTGACGTTTGGATCTTTGATGTTATGTAAGTGTAAAGTTGTTGACAAAACTGTGTTTGTAGCGTATGTCATTACCCTGACGCTTACATACATCATGCCTCTCTATATTGCCTATTGCCCCTCATTTCTAGCCACCAGCATTGTGGGGACAATTGGCTTCTGCACCAGCATATGTCGAAGATGGGGTCTTGCTTTAAGTGCGTGGTCGGCAGCATGCATCGCCTTCTTTTACATGTTTGTCATTATTGCTTTGCTTGCAGATCCAGATACTTGTTTCGATTACTTGACAGCAAATCAGAGTGTTCTGTACTTGAATGATGCAAGTATCGCAATTATTAGGATGTGGCTGCCAGCAATTTATATCGCCTTTGCTTCCTTGGCGGTAGTAGAGACTTGTAGATTCTTTGTTCTACGCAAACTTCGGGATACTTTACTTCGATACGACGCTGCTCAGAGAAGTATTACTGAGAGATCCAAGCAACAACAGGATTCGAATAGAACAATCCTCACTGCACCTTTGTTAGAGGATGATCCAAGCTGGGTAGTATGAGTTCTTTGGATATGTTTCTTTCTTGTTTACGCAGCGTATCTAATGTAGTAAATTTATCGTGGATTATCTTATGTATAAATGTCCCCAAGACATCATGAATGATCATAATGTTGAATTGATATATGTTGAACAGACGGGAGAAAATCAAGTTCTTAGCCCCATAAACTCCTTGATCCAGTGCTCACCCTTACATTCCTTCTTGTGACCCGCATTCCAATGCTTTAATTGACATTCTTGACCACAGAAATAGAACACTTTACAGCCAGAGCATTGCTTCATACTACCGTCAACATTTTCCTTCTTGCAATGAATACACTTTTTTGACATGGCCGTAATTAGTATACTTGTCTCCTCTCCCTTTCGTAGCATTTTCTTTGCTAGAGGAAGTGTGGTGTAGCCAGGGAAGCAACATCCACCTGAATACTTGTGAATAAACTTTTCTGACGTTAAAAGGGCAAGCATATTGGAGAAGTGAACCCTTAGCCCATCGTTGAGGTGAGCTCCTTTTCCTGCCCAGTACGTCATGAGCTGGAACTTCCTTGCTTCTGGTGAATCAGGCAAAGCATCACGGGGTGCTACAAATGATCCATCTCTTTCGCTGTGACACAACATCATCTGTTCGCAGTCATTTCCCATGAGAGCTTCATTTTGATAGTATGCCGCAAGCGATGCAAAGCGCTTCGCTTTCTCAAGATTTTTTTCTGGAAAGTTCTTCCCTTCGCCCCTCCCGAGGTACAGCACTGACAAGAAATGATATGAAAAATCGTGCCCTTGATCCGCCGCCCCCAAAAGCAAGTCTTTTGCTTTTAGGAGTGAATGCGGAGTGCCCTCCAAAGAATATTCAATGGCAAGAGCGTGCATGGCTTTGTCATAATTTGTTTCGGCTGCCTTTTCCATCCATTTCTTGGCCTTTTTCAGATTTTTCTGACATCCCTTGCCAGCCTTCAACATTACCGATACCTCAAACATTCCCCTATATGACGAAGATGATGAAAGATGATGAACATGATGAAAGATAAGAAAAGAATGATGAGTGCTTTTGATCCCCCAGCAGAAATAAGAAGAAATTCAAGATGAGCAGAAAATTGACCCACCAAGGAATGCCCTCCGCAGCAAACTTTTCATTCAATTTGAAGAACTGCCTCTCCGTGAGATTCCCCTTCACAACATGGTTGCAACTAGGACAAATCTCAGGACCAGGTAACTGAACATCCAACACACTCCCCCCTTCTTTGTTCTCCGCCTTTTCCGTCATTTGTTTCAACACAGTCGTAAAATCCCTGCTGGAAGGAGGACTACACTGGTAGCAAATTATCTTCCCACAACAATGAGTAATTCCATACTTTACCTTTCCCGCCCCATACTTCTTCACGAGGGCAAGCTTATTCGATAAATCCTTATTGCAAACAGCACACACTTCAAATCCCTTCGTCTGCCTCCCCAGCCCCTCAATCCGCTCCAACTCTTCGTCCACCACCGCCTCGATTCTCTCCCATTCCTCATTTACAATATTGTCAAAACGTGCATGTGCCAATTTATCTTCGGCCTTGACCACCTTGCCTTTCATTTTGAGAAAATCTTCTTCGGGGTACGGGATGTGGAGCCTGCGATGAGTTTGCGTCCAGTGGATGCAGGCGGCGTGTGCGTTGTCTGCTTCTTGTTCGAGTTGTTCAATCAAGTTTTTCTCCGAGGGCGTGGGCTGCTCAGTAATAACATTTGAGGTGGGCTGTTCTTCAGCAAAAGGAGCGTCGTCGCCGCTTGATGAGTTACCCATGGTAGGTGTCTTGGATTGTTCTGAGCGAAATCAAAGATACGATAACGATGCTCCGTATGCCGGCCGGCGATTTTTATTACTCTAAACCAAGATTCTTGGGCAGCAAGGTAGGTATGGTTGAGGCGCACGCTATAATATATGCTGTTGTTATATAAGAGCACGGCGCTGCTATCAAAGTCTTCTATGCAACATACAACACTAATAACTGCGATAATGCGATGGCATAGAAGTGACTAGAACGGACCGGCTTGTCGCGGTCCGCTAGCCCACATTGGATTTTTTGATAGTGAAAATGACGTCAGATCAGACACAAACCTATTTACACGAACGGACAAGAAGCGGTACCACGTCTGTCTCTAACCTGCCGTTCGCTTCTCATCATTTGTGGGTTGAGGGACGGCCATGCAAAGCTGCATGCAGTTTTACTCGACTTGTTCTCTGAAATAAGTCGCAGCGGTGCTCATGTTTCCATATCCACGCATTTTTTAACAACTGAATTAGTATTGCAACGTCAGAATCACTTCTACAACTCACATCGACCACAATGTACGATTCCCCAATCGGCCACTTTCTACGTGGTGGTCTACGTAGGAACATACGCTACAATTCCACGGCAAAATTTTCTACGTGGTGGTCTACGTAGGAATCATACGCTACAATTCCATAATGCGGAATTTGCTTTTTATAGTAATTAGATCTTTGATCTCGCTTGTACGTACGTGGGCAGTATGTACCTACCATCGTGGGCTTATCGGGGTGGATTGCGATCTGCCTTTTGCTCTTTTGAGTCGGACATGTTCTCAGCGAAAGGTGAATAATTTTTCAGGGCAACGGCGACATCACAACAGAGCGAGGAGACATCAATGAACTACATTTAGATGATGACCAATGTCCACCGTATTGACACAAACCTCACATTAGATGTGGGATGCCGCTCCTCCTCAGCTTCAGCTGCCGAAGAATGGGCTCATTTCAAGATTCTATTTCATGGATTCGCCGACCTTCCTTCTGCAGTTGAACAGTTTACTCTATCACCAGAGTTCACATGTAACGGTCATAGTTGGTGCATTGCTCTCTACCCCGGTGGAAAGCGTGAATCGAGGACGGGATGTCTATCACTTTATCTACGACTTTGCTCGGGAGGATACGCCACGACTACCTTTGAAGTGAGCGTTCTTGACAAATACCAAAGCGTTAAGCAAACAAAGAAGTCAACGGCCACCACTTTTGACTCTGAAAACAAAGCCTTGGGCTGGAAGGATTACTGCCTTCGCTCTTACATCTTAGATCAATCGGAGAACATCCTTGATGACAATGGCACGCTCGCTGTGGTTGTTTCTATCAAAAGAAAGAACGATTCGGCTTGTCCTTTCGTCCCAATCAACCCTACTTTCGTTCCAAGCAATCCTATGAGCAGTTTGATTACGAGCATGCTCCTAGATGAAGAGACAGCCGATGTCTGCTTTGAAGTCGGCAGTGCAGACGTACATGATGTAGACGAAGCAGCGGCGTCCTCGCCTGTCATGTTCCACGCACATCGCCTTATTCTCATGAAATGTGCACCGATGCTTGCTTCTCTATTTGGCTCAGACTACGAGGAGATTGTAACAGCTTCAATCGCCGATGTCAAGCCGGCTGTCTTTCGTCACATGTTGCATTATGTGTACGGGGGGAGCGTACCTGGTAAAGAGATGAACGCTCATGCCGAAGACATCATCAATGCTGCTGACAAGTATTCCATCGTCAATCTGAAGTTGGAGGCCGAGGCAGCTTATGTGAAGTCAACCAAAATCACGATGGACAATGCCATCGACAATCTCCTCTATGCTGATGCACTGAATCTTGCTCTATTGAAGGAGGCAGTGATGGACTTCCTTGCAGAGAACACAGAAGAAGCCTCCGAAAGGATTTCATTCTCCGATGTGCCTGGACATGTAATGAAAGATCTCCTAGTTGCATTTTCTAGAACGAAGAAAACAAAGCAAGACAATCAAGGTGACAATAACAACTTCACCATCATGCGTGTGAATGAGTTGAGGATGAAGCTCGATGAGAAAGGATTGAATGTAGATGGCTCGCGTGAGACAATGATTGAAACTCTCAGACGCAGTGCTGGTGCGGCCGATGATGATGACTCGTTGGAGGAGTGAATTGGCTGACAGGATTTTAGGATGAGACCTGCTCGTTTGTTATTATTAACCACATAATAAACTAAGGCTAAGGTAAGGATAAAGTGGACATGAACATCTATTTTTCACTTTCCCTATTTCCTTTTCCCTGCACCCAGCCACAAAGGCAATTATGCAACATCAACATACACTCACTACTTACAGTGCAGTTCGCAGTCTGATCTGCCAGATCTTGATCTCCTTGTACGCACGTGGACTGGGCAGTGTGTACCTGCAAAGCACACATACACATACTAGTTATGATTGCCACACACCCCCCAGATTCTTTTCTTCGGCGTCGTCAATACTGCGGAATGGGGAGGGATCCATGGAGCTCAGGGAACAAAACTTATAACTGAGAAATCGACCCCTGTTCGCTCAGAATTGAAAGATGGATTAGAATTGCGGGAGACGTCTATAGGCCTTCGTTTTTATTTTAAATGAAGCTAGCTCAATCACAAGGCCTATAGTCGAGCAGCCCTTCATCCTTCATGCACGCAAAGTCGAGCATCCCTCGCTCTCTCTCTCTCTAGCAAGGACTTGCAAGCTACTGGTGTGTCAGCAACCTCTCTCTCTTTGAGATATCTTGAGTTGACAAAATCAGCACCCTTAACCTTGACTGCGGCAGAAGTTATATATTGGCTAAGTAAAGCATGAACATGAATAGTTGAACTGAATCTTAACATTCAATGCTTGTGCTGGCAAGTTTGAGCTGGATTTGAAGATGCAGAAAGTATGAACATAGTAGAAGAAGTGCGAAACATACGGTTCGAACCAAACACTCATTTGACAGAGAATTTACGGAAGAGCATTAAAGAGTTATTAAAAGTGCAACACGATGTATTTACGCACAAGCACAAATTAAGGAGAACAGAGAGCTATGTTGGTCGACCCCATTCGCCTGCCACTGCGGCGACATGGGGTCGGTATCTATTCAATCCTGCAACATCTCATATGCTATAGCTACGGCACCACCTATTCATACTCTTTGCGTAACATGAATGAAGATCGAAAGAATTTTGCACAATGCTTCGTCTCATTTGCAAAAGGGAGCTCTAGCCAAGCGGTGCCCCCTAGCCCCTAGTACATAAGTAATATGTTACTCCTCTTGAATCGGGCATGTTTCATCATTCAGAGAGAGTTGAATTTTTCAGGCAACGGCCGTTGCCCCCTTGTCAGATGCCCATGTCATTAAGAGCGAGGAGGCTTCATAATGCAGTAGAGAAGATGATCAACGTCCATCGTATTGACACAAACCTAACCACATTAGATATGGGATGCCCCTCATCTACCGGCGAAGAATGGGCTTCTGTCAAAATTCTTATTCATGACTTCGCTGACCTCCCTTCCGCAGTTGGTAAATATACTCGATCACCGGAGTTCAAATGCAGCGGTCATAGTTGGCGAATTGCTCTCTACCCCGGTGGTATAGGTGAAGCGAATGCGGGATATCTATCACTTTACCTAAAGCATTGCTCGGGAGGAAACGCCACGGCTGCCTTTGAAGCGAGCTTCCTTGACAAATTCCAAAGCGTCAAGCACACAATGAGAGGGACAGAACAAAGTTTTCACAGCGGCAGACTCCGGGGCTGGCCGCAAATCGTCTCCCGCTCTTACATCTTGAATCAATCGAACAACATCCTCGATGATAAAGGTACATTGGCTGTGGTTGTCTCCATCAAGAGAGACTCGGCTTCACCTTTCGTTCCAAGCAATCCAATGAAGAGCATGATCATGGGCATGTTCCTCGATGAAGAGACAGCCGATGTCTGCTTTGAAGTCAATGCGGGTGTAAACGTGGACGATGCGGATGAAGCAGCGTCCTTGCCTCCTGTTCCATTCCATGCTCACAGTCAGATCTTGCAAGGATGTGCGCCTATGCTTGCTTCTCTATTCGGCTCAGACGACGAGGAGATTGCTACAGCTTCAATCACCGATGTCAAGCCAGCTATCTTTCGTCACTTGTTGCATTATGTGTACGGAGGTAGCTTGCCTGATCGAGAGCTGAATACTCATGCCAAAGACATCATCAACGCTGCGGACAAGTATTCCATCGTCAATCTCAAGTTGGAGGCTGAAGCAGCTTATGTGAAATCAACCGAAATCACGATGGAGAATGTCATCGACAATCTGCTCTACGCCGATGCACTGAACCTTGCTCTCCTCAAGGAAGTAGTGATTGATTTCCTCGCAGAGAATAGCATTGCCTCCCAAAATCTAGACTTCACTAACGTGCCTTCGTATCTCATGAAAGATGTTTTCGTTGCCTTTGGGAGGAAGGCAAACAGGGGTGCCAAAAGAGGAAGGGATGACGATCTCTCTGTAATGAGTGTGAGCGAGCTGAGGATGAAGCTCTCTAAGGTCGGGCTGGATGTGGATGGCTCACGTGAAGCTATGATTGAAGCTCTCACCGCAAACGCCACTGAGGTGGCTATGAATGAAGATAGTGAATCAGATGAAGGTAGTGAATCAGATAGCGAATCAGATGATGACAGTGAGGAATCCTCAGCGGGGGAGGGAGACTAACAGATGTTGGGAATATATTAGACGACACACCAACATGCAATTGTTTCACCCGTCCAATTCTGCCTCTATTTTACAGAGGTAATGATTCACCGCAAACTCAGGGTTTTCAATTAGGATTCTTCTCTTTAAGTTAGGTACAATGGTACTAAAGTTCCTTTACCAATATCAATATCACACAACTCTTGCTAGTATAGCTCCCTCTATCTCCGCATTCTTCGGAGCAGCAAGGTATGATGCAGACGAACACTGTTGCTTTTGTATATGATGTTATTATAGAGCGATGTCTGCTGCTGTTTCGTAGCAAGCCAGCGCAAGAGGAGATAAAAGAAGCAAGCCTTGGCTGAAGAAAGGCATTCCGGCAGGGTCTTCCTTTTTCATTTTCACTTTCCCTATTTTCACTTTCTCCTTTCTCCCTGCATTGATACGATCTCAAAACACAAGAAGTGAACATGGCGAGAATGCTACAGGAAGCCTCCGTCCTAGCCACAAGGCCACCGATCAACCCCTCTGTATTGTAACCCACTTACGACTAATCTAATCGTCCTGCATCATCTCGTCTGCAGCAATTTATCTGGGCAAATAAACTCCTTCTAGCACAAATGTGCACAAATAGTTTGCCTCAACAAAGATTTTAGAAAAATGGCAGCGGCAGTGGCAGCAGCAAACAAATCTCTATGGACCAAGGTTTCCATTTCAAGAGTCTCGACCCTAATTGGTATTTGTCTCGGTGCACAGTTCAATATCCTCGGTTCTCTCCTGCGTGCCGATTTTGAAGGTAGAGGTGACAGTTACTTGGACGGTGGCATTCCGGATTATATTGCGGAGGAGAAAGAAAAACTAATAGTCGACACTACCGAAGGCAGTGATGACAAACCACCAACCTATCTGAAATGGCAAGACACAGCACCACCCGAAACACCCTCCAATTGGACCTTCATCAAACCTCAATACTGCAACATGTTGTGTGACACCTGCCATCAAAAATGGCTTCAAACTGCACCCACCTCCATGAAAAACACTACCGAAAAAATCATCGTACATTACCACCTACAACACAATGCCGGCACCAACTTCTTTGCATTGGCACATGCCTTCACTCCATGTGCGACACGTGCCTGTTGGCAAATCCACAAGCATTGTTTGATATCGTACAATGAACAAGTGGAGGCGGAGAATATACGGAGTAATTATTACCAGCATGGAGTGCAATATGTCTCGTATGAGAACATGTTGCCACCTCGTTTTCCGTTGCCGTTTGTCAGTGATTCGGCACGAGAGGGATTATTCTTTACTACAATCATGAGAGATCCTATGAAACGATTGATTACTTGGTTACGACAATTACAGAAATATCCAAGTATGGCCACGAAAAAAGAAGTGGGAGCACCACCTGATTTCTTTTGGAGTGAAATGGAGGGGAATCGAGGGGTGTATAAGCGTGAAAACTTGAATGTAAGATGGCTATCGGGGACTTTGGATGATGTCACCCCGGATCATGTGAATATTGCCAAGTGTCGCTTGCAATTGTTTGATTTAGTTATTGTAGACACAACTTATGATGCTGCCGTCAAAGAGGTTATTTGTCCGCTTAACAATTGGCAGGGCTTGGATGAACATGGGCGATGTAATGGCACGCAGACACCACACCATACAGTCAAGAAACCAGATCCTCTCAATGAAACTGATTCACATTTTGTCGGTGCTTGGATTGAACGGCTGCGGCCTAGCTTTGAGTTGTATGACTATGCTCGCATACTGAGTTATTTACAATTGAAGGATCGTGGAGTGAAGGATGTACCTGAACTTAATGAAGTTTCGAGCTACATTGAGACTCTTGCAAGGTATACCGATATCAAATTGAACACTCCCAAAGAATCTCTTGTGAGCTTGAAGAATATAGACAAATTTCATCCACCAAAGGAGTTTTGCGATAATTTGAAGAATGTATGGGTAAGCAATTCAGATGAAGTACCCTATGTTAATGGAATTGGGACGATAGGAAAAGGTCGTATATTCACCTCACATGGATGAATCCTTATCCTTCTCTTTGGAAGAATTAGGCAATAAATGAGCAGGCAGTTTTCCTTCATCATAAATTTGATGCAGCAGTTGTTGCTTCTCTTTCCAACTCAAGCCACTTTCTGTTTCGTCCTCATCTTCTGAAAAGTGTTTGTTTGGATCAAAACCTGTTGGTATTGGAATGCTTTTTACATAGTCTGGTTGTAAGTGCTTTGCTGCAAAAATGGATGGGCCTGTCCACCAGTCTCCACTACAAAGAAAGGAAGCTATGAGTAACATTATGTGTTTAAGAAATGCCATACCATCTTATATCCTGCGCCATTGCTTTACACAAACCCACTCTTACCTTGGAGAAATGTGAAAGTACATTGTCTTGTCAGTCATGTCACTATCTGTGCTAAATGCTCTTCTACTACAAGTTCTAGCTGTTCCCCAACCGCCATCTCTTTGCAGACATGTTCTACGAAGTTGACACCTCAAAGCGACAAGCGACGTGTTCATGATGTCGTTCTCTTTCTCTTCTGATTATCCGTCGCCGCTGAACTAAGAAGATGTCTGCACCTCCATCCGATCTGCTTCAAAACCCATACTCTGCAACTCGTGCAGTCCGGCCAAAATTGGTGATCAGTATGGAGTCGGCTTTTCTCCGACGAATTCACGTCGGTTTATTAGTTTACGTCTGTTTGTCATTTTTGTGTGTGATTCATATTTTACAGACAGACTTGATTCATGACACATCAATCGAGGTGAGAAGGCAAGAGCAACAAAGTGCCGATGAGATGGCGAGTGACTGAAAGCAACTCGTCCATTAGCCCATCCTCCTCCCGTAGCGGCACCGAAAGCAACAAATTTGATCTCCTCTGTTAAGAATTGACGACCTATCACAACAACATTTATACTTGACGGCCATGGCGTATGATCTCCGCAAAATTTCGTCTCTTGACGATGAGCAATGGACATCTTCCATGCAGAACGACGAGGATAAACATGGGCTTGTTGCAAATACCAGCGACGACACCGGAGATCACCACGATTCTGTGGAAGTTACATTGAACGCAGCACCGTCTTCTCGAGAAAGATCTGATTTGAGCTTTTCATATGCGCTAAGAAAAGTATTCTCTCGTGAGCCTGACGTTGATAGCAAGGAAGCGCAGCCATTGTCCTACAAATATGAGAAGCCTGAAATACATCGCGATGATCAAGTTGAGCATATAGAAGTTGATGGTAGAGCATTAGCTATTTCTGCTGTGGTAGTGGATGAGGGCCAAGCTACATTAGAGGGGGCTTACAACATTAGAAAAGCAAAATCTTGTCCAATCTCACCATTGCATGAGGAGCAGAGTAAGCAGAAAAAGAGCTTGTTTGGAAAGATGCGTAGGAAGAATGCAGTAGCAGCAAAAAGTAATGACAACAGCATGCGCAAAGATGAAAAGAAATTACAGAAGAAAGCGTCAAATGATGATGAAAGTACTCAATGTATCACAACCGCGAATTCTTATGCCGACAATTCTTATTTCTTGGAAGAAGAACTGCAAGACAAATCAAAGAAAAAATGGCGTGACCCATGGGTAATTACTCTTATCCTCTTGGTTTGTTTAGTATTGGGTATGGGTGCCTTTGCCGGTGCTTATTTCTTGCCAGAAATGCTGGGCAAGGCCGATGCTGCAAAGGGTTATAAAGAGATAGCCGAAATATACACTCCTACCGACATCTCGGTTTCGCCCTCTAGTGGCAATGGCACTTCCATCACATTCTATGCCATGGCTGATGCCCCATACACAGACCATGAACGTGAGAATATCATGCCATATCAGATCAAGAATCTAAAGAGAGACGATTTCACAATCAGGAATCCACTATCACGCAGTGCTGGTACAATCTGATCACACTGATCATCATCCAAATTGACGAGTGGGAAGAAGTCTTTCTTGGCACAGGTGGCACCTTAAAAAGAGCATTAGGAAAGAGCAAACATCACATTAGTTGGTGCGTATGTTGAGGAGTGCTGATTTTCTTGTTCATCTTGGGGATCTACAAGATGCGGCGGATGGCTGCCAAGAGTCTGCATATCAAGTTGCTAGTGCTATTCTGAAACATAATAGCAACATTCCTGTTTTTGTCATACCAGGAGGTAAGTTTTCTTCTGCAACTAGTTTGGCGTTGCATCATTGCTATTGGTTCAGTCTCATCGTCATAATGTATTTCTTGCCACTCGTAGATAATGACATAAATGACTGTTCTGATTTTGAACACGGAGAAGAACAGTGGACAAAACACTTCCGTCACCTCGATAAGAACTGGGATCATAACTTCTTGGTAACACGATGGGGGAAGCTTGAAGAATCATTTGCATTCCTCAAAAACAGAATTCTATTCTTTGGCTTGAATATTGTAGGGGGTAGTCCTCATTCTGACAGTGAATGGAAAAGTAGACATGCTGAACATTTACACAGAGTGAAGGAATTAATGACAAAACTGAAAGATAACTATGACGTTGCAGTGCTGCTAGCTCATGCTTCGCCATCATCGAACCATGCGGACTTTTTTGAAGAGGAGGATGGGTTGGCTAGTTTTGTCAAGGATATTGGAAAGCCATTTTTGCATCTACATGGTGACGATCATGTATGGGCCGAAAGTGAAGGGGCATTTGACGTGGATAATTACATGATGGTGAGTCTTGATTGTGGAGAAATCGCCAGTCCAATCAAAGTTGAGATTGACACAACAAAGGAAAATCCAATCAAGATTAGTAGAGAGGATACCAATCTGGAGGTAGAGTGTTGTAGAGAAGGATGGCCATGGTTGAATAATGAGGTTCTTTGATTGAAAGATCTAATCTACAATCTAGCGTCTACGCAGGTAAAGCACACTAACTATCATTGGACACCTCAACACTTCAACTGTTGTACGTTTGAATTGGCAAGATCTGCAGTGTTTTCTACGTTGCTTGCCGTATCCAAAGAGGAGCAGGACACAGTCTTTGATAGGCAATATATACGGCTGTACGACCAGATATAGATGCAATATCATGGCACTCCAACACCACACGCTACCAGCATCAAAGCTTCCTCGCAGCTCAAATAGGAAAAATACGAATAGAAATAGCCCAAACAATAGAATTCCAGAAAACAGACGATCTCGCGCGGTTTGTAAAGGTGATAATACAAAATCTACTAACTATTACGCATCACTTTATACAACACAATCGATAGCTCTGCGTTTGTGATAGTGTCATGGTCCAAATTCGTACCCTGAAAGAATGCTGTCCGTTCAGCTTTAGTGCATTTCTTGAATTTGACACCTAGCTTTAAGAGAAAACGCACCAAAAGATGAGTATGGTGTGGTAAAACGCAGTAGAGACACATCACTCGATATAATGAAGAAGAAACATAACGCATCTATCTCCAGCAACTAGACATTGCAGTAACTATTGCCGCATCATCGGTGAAAAAGGTGACTACAGAAACTGGCACTTGACACCTCATTCTTTCTTATTCGTATCGGCTCGTCCTGCAACAACTCATCCTCATCCATACGTATCGGCTGATAATGATGTGGTGTTGTCCATGTCCATACTGCTGAGAAAATCATCTAAATCAATCTGTATGATACTACTCGGTCGTTCCGGATATGGCTGATTACTGCTATCTCCTTTTTCTGTTGCTGCTGCTGTATTATACTTTCTGTATCATCTGCAAGTGTAAACCATGGGTGCGTCAGTAACTGCAGCACTACAACGCAGTTAACACGACCCCGTATGTGCTTACACTATCTGAAAATCATTTGTATCAGTGCATTTGCCTCTATTCAGGCTTACTGACAACCCCGGGCTTCAAGTATGGAGCTGTGTGGTAGGAGAGACAACCCTCTCCCGCTGTTCTGACTTGGTGAATGAAGTATGAAGACTCCAATGTTGGTTCAATGATGGCTAGATAGCGATAATGCGACACTACACGTTGCCGGAGGTCAGTGGTGGCTGTAATAAAATTCACAATGCGCAAGTGAATGTCAGCCCTACCAATCAATAGCGCGATGCTATTCTTATTATTGATGCCTTGTTGTTGCTGTGGCGTAGTGGTAGAACAGTTATTTTATCACCATGATGCCTGTTACACTACTCTATTATTAGAAGTAATGTACGCCCACGCACGCTATGGACGCCCTAATGAACGCTATGGACGATGGACGCCATGATGTACGCCAATGAACGCTATGGACGCCATGATTACGCAATGAACGCGAAGTATGTATTATGGACGCCATGAGCCGTGATAAGTACGCCCGGAGGACGCTGCCTACCTGCGGCGATGGCGTTCCATTCGCCACGTACTTACACAATCCTCCACGTCGGTGCGTGTCGCGCTTCCGTAGCACTTGAAGATAGAAGATTGAGTTGCTAAGCTGGGGACACCTCTGAGCGAGCTCCTTATGCTATTGTATGGCTTTCCTTTCTGCACACTTTGAAGCAGTACTACAATACTACTCCTTATTCAAAAAGCAATAAAGGGTAGTAATTGAATAGACATAGACCATCTATCTCTAGTCCTCTACACAGTTCCTCTCTAAAGATTTTCATTGGCACATACAAGCTCGTCGGGCCAACACCTCACCAAGGACTTGCTTATTTCCCCTTACCACCCTCTCAGTTACGCTAACGCTACCATCGTGCTACAGGGGCGGCCACTGAATCATAATAATAATAACTAAGTTAATCAGATGTCTTCAGTGCAACCACTGATCAAGCTCCTTGACGATAAAGGACCAAATGTTGAGGTTGAGGATGTTCAAGGTCTGATCGACAAATATCCTGATGCAGTGAAGGAGAAATATGAAGGATACCTGCTACTGCATATTGCCGCCGCAAGAGGTGTGTCGATGGAAGTGATACAGCTGCTTATCAAGGAAAATCCTGATGCAGTAAGGGAGACAAATATTGATGGAGAACTGCCGCTGCATTGTGCCGCCAGAAGTCGTGATGGTGCGTCGGTGGAAATGATACTGCTGCTTATCAAGGAATATCCTGGTGCAGTAAAGGAGAAAGATGAAGATGGAGCCCTGCCGCTGCAAAATGCCATCAAAGAAGATGCGTCGGCGGAAGTGATGCAGCTGCTTATTACTGAATATCCTGATGCACTGAAGGAGAAAGATGAAGAGGGACGACTGCCTTTGCATGTTGCAATTGTCAAATATCAATATGGTGGTGTGGTGCCGGATGAAGTGATACAGCTGCTTGTCAATGAATATCCTGATGCAGTGAAGGAGAAAGATAAAGATGGAGAACTGCCGCTGCACAAGGCCGTCGAATACGGTGCGTCGGTGAAAGTGATACAGCTGCTTGTCAATGAATATCCTGGTGCACTGAAGGAGAAAGATAAAGATGGAGCCCTACCGCTGTATAAGGCAAGCGGATATGGTGCGTCGGTGGAAGTGATACAGCTGCTTATTACTGAATATCCTGATGCAGTGAAGGAGAAAGATAAAGATGGAGAACTGCCGCTGCACAAGGCCGTCGGATACGGTGCGTCGGTGAAAGTGATACAGCTGCTTGTCAATGAATATCCTGGTGCAGTGAAGGAGAAAGTTGAAGATGGAGAACTGCCGCTGCACAGGGCAAGCGGATACGGTGCGTCGGTGGAAGTGATACAGCTGCTTATCAAGAAATATCCTGATGCAGTGAAGGAGAAAAATATTGATGGAGTACTGCCGCTGTATAGGGCAATCGAAGAAGATGCGTCGGCAGAAGTGATAAAGCTGCTTATTACTGAATATCCTGATGCACTGAAGGAGAAAGATGGAGAAGGACGCCTGCCGCAGAATAGCGCTGCGTCAGCGGAAGTGAAAAAGGATCTTTTCAAAGCACCTGATACATTATTGAACAGTGTGAAGAATCAGAAAAGAAGCTTGGCAGTCGAATACCAAAGGTTAAGCCTTCATTTTGAAAGCGCTTTGATTCAGCACAAACTCGCTCTGGAATACTACGAGTTTCGTTCGTTCTACTTCGTGTTCTTACCCGTGACTCTCATCGCTACTCTCATTACAATCATCGGCTTCCTTATATCAGGAACAACAAAAGATGATGTTGACGATGGGACTGCTCAAGGTCGAGGTTCTGCGGATGATATCGATCCCCTTTTAACAGGTTACTCGAGGCAGATCTGGTCTCTTGTGGTGGGTATTTTGGGTGCCATTGCAACCTTAGTGAATTCCATTGGCAAGCGTAGCAACTATCAGAGTCGAAGTGATATGCATCGATCAGCAGTGAAAGCATTGGAGAAGATATGTCTTACTGTCGATTTTGAGAAGGAATGGTTTGATAGACATGTTGATAATATGGGATACTCTGATTCTGGTGACAATAAGAAACTTGTCAAGACGTTGGGTGCGGATTTGAAAACCCACCAGGCTAGTTTCAAGGCGATGTTAGATGCATGTTGTGACTCTCCAGTACCAAAACAAGTAGTTCAATCGTTTACTTTGCTGGATCAACTATTTCATCTGCGACACGGTGACAGGTTCAGTGATATTTCACATCTCATGTTTCATTATCATAAGCTGTGGAAGGAGTACTCTACATATAAGTATTGGCCTCTAAAAGCACCGTCTATTGAAGTGTCCGAAAAATACACAGAATGGAATACAGAAATGGGGTCACACTCTAATAACGCAGGTGATCATGCAGGTGATAAAACAGGTGATCATGCAGGTGATAACGCAGGTGATCATGCAGGTGATAAAACAGGTGATCATGTAGTTCCGAATCGGAATGTGAAAGAATTTTTGGATAGGAGAGTATTAGAAAAAAAACAAAAGAGAGTATTAGAATATTTGACACGGCGTCCTGATGATGATCTGGTCTAGGCTGCAGCTACTTTCAGCCATTCAATGGAAGCGGAAGGGGAAAGAAGGGATAAGTAAGAATCTCTCTTCTACGGCAATGCATGCAGGCAAGAGGTAAGATCAAGTCCAGAGTTGCCTCCAGTGTATCAACAGGACAGTGACTGCAAAGAAACATGTAAAGAGAGGTTAATTGTGTCAGCGAGGACAACTCTCACAAGCTGTGTCACAATCACGATATGAGTATCCATCATAAGAGGGACTTGGTGGGTGAGCAGCCAGGCAGAACATCAATATAACTAAGAACCCTCCCAGTACTGACACACAAAAATGAAGGCAACGAAAGCATTTGCTCCAATAAAAACATTATATACTGTTAACATAGAATCATATCAACGAAGATTGGGATGAATCCCGCCGCCATCTACATTGTACTGTTGCCTATCTTTTAGCGTGGCATCAAATATCTTCGTTTGTTTCATTTCATATCCATAAAACTCACTTATCTCGTCCATCGCGACATCATAATGAATTCCTTTATCATTGGTATCATATGCAGCTGCTGTCGAATGTATCTATCAGGCGAGAGTAAAGCGCGGATAGTTATAACATGTATGAAAAATGCTTCTGCTGCAGCAAAAGAAATCGAACTTTTGTAACTCCAACACATTTGCTGTTTTGCTTTGTAGTCGACAATTTTTGAGAGTTGTACTTAGATGCAATGCATGCAGTTCAACTGCAACGCAAGCTGCAAGCACATCAAGATGAGAAATGCAGGAATTTCTACTTTCTCGTATCTGAGATAAGATGCCATCTTTTTTGTGGGCCAAAATTCCATTGAAAAATTTGCGGTTCGTGGAAAAGTACTTCGTTCAGCCGCTGCCAGAGCACTCAGACCACTTCCTCCTTTGTCCAAGACTGAACGCAATCTTAACCATGTTGAAATCTGCCTTCTTGCTCGTCACTCTGCTCGGGAAATCACTTGGCCAAGAGCCATTGACGATCACCACTGTGCCCACTCCGCTGCCACCACCGCAGACAGATGAGCCAACAGTTTTGACAGCATTTCCATCGGCGGCACCGACAATCTCCAGTGCACCTACTGAGACATGTTACAATGTCGAAATTGGTCTCATATTTGATAAGTACCCAGATGAGACAAGGTGGGAAATAGTCAAGGGCCGAAGACCGTCCTTCCAGAATAATAATGCTGAATTAGTCAAGGAATCACCCTTCTATGACCCCAAACCTCCTGGAAACTATAGAGAAGCATCAGAGAAGCACATAGTATGTCTTCCCGAAGGCCGATATACATTTACAATTATGGATCGTGAGAGAGACGGGATGTGTTGTGGCGATGGTGAAGGGCGATATGTTGTAACCTATCAAAGCACAGGGGATATGATCGCACAAGGAGCTGAGTTTGGCTACTTTGAGAGCACAACTTTCAGTGTTCCCTATAAACAGCCCGCTTTTAAAGACAATGACGCAGATGGACTTGATGATACCACCAAGAATGTGTATCCTCCATTGGTGTATCCGTGTGTTAATAAGCTTGGAATTAATGTGAAGACTGATGATTATGGTGTCGAGACGACTTTTGAATTATGGACTCGAAGCAATACTGAAGATTACACGGATGGTACGCTCGTAGCGAGTGGTGGACCTTACACAAGCGATCACGAGTACAATCTATCATACTGTCTCAATCCGGGCAAGTATACTTTTGTCTTGTTGGATTGGGCTTGTGATGGGCTCTCCGGAACTTCAGTTGACGGATCTTATACTCTGGATGTGAATGGAGTCGAAGTCTATGAAGGACCACAGACATGGGCGGATGAGGGGCAGTACTACGAGCTGGTCAAACTGGAGTTTACCAACGGCATCGGTGATGAATTGAAGCCAGGAAGTTCAGAGGCGAGATTGAACAAAGAGTATGGAGTATTCAGTATGGCTTTGGTGACTTTCTCAGCCATGATCATGGCTTGGATTTAAATGGATTTTGGAGAAGCATTCGTATCAATGTTTGCATAGACTTTGGAAGAATCATCATGGGTGTAAACAGTCTTTAGTATGTGCTAGCCCTGGAGATAGTTTGTAAGTTTTATCGCTGGCTTGGACTTCTCTTGTTGTATTTGTATGCGCTTGGTGGGCTTGTGCACGCTTCATTACCTGTGTAACATGCAAAATACTTACAACGGGATGCTTATCTTCCTTACAACTAGCAATGTGACATACAGCTCAACAGTCTCAGCGTTGAAAGAGATGGCGAGATTTTGTCGGGAGTGTAAGTATCCTCTAGAGGTGGCTTCTAGCTCTCTAGAGCTAGAGGTACTTTTGTCCTGTCCGTGCTTTTGCTTCATCATTCAATTTTATCTCACTTGACTTCTGCTACTCTTTCCACAAACCTCGTGTAGAGAAGCTGGGGACGCAGTTCGACGAGGCGTGAGAATTAGAACGCAATCGTACTGACTGCCCAGCATGTGTGGTAATCCTAAAGCAGTGGAAAGATGGATGCGAATGAGATATGATCAAAGGCCGTACAACAAAGAAGAAGTTGATAGATGATTCTGTTTAGATTACATATTAAGTTTACATAATACAGCCAAGTCTTTGGGCTTCATGAATCATGACCTTCCAATAACTTGAATAAGAACTCTTCACATGAATCGTCTTCCAGGGAGTATTTTTCCAGTGCCTTTCCCAAATCACCAAGACCATCCGAGCCCGAGAGATCGTCCAAGTCCAACAGCAAGTCTGTGTGACATTCAAAGGAGACCCTTGTGCACCGCTTTACCTTAGCAACAGGCTCACTTATAGATGAAGTCTGCATCGTTGCCGGACACGATCGACACTGTCTCTTTAGGCCTTTTTGTGCTATTTGATGCATGTCGACGTCGTGTTCCAGGCGGACGGTAGCGTCGCGTACACCGGGGATGGAGTAGTAGAGGAAAGGGTCTCTCTTCTTGAGGGATTTGAGGTCTTGTGCGGAGAGGGAATTGTTCACGTTGACTTCCTGAGGAGTAGGAGCGGCAGGAGCTAACCGAGAAACCAAAGTTTGGATTTCAGGCCATTCTTCGTTGGCGGTGTCGATTGCTTTGTTGTTGTTTCGTTGGGAAGGACTCATGATGCTATTGTTAATTGAGAGTGAATAGTTACAATACGCTGCTTGTTGTGAGCTGATTACAGAAGATGTTTCTTTTGTTCGTTGTGATTTGTGTGCTGAGCTGAGAGGCAGTGGAAGATTTGGCTGCGAGTGGCAGCTTGCTTTGTGGTTTGTATCCAAGCCTACGCAATTGTTTACGACTAGCGTGGCGTGGTTGCATCGCAAACTACGATTAAAAGTAGAGCTGAGCAGCTGTTGACCTTTATTCACAATCAGAAGTACTGTGTCACATAGAGCGAGCGAGTCATTCACATAGCGAGCGAGTCATTATTCACCACGGACGGATAATCGATGGCCTGATGCAAACCTATGTATCTGTCAGTCGACTTTGACGTTTTTTGCCTAATCAAGGCCTGTCGATATGGTTATCCGTCCGTGGATGTCACATCATTAAAAGCCGGTACTGATGAATAATGACTCGCTCGCTATGTGCTACTTAGTGACTCCGACGCTCCCAGTACTCTGATTGTGAATAAAGAAGTAGACTCCCAACAGCTGCTCAGCACTATTTTTAATCGTAGTTTGCGACCACGCCACGCTAGTCCTAAAAAAATGAGTACAATAGGCTAAGAAGCCCAAACTGCTTACGCAATCCGTCAAGTACTGGCAATGCTCAGTATCAGGCCTACTCGATTATCCGTCCGTGGATGTCACATCATCTAAAAACCGGTACTGATGAATAATGACTCACTATGTATGTGCTACTTATGTGACTCAACGGCTGCTCAGCTCTATTTAATCGTAGCAACTACTCCACGCAGTCGTACAAAATTGAGTAGGCTTAAAGCCTAAACTGCTTACGCGAATCTTCAGTACTTCATTCGCAATACTAGTCGTAAACAATTGCGTAGGCTTAACGCCAACTGCTCGCTTACGCAATCCTAGGTGGATACAAGCCACAAAGCTGCCACTCACAGCACACAAATCACAACGAACAAAAGAAAGATCCTCTGTAATCAGCTCACAACAAGCAGCGTATTGTAACTATTCACTCTCAATTAACAATAGCATCATGAGTCCTTCCCAACGAAACAACAACAAAGCAATCGACACCGCCAACGAAGAATGGCCTGAAATCCAAACTTTGGTTTCTCGGTTAGCTCCTGCCGCTCCTACTCCTCAGGAAGTCAACGTGAACAATTCCCTCTCCGCACAAGACCTCAAATCCCTCAAGAAGAGAGACCCTTTCCTCTACTACTCCATCCCCGGTGTACGCGACGCTACCGTCCGCCTGGAACACGACGTCGACATGCATCAAATAGCACAAAAAGGCCTAAAGAGACAGTGTCGATCGTGTCCGGCAACGATGCAGACTTCATCTATAAGTGAGCCTGTTGCTAAGGTAAAGCGGTGCACAAGGGTCTCCTTTGAATGTCACACAGACTTGCTGTTGGACTTGGACGATCTCTCGGGCTCGGATGGTCTTGGTGATTTGGGAAAGGCACTGGAAAAATACTCCCTGGAAGACGATTCATGTGAAGAGTTCTTATTCAAGTTATTGGAACGGTCATGATTCATGAAGCCCAAAGACTTGGCTGTATTATGTAAACTTAATATGTAATCTAAACAGAATCATCTATCAACTTCTTCTTTGTTGTACGGCCTTTGATCATATCTCATTCGCATCCATCTTTCCACTGCTTTAGGATTACCACACATGCTGGGCAGTCATTACGGTGTCGCCCAGGATGATGTGTGATGTAGAATTCTGAAGGCAAATGCCTACCATTGCAATCAATGCAGAAGATGCCTTGAGATGTCGGCTTGGTTGTGTAAAGGGTGGATAGCTAGGCCAGATAACGTCTTTAGAACTGATCTTGATGCTGAGAGGAGGAAGTTACAGATTCAGCAGCAGCAGTGGTCTTCGTAGCAGACTAAGTCTGAGTTGTTGTAGCTGTGAGGCTATTTGAGGCTATTTGAGGCTATTTGAGGCTACTTGAGGCTGGTCAAAGGAAGAAACGACAAATCAGTGACCCGACCTGGAAGCTTTGGACAGACTCCTCTAGAATCTGAAGGCCGCTCAGAGCTAGCTTGCCTTGACTTTTGTTGTGCTGCATGCACGGATGCAGTTATCATGAGTTTCATCTTATGTAGCACCGATTAATTGCGTTCTACAAAAGTTCTAATGTCTCGTTGAACCGTGTCCCCAGCCCCAGCCCCAGCTAGCCTACAGTGGCTTCTTTATCTTTACCCACGAGGTTTCTGCACATGAGGTATGTTGAGGAGCAGAAGCAGAAGAAGTCAAGACATAAAAATTGAATGAGAGATGACCAACAGATCAACATACCAACAGATCAACATTGCTTTGATGAACAACACACCACTATGTGATAGCCAGTAGCCCAGAGACACCCAAAAGAAGACACAACCGAAACCCAACCCAATAGCAATAGATACAGTACACACGTGTTGTCGGTGTCGGTATCCTACCAGTATGGTAGCCAGGAGCAGGAGGCACTCAAAAGAAGACACAACCCATACTTAGCGGTAGATACACAATATTCATATCCAGATACACAAAGCAAAACGGACAATAAGTGTTGTCGGTATCCTGCAAGCAAGAACATTGTATGCCCGAGCAAAAGATTATGCTCCGAGACGGGGAATCGAACCCCGGTCTCCCGCGTGACAGGCGGGGATACTAGCCACTATACTATCTCGGATTAGATGGGAGTCCCTCACAATAGCAAATACATGAAGTACTCTAAAACTTCAAACTAGCATGCATGAGTAGTTACATTACGATCACAGTGTCGTTCTTTGGTTAACTCCTGTTACCTTGTTATTTTACACAAATACCATAACCCCCCAACTATGTTTTGTAGAATGCAATGTAGCCTTTTCGGGAAGAGGCTGCAGCGATGGTTCCGTCGCTTGAGATAGCTACCCTCGATCCCAACAAATCGTTCTCTGAAGTACCAACAACAATGCTTGTCGATTCACCTAGCCAATCCAATAGCTTGTCACCATATGAGTCTGTGACTGCAGTTGCAACAAACAAGCCTCCTTGATAGGCTAAGTCATCAGAGTGACTGTTGACGCCCATCGCTAAGTGCAGACCCGCATCATCGACGTCAACTGAACTGATGGCTTTGTCGGTAGAACCCATAGGATCTGTGCTTGGCATCCAGTCACCTCCATCCTCGAGATGCAGCATTCTGACATAGGCATACTCACCGCCTACACTACAGTATCCATTACCAGCAACTGCAAGTATCTTGCCGTCACCATTCAGGCTTACGTCCCCACCATTGAAGTACTGATAGAACTCTTCATCATCAAAGCTGACCATTACTTCGCCATCGTCATCGTATTCCTCCGAATCAGGCCAAGCAACTTCTTCCTGCGATGGAACGGGAATAATACTCTCCGTCCAGTTCTTTTCATGCGAATTGAAGATGTAAACCTTGGCAAGGAATGTACTGTAGCTACCAACGACTGCCAATGTATTCCCGTCGCCACTCATGCTAATGTGCATCTCGGTACCATGTTCATCAAAATCAATACTTCCGATCAAGTCATCGCCCTTTTCCTTCCATTCGTCATGTTCGTGGACGACAGTTCGAACAAATGAATGGCCGTATACGTAATTTTCCTCCTCTTCCAAGACGTAACCAGAAAACGTAACAACAGTTCCGTCATGAGAAATTTTAACCTCTCTTCCCACATCACCAACATTTTTAGGAAATTGATCAATGCGATGTCCAACTAGGACCCATTCAAAGGCTGCCTCATTAAGATTGTACACCGAAACGTATCCACTCTTTCCCGGCGGGGGTTGGTTAGCTCCCACAACCATCGTCCTGCCATCCGAGGACAGATCGACAGACTGACCAAAACCATCTAACGAGTTCGTTCCAAAGAGGTCTTGCCCCACTTGGATGTATTTGGCATCGGCACAGCTCCAACCGTAGATGCGAGCGAAACCTCGATCTTCCCCGTCATTGGAGTCAATGCCAATTGCAATGAAAGATGCGTCGGATGACAGCGCCAAGGCGATAGTGTGCTCTTCGGGAGAGAGAGGGAGAGAGTTGAGCTCCGTTGTTTCCCCCTCCCAAGAGGGGGAACAAATGTCAAACTTGTATTTGTCAGTGGCAGCAGCTTCGGCCTTGTTATCATCATTGTCCTCGTCTTCTTTAGCAACGGCATGGTCATTAGTCGGATGAAGGATGACACCATACAGCTCGACAACGTCCGTAGAGCCGATGGCGACAATGCGTCCATCTCCACTTAGCGAGACAAAGTCACCGAGTACGCCCATTCCCTCGCTATCGGTATCCTTGCCTATGACAGCCCATTCACCAACACCACCAGCGTCATCCCTGTGAAGTACCGTCAAAGCACCCACAGTAGAACTGTCAGACCAAAACTCATCATCATCTACGTCAGTCTTGCTAACAACGACAGCCGCGACACCGCCCTCCTTCGCCACAGCGACATTCACTCCCACGCTGTAATCGTTCCACGTCACATTATACGCCACGACAGGGTCCTGATGTGGAAGACTAAAGTCTACAAGCTTCACGGAATGCACATCGTAGGTATCCGCCGTGTCCGTCCAAGAAGTGAACGCAATAACATCAGCATCACGATCGGTGGCCACACTTTCTATCCACCACATTCCACCATCGGCAGTATAATTAGCAATTGCATCAGACATCACACTAAAGGCAGCATATTGCTGCTCCTCTTCAACCATCTTGTCCCAAACATTCTCTTGCCACTTGTACCTGTATCTAACAATACCACTTTCTGGATCCGAAATAGATAGCTCGCTTCCATCATCACGAAGGCTCAACTGCGGTGCAAACTCGTATAAATCATCATAGTTTACAGACACCAATAAACTTTCACCACGCATCTTCCACTCTCGTTCAATGGGATTATATTTGAATACACGCACGATATATGTGTGATCGGTTTGAACTCCAAGTATGGCAAGAGTTTGACCGTTCGACGAAAGGGATATGGCATGCCCAATACGATCATGACTTGTGGAGTCAAGATTGTCAATACGTGATCCTAGCTTGGTCCATGCAGGCGCTGTTGATGCTTCATCATCGAGATAATATACATTCACAAAGCCATTTCCACCTGAATAAGACTCAGATGGCGCCGATATTGCCATCGTTTTACCATCGGCACTGGTCGATACCCGATGACCAAATTGCTCCCCATCATTCGACCCCCTTAGATCTTGACCAACCTGTCGATACTTTGATTGTTCACAATCGTATGCAAATGTTCGGACCATCCCAACAGAATAATAGGTGTAATCAGAAGTACGATGCGGTGGTCCAGCATAATCTGCAAACCCGATAGATATGATAGATGCATCATCACTAATATCCATGGCACTTAGTGCATATTCATATCTTTCTTCTAAATTTTCAGTGGGGTTGTCATTATCCGAACCTGTTTGGGATGGTGCCTCAGGTATGGTAATAAACTGCCCAATGTGAAACAAAGGCATTGCATCATTGGATTTGAGAGGTGGAGAACAGATTTCAAACGCTGGATTTGGTGATGCAATTTGCCATAGTTCCTCTTTTTCAGCCTCTTTTTCAAACTCTTCCACTCCCCCCTCCACAGTGCTAGAGCTAGAGCTAGAGCTTCCCATCGCTTCACTATCTTCATTGTTATCTACCTCTTCATTAACAATAATAACCTCCTCCGTCTCCTCCCCATAGTTGCCACCGCCCGCATTCTTATCACCATGCCGCAACCTCCCTCCAGACACACCACCATAATGCATATGAGCAAATATACCCGCCACAAAAAAGCTCAAGAATACCATCCCAAAAACACATCCTCGCTTCCTCCTAGCTCGTCGGCGTGCCAATGCCTCAAAATCAAGTTCATCTTCAAATCCAAAATTGGTATCTTCTTCTTGTTGACGGTGTGCTTGAATTCCGACGGGTATTCCGTCATGATCTTCTACAGTGAATATTAAATCATTCGTGCCACCTCCTCGGCCGGATGTTGTTGTTGTTGCTGCTCTTCTGTTGTCACGTCCTCGGCCGTAATAGCCACGAGACTTTTGATCGTGATTGTCGATTAGTTCTAATGATCCTGGCATCTTTAGTTCAGTCTCTCTGTGCAATTATATAGTAATGTCGTTGTCTATTGTATGTGCGTGCCACCATTGTTTCTCTGTTTACAGCAGCTATGTACTGCGTTCAGATAGTTCATGCAATTACTTCTAAGTATGCATGAGCATTCAGCTTGATAAAGATTCAAGCATGGGAACCTGGGGTTGACACTCCTTGTTGAATCTTTCTCCGACTTGTTGCATGAAAAACTTTCGAAAACCTCCAAAGTTTCTCCGAGTTTCTCCGAAGAAGTTTCGACTTTCATTCGATTTCATCGACGTGACACCCTGCTTCACGAGCGATTCCGCGAACGCAACAAGTCGGAGAATCGCTCGCTAGCAAAATTCGACGAGTGTCAACCCCAGGTTCCCATGATTCAAGATTCGGCATCTTTTTTGTCATTGGCCTTCGCGGAAAATCGATGAGGGTTAGGCAAAAATGTAATAGAGTGTTAGCGTTGTTCAAAAGCAAAGTACAATACCAAATAAGTGCAGCTGCTAGCTTCGCTTGCTTGTTCTCGAATCTGAAGGCCGCTCAGAGCTAGCTTGCCTTGACTTTTGTTGTGCTGCATGTGTGGATGCAGTTATCGCGGTTTCAACTTATGTAGCATCGATTGATTGCGTTCTACAAAACCTATATAACGTCTTGTTAAACCGTGTCCCCAGCCAGCCACAGCTAGCCTAGCAGTGGCTTCTTTATCTATCATCTTCACCCACGAGGTTTCTTCACACGAGATATATACATGTTGAGGAGCAGAAGCAGAAGAAGTCGAGTCATGAAAATTGAATGAGAGATGACCATCAGATCAACATTGCTTTGATGAACAATACACCACGATGTGATAGCCAGTAGCCCAGAGACACCCAAAAGGAGACACAACCCAAACCCAACCCAATAGCATAATACAGGACATGACAGTGTTGTTGATGTCGGTCTCCTACCAGTTGGTAGTCAGGAGCAGGAGGCACTCAAAAGAAGACAACCCAATAAGTAGATACACAATATTCATATCCAGATACACAAAACGGACAATAAGTGTTGTCAGCATCGTATCATACCAAGCAAAAACATTGTGTTGCCGAGCAAAAGATTATGCTCCGAGACGGGGAATCGAACCCCGGTCTCCCGCGTGACAGGCGGGGATACTAGCCACTATACTATCTCGGATTAGATGGGAGTCTCTCACAATAGCAAATACATGAAGCATTCTAAGACTTCACAAATCTTGAACCCTCTCCAACTTAGGAATGAAACAGATCAAGTGATGCTGTCTACACAGTTAAAAGGACATACATCCCTGACAATCATTGTATCAAAGTAGGTACCATGTTCAGTACAATGTTTTGATTCAATCAGGTAATGAAGGTCTATACTTCGAATAATTAAAGCACTGCCCTCTTAGCTTACCAATCCCGATTCAAATTCTTGGAGCTGACATTTTCGTCATCATTAGTCATTGGGATACCACCGCCACCCCACAGAGCATTCATTTCCTCGCTTTCTGCTTGTCGATTGTAATCATCCTCCTTCGCATCAAATCCGTAAGCAGCAGCATAACCTCCCTTGGCCATTGCGGATTGGGGTCTTCCACTATCATCACCTCTGTCATCCAAAATTTGAGCTCTTGCATCACCAGGGAATTCTGCCTCAATACGTCTCAGTTCCTCCAAGAGGAAATCGGATGCCATCATGGCAGCACTTGTCATCGACCCATCGAGCACCTTGACTTCACCTTTACTAGCAGCATCCTTTCCTAGACGCATCTCCAACGCCTGACGAATAACATTTACCATGTTTCCCCCATCAATCTGGGAACGATCAACCTTATTCGCAGCAGGAGTCGAATCATACATGAACGAAGTGTCTTCATCCCTCACAGCTCCTTCCACTTGCAAATCTTGTGCGACACGGAGAGCCTCCATATCTTTCCTGTCAACCTTCATCCCCTCCACATCACTCCAATCACGTAGCCGCAACATCTTTTCCAATTTCTCCATCCCAATGCGACCAAGTGTCTTTTCATTCTGCTGGTAGACTAATCCAGTTGGGATACCCTTCTGTGCAGTACGGACTTGCTTCGTACGTAAAATGTTCACCATGGGCCACGGACTTCTACGTGCATAATTTGCCGCAAGTCCCGATCCAGACCTATCCCCACCATCACGGAATGTCCAATGAGGATGGAAGAAGATAAGTTGTAACAATTCCTCCACTTCCAACCCTTCCAAAGTCCCTGTCAACGTATCAGCCCACTGTTCGAAAATCTCGACATAATTCATACAAAAGTCTGGAAGAATTTGCAACGTCGTACTAATTTCATCCTGTCCCACATTCTCAATACGACATACCTCCGCCCAATACGCAGCATAAGCATCTTCCATAGTTGTCACCCTATCCACCTGGTAATGAACCGGTCCGAGGGGAATACCCGACTTCTCAGCACTTTGAGTGAATGGACACAATGCCAAATCCGACATCATCTTCTTCACCCACTTTTTACTAATATCAACCACTACAGCATCGTCCTTGGGACTCAAATCTTCAATTTCAGGCATAACCACATCCCCAAAGGCATTGTAATCATCCACTTCATCAACCCCACTAAAATCCCATTCTTCATCATCATCCCAAAAAGGATCAGGTGCAAATTTCATATCGGATGCATCGGCCGATCCCGAATAAGCTCCAGAAGCGAATGGATTACGGTACGATTTGACAGTGAATCCTAGAATACGTTGTTTTTGTTCTGCCAAGGCATGTGGGACGAGGATGGTGGTTACGCCAAAGTTGTCACAGACGTCCTTGCAGGCGTCAAAGTGGCCCATTAGTTTGTTGAGGAATTTTGGGTTGGATAGTTTTTGTTCCATGCCTGGAAAGAGGACGGTGGCTGAGTCCTGTACGATTGAATTAATAATGGTTGTTGACGTGAAATGATTTGATGGTTACGTAATGGAAATTGGTATTGATGAGAGAGTTGTCTACACAAATTAACACACAAGATATATAATGATGGATAAGTAACTCACCCCCTTTTGCATATTCTTGGAAGCATCTGCAGCCAATTGCCACAGCGCGCGCATCAACTGCGGTGTAGTTTGTGCTTCTGCGGCTAGCTCATGAATTGAGTCGGACACTTGAGTCGGTGCAGACATGAAGAGAGGAGTGTTATTAGCTCTGCTTGATGTATGCTTCCTTGATTTATCCGCAACGAATGTCGCTGGCAAGTTTACGTTGTTGTTTGAAGTAACAGCGGATGATCGCCGCCCTGATGATGATAGAAACGCATCACAGCTCTGCGATGAGAGGAGGGATATTATCGTGGTTGATATTGCTGCGGCTCTCATGGTTCGTTTGTACATCATCATGTTTATGTGATGCTACTTCGTGCGTGTCAAGTTCCTTGTGGATGGTCAGTGATAAGGGGGCAATAGGGGAATGCCCCCTTTCTGTCTGACGTCATACTTGCTCACGAAGACGTCACATGAGCTAAATCATTCTCTTATCTTGCTAGTCCGCCCGCCAACCGACACAAATGTGTCGCCTATTCGGATAGAAAAATAGCAATTTTATAGCCAACACCACACCTACTATAACCAAAATATACTGTTTTCTATCCAGACACAAAAAGCCATCGCAGCAAAAAAAATATCATCTTTTGTGTCTTGTGTCTGGATAGAAAATAGTATATTTTGGTTATGAGGAGGCGTGATGTGGCTATAAAATTGCTATTTTCTATCTGATAGGCGACACATTTGTGTCGGTTGGCGGGCTGACTAGCTTGGCTAAATTGATGAATGCATCAAAGCTGCGTGTCATCCACACTTCAGTCACAAAATCCTTGATGAAGATGCTAGCAACATTCACAACGAGCATGTAGGCAGAACACGGTCTTTTGCTTACGTCATGCTACGGTCGTGCTTTCATCACGCTGATTTCAGCACAAGTTGTGCTCATAAATTCTTCAATCGATCAATCGAAAGAGCTCTTTCTCGTCTACTTACAATCTATAACTATAATCATAAACTACTTACTCTCACTGACTACCAATCATCATAATCATCACAATGAAGTTGAACACTGCCTACCTCAATAACAAGCGCGTTTCTGACGACGATATCTTCCTCTGTCATCCGGGAGACAACTCACCCATGACATTAGATGATACTCCGAACAAGAGAGCCAGGACATTCAAATTCAAGCTGCATCCCACACCCACACCCGCACGATCTGCCCTTGTCATTAGCTGTTCCCTGGCCTTACTATTGATTTCATCACCATTGGCCGATGCTTTTGTCATCACTCACGCCGCAAGAAACAGCCTCTCCACCACCCAGCTCAGCTATCGCTCCCTCCATCACGGCCCAGACGTGCAGTTCAGCCTTTGACCGATATGGAGAAGCAAGGAGTTGACTTTACCAAAATGCCCAAGGATAAGCTTGATCAGTTTGGACCAGGTAGCTTTGATCAATATGAAGATAGTACCTGCAACGACTTTGATGTAGGAGACTCCGAGACGGGCCTTGTGGGAGATGGCCAATCTGGCCTCCGCCAATTTGGCTACGATGTATCTCCTCATCTTGCCATCACCATGGCCGCCAGGTATTCGTCTGCGTATGATGAGGTAGAGACCTCTCAGACAGCTGACATGTCCTATGCTGATGAGATGATGCACTCAAAACCAAGCATGGATGAGATCCGTGCAGTGCAGCTACAGAATTTTACCACTCAGCAGGAGATTGCCTCGGCCAACAGGTACATGAACGAGAAGACACAAGAATACTACGAGGTAGACCATGAATATGCCGACTATGGTGTAACATCTCTTGATCACCTTTCCATAGAAGCAATCATCGCAGAAGAAGAAACTGCCGACTGTCTCATTACACTGGTAGCACCACTGAATGGAATGCTGTGAAGAACCCTTACATAGGCTTTGCAAAGTTCCGCACATACTTCGTAGGCGACGCAGCTGCCGAGTGGACGGTAACACCAAGTGATGGGTACCTCAAGCAGAATGAGGCTACTCAGTACGTTATAAGCTACCGTCCTCAGAACCCAGGCGTAGTACTCGGACACTTTGTGATTGAAACAGAAGACTTCCAGTATATCTGGAAGGTAGTCGGAAGCACAGGAGAGTACGAGTTTTGAGTTGGGGGTACTCTTGTGATAGGCGATGCCGCATCATTAAAAGCAGTTGAGTGTGTACAAAGATAAATATAGCGAAGGATATGATTAGTGTTTCTTGGACTCATTCTCCTTTTCGTCGCCTCACAGAATTCCTCACAGGCCAGGCGACAAGCACAAGCAGATGCCAACTTGATGCAAGCATCAACTGCAGCTAGAATACTCTATCCAGACAAAGCTCGCCTTGCTGCTAGCTGCGCTACGCCTGTGCAATGCAATATCAACAATAGTATGGTTATGCTAGCCTGGCAAGAAAAATGGCTAAGTAAGTTATCAATATCTACGACGTAAATTACAATTGGTCTCAGTCTCAGGATGGAATCTGAGTCAAAATCTGAGCCTTAACATCCGCACAAAAAACTCTTTACACGGGAATCTCTGGCTTGAACATCAACCACTGTCCCCCACGGTCAGTTGCGAAGGCGCCGATGACTCCGCAAGCATACTTTCCGGTTTGCAAGGTCATGAGGATATTTCTGTTGAAAAAGTAGAGATGGAGGCACACATGTGGATGAGTAACAATAACGAGTGGCAACGTTAAACTGTACACGAAAATATGGACTAGCAGCACTCACTTGTCATTGATTGAAACAAGACGGTCCTGTTGACGCTTCACCAATCCTGTATCAGAAGCCTTCATTACGAAACTCCCAGATTCATCCTTACGAATCAATCCGGAAGTGTCAAAAGCACCACTGAATTCGTGTGCGCCGGACACATAGCTCTCTCCATCATGACAAGCAACACCCTTTGGGATACCAACTCCTGCCACCATCCTCGAGTTATCGTCCCCTCCGGACATAGCAACGAAGTAATAGGTGAGATCCTCGCCATCAGCTTCATGCTCAAGTGCACTGCTGATCATGGCACGTTCTCCCAGCTTGCTGCCAGAGTCCTCTTGAATGATGGCATAAAGCTTTCCATTATCCTCCATGACTTCAAACCCGTCAATGTCTTCGAAAGTTGCCTTGCCTCCGTTTTTGATGCCATCTTTGTCCCAGTTCATAGTGGCGTTGCGTCCTTCCGTGTGCTGACCCTTGCCACCCAGCATGACCTGCTGAGTAACATCTGTTTCGCCTTGGTAGACAAAATAATCCCCATCAAACATGGCAGGCAAGTCACCATTGGCTGCGGCCAATGTCTCGGCAACATTCTTGACATAAAGGTGGCCGAAATATCCACAGGTCGAAGTCTGGACAAACGCAGTTTGGCCTGGACGTGGATCAGGACTGTTGTGTTCAGTCTTGCACCCTGCTGCGTCAGGTCCTTTTGAAGTCCACCACTTTGATAGTTGAAGATGCAATGGTTAGATTCATTACAAGTGAAAAGAGTAAGTAGCCGCAAACCGTTCTTACCTGATATCCCTCCATACCAGATCCATCGCCGGTGTTGGGAGGCTTGTTCTGATAATCCCAAGCGCCATCGTGCTGAAAGTTCTTCACTACCCCGTCCCAACGCCACTGTTGTGGAATCCACTTGCCTTCGACCTTGTCGCCATTGTCAGCAGTCTTGTGGAAGGCATCGCGCCACAGATCATATGGAGCTGTCGTATTGTCATTCATGTCAACAGCGAAGCCATAGATTTGGCCATACTTGAGACCATTCCTTGCCAAAAAATCATCGGCTGGAGCATCAGAGCCATCCTCAAGCTTACCCTTGATGCCGACATAGATACGATAGGGAACAATGTTCTTTGGCCAGGTGTAGTTCTTTCCGTCAGTGCGAGGGCCGTAGACTTCATTTCTCAAGTCAGTGATGTGGTCAGGGTAAATGTCCACATCTCTGCAACCAAATGAATAGAAGAGACAAACATATTAGGTTGAGAGGCGTTGTGAATATAGTTTCAGATAAGAGGTGGCAAACTTACGGGAGAACATCACCGTTATCAAATGCGCCATTGTATCCCGAGATGGCAATCTGTAGCGAGGTAGACACGGACACAAATATATTAGATTCGGTAGAAAGATGTAAGAAGCATATGAAGAAAGAATTGATACGTACCATGACATAGTCCTCTGATTGGGGCTGATAGCATCAAATAACAGTGAGAACGTTGTGAGTGAGAGAGAAAAGCAAAATCGAACATAAATCAGAAGTGCATTGGCCAAGTCTTACATTAATCTCCACATTCTTCTCAAAGCCTCCGTCTGTGAAGTAGTAGAAGGGAAGAAGAGGAAGTAGTAGAAGAAGAGAAGAGAGGTATTAGTAGGCAGCACTAAGACATGTTACCGGTAAAGATATCATAAACGTCTTACTTGTAAATGCTCCTACCGCGTACAATGTCTTGGATTCGAGATCCAAAGCATGTGCGCTCTGTCCAACAAACTCTTGGTCAAGTGCAAAGTTCGCCCATTCCTCGTTAGTGATGAACATGCTGTCTTCAAGTCCAATACCTTCTCCCCATTGATGCTTCTGCTCCAAGTGAGCACTGCAGAGAGACTGGAGGAACCAATCTGCTTCCTTTGGCATCTTCCACATGGTGTATTTGCCGTTGGCATCTAGAATGAAAAGAAGAAGAAGGTGGGGGTGAGAGAGATCCAGGGCTATATTATAAGATGATTCAACAAACAATAGTGCTTACCAGTGTTACCGTAGTGAGCTCCAACAGCTGTCTCACTCTCGCCGTTCCTCTTGCCAACGAGTTCACCCTTGAGATTTACAACCCTCTCAATCATATCTCCCATTCCGACGACCATGTCAGAAGCGGGCATGTCAGTCGTTCCCATGTAGGAGCTAAACAAGCTACGGTCGTAGTCTACGTATTGAATGTGACTTCCACCAAACGTAGCAAGTCCCCCGTTCACAGGCCAATCGTAAGATTCAATCCTCAATCTGTTGTGTAATAAACAAATAGGTTGTTAGAAAACAGAAGGAGAATGTCATTTTACAATATAGTAGCGCAACATGTAACTTACGGTCCATAACCTTCACTTTGGACGATAACTCGAACTGTCTTGTCGTCGGCAAGATATGCGCCAATACCATCAGGAGTTCCAGTGATCTTAAGACCATAGGTGGCATCGCAGACACTGCGCTCTCCTCCAGTTGCAATCGCCTTGATACTTCCGTGAGGGAAATCGATGTCTCCACTCTTTCCATCTTCGATAGGGGCTCCAGATACAGCTGCATCTGACGCCTCACAAGCTAGATCAGTCGTAGAGCCGATAGTAATGCCTTCAGCCTGGTACTGCTGGAGTCCAGCGATAACATCTTCGTAACCAATCATGGTGCTGAGGATTTTGAGCATGTTATCGTCAAGGGTCATGTTGAACCCTGGATCAGCACAAACAGGATGTCCACTGGGTTCAACACCCATCACTTCGAGGAACCGTTTAGTGGCTGCATCCACTAGGCTTGGGATCTGAAATTAGAAGGAGAAGGCGAGGCGACGAAATTGTTGGCAAGAAGATTCACATGAAGGAAACACAAAGTGTGCGTGATGGATGTGCAAATGTAAGATTTTTTACCTTAGAGAAAAGACTTCTGTCGATTGCCCCGTTGGGATTGATGGATACTTCAGCCGCAATGGCTTTCGAGGCAAGCAGGGATGCTAAGGCGATGTTGTAACGAGCCATGTTGGTGGTATTATCTACTTTGATATTTTGGATCTTCGTGATGCAAAATTATGGTGCTGTGTGCTGTTGAGTCGATGTCGATGTCGACATCCTCTTCTGCATCTGCACCCTCCCTGCTGTGCTGTGGTCAACGAAGATTCATGAGGAGGAGACAGCTGGCTCACAGCATTTTACAAGAAGATTCAGTATGTTTCATGGTGATGGTGCTCGATGTGTACAGAAAATGGTATTTTAGCCAGCTGATCTGATGTTTGGTCTTAGAGATTCACAAAATCTTGACATGTCGCAAATGGTCACATACGTAGGAATTGGTAATATATCTTCCACGAATCTACAAAAAATGACAGATGGTTCGATGTTACGAACTTGTGAATCTCCGAGAAGAGACGGACAGCAATGCAGTTCACTGCCATCCTCATAACATTAGCATAACAGGAGTAATAAGTAATTCATCTCAGCAAAACACGGCCAGCATGAAGTTTTTTTCGGCTGCAATCCTATTAGCCACTGCGACTAGAGCTAGCTCTTTCCCATCCTTCTTGCGTAGCCACCGCGCTTTGATGAACCAGCAGTGTCTTGATGAAACTGATGTTTACGTCGAAGATTCATTGATGGCAGCGGCCTACGAAGCTGTGGAAGGTGAGATCGAGGATATGGCCACTTGCTCGGATGCTGTCCTCGACAAATCTAGCTGTCAAGTTGATTTCGCCACCTTTGATTCCTCTGAGGAGTTCGTGCAAGCTTGTCAAGCATTAGGGGGGAAGACAGTCAAACTTGATGCAAGCATCAACTGCAGCTATACCACGACGCAAATTGCAAGAAGCGAAGGGGTGATGAGCACCATGAAGGGCTTTAACTTTATGTACAACAATCTTTTGGATTGTGTCTCTTTGCAGTGTGAAGACGCAAGTGTCAAGGATAAGATTGATGGTGCGATTGATAGCACTGCAAAAGATGTTGCCAAGAGCACAGGTGCTACTTGTACCTACACTGTTGACGGCTTCGCTTCTTCTGCTGTAGGTGAAGGGACATCTGATGGCGCTGGCGGCGTAACCGACATCTTCGTGAAGGACTCTTCGTCTTCTCAGTGCCGCAGCTTGATGACTGCTGCGATTGGGGTTCCCCTCTTGGCACTCGCAATTTGAGGTACATGTTCATGAAGGACTTACGTTACAGCGTGTTTTTGAGTTTAACGAGTGTAACGAAGATTTTGTACAACTCCCTTATTATTTTCTTTATGACCTAACTTTGGCCACATGATAGTCTAATCTGATTCACTATCATCTTCTCCAGCCTCACGTGACGATGACATTCCAGTCAAAGACTTCAGCTGCTCTTTGGCCTCCAAGTACGCTTGAGGCACTGGAGCTTGCTTCACAGCATCCGTACCGTCGCTGAATTTTCCTTGCTGAATGTTTCTATAAAAGCTCTGGTCCATGGCTTCCCGATAATTCACATACTTTTGTTCTTCACCCTTTCTCATCCAAAGTGGTTCTTCTTTGGAAGGACGAGAACGATCTAGCTGTAGCTGCCGAAGCTCCATCTCCTTTTCCACATTAGTCGCCGTTGCTCCTCCATGCATTGGATAAATTCTTTTCAGTGATGGTGGACGTGAAGATTCTTCGTTTGTCGTCGCATATGTTGGATAAAACAGATCATCTTCCTCGGCAATATATCCCATTTCTCGTCTGCGTAGCTTCCCTAGACTGCTAAGCTCGTGAGACTTGATTGGGGTGTATCTATGCAAAGGCTTTCCTAAAATACCAATCTTGATATCTTCCTTTGGCTGTAATCCACTCAGAGCCATCGAGGCTAACAGTTTACTCTCCTCAACTAAGTGAAGGTAGCTCAATAAGTTCAAATCAACATTGAGGCCAGCATGTTCTTCAGCAATCTTCTTCGAGTGATCCCGAATAGCCACAGTACCATTCGAACTTATCACCTTCTTCATCCTCTCTACAATGAGATGGTTCAGAGTCGACTTTACATCATTTGGTACTTCCGCAAATGGCAATCCCCATAGCATGATCCCACAAATGCTACCCGTCCGATCCAAATAGTACACAACGCCACTTCCATACACTGGGAGTGAACCACTGCCAATACGACTTTTGCTGCCATTGACTGTAGAAGTGGCCTTTTTTGTGATTCGTCTCATGAAGGCGTTTGGACCCACAGTATTCATTCTCCGCCCGCGAGAACTGCTACTACTGCTATTGCTATTCTTGTCATCATTATTATTTGATTGCTGGTTGGTATTCGTCCACCAAAATCCATGTGTCGCTAAAGTCTCACTGTCGCATCTGCCTACACATAGTGCGTGAATTCCCATGGAATAAAGTGCTAGACTTTCGCTGGCTACAGAGTTGGATTTTTGCTCTATCGATCCATCGCTAATGTTGTCATTTATTCTCTGAAGATAAGGTACAACATCTGATCTCCACACTGGGATAGATTCACCAACATTGGCATTATACACGGCGCTGCTGCCATTTCTACCAGACCTACTCACAACATTATCACGAATCATATTCCTAGCAGCAATCTCACCAACTCTTGCTGAGCAGGCAGAACTCCCCCCTGCAACGTCCGCACGTCCATTTCTAGGATTAGGAGATCGTGTAACTGATCCTGCAGCATAGATATTTGATGCAGCTTGGTATTCAGAGTTGGTGGCAACTCTACCATCGTCGACGTAGCATGTGAGGAGTGGTGGAGAGACGAGTGATGACCAAGGTAGGTATTGATGTTGTTGATTGTGGCTGTAGGAGTTGTTGGCGGTAGAAGAGACTGTTGGTATCACAGAAGTACCATTGTTACAATCCACATTGGGAGCCAATACTAACAGATCAGTTGTCATTCTTTTTGAATCTAAATGATCGTATGATTTTTCCGTATAGAGTGCCAACCGTGGAGGAGCTCCTGAAGCGGATGACGACGATTCCATTGACAGATATCGTGCCATTGATCTATCCTCCACATCAATACCACATTGCCGTAATCTCTTTGATACTGCAGCACTCAGATAGCGAGGAAGCCGTGTTGACATTGGACCGGCATTACCAAACAAAAGTATGACCTTTTTGTTGTTGCTTCCATCGCTGTTATTGCCATTTTTGGTACTTCGCTGCTGCTGCTGCATTCTAGATAGCGACGCTGCCAATTCTAATGCATCGAATCCACTGCCCATAACTGCTACAGTGGCAGATTGAGATGCTGCCAGTAACGAAAGAGAGCGAACAGTGGGTGGATCTAATATGGGAGTGGAAGCTTGTTGCTGCCGAGGTAACTGTTGCATTGATGTAGATTGTGTAGGTGGCAGTGATGTACTCCTCAATTCAAGCACACGCCCCCGAGCACCATTGTCGATGCACTCATTGGGCGGTGGTGCTCCTCTTGAACCAGTTGCAATGAGTGCTGATTTGCGAAAGTGAACTACTGGATTGACATGATGTGCATTAGGGGAAGGATTGGCATGCAGCCGAATCAATTTGTTGGAATGATCAATGAATGATGCATGAGTTTGCAGATGATTTATGTTACCCCTCCTCTTATTTGTTGCATTTTGATGATGGTTGTTGTAATTGTTATTTGGATCAATAATGACGATGTTAGCATTCGGATCCAATTTTCGCAGAATTCTAACTGCACTCTGTCCAGCTTTTCCATGGCCAAGGATGGCGTAGTCGCATTCCATGATGATTTGATGTGAGTTGACATTTCCTTTCATGGCTGATTGATGATGACTATTGCTGCTGTTATTTATTGCTTCGCAGAATGTGAACTGTGATGTTGTCAACAGATTATTGTGTAATGGAAATTTCGCACGAAAAGGGCTCAATCGCGGATGTAGAAGCGGCGGTATCATGTCCGCACTCTCTGCTTGTTCATCCGACGTAGATGCGAACCACAACGACGACACAGCCGCAGCTGCTGCGAGGACACCACCCGCTGCAGCAAACGCATCTTGTGAGGTAGAATTGCGTAGGCGAAGTGAATAAAGTTGATGGATGATGTGAGGCGACATTTTTCCAGAGCGCCTCTATGGTCAAGGCAGCGCTACTGCCGTCATACAGGCATGGAGATATTAATACAGACGGTGACGATTATTTGAGGCAAAGAACTACAATTAATAGGAGTAGTAGCACCTCACATCACAGGGCAGGGAGTGCTCGCTTCGTTGCGTTGGCTGAGTCATAAGCCTCACCCGCCCAAAGCTCCCGCCGCGCAAAACCAAAAAAAAAGTGACCAATTACACTGTAAAATCAATGTAGGGAATGTACTAGGCCGGCAAATTTAATACTTGTTAGAATAAAATAAGTGGCAGGATCGTTTTCGTCTATATCTCAGGATCAATAATAATCGGTTATTTAGGGCTCTATCTCCTATCTCATCAGCCCTTCGAGAAACAAGTGTTTCATTCTACGTGGTAATTGCTAGACAAATTTGGCTAGTGATAGCTAGAGGTCGACAAAAATGCATATCTCTGCGAGAAAATGAGATATAAAGACGATTCCTTCGTATACATAATCCCTACAAGTACACCCGAAAGGACTGTACCATTGGTTTAGCATGTTTCTTCACTATAGTGGATTTAATATTTTTTGGCTAGTTAGTAGCTACCGCGGTGAAAAATCCACAAAAAATGGTTTTGCGCGGCTGAGAGGGTCGGCGGTCAGGCTTATTATTTTCAAAAAGTGTGGAAAGGAGGGCGGGCGGGCGGGGGCCAAAGAAACTGGCATGTCGTAGCGACAGGCTGAGCTGCTCATCTTACGCAGAATAAGGATATCCATATGCTGGTACGGCACCCAAGTACTGTTTGCCATATGGTACGGCACCCAAGTATTGGCTGACCATATCATAGCAGGTAAAGTTAGTAGGTATTGACTACATACGGCACCCAAGTATTTTTGTCTTCCGAAGAAAGAAAGAGACTCAAAATGGCATAAACTGCGAACCACTTGCGAACCTGCTAGTTGATCTGGGTCGTACGAACCTCGAAGATGCTCCAAATCTTATCACAAGTCACAAAGAACACAAGATAATGCGGATGAGACAGTATATAGCGGGACTGCTTTTTGACTTATCATAAATTGAGTACCAGTTGACTAATAAACCAGATTTTTATGATGTTGTCGGTCAGTGGAAGCTAATAACGGACAGCAAACTTGCAGGGGGGAACCCAGCTTGTAGTAAGTAGTACAAAATAACCACTCCCACGTTGCTTTGGTAGAAATAATTTGCCAACAACAAAGCAAGATACCTAGATAATTCATCCAGGCTCTCGACATCGACAGTAGGAATGAACAGCCCACCACCTCCCACGCCTTATCCAGCGATGAAGAGCTCAACGCAACCCGCCGCCACTGCAACATCTTGTAGGCAAACGGCGATGAAAAAATGGATTGTCGGTGCAATTCGCTCACTGAGGGAGAAGGGAAACAACGGTCACAGGGGAGGAGCCACTCAAAATAAAATAATATGCTCAAGTGAGTATATGTCATGTGCATTTATAATTGCTCACTCCCTTGCAGATCAACTGAGCGCTGTTGAAGAGCAGAGGAGCTATCCAACGGGAAGTGGAGAAATTGTTCCACAGCCTAATCGGAACGAATCGTGGTCAAATTATATCTATATTAATTGTGGGTTGAGAATAACTGGGAGAGATGAGGCGGCAATCAATGGGGGTAAGGTCGGCGCTCTGTACGGTAGTTTCGATGCAGTTCCTCGCACTGAAGATGCGGGCGAATTAAATATCTTGGCCGAGCAACTTTCTATGCTTGACCCGGATAGTCAACCGATTGAATATTTGAACATTCAGGGTGCCGTTTTGAATAATCAGGTCAAGGGGAAGTCTTTAGTCATTTATGATGGGAAGAGGGACATTTATTCATTGGGCGAAGTCTTCTATGAACTATTTTCAGGTGGCCAACACAATGTTCCTGAAAAGGGAATGCCACGACATCATTCATCTTCGCAGTCTCTCCCCATTGAACAGTCATCGACGTCAACAAGGAGAGAAGAGAGAAAGTCGAATAGGGCCATGTCCATACCAGTGGACTATGGTACTACTGATAAACATGAGCTCAAATCTGCGATGGAATTAATAGATGAGCTCGGGGAAGATGATGAATTGTTCGGTGACGCCTTCAACAGTGAAAGCAAAATTGATGAGGACATCAAGGACATGTCAGATATTGAGCAGCAGAGTGATAAAGATTTGCTACAAACGGCCCGGCCAACTAGAAGGAAATCGGACAGATTAATAGATGAGCTCGCCCTCGGGAGAGATGATGAATTGTTCGGTAACGCCTTCAACAGTGAAAGCAAAATTGATGAGGACCTCAAGGTCATGTCAGATACTGAGCAGCAGAGTGATAAAGAGTTGCCACAAACGGCCCGGCCAACTAGAAGGAAATCGGACAGCTACGCCATCGGCGGTCCACTTCAAAAGTCATTCCGATCTGCATCCCCCGAGTCGAGAACCGTAGAGCCACTGAGATCACTGGCCTTGCCCACAGCTCTATGCAACCTGATCAGCAACATGATCGAATCCACCAACCCCGGTAGCAATACTCGTGATGTTGACGATGACACTTACAAGTCAATGACTGATGTACGAGACGACTTGAAAATGATGATGGACACTCCCGACTTGTATCTCCGAGACATTGATATCATACACGCTTCCAATGTCGGTCTCCAATTTGAAGGTATTGGGGATAGAGAGGGCCACACTCCCTTGTGTGGTCGAGAGGCAGAGTTGGAAACATTGAAGGAATCTTATCATCGTTCTATATTAGGTGAGAGTGAGGTGGCCATGATTTGCGGTTCCTCAGGCATTGGGAAGTCAAAGCTTTCTCAAGAATTTGCTGAGTATGTCACAACTCGATCTAGTCATGTTGGTGGCTGTGTATTTTTATCAGGAAGGTTCGATAAAGTGCAACAGGCTCAACCGTTTCAGGCGATAAGCTCTGCGTTCGACAAATATTGTTTGTGGCTTTCTTCTAGAGATCAGATTACGGTTGAGAAGATCTCTTCTGCACTGAGTGCAGATCTCAAGGATGACGTTACGAGTCTAGTCGCCCTGATGCCGAATTTGGCAAGGATTATCGGCAAAGACTGTGACGTCGAAAAGGATGATGAGAAGGACGAAAATGCTGTCGATGCACAGAAGAGACTGAGATATCTTATCTGTCAGTTTGTTGAGATCACATCACGATGTCACGAAGAGCCCCTGATTCTCTTCCTGGACGACTGCCAGTGGATAGACGCTGCATCTGTTGCTCTTCTGAATCAGATATTGGTCATGTCTGGTGCATCTATGAAAGGCAGCCGCTTTTTCTTCTACTGCTGCTGCCGTGACGATGAGATGAACGAATCTCACCAATTGTCTCTCATGCTTTCCTCAATCGCTGATTTTGGAATCAAGACTAACAAGATTCTTCTGACATCGATGAGTGAAGACACCGTGAACAAAATGGTATCAGCTATGCTCTCGTTGCTCCCACGCCTGACGCGACCCTTGGCAAGCATAATACATCAGAAGACGAAGGGGAGCCCCCTTTTTATCAATCAGTTGATGGTCGAGCTGAACAAACAACGCATGCTACATCCGAGTCTCACACGTCGCCGTTGGGTATGGAAAAGTGACAAGATTCGTGATATGGAGGTTCCAGAAAACGTTGATATGTTCATTAACAAGTCATTCAATCAGTTGCCCAGTGAAGTGCTTTCTGCTCTTTCTGTGCTATCTTGCTTCGGATCAAGTGCTGATGTCCATTTAGTGCAAAGATTGGAAATTGAGATAAGGCAATCTCTCGTAGAGCAACTTGACACAGCTGTCGCTGCAAATGTTCTTGGTAAAAGGAATGGGAAGTTCTACTTCTTACACGATAAGCTGCAGGAAGCCGCATACAGTGTTATAAAGTCAGATGTGCGCTGTCTAGAGCACTTCAGATATGGGTTAGCACTTAGCAATGTTGCCGTGAGAGAAAAGGACGACAAGCTGCTCATCATTGCTGTTGGACAAATTAACCACGGTGGCCCTCGAGCAGTCGCTGATGGAGAACAAGGCGTGACAGTCGCCAAAATGAATCTGGATGTGGGGAAGAAGGTCATGAAGATGTCAGACTTGGTTTTGGCTTATTCCTTTTTCGATAGTGGTATCTCATACCTGAGGAAAGGACATTGGGATTACCATTATGATATGACTTTGGAACTGTTCAATCTGGCAGTGAAATGCGCCTTCACCAATGGAGATTATGGCAGTGTCAAGATTCTGACAGGGCAAATTATACGTTATGCCAAATGCTTTGAAGACAAATGCCAGGCAATTTCCTTCTCGATTACCCTTCTTTCATGGTCAGTGAATGTGCCTGAAGCAATCAAGGTTTTAATGAACACATTGAAAAGCCTTGGCGTGGAATTCCCGACCGCGATAACACGACCCTTTGTCCAAGGTTATCTGAAGAGTACAAGAGCGAAACTTGCTGAACTGTCAGATGAATCTCTGTTGAGCTACCCGTTAATGGTGGATCGCTCAAAGATAATGGCAATGGAGCTGCTGGTCAAGCTTCATGAAAATTTAACGTTTTCTGGCGACACAACTTCATTACCAGTCATTCCATTGAAGATGATACAGATTTCGTTGAAACACGGCATGACCCCGTTGTCTCCTATTGGCTTTGCTCAGTATGGCAACTATCTTGCACTTGTTAGAGAAGAATTCGAAGAGGGATACCGCTACGTAAAATTTGCATTATCTCTGATGAAGCAGATACCATCTCGCGCTCATGATGGTGATGTCATATATTATAGCACTCATACAAAGTTAGCTGTCGAGCCAATGCAAAGCGCTGTCGAGAACTATCTTGAAGCATACAAGGCTGCCATGAAAAGTGGTGCTACAAAATATGCCATAGCAAGCTGCTACCTCTATGATAGTTTCAGCTTCTGGTCAGGCAAAAGATTGGATGTAGTCGTGGAGTCTATGAAAGGGACAATGAAGCAAATGAGATACCACAAAAATAAGTTGACAAGAGCACTTCTTCTTCCAACGCTTCGAGTGGCCGTACGCTTAATGGGCCGCAATAATACTTCTCAGAGTGATCTGAATGATATCTTTGACGAAAACTGCGAAGAAGAAGACGTCACTGGAAAGATCACCTCAGTTTCTGCTGTAGCTGCCATCGTCAAATTGCACGAGTCTCTAGTTTTCCGTGAGTTCGACGAAGCAAAGATCTGCGTCGAAAAGATGTTCGAAACACAGAGCCTATCAGGGTTTAATATGTCTGCACCCATGTTTCATCGGATATTGTGAGTCTATGACAAAGTTATTTATCAAACGTATGTCCGTGTTCATTACTAACGTTTCTTTTCCACGCTTCCAGTTACTCTGGTCTAGTATCATTTTGGGTCGGTAGAGAAATGGATGACCAGGAGTGGATAGCGAGGGGTGTTGAGTGTAAGAATGCGATTAAGAAGATGGTTGAGTCGGCATCTTCTTGGAACTTTCAGAACAGTAAGTTGACCTTTCTACTACTTTCAGGCATCACTAGAGCTGTGTCCCAATTGTATACTAATTGTAATCTTTGCTGGATTTTGACAACCAAAGAGACGTTTCTTCTCCAAGCCGAAGAACAGTTTTGTGACAGGAACTTTGAGGAAGCAGAAAGATTGTATAATGCTGCTATTTTGAGCTCTAAGGAACATGCATTTGTGAACGAAGAAGCGTTAGCAAATGAATTGGCTGGACATTTTTACATTGAGACGGGCAGAAGGAACAAATCATTCCATTACTTCTTGCAGGCTATGGAGAAGTATAATGAATGGGGCGCTTTTGCGAAGGCAAGGACAATGGGAAAGTATTTGGAAGGTAGTGAACCTTTTTTCATGTCGAGCAATCCACCTCTTGCAGAGATTGTATGACCTGAATGCTACGAACCTAATTATAATTCATAATTTACATTGTACAATACAATACAATTACTGGGCTGATGAAGAGCGAGAGGGAAATGCTTACATAATATTATGTTCACAGAACCCCGGGGTACTACTTCCAATGCTCAATCCTTAGGAAGGCCTTATTGATTTATGCTGTGTTGCATTGGTACCAATCTTTAGAGAATGCTATGTTCCAGGACTCGGGGTAACTACTTCCAATGCTCAACATCGGTACAAATCGTCTAGTTAGGGTAGTTAGTAAAATCAAGGGAGGGTACAATAAATTATCATCAGATTCCAAGACGGGGGTCTTTATTTTCATTCTCGACAGCTGTTTATGCGAACTCCGATCATCTCGAAGTTGTTGCACTGCTCATGGAAACATCTGCCACGCACAACTAACGAGAGCACAAGCAAGCCGTCAACAATTCGTAGGAGCAATCCCATACAGAAGTTGCTCTGTGCATTCAAATTCAATCAACTGCAACAATAGCAACATTATGATGCAGTACCACCATTTACGACGAAACAAAGTGCTTCTACTTTTCATTCTCTTTTCTGCTCTCCCATCAATAACTAGCGCATACGCTAATAACAACAACAACAACGAAGCAAAACCAAAGCCACTCATGCGTGCATGGATGTGTTCCGGTAAAACTCAACGTGATATGGTCGACAAGCTAGCTCAAGCTGGTATTGTCAAGTCAGCCATTAACAAGGAGGCACTGCTACGTGTCGACCGCAAGAATTATGTTCTGCAAACGCAGCAGGGAGACTCTGCCCACCAAGATTCACCACTTCCGATAGGATTTGGACAAACAATCTCTGCACCTCATATGCATGCTCAGGTGCTGGAGGACTTGTTGCCGCCGCTTCTTAAGGCATCGAAGGATGCACCTGATAAATTATTGAAGATTTTGGATGTTGGATGCGGCAGTGGTTATTTGACAGCAGTCTTTGGTCGAATGGTGGAATCAAAGGAGAACCGCCGCAAATCTACACCATTGAATGAAGGGAAAGTGTTTGGGATTGATGTTGTCCCCGAACTTGTACACATGTCAAAGACTAATGTAATGAAAGAAGATGGAGATCTACTTGATTCTGGCACTGTCGAATTCATGCTACGAGATGGATGGAAGGGATATCCGGAGGCAGCTCCATTCAATGCAATTCATGTTGGGGCAGCGGCGGCAACTTTTCCAAAACAGCTCATGATGCAACTTGCTCCTGGTGGAGTTATGGTAGTACCCGTCGGGCCGGATGGAGGGATACAATATTTGTATAGGGTTGAACGAGTTGGAGATGGAGGGGGCGTCGTTGGCGTTGATGAATCCAAAGGATTTCAAGAGGATGATTACGAATTATACCGTGTGCTGGGAGTGCGATATGTCCCCTTGGTTCAGAAAGATTAATTAAAGAAGGCTTTGTATTGATATTGTTGGGTTCATTAGATAGACAAAGGAAAATAGGATTTGTTGCTTGAGAGTTGAGTCATTACTGATAAGAGCTTCATCAAAACATCTTTAGCTACCATTCAAGAATGCAGTGCCGACCAACCTCATCCTCACTACTTCCCAATAAAGCGCCCAGGGAAACCCCGTGAAGATCTTCTCATACCGTCCTGCAACGTTGTAAATTCAACTTGACATCCCAAAGCAGCCCATGTTTCCTCGCAATTCAACTGAGTGCATTGAGGTCGAGGTGCAGCTGACGGATTGGCAGCTGATGGGTTATCATCATTTCCTACTGCTCGTTCATCCAATTCACTCTTTGGTACATTCAATAGCTGTGATTGAAGTTGTAGCAGCCCATATTTGGTGATGCCATGTGGTGATGACACGTGATACGTCCCATCGAAATGTTTGTCAATAAGAGCCCGATCTATCATGAGTTTTAGTACTTTGGCCACATCTTCACAGCTTGTTGGAAAGCGTAGTGCCCAATTGTCAATCTTCTTCTTTTTGATTGTTGATCCTGTTGCAGTTGGGAGTAGCACCTTCATCATCTCCAGTGCAGGCGATTCATCCAATTGAATGCAGTCTTCTCCATACAATAAAGGAACCCTAACAATTGTCCCTCGCCCCCTACAATCACTATTACTTTTTGCTAAATTCATAACATCACGAATGGCACACTCTCCATCCCACTTGCTCCTACCATAATTGTTAATTGGATTAGCAACCGAAGTTGGTACATAGGGAGGGAATTCCTTTGATATAACTTCTCCATCGAATACATAACTGGTCGATATGTAAATAAGATGTGGCCTATAATCAGGCTGAGACATGCAAATTTGTGCCAAGTGTCGTGTACTCTCCACATTCAGTTGTATTGATTCTTCTAGGTTTGATTCAAACGCATCGGGATAGCGCTGAGCAGCACAATGGATGATGATGTCAGGACGATGATGTTTGATAAATTCTGTGGTGGCTTTGTGATCAAGAAGATCTAGTTTGTGCAATTCCACGGTATTTGCAAGGCTGTCATTAGCAGCAGCAGCAGAAGATGGCGAGCTATGAGCAGTATCATTGTTTGGAGGTGGAAAATGTTCGTGGTAATGAGTGACTGTGAGACGGGAATGACCAGTGCCGACCACGTTGTACGATGCGGATGTAAGTAGGAGCCGATGCAGTGCACGGCCTAGCATTCCAGACGCTCCCGTGATGAGCACGGTTGGCTGTGTTGACATGACGGAGGTGTAAAGAAGAAGTTAGTGACAAGCTACCAAGCTTCTTACTGCACAATATTGTGATACAACTGCATTATGTTGTGATGGTACAATTAACCGTAGGCTCCCTCTCAAAAAGGACCAAAAAAAGGACCAAAATCTGAGATTTTTGAGGCCGAAATTTAGTATGATGTTGGACTATTTTGGTGGAAGGTGCGCGCATTAGACTTCAGCTATATATAACCATGAAGTAAAAGTATTGGCCATTATTTCCGCCATATTGTTTAGGTTAGTGAGGTCTAATGGCATAGATGCATACTGGCTATTTTGTGCTCATTGTGCTGCTCCTTGCCAAAAATATTTTGGTCCTTCGAAAAAGGACTCATAGAGATGGACGATTCCTACGTAGCAAAGAGGGGCTGCCCCCTTTCCTCTCCTTCATCCTTTGTTGGCCCAAATCACAACATAGCTGCGCCACTCACTGCAATACAGTAATAGCCCTCAACATGAACAAAGTGATTTGGTCCTTCAAAAAGGACCAAATCAAGCCTACGGTTAAAGCACAAGCAAAAAGCAAAAGCAAGATCTTTTTGGATTTCGGAGGAGGGAGGAAGGAGAGAAGGGAGAATGTGGTTGTATGTATACATAACCTTTGGTTTTGGAGGGTTACGTTTTGGCTTCGCTGGGATTCGCATAAACGTAGGGTTAAAGGAGGGTTAAAAGAAGGGTTGCTGTTGAGGTTAACCATAAAGTTCTTCTGGGATCGTGCTGAAGACAGTTCCTGTCACGGTCTATGGTACCTCATTACCTCGAATCTCATCGAACGCACGCCTCCTGTATGTATATGTACCACACTTCTACCTCACTGGCCTTGCTGTTGCATCATGCTTCTTACTCAGAATTCTGTTTCGGTCACTCCCCATATTCCTTACTTATTCTCATTATATCACTGTATGCAAAGCAGATTGAACCACCACCACCATGTCCAACCAACGCCAAATCGCCCCAACAATCTCTTCACAAGGATCATCTGCATCTGATTCTCGTCCATCTTTGGAATGTGTCATGGACTTTGACTGCGAGTTTCAAAATGACTGCGCATTTCCGTCCCTCAAGACCGAGATTGAAGCACAGGCACAAAGGCCGCGTCGATCAGTTTCATTCCAGCCCATGTCGGCGCTCTACCTCTATGAAGCCCCGGAACCAGAAGATGACTTCACATTGTGGCGCACTGAAGAAGACGAGGAACTATCCAAGGCAAACGCAAGATTGGAACTCTCTCTGCTCAAGCAGATACAGAGCGGAGAAGCACCAGGCGGCAGCCGCTCGCTGAATTCAGACAATCTGACCACAGTCGGCCTGGAGAAGTATCTAGTATCGCCCGAGTTCACCATGAAACGCGCAAGATTAATGAGGTTAGTCACAGGTGCAGTGCTGATGGAGCAAGCTCATGGCGTTGATAACAAGACTGAACGGATTGCTTATGCCTCGATTCGACTTTCGAAGTGGTCAGCCGAACAGGCAAGGGTCGTTGGTAAAATCCAACACAGGGAGAGCAGAGGCAGAGTGCTGATTTGAGAGCGCCTCCCTCAATTTTGATGTACAGGTTACAGTTATGTAACATGTTGCTGCAGATGAGATTTTGGATTCTAACTAATGAACATATATGGAAAAGGCAGTAGCACATTTGTAGCTAGTTGATTAATAAAGTAACGATTTTGATTTTATCATGATTATTCGCTGCCTGATATGATGATACTGATACTTTCACCACTTATCTCATTTGGTTACTAGACAACAAGAAGCCAAAGCCGTAGGTTGCTTGCTTCTTTTGGTCAACCGACCGTGCTTGCTGCAGGATGCTATTGTACCGTGCACTACTCCATTGCTTCTTTGGGTCATCAGAACTATTGACAACACACACATGCATACTCCGACGAACCTACCAGCCTCAAAGCTACTCCTACAATACTCATCGTTGCAAAGTGTCTCAACTCGGTAACGAATGCAATCATAGTACCATAGACAAATAATGAGGGGACGGTGGTCGAGTTTAACCTTCAATTTCTTCCGAGAACGTTCGCTGCAGACAATTCCTCCCCACTCCGGCATGTTCATTACCGCACTGCCTCCTGTACCACACTCACTGGCACTTGCTTCTTGCTTCAGCTTCTTACTCTTACTTCAAGAATTCTGCTTCGGTCACCGCACTCCATCCCCATAATTTCCTTACTTATTCTCATTATCACTGTTGCAACGCAGATTGAACCACCACCATGTCCAACCAACGCCAACTTGCAGCAACAATCTCCTCACAAGGATCATCGTCATCTGATTCTCGTCCATCTTTGGACTGTGTCATGGACTTTGACAGCGAGTTTCAAAATGACTGCTCATTTCCGTCCCTCAAGACCGAGATTGAAGCACAGGCGCAGAGGCCGCGCCGATCGGTTTCATTCCAGCCCATGTCGGCGCTCTATCTCTATGAAGCCCTGGAACCAGAAGATGACTTCACATTGTGGCGCACTGAAGAAGACGAGGAACTATCCAAGGCAAACGCAAGATTGGAACTCTCTCTGCTCAAGCAGATGCAGAGCGGAGAAGCACCAGGCGGCAGCCGCTCGCTGAATGCAGACGATCTGACCACAGTCGGCCTGGAGAAGTATCTAGTATCGCCCGAGTTCACCATGAAACGCGCAAGATTCATGAGGTTAGTCACATGTGCAGTGCTGATGGAGCAAGCTCATGGTTTTGACTTTGATAACAAGGCTGAAGGGATTGCTTATGCATCGATTCGACTTTCGAAGTGGTCAGCCGAACAGGCAAGGGTCGTTGGTAAAATCCAACACAGGGAGAGCAGAGTGCTGATTTGAGAGCGTCGGTCTCATTCAAACTTGATGTACAGGTTACAGTTAACAGCTTCTGCATGCAGGTGAGATTGAGGAATCAGAGCAGCTACAATTAATAAAGTAACGATTTTGATTTCATCACGATTATTCGCTGCCTGATACTCTGATGCTTACGCCAATGCCCTCATTTCTAGCTCTGTACTTTAAGCATCAAGAAGCCAGAGCCGAATGCTACATTGCTTGTTTCTTTGGGTAATCCGACCATGTTGCTTGCTGCCCTATCACAAAACCTCTCCTACAGGGTAGCCCACTGGACTCGTTTGACGGCGTCCCACTCAACATCCTGATTCGATACACTTGCAACACTACGACCTATCCTCCTCGGTTTCAGATGAGCTCACTTCAAAGCAGATGTCGGCTGTCTCCTCGTCGAGGAATTTCTCTTGTATCATGTTGTTAAATGGATTGTTGGGTACAAACGCAGTTGGCATCGCCTCTGTTTCTTCTTCTTTGATGGAAACGATGAATGCCAGGGTGCCATTGTCATCAAGGAGGTTCTTTGATGGGTCCAAGATGTCAGAGCGCTTTGCAAAATTAGTAATGCCATACAACTTGCCACTGAGGACTTCATCCAGTACATACTCAGACGGTATTGGATACACCTTGCTACCAAACTTATTCAGGATATTAACGTGAAAGGTAATCGTGGCAGTGCCAGGTGAACAGAGTTCGAGGAACACGCACACATAACCCTCCTGTGCTGCATGATAACCACCGGGGCACACGCTCAGCTGCCATTGGTGTCCACTGCACTCAAACTCAGGCGATAAAGTATATTGATCTGTCACAGATGGAAGATTAGCGAAATCATGCAAATAGATATGAAACTCCTTCCATTTGTTGTTGTCATTCCTAGACGATGGAGGGTTCCCCACGTCAATTCTTTTCAGTTCGATGCGGCGATGGACTGCAGACATTTTATCTCATTCAAAACAGCAGGAGCAGCAATAACTTTTGAGCTATTGCTCTCATCTGCTTGACATTAGATGCTGACATCTACTTCTGTGAACGGAGATTGCACTTCGCTCGGTGTTCTCGATTGTCACATGACACCAATACCACGTTTTCACCAAAGAGCACGTAATCAATCATACTAATTCCAACGTACATACCTACACGTTTCTCATCATTTCGAAAATACCATCTTTGAACTGTTCCACTCAACACACTCTCCTGTCATTTTCTCTGAGTGCAATCAATCGATACATGACATCAGTCTTAACGGCTTTGCCTGCTCACATCCAGCTTACAATACTTGCTTTATTTACACATCATTCATTGATCATTGTTCATTGCTGGCCTCGGAAAGCGTCGGTAAATAGTAGCATTTATTACAGCAGTCATCACTGGCATCATTGATAAATCAACACGGGCCCAACAGCCATCAATCAAACAACAACAGATAGATATAAATGGCCACACATCCCCTCCGCAGCGGCTACCAAAACACCACCATGTCCTACTCCAACGACATTGCCACCCGCGACTACAGCGACGACGATGAACTATCCGGTGGCTACCCCCACAACAATAATTCCTTTGATGACTCGGAAGATGATTTAAATTCCGAGGCACGTGAATATTATAATTCAGGTGCCTCTGAATTGGTGACTACGGTGAGGGGAGATGGTTATGGTGGTGGTGGAGGGGGACATCACGGTGGGAATAATCGAGGGGGCTATGCGAGTTCATTACAGTCGCACAATTATGAACCGGATGAGAGTGAGGTGTGGCGTGCCTATGTCGCCCAACAGCATTTTACGAATAGGGGGCAGTGGTGGACTACGGGGAAGTTGCGTGCGTTAAAGAGGTGGGGGTTGACGTTTTTGGTGGGGGTGTTGCAGGCCGTGATTGCGATAACTTGTAACATGGCGAGTAGGAGGTTGGGGGAGGTTAAGTTTGATCATGTGTATGATTTGTTGGCGTATAATGCCATGGGGAGTGCTTCTCCCTCTTCGTCGAGTGGGAGCATGTCGGCACCTACGGAAGATCAGTATGCGTATTATACAGCCGATGGTTATTTGGATATGAATCAAGATGGGATTCCGGATGAACAACAAGAGTCAGGTGGAGGAGGGGAGGAGACCGATCTCAATGAGTACTTTTTCAATTTTTGGCATTCCCCCTTTTTGGCATTTTTGTTCTATCAGACTGTCTTTGCGACGATTGCCTCCCTATTCGTCTACATTGAACCCGTTAGTGGAGGGTCCGGTATTCCGGAGGTCAAGTGCTTCTTGAATGGGATTGATTTGCCCCGTATTGTACGCTTTAAAACGTTGGTGTGTAAGGTGGTGGGTGTGACGTTTAGTGTGGCTGCAGGATTGCCCGTGGGGAAGGAGGGACCGATGGTTCATAGTGGGAGTGTTGTGGCTGCGGGGATTAGTCAGGGGAAGACGAGGTTGTGGGGGAAGGATACGTCATTTTCCAAGTTTTCGGATTTTAGGAATGATCGTGAGAAGAGGGGTGAGTTGTTGGTTATTGTGGTTGAGAGATTGTGTGCTGTTATTGGATGTTGTTATTGTCGTCATTTTTATTCACTCGATTCTCAATTCTCATTGTACACATCATTCAACCACTCCACCAATTAACTATATACACATAGACTTTGTTGCCTGTGGAGCTGCCGCTGGAGTAGCATCTGCCTTCGGTGCACCGATTGGGGGAGTCCTCTTCTCCCTTGAGGAGGGAGCATCCTACTGGTCTACCAAACTCACTTGGCGTGCCTTCTTTTGTGCAATGGTCACACTTGGCTCTCTCTTTGCCATTCGTAATCAGGATATCAAATTTGGACAGGCCAATGTTGATAAGCTCTTTTCGTTTGGGGAGTTTACTGCCATTGGAGATGGAATGGTGAACTTTTCTGTTTGGGAACTCCTTCTCTTTATTTTGATTGGATGTCTTGGTGGATTGATTGGTGCATGCTTCAATGCTGGTAATGAACATCTTACTATTTGGAGGATGAAGAATGTCAACTTTTGCAAGAAGCGCAGAGTTATTGAGGTTGTGGTGATGAGTCTTTTGGTAACTACCGTCTCCTTCGTCATGCCTCTCATTTGGAATAGGTGCACTGAACTCCCCACTGATATGCAAGACTGGACGAATCAGGAGAAGGAGCTTGTCAATAACCTCGTTCCCTTCAACTGCATCCCTGGAAAGGAGTACAATGAGGTTGCCTCACTCTTCTTTTGTGAAGCTGATGTGGCTATTCGACAGCTATTCCACTTCCGTGAAACGGGTGAGACTGATGCCGCGACCTTCTCCAGCGCTGCATTGTTCTTATTCTTCATCCCCTACATTACGTTGGCGTCTCTGGTGTATGGAATTGCCGTTCCATCCGGTTTGTTTGTCCCTTCGCTATTGGCTGGAGCTGCTTTTGGTCGGCTCTTTGGGCATTTGTTGCACAAGCTTGATCATACCTCTGGAACGTTCGCTGATTCTGGAACATATGCTCTGATGGGTGCTGCCGCTGGTAAGTAGTATTGTTCATTATTGATCTGGAGCATCATCTTATTGCTTTGTCACTCACACATGCTGCTCCCTGATTAAAATTCAATCTCGTAAACAGTGTTGGGAGGAATGGCTAGAATGACAATCTCCCTTACAGTCATCCTTTTGGAGGCTACAGGTAACATGCAATACTGTCTTCCTCTCATGATGACTCTGATGTCGGCAAGATTTGTTGGAAATGTCTTCAACGAAGGTCTTTATGACATTCACATTCATCTCAAGCACATCCCCTTCCTCGAGCCGGACGTTCCCACCATCGCTGAGCGTCACGAAATTGTTGCAGGACAGGTCATGTCTACCGAAGTCAAATGCCTTCGTCCAGTTGAGCGTGTTGGTGTTGTGTATGACTTGCTCAAGAATGCTCAACATGGAAACTTCCCCATTGTCGATACAGCCTCATCGGGCACACTCTACGGAACGGCTAGCCGTACAATGCTCTGCACCCTTCTTCAGAGGCGTGCTTTTGGACAACCTCATGACGTCAACAATGGTCAGAACCACTCCAACACAGGTGAAGACTACGCCGAACTCTTGGGACCTAAGCGTCTTTCTCCTTTGGTTCAATGGGATACTCTTGAGAGAGTTTACCCTCGCTACCCCACAATCGATGATGTCGAATTGAGGCCTGGAGATCGCAACTGCTGGTTGGATTTGAGGCCCTATGCAAACACTGCTCCCTACACCATCAACGAAACTGCATCCATTCAACGAACTTATCGTCTGTTCCGTACTCTGGGTCTTCGTTTCTTGTGTGTCGTGAATCACAATAATCAAGTGGTTGGAATCATCACTCGTGTTGATCTTCTGCCTGATTCATTGTCTGATGCTATCATGAGGGGTAGAAATGCCCACATGGTTGGAGGTGGATTGAGTTGAAGTAAGGAATAGAGTAGTGTTTACAGGTGCTGCTGGTTGCGTTTGAATCAGAGTGCTGGAGTTTTTGTGTTTTGGGCTGGGGATTAATAGAAAACGCTCAATCTTGCGGAGACCATACTATATGCGTCTATCGGTGATAACCCTTACAAAGATTAAGCTATTAAGAAATATATTATGTTAGAAGAATACAAACTGCATCATTCTTCTCCAATACGGATAAGTAAGTAGAGATGAAGATGGAAGAAAGAGTGCTATGTGAAGACAGGGAAACTGAATGACGTTGCGACATTTGTATGAACCTCACCCCGCCACCATCCAATCAAAGAACAAGTGTAAGTTTATTGTTGGTGTTGTGGTGCAACATTGATGGAATAACAACTAATAGCATTATCATCTGTGGAAAACATTCTATCTTGTATTGAGGACGTTACGACTCTTTACACTAAAGGCATTTACAACCCCCCTTCAAAAGAAGATTCGACAACCATACTTAATATACCACTGATGTTAACAACGGCACTGTTATTATTCGCCATCTGCGTGCTCGCAGACGCATTCGTCTCCACCACTCATCACCGATGCAGCAAGAGAAGTTTCGTCACTCACCTTTCCGCCGCCGAGGAGGAGATTGATTGGCGTGCATTTCGTGCGTCACTGGTTCAAAATGGTCTTCCTTCACTCGATAATAACTCATCTGGTGGAGACAGCGCTGCCACCACCTCGAATAGTTATGCGCACATCACTACACCGCTAGTTGAGGTTGGTTCAATCCTTGTGTCAATTCCCACCACCGATCTCTGCCAGGGTTTAGACCAGCAGTATTGGCATAGATCAGTCGTTCTAATCACCGAAGTCGCGGAGAACCCAGCGAGGGGAAACACGGAACAAACAGTTCCAGACGAAGAGTTGGCTATGGGTGAAAAGAGAGGAAAGTGGAGCTATCGCGGCATAATGCTCAATAGACATACAAACTCAATGATATTTGCTAGTGATGACGACACAGCTACTATGGAAGAATATGAATGTGATACATGGAAAATACAACGAGGAGGGGATTTGCTAGGTCTGGACTCTAACTCGGGCACACAATTTGCCTGTTTGCATCAATTTGGTCATCACTCTGATGCGGCATCGTCAACAATTATCGGCAACATATCCTACACAACTCTATCCATAGCGCAGGCACTATGTAACGAGAATCCAACAAAGTACCACCCAGACGACTTCATGACATTCGGTGGATTTTGCTCATGGAGACCTGGCCAACTAGAGCGGGAAATGGGGGATGATCGTGCTGAGTGGATTGTTCTTTCAGTTGATTGGCAAACTATTTGGGATGAGCTTCTACTACAGCGGGAGAAGGCGACTCAGGTAATTGCTAGTGATTGTGTTGATCAAGCACAACATGAGATATTGCTGAATGCAGGCACTAACATGTGGAGACACTTTCTCGAAAAGATAGGTATGCGACAAGAGCAGGCCACATCACGTCTTCCAGCAGGGCAACTTGGGTTTTACGATTCTATGCTCAACGTGTGGGCAGAAGAACAATTAATTCGTGGTAGCGTCAACAAAGATGATGATAATGATGACGATGGAGACAGCTCAAAGCCAATAAGGCCTGGTGCTATTGCAAGAGCAAAATCGCCACCGACCAACGATATGCTACTCTATGATGCTGAGTTTTTGAGATGCACCATCCTTGTTCTCGAAGAGAGAGAGGATTGCACTGTTGGAGTAATACTCAATCATCCGATGTCTGCAGCCATTGAGTGCAAAGAATCAGAAGATCCTCTTCCCATTCGATATGGCGGTCCTATTGATATTGAAACGTGGAGGGATGGCAGCTATCGTGATGAATATTACGAAGATGATGATAGCGATGATGAGGTGTACGAAGGTTTCATGGACTATCAAAACAATGAAGTTAACTTTGAGGATCTGGCATTTGATGATGATGTGAATGATGAAGACGTGGGTTTCGAAGACGATGAAAGTTCATTTCTTTGGATACATCGAAGTAAACCCCTCGGATTGAAGAATGTTGGAACACGGCTGGGATCATCCAAATTTTGGCTCATTAAAGAAGACGAGGCTCTCGAGCACATTCAGGCAGGTACCCTTCAGTTGCATGATACGATGGTCTTCTCATCTGTCAGTATCTGGGAGAAAGGAGCAGAGCTTGGACAATGCGGAGGTGGACTGCGAGAGCAGGTTGATGGTCTTCATTCAATGGAAGTAGTCGAAGTCAACGACCATCAAATGGATGCTGTTTGGCAACTCTTGACAAAACAAAACGTGCTAACAAAGGAATCACTAGACACCAACATTGACGCAACAATCAAGGCATGGGACATGATGTCTGCCGATGAAGGTGAAATAGCCCAGAACCATGATAGACACACATCAAAAGTGAGATTGGCAACTGCCGCTCTGAAGGCATACTTAGCAAGGAACCTCCTGGGTGATCCGCTGAATACTCTAGTTGAGTTGTAGGAGCATGATTTCATCAGCGATGATGTTCTCTTTTAAGCAAGAAACAGCATACGTTTAAACAAATTATATGAGATTACTTTATCCATTTCTAATGCAAACCTATAATACAACACGTATTCGCGGTAACAACTAAAGATACTGCTGCTTCGTGTGTAACATATATATTCTCAAACCCTCGACCGCATTGCACGAAGATTAGAGGACAACCTAATTCCATAGGAGCGCCATTGTTGTGATAATGCCGATGTATGTAGCTCCAATGTAGTCTTTAGCAATGCCATCATTGAGTAAAGGCTGTGTCTGTACTGTAAAAGCTGCTTCTGCAACTTCTTCTACTCCTGCTTCTGCAACTTCTTCTACTCCGAAATCTATCTCGGCAAGTTTGATATCCCTAGAATCTCTTGAGTTCGACAATACTGGTGTAGATTCCGGGGCGGAAATGTGTTGAATGTGGCTTGACTTCATGCTTTTGGATGATGCGTGGCTTGACTTCATGCTTTTGGATGATGAGTGGCTTGACTTGTTGCTTTTGGATGAGTATTTCCCTGCCTTATCATCTCTCTTACTTGACTTTCCACCCTTTCCACCGAGCTGCCGATCAACCTCCAATGTCGCAATGGGCTTGGATCTTCCGAATTCAATGCGGCCTTCTTTTCCCAGCGCAGCGCCCGCTGAGAGTAGCAAGGTTGCTGTCGCTATGAACTTCATCGCTTGCTTTTGTCTTCTGTAAATAATAAGTGGAGTATGTGAAAAGGAGACACCTAACTTTTCTGAACCTGTCGTTTTTACGTTGGAATCCTTTCATTGTTCTTCAGGTGCGCTGAGCTTACTCTTTTGTCGCCTAAAACAATATTTAGGGCGGAAAAAAGTGAAGCTAGCCAAATTCGTTCAGCCATGGGCGATGATTCTTCCACTCCGACAAAGAGTCTTGGCCTCTTCCGTGGGTTTCATTTTACACTCTCTAGAAGGGTTGGGCGTGTGGGGGCTTGTTTTGCCAAGAGATTCTGTGGAAAATCCGAATGAAGTTGCCATCCCATAACGTGGCCTCACTATCGATACGATTCAAAACACTCCTTAATTAGTACCCGTCAGGTTCCAGATCTTTTAACAAATTTGCCTCTGCCTCTGCTCTAGCTACTGAATCTCCATTATAATTCTTTGCTGTGTTAGCATTTCAGTGTGCCCGCCTCCTCGCTATGCTCGAACATCGAACATATGCAATTGAGCTGTCATACATGCAAACCAAACCCATGACCGATGCATCTCCTATTCCCTGCGCCTCGTCACAATGCTCCTGTTGGAGAAGCTGACAAAGAGGTAAGACTCTTTCAAGGAGTAAGTACGATGAAGGTGAGCATAAGAGGAGTGGTAGGCAGTAGACAACTCCAAAAGTTCAGATTTCTACTATTACTACATATAACGAACACATGACCTGGGGGTGCTTCTCCTTTCCATTCAACATTCAAATGTTTTCGTCTTTTCACTACGACGAAACACTTTCTTCCACTTTGGGGTCTTTCTGAGCTTTTTACTACCAATGGAACTCTTGCTGGGAAAGATCTTCTTTGTGCTATCAATCTTTGTATCATCAGCCTCAGTCCAACTTTCAACTGATGTGCTGTCATGTCCATCTGACACCACCGACGTGTCATCTGTCTCCTCCGTATCGTCTGTATCGTCCGACTTTCCCGTCACGTCGTCCATGATCGACAGTGCCCAAGACGATGTTCCTTCCTCATCTGTCGTATCAATGCAGCCACAGAGACCATTGAAGTTGAAGTTATTCCCTTGATTGAAACAAGTGGGGAAGATTGTTGGACGCTTATCTGTCTTATCTGTATGCCCCTTACTCAGCTCTTTCACAGTGGTCCGACCACAAAGCATGTCACCAACTAGCTGCTCTGATAAATCACGAACAATCGTTTCTTCTTCTTCATTACGCACAGGTCCCCGCCGACGCCACCGCCGCTCAATTCTTCTTCTCTCCTTGAGCTCCAGCTCTATCAATGAATTGATGTCATCCATGATGGATCTCCCGTTCTTATTCTGCTGGGTAATATGTACAAGTTTGGTTAAATGATGATGTTTAGGTAGCGCTAATGCAACATTACCTAATTTCCTACCAACTTATGTGAATGAACACAAGCGGATTGGATCTCGTCGGGGGAAGCGAATAAGACTTTTGCAAATCGTCGCCCGTTGAGGAGAGACTGGTTTTGTGAGTGTGAAAATTGTACATAGGAATTGGTAACTCTGGTGAGCTTAATCGTTCAACGCATGCACAACGCATGCCGCAACGCATACTCACAACGCTTGTATGCCTCGTGTGTTTGACTGAGAAGTGCAGCATCACCGTAGGAATTGTTGTGGTGAGATGTTGCGTCCGATTTCCAAGAGAGCAGCCCACAGTATACTTATTAAATCGATGGACACAATAATATCAATGAGGTACCTCACCAATATCACTTTGCTGCTTTCTGCTTACGCCTCTGTGGCGGCGGCGGCAGCAGCCGATGGCGATTGGACACTTCGACCATCCAAACCAATTGCGACAACAATAGAGATCGATCGGCAGCTTGGTGGATCATCAAAGTCAAGTAAACGCTTCTTCGCGAAAGAGAGCAAAAGCAAGGGACGCAAAAGCAGCTCAGGCCACTCAGGCACAGCCTCTCGCTCTCGACAATCTACCAAGAGTGCTAAATTTTTGACCACGAATAATAGAGATAGCTCCGACGCCGACGACAATAGAATAAAATCTACATCGCAAGAGAATTCGTCATTTCAAGGATCACTATTCGATGGGGCAAATCTGATCCCACCTTCCTCGAGTCCTCTTGGCACTGGAGTTCCTGTTCCTGGCCAGGATGGCTCCTTTTCTAGGACAAACGCAGACACAGATGAAGAGACTAAAACAAAATTCCTTGAGATTGAGGATAATGGAAACTACAGTGGTTTACGTACACAAAATATGGTCGTCGGTATGGCATCCCTCCTGGCTCTTCTTTTAGCTATCGTCGGGGTGGCTGTGATGCGTAAAAGAAAAGCAAACGCTGACAATGAAAATAATATCTTGGATTCAGTAGAAATAGCCCCAGTGGTGACGGCCGTGAGACCGAATAGACGACCACCGAGTAATGTGTCCGCCCCTGACGAGACGGACTACTCCTGTGATTTATTCGGGTTCACAGATTGTTTAGCATGATGATGATGATGTGTTCTGTCATGAAATATGTACGTATGTTCATAAGTTGTAGGTAGGCAAGATCGTAGATTGTAGATCGTAATCTTCCTTTAGGTAATAGAGTTTGTAGTGATTGTGCTTTGATTCTTCAGTGGTTTGGTCAATTCCTCGACCAGACTAGATATATCTCTGATGCTGCAAGAGCTGTCGGCTACACTATTCCATGTGAGCTGCCAATAATTCTCATGCTTGCCTCTTAGTACATATTATGTACTTACTACTTCACTTCAACAACTTTCTTCCAAGAAGATCCGATGTCGCTCGGTTGTCGCTAAGAATGATGTCACCTAATGATGTCACCATCCTACACAGATTTTGTACCAGGGTTGGGTAAACTTTTGATGTTAGCTCGGTCATCGGGGTCATCCCCGTGAAGCCTGTGATGGCGAAGATGGCCAAGCATTCATCGTTTGCAGTCGGCCCCAACCCACATCAGTAGATATGTTTCGCCGCCCACTCCACTACTTCATTGCTGCCGTGTGGATTTGTCTCTCCTCCACTGCTGCAGCGTTCCTCCCAGCTCGAGGTCACGTGAGCCATACTAGTATTTGGCAGCACTCGAAATCAACGTCACCGTCCGCTAAGTTGTTCTCATCAACAATCGCAAATGAAAATGATGAAGAGTTGCTCATCAAGCAAGTGTTGGCAGAGAACTCATTATTCAAAAATATTCCAGCTGGATCTGTTGCAACGTTGGTGGATGCCCTGGAACGAAAGACTGCGCAAAAGGGTGAAGTCATTATATATCAGGGCGATAGTTGCATCGACGGCTATGTGTATCTGATCGCCGAGGGCAGATGCCGTGTTCTAGTTGACAATGTTACCGTGCCTGAACCATATGGCATACTTGGTCAGAATGAAGTTTTTGGCGACATGGGTATTCTTTACGACGAGGTGCGAGCGGCAACAATAATGGTGGAGTCAGAAGATCTGGTGTATTATCAGTTTGCTGGCGAGTTGTTCAAGGCAGCGTTGAGTGGTAAAAGTAGTCAAATGTTTTCATTGGAGAAGATGCAAGAAGTTGATGATGTCATAAATGCAGTATCGGGTACAAACACATTGTATGATGGAAAGGTTATTTCAGCCTATCAACCTGAGAGAACTTGGCTGTGGCAACAATACGTAGGGACAGTGCTCAAAATCAGTCGCGAGACAATATTATTGGGAATGGCAGCGAGTGCTTTGTTCGTTATCTTTGCGAAGTTAATCACAAACGAACCATTTATATGGGAATCTGGTTTCATTCCACCAGATCATGCCAATCCTCTGATCAACGGTTTACTGTCAGAGGTCCTAGCTATCTGGAAGATTCAACAGACACTGACTACATTCGTTTTAACGTTTTTCGTCAACCAGTCATTCCGTTTTTGGGGAGATGTTTACAAATCAGTACGAGAGGTTCAAGGGAAGCTAAGCTCGTTCAATCTGCTGCTCGTAACCAACGTTGTAAGATCAGCAGACGGCTCGCTTACTCCAGAGGCAGACAAGTTCCTCGATGAAGTTGGCCAGTGCACTCGACTGTTTCACATCCTATTTTGGGCGAGCAAAGCAAAGCGATTCTCTGTATTGAAGAGTGAAGAAGGGTTGAAGCGAATGGAAAGCCGTGGGTTGATGAGTAGTAAGCAGTTGGGCATTCTCTTGGGGATGGATTTACCGAGTGATAAATTATTTTATGCACCGTTGGAATGGATGATGGTACGGTGTAACAAAGCGGCGGATGAAGGCGTTCTCATGTCTGACACCGCCACCAAAGGTTCAATTTTGAAGGAATACATGTTCCTTCGGAATGGTTTCGCTAACATTGGCAACACAATTGAAGGCAGGTAAGTCAAGATGTATCAAAAGAACTTTGTGAAATGAGTGAAAGTGATGAACTTTACTCACAACAGACATACGTGTAGATTTCCATTGGCATATGTTCAATTTGTGCAGATTCTAGTGGATACGTTCGTCCTCTTCGCCCCATTAGCTTTATATGTTGACCTCGGAGAGTATTCTGTGATCGCGGTGGGTTTGGTGGTCTTTTTTTACTGCGGACTAAACAATCTCGCTAAGATCTTCTTGGACCCTCTCAACAATGAAGAATTTTGCGATAATTCAATATACTTTGACTTGGGAGTTATTGTAAGTGGAAATGAACTCAGTGAGAAATGTTTGTTTTGTTGATTTTATGGAACTAGCTAACCAATGCCACGCCACAGATAAGACAAGCCAACGGCGATTCAACCAGATGGAGAAAAGCCGGAAGGACCTCGCCGTTTTAAGAGACTGACTTAGTTATTGCAGACTGACTCTCATCCATAAGATGTATGTGCTAGACTTAGATGGTTGTCCACTTATTTGGTACCGTCATGAAATATCTTTCCATTGCATTGGTGAATCGAGCTTTGTATAATGGAGGTTGAATGATAGTAGGGGCTTCCGAGCCGACAACCATGGGAAGACTCTTACCCACACGTTCCATTTGTTTCAAGATATCGTATTGTCGCATAAAGTCAATAATCCCGACTACCAACTCCATCTTCTCTTCGTCTATGCCCACCAAAATACTATAATCCAGCACATTAATGATTGATAAGAAGAGAGTGTCGTTCAATATGCTCATATGGAACACAGCCTTAGCTCGGTCTGTCAAAGGCAATGGTCTACCTGACGTAAACTCCAAAAAATCTCCGTCAAGCAATGTTGGTATTGAGGCCGCCTTCGCCTTTCCGTCCTTGTCATTTTCGTCCTTCTCCGAACCGTCAGACGCAATTGAAAGGCTTTCGTCATCTTCTTCATCGCTGCCACTCGACTCGGAATCAGAGGAACCGGTGCTTCTTCGATGATACGACGAGCGCTTTGAGTGTTGATCCTTCTCGAGATTGCCTTGTCGAGTGAAACGGCCTCGCAACGATCCCTTCAAATCGAAGATTTTTGAGATCTTCCGCCCATAAAAGATGTTTTGCATTACTGAGAGTAGGGGTACAAAGTCAGGCAAGAAAGGTGATAAGAAGAAAGCTGACAAGAATAAGCACAGCTAAAGAGAGAGATGTCTTACCTGCGACTTGCTCCATTGTCCTTTTTCCAGTGACACGGTTGTGGTAGCCGATTTGGTACACACCCACGATTTTGCACAACACAGTTGGCAGGCCATGGAAGAAGGCCTTGCTCAGGTATTCAAAGTACGCAGGTGCACAGTCAAGAAACATCTGAAGTTCAGTTCGAGAGATACACTTGATCACGAATCGATTATCTGATGTTCTAGAGAAGCTCGCTCCAGACTTTCCACCACTTGCAGCCCACGCGAACGATGTTGCCAGACTACGAATGTAGCTCTTCTCTATATCAAAGCCTGTTGGCGGTGTCGAAGCGCCTGTCATACCGTCACTGCTTGACTCCTTACCACTTGTTGCAATACTGGGATTCATGAAAGCGTGTCGAACAGCATTGAATTGCAACGACCAAAAGGTAGTACAAACAAACTTGCATAGCTGCTGCCCCTTTTCATCAAAGTCTCGAAACGTGTGCTTGATGTGCGATTTGTTTCTTCCCAACATTCGTCTTTCTATTTCCTTCCGTGATGTGCCATGACTTGGTTTGGATCGAGACTCGGATGTAGACGCAGCCACAAATTGCTGAAATTGTACATCATAATCTGTTGATGCCAATGAGTGAGCAATAATTGTGCTTGGTTGGTCGTCGAACACAGGAATGACGATACCGCCTATACCAAGCTGTAATCTTGGCCGACCTTTTCCGATAAAACCCAAGTCCACAACAAAAGGATCTTCTCTGTTCACTCCACGATTAAAGAATCGATTCAGAGCAGATTTGACGGCCCCACCCGCGGTCACAGTTTTGTTCCTTCCCTCGAGTTGACTACTGGTGTCATAATTATTGGAGTAATCCAGAGGAACTGGATTTGTATCAGATGTGATAGAGGACTGTTTATATTCATCGGAAGCTCTCTGTCTGGAGCCCAAACTTTTCTTTGGACGAGAAGAGCGCTTTGCCGAAGATGATACTTGTGGACCTTGCATCCTGTTACGAGAGGCCAACACATCAGCATCTATGTCGTCTTCGAAATCAATATCATTATCACTGTCGTATTCTTCGTCATCAGCCGCCACCCTGCCATCTGGTAAAACGTTGCCTTCAAATAGACTCTCTCCCTTCTGACTTCTAGCCATAGTCATATTTTTTACATTGTAATTGCGGGAGTACGTTTCTTGCAGCTGTCGTATTCTCCTCATTCCATCAATAACATCATCTGTGCTAGCATCGCCAATAGCTGGGACGGTTGAGTCGCCACGACTTGATCCTCCCGAGTGTTGAATCTTCTTCATTGCAGAAACAACTTGACCAGCTGCACTTAGTCTTTCATTCCATGCTGAAGCTAGTGTGAAGAGGTAACGACGAGAGTACCATGGGAAATTGAAGAGAGCTTCGTTATATTCCCTTCTCTTTGTTTTTGCCCCATCCGAATTATCTGAGTATTTTGCTGTGACATTGGATATTTTTTCCTGCAGTACTTTAGATGCGTTGTCAACCTCTGCGCTGACTAGATTCAGTTCAGAAAGGACTGCTTGGAGATGTTCTGGCTTATTCACTGCAGAACCAAAGAGGTCTCTCGTCTCGCGGGTGATAGCTTCAATCTGCCTGTCAAACCTTACAAAGAGGTCCGAAGAAGACACTGATATATGTTCCATCTCCTGCAAAGAATGCGCATGATGGAAAGTCTCATCAAACGGAAGATGTCTACGACAAAATACTGAGTAGGGAGATAGTTTTTCGTACGTAAACCGAGCCGCCAAGTTGCCACAACCAAAATACAGCACAGATTTTGATTGCAATTCGCAAGCGCAGCGATGCCCAGGAGCATTCATGAGAGCATCTCTATTGTAGAAGTAGACTTCAAGGAACTTTCCGAAACTCCATTGCCAAGTTTGTTTGCTCAAGAAAATAAGAGGTGTGACAACGATTCCACACTTCGTACAATATGTCCATGTTGCAATAGGCTCATCGGATTCTGAAGAATCGACATCTTCTTGCTGTTGTTTCAGAGCTGAGGTGGGAATGGGGTTGTCCATCCTTTCCACAGTAATGTCTATCAATCCATCATTGTGGATAAAGGACAAGGAATGATCGATCACTGACTTTTTGCATGACAGGTTTTGACACTTCAAAGATAAGTTGAAGCACGAATCTCTCAAAAATTGGCCTAACGAAACATCTTGTACTGAGTAATAGCAGATGCCTTTGACTTCAGCAGGACAACATTGCGTTTTATTTGTCATCCACACACTCGTGATAAGAATAGCTTGGTGGTCTAAAGGTGTGACTTTGCCAGAAATAGAGCGCTGTGTAGGATCATTCTTCCCTCCGTTCCAAGGTCTTACTTTTCTGCCGCTGGGCGGCTGCCCAAAGTCGACACAAAGTGATGAGCTGCTACAGGGAACAGGTGGGATTTTGTATGATTGAGGGAGCCTTGCGCAACGCTCTAGAAGGTAGCTAGTCTCAAGCTTCATGTTGTAAGCAGCGTTGATCAAAAACTTCAGGACGCGTTTGACCTGTTTCAAAGCTGGGCGGGAGGCCCCACGAAGCACCACAGTGCAACCTAGTTCCTTCGGGCATCCTTCGATCATACAAAAAGTTTTGACAACCCCTCTCTTGGCAAGTCCAAATTTAACAGCGTCCATACCGTCCAAGACACCTTCGCCAAGTTTCTTCGCCGCCAGAGCTGCTTGCCGTTCATGATTTGGCAGTTTCACTTGTTGGAGCAACGTGCTGACAACCTTCTGATCCGGTGAGGGCTCTTTCATCAATCCTGACTCCCACACATCATCGTCGGCCCACACATCATTATCGCGGAATGAAACAAGTCGGAACCTGCGACAATGACCTAAAATAGTCGAGTTCATAACATGATCAATCGAGCTCAGCACAGTGGCACCAGTCTGACGTGCTATTCGCGACATCAAGCTAGGCTTGACATACTGAATGAGGACTATATTCGCTCGAAGTAACAGTTCTTGCGCTTTCCTACATACTGATTTGCCGACGATGAGGACATCGGGCTTCAATTTGAACATCTTCGAAACAATGATTTCCATATACCTTTCTTCTTGTTCCAGAAGAGTGTCGAGTGAGGCTATCTGGTTTTCAGTTCTCGTGTACTCAATCCCTCCACTTAACATCATGATCTTCGCATTCTGAATAGCTCGTGCCATCCTTTTGTGACTGACATTTTTATGGAAGACGACGCCAGACATGTACACCGAGTCCAATACGGAGCCACCTGGAATTGTTTTAACCTTGCAGTAAGGTCGAATGTCCAGCAAATCACCATTCTTTACATCTGGTTCAACCGTGGCACAGCATCGCGTCGCAAGTGTCATGAGAGTATCTACCCAGAGATCTTTAAGCTTCGTTTCGTCCGATTTTGATGGCGCACACGCCTCCTTAATTTCCTTTAACAGGCGTGGGCCATCGGTCTGGAGTAGCTCTCGTCCCAATTTTTCAAGATAATCAGCTGCAACCATGCCTAGGTGAATTTTCGCTGACAGCTTTGTATCCTTGCTTTGGTTTGGCCTCAATAGTGCCTCCTCTATCCCAGAGGTGCTTTCTGCAAGCGCGATTCCTTGGGACGAAGATGTTTGGAAATGTCCCGGCGCTTCAGATCGTTCTTCTGCCACGACGTCCCCAATAACCGCATCCAATGTGTTTTGTTCTGCAGTGGGTTCTGTTGATGTCCTGTCCCCTCTTAAATTGGATGAACTTTTCCACTTCAGTTGCCGCACAGACCCCAATCTTGACTTCAACCGAAAGGACCCACGCAATGATGTTTCCTCCTGTGCGGCCAACGCTTCTTCCTCAGCAGCGGCAGCAGCCGCAGCGGCCTTCTCTGCCTCCAAACGCTCTGCCTCCTCCCGCTTTCGCCGTTCATTGTCCAGCCGTTGTTTTGTAATGCTGAGAGCATGAAAGTCACCGCCGGACTTTTCTCCCTGGAAGCCAGCGAATTGTTCACTCAATTCTGAGCTTGTCACAGGAGCATCAGATGGGAGAAGAATATCTGGCGTTGCAACGGAAGATCGTACATCCATGGTTGGTTGATTATCGGTAGGTGTAGTGGGAGAATGCTTCACGTCATTGCTACCAATCTCACTGGCTTTACTTTCTGTCTCCACACCACGCATTATGACACCAAGACCACGCTCAGATAAATGATCATAACACATTTTGCATGTGCGCATCGTTCCATAGGCACCCTTGTTATCTCTTGGCTTGGCACCACTCGCACTGTCCGTCAAAGAGGAAGCTTCGGATATCTGGACAAAGTATGCTGAACATGTGCTGCAAAAAATCATGCCGCACACTCGACAATGATGTTTCCTTCGAAGTACGGTAAAGGGCGCCTCACACGAATAGCAATGTTTGCACAGCTTATCGGGCATCCAATGATCCTTCCCATCATCAACAACGACTGCTCCTCCCTTTGGCTTGGCCACTTGCCTATCATCTCCACCTTCGGAAGAAGGCGCAACAACTTTCATTGACTGTTGCTGCTGTGTCAGAGGTCCCATGCGTGCCAAATTTTCGTCATTCATAATTGGGAGCAGCGAAGGAACTTCCCCGCCACCCATTCCAAAAGCTAACGATGATGTTCCATTTGCCGATCCAACACCACCAGAGTCACTTTCCATGGCTCTATCACCGTTCAATAATGAAGAAGTTGTCGGGGAACAATTTGATGCAACCAAAGCATCCCAATTTTGACGTTTCTTTTGAAGATCCCTCTTTCGTGAATTGTTATCATTCATCGTCTTTGGCTCGACTTTGGGTCCTGGAACTGACATCGTACTTGGAGAGGGGGGAACAATGGCAGAGGCATTTGACCATAAATCAATCTCATCTTGATCCCAAACAGAAGAGTAATTTTCATTACGACCTTCCACAGGAGTAGCTGTGGTAACTGTAGTACCATCCCCCGTCTCCTCGTGTTGTTGCTGTACTGCTGATCCACCATCCGAGTAATCCTTCTTCTGACCAACAACAACAACCCCACCCGAGGGTGTTAATCTACCATCAATAATCCCCCGTTTATTCTTGGTTGAATATTGAGCACCCGATGCGGTACTAGCCATTGTAGACAATGATGATGATGATGAACCTGCATTCTTCAATGAAGAAGGTGTTGGTGGCGGATGACGTGCCGCAGGCGATTGTAAAGTAGAAGCCGAAGTTCCAAAGAAGAATTTGCCAATCATATCTGATGCATCATCTGTAAAGAATCGACTGTTGGGTGACATGACTTGTGGATCATCCTCCCCAGCTGGTCCATTATTATTGGGTGTAGGATTGCTGTTGTTGTCTCCCACATCCTTCTCCGCCACAGCAACGCTACCAGGAGAGGTAGCACCCCCCACCCCAGAGGTGGAATAGTTGTCAATAATGTCGTCGTCGTCAATGGCAGTGAAGGGAGTGGGTCGATTGGTGCCAAATTCAGGAAATTGAGAGAGCATCCGATCAACTAAATCTTCCTCGCTTAAAGACACGACTCTCTGCTTCCTAGTAGACGATGATCTGGATGATGAGCGTTTGCCAGTCATTATTTCATCTGCCGACGAGTTTTCGTTCATGTAATGATCGTAATTCAAGTACGCTTCTTTATCATCCACCACTTGATAGAGGTGCTGAACAACGCTATTGTCCATCATGGAGGGCGATGCACTGATTGCTGCTGCACTGCTAATATTATTACCCGGCTCGGAGTAGAATGCCCGCGCCCCCCGCCGTCTCGACGACCCTGAAGATTGCCCAGCGCCAACTGATGCCGTCTTTTCATTTTTGTGGAAAGTTTCTTGGATGCCGCTCATCCATCCACCGATCGCATTGCTAATATCTATGTTGCTGCTGGCGCTGTTTGAGGGAGACGTAGGCCTTGCTGTTGACTGTTGTTGCGAGACTGAGCCTCCTGAGCTATTCGCTGCGGCATTGGAAAATGTTGTGGTCGACGACGACGGACCAGCGGCGCTGTTGTCGCCTGCCACTACTTTTAACAGATTATTCAGCATTTTTTAATGCTTCCCTCTGCCGGCAACAACCGACAACACAATGACAATATCGCTTCAGAGATAGTTGTTATTAGGAGTATTAATTAGATACGATACACAACAACGATTTTGGATTTTGACATTAAAATGCTGCAACGAGCAACGCGAGTGTGTAAGCAAGCTGAAGCTGAATGAATGAAGCTTGATTGGGACAGCTCGGGTACCGGGCGTCTTCCACTTCAACGAACGTATTTGTGCGTGGGGAGTCTATCGGTACAAAACCCCGTATGTATGATGCGAACTTTCTTACTTCTTCCTCTTCCTTCCTCTAGTACCGGTTAGCTTAGGCAGGCCTAACAAGGGTTAACCCTTGACCCAGCCACGCACCCACCACAACATATTTATTGTCTTTCACTTCACGAGACCTCATCATTCACCACAACATTGCATCTTACCATAGTAGTGAACTTATTAATCTGTGACGGCGTGGTATCATCATTGTGGAATAACGAATTACCCTTTACACGCATAAGTATCATCAACATGTGCTCTCGTAGTGATAACAAAAATCCACCGCAAGCAGCATCTCGAACTGATGATGTTAAGGAACAACTCGATGACTCAGAATCGCCGCCATGGCCCGAAGACCACAATCTGTCGGCCTCCCCGACCTCTTGTGGCTGCATCTTGCAGTCGATCTCATCCCTTTGCAATAAATTGATGTACAGCTACATGACTCAAATATTCAAAAAAGGAGCGGCGCAGAGAATTGACAAATCGAAAGATGCTCAGCTAACCCAACACGACCTCTACCGAACTCCAAAGAACATTGACGCAGCCCATCTGAACAGTGAGTTTTGGTCGATCTACGAACAAACTGGACAACAGTTTAAGCGTACTTTGTGGATTGTGGTTAGAAAGACCTTCATCCCAGCGGGGGTGTATCAACTATTTGCACTAACTGCACAAATATCGATCCCCATGTGCGTGATGAAGCTGCTACAAGCATTAGAATCGGGGCGGAGTGGAGACGGAAACAATATTGTTTACGTGATTGCAATTTTCTTATTGGCAATCATCAATGGTGTATGCACACAAAGGTATCAATTTTTATCGTATCAAAGCGGAATTTTGTTGCGAACTGCTCTGACATGTGCAATCTATGAAAAATCGCTCAATCTCTCTCCGAAGGGAAGGATGGGATTGACTAATGGCAGCATCACCAATTTAGTAGCTACTGATACGCAGAAGCTATTCGAAGTAATGCACGAAGCTCATCAAATATGGAGTTGTCCAGTTGCCATCGTAGTCGTCGTGGTATTGATGTTAATCATCATTGGACCTTCTTGCTTAGTTGGAGCTGCTTTTTTGGTAGGGCTAGTCCCTCTGTCGAAAAAAGTGACACATCACATGGTTAACATAAGGAAGAAGCGCGTTGCCGTTGCAGATGACAGAATCCAGATAATCTCAGCGATGCTACAAGATATCAAAATAACCAAACTCAACAACTACGAAGATCGATTCGAAGCGCGAGTTCTTGAAGCTCGTCGTCGCGAAATGGCCTTCATACGGAAGGAGCAAGCGTTGTGGGGCTGTACTCTCATAATAGTTGTTTCTACACCCGTGATTGCTTCCTTTGCCACATACGCAACTTTCGTATTGGTCAGCAGTGAGAACATGTGAGTATCCTGTAGTACGAAAGTTAGCTGATTGTACTAATCATTGAGGCCAATAAGGGGCCGGCTAAAACTTTTACGTTCTTCGCCTCTGACATACATCTTCCATCTTCCTCCACTCTCACTCTAGCATGACTGCGAGCGTAGTATTCACACTAGCCCAGTTATTCAATATGATCAAGTTTCCTATCAACCAAGCAGGCCAACTACTTGGAAAGCTCGCCCTTGGACTGCAAGCTATGCATCGAATATCAAATTTCATGAGTAGGGAGAGTGCGCAGAATGTCATAAGCGAAGATAACCCCAATGATAACGAAACTGTGTTGTCTGTTCAAAACGGGGAGTTCTATGTTGGCGAACAGACTGCTGAAGTTACGTCAACTGACGGAGTTCAAAGCGGTGGATTCACTCTATCAGGTATTGACTTTAGCTTGAAAAGGGGCGAAGTGTTAGCAGTGCTAGGACCGGTAGCTTGTGGGAAGAGTACCCTAATTCAAAGTTTGCTGCAACAGTGTGCATCATCTGACAAGACATCGATCATGATGGCAAGCGATGCCAAACTCTCTTATGCAGCCCAAACACCATTCATCCTAAGCACGACAGTACGTGAAAATGTATTATTTGGATTGCCGTTTGAGAAGGATAGATATGAGAAAGTGCTCGATGCATGTTGCTTGCGACCTGATCTGCTGCTGTGGCCTGCAGGAGATCTGACCGAAATTGGCGAGAGGGGAGTGACAATGAGTGGGGGACAGAAAGCAAGAGTATCTGTTGCGAGAGCAGTGTACGCCAATGCCGACGTCGTTTTGTTCGACGACATTCTCTCAGCTCTTGACGCTGGAACATCCCAACGACTCTTTGATAATGTATTCGATAACAATGTTCACAGCAAAGACAGATTACTTCAAAATTCTGGCACAATCCTGGTCACACATGCAGAGCATGTGCTGAAGCGAGTTGACAAGATACTAGTCCTTGACCGTGGGCAGTCGATCTTCTGCGGCACTTGGTCTCAGCTTCAATCTTTTCAGTCAGAGAACACCCGACACAGGGCGACACTGTTATCAATGCGTTCATCTGCGCAGCTCAGCGCTAGTAGTGACACTACAAATTCGTCTGAAAAGATAGATGCAACCAAAAATGATAAACAAGTGTCTGTAATAGCAAAGGACACTGACGCTTCAAAAGGGGAGCTGAAATCGGATGAGCAGCGAGAGCACGGAGGATCCTCAGTCGGTATTTGGCTTCTTTGGTTTGTTTATGCCGGAGGGTTTTTCTTCATTACCATGCAGGTGATTTTTTTGATATTGGATAGAGGGTCATACGTCGTGATTGATTGGTGGTTGGCAATTTGGACATCATCAGCAGGAACAGAGATCACCGTCTTTGGGAGGACTTTCCCGAATCAATATGACGGAATTCAAGCTCAAACTCCGTATCTCATCGTCTACGTCGTTCTGATTGTATTTATGTTTGTCTTCCTTGTGGCGAGAACACAATGGGCAATCCATGGCGGTATCAGAGCATCGAGGAGGGTATTCTTAAATATGACTCACCGTGTTCTTCATGCTCCAATGTCATACTTTGACACCACGCCATTAGGCAGGATTATCAATAGATTCAGTGAGTACATATTATCTCGAATGCAGAGAATGAGTCAAGTTGAATTATTTTTACTAACGACGTGCCCTTTCACCGAAATACCACAGCTTACGATGTGGAACAAGTTGACATTGCTCTGGCTCAAAATATGTCGATACTTATCATCGTGAGTCTCATTCTTCCTTCCTAACATCTTCTCTTAGTCTCAAAGAGATCTTTCTCTCACCTGCAACATGTTCTGTTTGTTTTTTGTTTTCAGTGCTGCTCGTGGGCTGTTGCCGCGCAAGTTGTGATGATCAGTATCGTTCCATATATGGCACTAGTAAATGGTGAGTACCGCGTGCAAGATAACTGTCTTCGTGTACTCTGTATATTTCTATAACTAACTATTGCCACTTATGTTCGCCGGCATAGCTATGGTATTCAGTCTTTACTTTGTCATGCTACGCTACTACCGAGGGGCTGGCGCTGATCTTCAAAGGCTTGATGCTGTGAGTAGATCACCTATTGCTGCATCACTCTCTGAGAGCATAGACGGCGCTGCTACGATCAAGGCATTTGACAAAAACAGGCATTTTGCACTCCTTTTCCAAAATCATATCAATCAAAACAGTTCCGCCATGCTTAATTTTGTAGCCGGGCGCAGGTGGCTTGCAGTGCGGCTTGACATACTTGGAGCTTTTGTTACACTCTGTGCATCTTTGTGTATAACAGTGTTCAGCGACCAGCTTGGCCTAAGCCCCGGTCTCGCTGGATTCTTCTTTATCTGGGGTTCAAGTAAGATTGTTTGCCCACCTTTCTTCGTGTGCAACTTGATGACTTCCAACAACTCAATCTCGTCAATTTTTCTCTTTCTATTCATCAGCGGTCTCCATTACGTTTGCTTTCTTCACCAACTCTTTCTCGGAAGCTGAAGCGGCTATCACCTCAATTGAACGGATGCACAGTATGGAGATGCTTCCGCAGGAGAAGAGTATGATCACATCAAAAGATATCAAAGTTGACTCCACCTGGCCGCAGAAGGGTGATCTTGTGTTTCATAATGTGTCTCTCCGCTACAGGCCAAACTTACCTCTGTCGTTGGATAAACTGTCATTCTCCATAACACATGGACAACGATGTGCTGTCGTGGGCCGTACTGGAGCTGGCAAGTCCACTCTAACAACCGCTTTATTTCGGTTGGTTGAAATTGAAGAGGGAACAATATCGCTTGATGGTGTAGACTTAAGCACACTGGGTCTTTCAGACGTTCGAGGTCGACGTAATGGGATGTTCATCCTTCCACAAGAACCCGCCGTGTTCGCCGGATCTATTCGTACCAATCTTGACCCATTCGATTCACTGAGTGACGAAGAAATCATGAGGGCTCTACAGCTCGTAAAGTTCCCTGGATGTGGAAGAGGGAGGAGTTTGTTGGCACAGAGTGTGGAGGAAGGAGGAGCCAATTTTAGTGCAGGAGAGAAGCAACTGCTGTGTTTGACTCGAGCTATGCTTGTTAACCCCCGTCTTTTGGTTCTTGATGAGGCCACCAGTTCTGTCGACGGGGCAACAGATGATTTTGTTCAGCGGATGCTTCGGAGCCAATTTCCCAACACAACTTTGCTGACCATCGCACATCGACTAAACACAATCATTGATTACGACGTTGTGATAGTGATGGATAAAGGGAAAGTGGCAGAGATTGGGAGTCCGAAAGAGTTGCTCAGTCTGAATGGTTTGTTTGCAGGCATGGTGGATGCAACAGGACCAGATTTAGCTGCTCAATTGAATTTGTTGGCGAAGTGAAGGCTTCTTCTCACCTACCGGCAAAAAGAAGATATCATTCATGTAGATCATGTGATTTAACTATGATATTTAAAGGGAAGGAACTCTAAATTTATGGTAATTGTTATGATGGTCATCCTTGCTATCGTTCTCCATCGACGATTAACAGCCACACCTACACAAAAGTGTGTGTGAGAGCCATTGCTGATATTATGAAAAATTGTTTTATCTGTGTTATGTAAAAGGAGCCATCGAAACTAGAGAGTCCCTGCAAATTACCAAATGATAATCACCACTTTGCCGCCTTACCCCTCGAGAACGAGAATACCAATTCTCTCTCTTCAAAAGCGCCCCCCCAGATGTCCCCCCCTACTTCTCTTCACCTTCCTCCTCCCACTCATATCCACTACCTCCATTGGATCACCCCCTCCTCCTTCAAAAATAACGTCACAATCCCCACCAGGAGCACGAAATCTACTGCTGCTTCCGCTGCCCTCTTCGGACAACTTCTTTTCTACATTCCTCCAACGTTTTTCATCCTCCTTTCGCAGTGAGGCAGACACATTTGAAATATCTTCAAGTGAAGATAGCAACTTATTTGACGAAGATAGGAATTGTTCGAGAGTGGAAATCATCCGTTTGACCTCAGTATTGGTTGATTCAGCCGTGGTGGTATCGATATCTCGAGAAAGAAGGGAGCCGTGGACAGTGTTGCTGGTAATTGTAGATTTATTAGCGCCATCCTTGTGCTTCATTCCCAATGACGAAGAAGATGACTGTTGCTGCTGATCTTGCAACGCCACATGAGATTCCACCACGAATGCCTTGGACGCCTGATCCAACTTCCCAGCGATGATATTGGAGTAGACACATTGAATGAGCACGTCTTCCAATTGACGCATGTGATCTTTGTCATTGAATGGGGTGCCAACAGGAGTAATTTGTAACTCGGCAGCCAAGTGGGCGTAGGGGATGGATAGTGAAGAATTATTATTTGCAGCAGCATGATAATCAGATGGAATCATGTCTACATCCGTTTTTTCAGTGGACTTGATTTGACCTCGACGGGCAACGCTGACAACGCTGAGCATGCGCAACTTATCCAACTGTGCGTCGGTCAATGTCCACACCGCGTCGCCATTCTTTTCTTTCAGCTCAAGATATTCTTGAATGGTTCCAAACGCAAATAACTTGACAGTCGCAATGAGGGAGTCTCGCTTTGCTTCATCCATATTTTCGAGGGCGCTTTGGACCGAGGGGAGTTGCAGGATATCAACGAAGCCATTGTGAATTCGAGGGTGGCTCAGAAGCCGTTGTAGTAATGAGTGCAGCAGGGCGGGGCTCAGCGACTTCAACGAATAGAATTCGTCGATGAGGAGGGAACCCACAGCGGTCGACGAAGAGGAGGAGAGTGGGGCGGTCGTCATGCTGTTTTGTGTTAGCTGTGGGGAGTGGATTGTATTGGATAGGATAGGATATTTTTTTGATTTTGTCAGGGTCAAAGAACAAAAAAAGTGTGTTGCCACTTTCACAACGTACATTCAAGTCAAGCTGGTGTACTCATCGGAACGACAAGAAAGCAGCTGCAGAGAATACCGGTGCAGGACAGGCTCTTCACGAAGTACGAGTGTATTCGTGTGAGAGGCTGCCGACACCATGAACCACGATGCCGCTTCGATATGAAGTATCTCGCCAACTATAAATGGTTTGAAATTGGCTGAGTAGTGCATTGGGCGAATTAGGGGCCAAACATTGATCATTGGGTCCGTTCGTGGCATTGTGTGCTTATTAAGGACCACCGTTTACTCGGGTATTCCCTCGCTTTACGACACCATGGTACTTTAATCGCCAGGTCGTCCGCTTCTGCAGGGTGGAGTTTCGGGGATGCAGCTTTCTTCCATCGGTGTGAGTGACCCCGTTTTTATATGGTCCTCCAACCGTCCTGCATCCTTCGGCTCCAATTGGTGGTGTCTCTACGGCACCGGCTGGTGGGGCCACTTCGGTTGGGTTGATTAATGAGGTGTTGAGAGAATCTTCGTTATTATTTTAATGGGGTGTTGAGTGGGGTGGCTGACGGAGGATATCATTCTAGGGGATATCCTCGCCACTATTTTTCGACAGATGTGGGGAATTAGATTGGGGTGGAGTCTGCGACGGTTGAAGTTAAATCATCGCATGTGGATGATCCACAATCTGTTTAGTAATGATGGTGAGAGAGGGGTGGAATCGATAGTTGCGTTGTCTTTAGATACATCGCCTCGTTATCAGAAGGTAGCTAGGGAAGATGTGTGCGTACACTTCGAGAAGGAAGGACCGGATATGATGTTCAAGCAGTGTTCAATTGGGGATGAGACGTTGCGTGAGGAGTTAAGAAACAAACTGGAAGTCGTGATTAGGAGATACGTCGTAGAGGCGGTAATCTCGTTGAAGTTGTTGATCAAGATCTCCCTGTGGAAAGGGGGGAGGATGATATTCGCATGTTGTTGGATGCTACTGCGAACGAGCTCAACGATGCAGTGTGGGTTCCATCATCTGGCTACCGTCGGTTGAGTCCAGGCTCAGATCTACGGACGAAACCTCTGGATGATGGATTGTGATATTGGGGGGAAATTTTATCCTCTACACAACGACGTTTGACCATACACTGCTTTAAATTTTGGCCCGATTCTAAGTGAGAAAGATTTGGAAGAAGGCAAGGCTAGGTGGTATCATTGGGTATGGATGCTTATGGGCTTTAAGCCAAGCCCGTATATAGCGGTCAAGATGACGCTTGTAGCAGAAGAAGTAGTTAGGGGGGATCGACATGATGAAGAGAACCCCTACCAATGGACCACCACCAGGACGAATCTACCTGGATCCGCTGATTATGACCCGGGACAATCGTGGATGGAAAAGATTCGAAAGGACGGCAGGTTCGGCTGCCGACTTGTTCACATTTGTGGACGCTGAGAGGGCGATGTGACCGGACGAGGATATAACTTGAGCGGGCGGTCATCGCCTTGGGGGTATACAAGCCTATTTGTGTGTTCAAAATGTAGCTCGTAAATTACGAGCTGCACACAAATGACAGGTGCTTGGGCTGGGTCTTAGTTCATTTGCTGCCGGTGTTTGGGGTTTGTGTATTGACCTCAACGGAGAAATGAACAAACTCAGAGATATTTTGAGGATGTGGAGTGACAGGATAGACAGTGGAGGGGAGCAACGTGATTACAAGGAATTACTATCTGATGGGTTTTTCTTGTGTATGTAGCTCGGACGTATCCATCGATGGTGCCGTATTTGAAGGGATTTATCTTCCTATCGAAAAACTGGCGTGAGAACCGTTATTTTGATGGTTGGACGGTATATCAAAGGGTGTGGAGGAGGATGGGAGGTAAGAAGAGATCGAGGAGACCGATGAGCATGCAGCTGTAAGTCGCAAGATGGAGGAGAACCTTGAGCAGACTTTTACTCAACATGCTCCTGCGGTTTGATATGGAAAATCATGAACGCAGCTCCAGCTTCAGGGAGGATCTACTTTCCCTCATGAAGCTAAAGAACTTTGAGTTGCCTGCTCTCCGGCTTGTGCGTGGCAAGGTTGTATTCACTGCAGTATACGGCGTTGGCGACGCCTCAGGGGGGAAAGTATTTGGATCGACCGTAGGAGACGGCAAGGAGAATATTTCGTACCGCATGGGCAGTTGTGGTAGGACATTAGGAATGAGAGTTCAAACTACAGTGAGTTGAGGAACTTGGTTGATATGAGGTGGCGCGTGGAGAAACTTGTTTTTCTGTGTGTGAGTCTTAGGGCAGATGCAGAGGGGCAACATTTGCTGGGGCATGACATGGCCGGCAGATGGAAAGCTGAGTTTGCAGTTGACTTCTATGCAACTTTCAGAGAAGTAGCGAAGGAGCTATTGAGAGATACAGACACAGAATGGATCTCTTCGGATGTGGATGTGGATGTGTGGTTTCGGCTTGTCTCGGGCAACTGGAAAGAACGCCCAGACGAGGGCAAAGCAAGCAGGAGTGGAGTGTCTACGCATATTCAGGATGCAATGAATTGGTGGCGAACGGTGGAAGGTTCGAACGTCAAAATTTGCTGGGGCATGGCATGGCATGCAGTTGGAAAGCTTGAGGTTGCGTTTGACTGCGATGCAGTGTTTAGAGGAGCTACAGGGTGATACAGACACGGAATGGATCTTTTCGGATCTTGATGTGGATGTGTGGTTTTGGCTTGTCTCGGGCAACTAGAAAGAACGCCGAGACAAGGGCAAAGCAAGCAGGAGTGTTTACACAGATTCAGGATGCAATGAATCGGTGACGAGCGGGGAAGGTTCGAACGACAAAACTGTGAGGTGGAAGGCAACTCGTGATACATACACCGCAGGGGTGGGCGAGATGCCGAACATGTGACGATACTCTCATGCCCTTTTGAGGCGACGCGCTGCCATGCGTTTCCGTGGAGAGAACAGGGCATTCTAATCCTTGAGAGTAGAGTCACCGGGACAATTCGGCGGCGCCGTATAGCGTCGCCGGGTATTAGGAGGATGGGGATTTCTTATTCGACGGTATTTCGATAAGTGGGTCTGTTTAGACTACCTGGGCGGTATAGCATCTGCTGAGATGCTCTTCTCTCGACAGGCGATAGCTTGGACTAAGCGTAAACGCGAACGGTACTCAGATGTTGGCCATGCTCACTGACGCTATCGTTCTCGGGTCTACTTTCCGTCTGAACAGGGGAACCGAATTGGTGGTGTTTCGTATGTTACCATACGATATTTGCAGGAATACTTCTTTGATTTGAGTCTCAAACAAGATAGAAATTCTGGCTGGGTATTTGCCCCATCAAGACTCTAGATTTGACACGGTTGGAGTGTCGATCTATACTGATTATTTGTTTCCAAGAGAGTGTGCTCTTGGTCTGTTGTTTCCGGTCATCAAGTCTATACGCAGGATGACTGTTGGAGTAACAAGTTAGGTATTAGGTTTATTATGATCTTCAGCTGCTTTTCTTGTCTGACGTAGCAGTCCACCGACTTCATTCTAGTGTCCAGACGCCAAGCTAGTGTCGTCCCAGCCAGGACGATATTTCGTCCTGGGACGACAAATTGAGCAATTTGTTAAGTACCCATATCTCATGACTTTGGGTCGAACCCGAAAATGTTAGACTTGGGACCGGCTCTCCAATGTGCATTCTTTCAATGGCGAGGGGTCACTGGGCCTTATTATTTGGGGTCAATAATAATTCCGGTTAGCACCACATCAGCACCACTATTTCGTCTTCTTCGTCCTTCTTTTTATTGCAAATTGATGTCACGGTAGGAATATGACCATGGCCGCCGTACCGCCGCCTTTACCACCCCTTCCTGGTGCGGACGCCGCCCCCACGCAGCCGAGGAGGAAGAGAAAGAAGAATGGAGACCAACGGGACGAGCCAGGTGCGGTAGTTCATGCCCTTGCACATAATATTATCATTCAGCAACACACATGTTTGGCAACGTAAATTATTCCAAGACGTACATTCGTGGCGTTTGTCAGGGCGTTTGATAGTAGGAAACCTGGCGCAAGGAATGCACAACGGAGTCTCCAAGTACGATGGGATATTCCGGGTCAACCAGGAAAATAATACACTATTCTACGGCAACACACATCATTTGGTCCTATCCCAACTGGGGCAAATCCTACATCATCCTTCGCCTACGCAGACTCGCTCAATGTACGTGACAGCCAAGCCGTGCGGGGGTCGACCATGTAGTGGCTTCTTACGAGATTTGTTCAGCAGCACGTAGCATAAAAAGTCCCAACAAAGATTCAAGAGATCCTACGCTACAATATTGTACGCATTTTAATAAGTAGCCGTCCATCAATCTATATCATTCGAGCAAAAAGAATGAAGGCCGAGCAAAAGGAAGGGCATGCCATACATCATAGAATGCAAGCATGGGCTGACATGAAAGCAAAAAAGAGCAAAAGAACAAACAACACCAGGGATTCCAACGCGGTCCCCCACCGTAGTACTAACCTGGCCCGACAGTGCTTAACTTCGCTGAGCAGACGGGTAGCGGTGCTCTCACTGTGGTATGGTCGTTCCTGTCAATAGCGGTCGATACAAATACTATAAACTATACATACGCCCATGTCAATGACATTTCTACAAAATCAAGGAAGAAGGCATTTAGCATGCATCATACTTATCATGGCAGACGATGAGAGATCAAGCCGCACCTTCTTCATATCATCGCGACTTCTGAACCTTAACGTAGCACTAACTGTTGTCTTCCTTCACGTGCACGTGGCGCTTCTGCATTTATATATATCCTCGGAATGGGATGATATCTCTTCTTCTTATGACGTACTGGACATGACAGGAGCGAGATGCCCGTTGTAGAAGTAATAACTCCACCAGACAAGCCGAAGAAAGTATTGGAGGTAGGTTGTGGAGACGTTGCACTTGGTGTAGATTTGGCAGCAGATCTTGTGAAAATGCAAGAAGACACTGATATCGGCGCAGAGCTTCTTGTGGATGAAATTTCGTGCATTGACTACAGTGACATCGTCGTGAAGACGTTGATTGACAAACAAAAGAAGGAACACAACGGCTCGTCATCGATGCTGCAAGCATCTTTTCATTCACTTGATGCAAGATCTCTACACTATGCTCCAAATATATTCGATCTTGTGTTGGAGAAAGGGACACTGGATGCAATGTTATCAGACAAAGACGAGGGAAAATAGAAGTGCATACAAATAGTCAAAGAAATGGCACATGTAACAAATATTGGAGGGTCGATACTCATCGTGAGTCACCTCAATGCCAATGAATCAAAAGGGATGAAATGGCTCGAAGATGTTGTGTTCAGCAGATTGAAGGCAGAATTTAGAGAACGACGAGAGGCAATCAAAAAGCACATGACTTTGCGTGTAGATGGAAAGATGGTCTTGTTGGCACTTCAACCGCCGCACACTACCGTCCTACATCGACAAAGGCGAAGTATCCATCATCGCAAACAGAGAAGATGTGTATTGAGACGGAATTCGAAAGCTACAAAGCTCTTGTTGTTTGTTTGAGCTGATATAAAGTAGTCTTGGACGTGTATGCGATATAACTTGCGTTTTAGGTAGCTTGTTAGGCCCATTAGCCGTCTAGCCCCACATGACTTTGCGTGTAGATGGAAAGATGGTCTTGTTGGCACTTCAACCGCCGCACACTACCATCCTACATCGACAAAGGCGAAGTATCCATCATCGCAAGCAGAGAAGATGCGTCTTGAGACGGAATTCGAAAGCTACAAAGCTCTCCTTGTTGTAGCCGTCTCGATTGAGCTGATATAAAGTAGTTTGGGGCGTGTATGCGATATATAACTTGCGTTTTAGGTAGCTTGTTAGGCCCATTAGCCGTCTAGCCCCACATGACTTTGCTCTTACATCGACAAAGGCGAAGTATCCATCATCGCAAGCAGAGAAGATGTGTCTTGAGACGGAATTCGAAAGCTACAAAGCTCTCCTTGTTGTAGCCGTCTCGATTGAGCTGATATAAAGTAGTTTGGGGCGTGTATGCGATATAACTTGCGTTTTAGGTAGCTTGTTAGGCCCATTAGCCGTCTAGCCCCACATGACTTTGCGTGTAGATGGAAAGATGGTCTTGTTGGCACTTCAACCGCCGCACACTACCATCCTACATCGACAAAGGCGAAGTATCCATCATCGCAAGCAGAGAAGATGCGTCTTGAGACGGAATTCGAAAGCTACAAAGCTCTCCTTGTTGTAGCCGTCTCGATTGAGCTGACATAAAGGAGTTTGGGGCGTGTATGCGATATAACTTGCGTTTTAGGTAGCTTGTTAGGCCCATTAGCCGTCTAGCCCCACATGACTTTGCGTGTAGATGGAAAGATGGTCTTGTTGGCACTTCAACCGCCGCACACTACCGTCCTACATCGACAAAGGCGAAGTATCCATCATCGCAAACAGAGAAGATGTGTATTGAGACGGAATTCGAAAGCTACAAAGCTCTTGTTGTTTGTTTGAGCTGATATAAAGTAGTCTTGGACGTGTATGCGATATAACTTGCGTTTTAGGTAGCTTGTTAGGCCCATTAGCCGTCTAGCCCCACATGACTTTGCGTGTAGATGGAAAGATGGTCTTGTTGGCACTTCAACCGCCGCACACTACCATCCTACATCGACAAAGGCGAAGTATCCATCATCGCAAGCAGAGAAGATGCGTCTTGAGACGGAATTCGAAAGCTACAAAGCTCTCCTTGTTGTAGCCGTCTCGATTGAGCTGATATAAAGTAGTTTGGGGCGTGTATGCGATATATAACTTGCGTTTTAGGTAGCTTGTTAGGCCCATTAGCCGTCTAGCCCCACATGACTTTGCTCTTACATCGACAAAGGCGAAGTATCCATCATCGCAAGCAGAGAAGATGTGTCTTGAGACGGAATTCGAAAGCTACAAAGCTCTCCTTGTTGTAGCCGTCTCGATTGAGCTGATATAAAGTAGTTTGGGGCGTGTATGCGATATAACTTGCGTTTTAGGTAGCTTGTTAGGCCCATTAGCCGTCTAGCCCCACATGACTTTGCGTGTAGATGGAAAGATGGTCTTGTTGGCACTTCAACCGCCGCACACTACCATCCTACATCGACAAAGGCGAAGTATCCATCATCGCAAGCAGAGAAGATGCGTCTTGAGACGGAATTCGAAAGCTACAAAGCTCTCCTTGTTGTAGCCGTCTCGATTGAGCTGACATAAAGGAGTTTGGGGCGTGTATGCGATATAACTTGCGTTTTAGGTAGCTTGTTAGGCCCATTAGCCGTCTAGCCCCACATGACTTTGCGTGTAGATGGAAAGATGGTCTTGTTGGCACTTCAACCGCCGCACACTACCATCCTACATCGACAAAGGCGAAGTATCCATCATCGCAAACAGAGAAGATGTGTATTGAGACGGAATTCGAAAGCTACAAAGCTCTCCTTGTTGTAGCCGTCTCGTTTGAGCTGATATAAAGTAGTTTGGGGCGTGTATGCGATATAACTTGCGTTTTAGGTAGCATGTTAGGCCCATTAGCCGTCTAGCCCCACATGACTTTGCGTGTAGATGGAAAGATGGTCTTGTTGGCACTTCAACCGCCGCACACTACCATCCTACATCGACAAAGGCGAAGTATCCATCATCGCAAACAGAGAAGATGTGTATTGAGACGGAATTCGAAAGCTACAAAGCTCTCCTTGTTGTAGCCGTCTCGTTTGAGCTGATATAAAGTAGTTTGGGGCGTGTATGCGATATAACTTGCGTTTTAGGTAGCTTGTTAGGCCCATTAGCCGTCTAGCCCCACATGACTTTGCTCCTACATCGACAAAGGCGAAGTATCCATCATCGCAAGCAGAGAAGATGTGTCTTGAGACGGAATTCGAAAGCTACAAAGCTCTCCTTGTTGTAGCCGTCTCGATTGAGCTGATATAAAGTAGTTTGGGGCGTGTATGCGATATAACTTGCGTTTTAGGTAGCTTGTTAGGCCCATTAGCCGTCTAGCCCCACATGACTTTGCGTGTAGATGGAAAGATGGTCTTGTTGGCACTTCAACCGCCGCACACTACCATCCTACATCGACAAAGGCGAAGTATCCATCATCGCAAGCAGAGAAGATGCGTCTTGAGACGGAATTCGAAAGCTACAAAGCTCTCCTTGTTGTAGCCGTCTCGATTGAGCTGACATAAAGGAGTTTGGGGCGTGTATGCGATATAACTTGCGTTTTAGGTAGCTTGTTAGGCCCATTAGCCGTCTAGCCCCACATGACTTTGCGTGTAGATGGAAAGATGGTCTTGTTGGCACTTCAACCGCCGCACACTACCATCCTACATCGACAAAGGCGAAGTATCCATCATCGCAAACAGAGAAGATGTGTATTGAGACGGAATTCGAAAGCTACAAAGCTCTCCTTGTTGTAGCCGTCTCGTTTGAGCTGATATAAAGTAGTTTGGGGCGTGTATGCGATATAACTTGCGTTTCAGGTAGCATGTTAGGCCCATTAGCCGTCTAGCCCCACATGACTTTGCGTGTAGATGGAAAGATGGTCTTGTTGGCACTTCAACCGCCGCACACTACCATCCTACATCGACAAAGGCGAAGTATCCATCATCGCAAACAGAGAAGATGTGTATTGAGACGGAATTGGAAAGCTACAAAGCTCTCCTTGTTGTAGCCGTCTCGTTTGAGCTGATATAAAGTAGTTTGGGGCGTGTATGCGATATAACTTGCGTTTTAGGTAGCTTGTTAGGCCCATTAGCCGTCTAGCCCCACATGACTTTGCGTGTAGATGGAAAGATGGTCTTGTTGGCACTTCAACCGCCGCACAGTACCATCCTACATCGTCAAAGGCGAAGTACCATCATCGCAAGCAGAGAAGATGTGTCTTGAGACGGAATTCGAATGCTACAAAGCTCTCCTTGTTGTAGCCGTCTCGATTGAGCTGATATAAAGTAGTTTGGGGCGTGTATGCGATATAACTTGCATTTTAGGTAGCTTGTTAGGCCCATTAGCCGTCTAGCCCCACATGACTTTGCGTGTAGATGGAAAGATGGTCTTGTTGGCACTTCAACCGCCGCACACTACCATCCTAAATCGACATAGGCGAAGTATCCATCATCGCAAGCAGAGAAGATGTGTCTTGAGACGGAATTCGAAAGCTACAAAGCTCTTGTTGTTTGTTTGAGCTGATATAAAGTAGTTTGGGGCGTGTATGCGATATAACTTGCGTTTTAGGTAGCTTGTTAGGCCCATTAGCCGTCTAGCCCCACATGACTTTGCGTGTAGATGGAAAGATGGTCTTGTTGGCACTTCAACCGCCGCACACTACCATCCTACATCGACAAAGGCGAAGTATCCATCATCGCAAACAGAGAAGATGTGTATTGAGACGGAATTCGAAAGCTACAAAGCTCTCCTTGTTGTAGCCGTCTCGTTTGAGCTGATATAAAGTAGTTTGGGGCGTGTATGCGATATAACTTGCGTTTTAGGTAGCTTGTTAGGCCCATTAGCCGTCTAGCCCCACATGACTTTGCGTGTAGATGGAAAGATGGTCTTGTTGGCACTTCAACCGCCGCACACTACCATCCTACATCGACAAAGGCGAAGTATCCATCATCGCAAACAGAGAAGATGTGTATTGAGACGGAATTCGAAAGCTACAAAGCTCTCCTTGTTGTAGCCGTCTCGTTTGAGCTGATATAAAGTAGTTTGGGGCGTGTATGCGATATAACTTGCGTTTTAGGTAGCTTGTTAGGCCCATTAGCCGTCTAGCCCCACATGACTTTGCGTGTAGATGGAAAGATGGTCTTGTTGGCACTTCAACCGCCGCACACTACCATCCTACATCGACAAAGGCGAAGTATCCATCATCGCAAACAGAGAAGATGTGTATTGAGACGGAATTCGAAAGCTACAAAGCTCTCCTTGTTGTAGCCGTCTCGTTTGAGCTGATATAAAGTAGTTTGGGGCGTGTATGCGATATAACTTGCGTTTTAGGTAGCTTGTTAGGCCCATTAGCCGTCTAGCCCCACATGACTTTGCGTGTAGATGGAAAGATGGTCTTGTTGGCACTTCAACCGCCGCACACTACCATCCTACATCGACAAAGGCGAAGTATCCATCATCGCAAGCAGAGAAGATGTGTCTTGAGACGGAATTCGAAAGCTACAAAGCTCTCCTTGTTGTAGCCGTCTCGATTGAGCTGATATAAAGTAGTTTGGGGCGTGTATGCGATATAACTTGCATTTTAGGTAGCTTGTTAGGCCTATTAGCCGTCTAGCCCCACATGACTTTGCGTGTAGATGGAAAGATGGTCTTGTTGGCACTTCAACCGCCGCATACTACCATCCTAAATCGACAAAGGCGAAGTATCCATCATCGCAAGCAGAGAAGATGTGTATTGAGACGGAATTCGAAAGCTACAAAGCTCTTGTTGTTTGTTTGAGCTGATATAAAATAGTCTTGGACGTATATGCGATATAACTTGCGTTTTAGGTAGCTTGTTAGGCCCATTAGCCGTCTAGCCCCACATGACTTTGCGTGTAGATGGAAAGATGGTCTTGTTGGCACTTCAACCGCCGCACACTACCATCCTACATCGACAAAGGCGAAGTATCCATCATCGCAAGCAGAGAAGATGTGTCTTGAGACGGAATTCGAAAGCTACAAAGCTCTTGTTGTTTGTTTGAGCTGATATAAAGTAGTTTGGGGCGTGTATGCGATATAACTTGCGTTTTAGGTATCTTGTTAGGCCCATTTGCCGTCTAGCCTTACATGATTTTGCGTGTAGATGGAAAGATGGTCTTGTTGGCACTTCAACACCATCCTACATCGACAAAGGCGAAGTATCCATCATCGCAAACAGAGAAGATGTGTATTGAGACGGAATTCGAAAGCTACAAAGCTCTTGTTGTTTGTTTGAGCTGATATAAATTAGTTTGGGGCGTGTATGCGATATAACTTGCGTTTTAGGTAGCTTGTTAGGCCCATTAGCCGACTAGCCCCACATGACTTTGCGTGTAGATGGAAAGATGGTCTTGTTGGCACTTCAACCGCCGCACACTACCATCTTACATCGACAAAGGCGAAGTATCCATCATCGCAAGCAGAGAAGATGCGTCTTGAGACGGAATTCGAAAGCTACAAAGCTCTCCTTGTTGTAGCCGTCTCGATTGAGCTGATATAAAGTAGTTTGGGGCGTGTATGCGATATAACTTGCGTTTTAGGTAGCTTGTTAAGCCCATTAGCCGTCTAGCCCCACATGACTTTGCGTGTAGATGGAAAGATGGTCTTGTTGGCACTTCAACCGCCGCACACTACCATCCTACATCGACAAAGGCGAAGTATCCATCATCGCAAGCAGAGAAGATGTGTATTGAGACGGAATTCGAAAGCTACAAAGCTCTCCTTGTTGTAGCCGTCTCGATTGAGCTGATATAAAGTAGTTTCTCTAAAACATATTATAAACTAGTTTGGGGCGTGTATGCGATATAACTTGCGTTTTAGGTAGCTTGTTAGGACCATTAGCCGTCTAGCCCCACATGACTTTGCTCTTACATCGACAAAGGCGAAGTATCCATCATCGCAAGCAGAGAAGATGTGTCTTGAGACGGAATTCGAAAGCTACAAAGCTCTCCTTGTTGTAGCTGTCTCGATTGAGCTGATATAAAGTAGTTTGGGGCGTGTATGCGATATATAACTTGCGTTTTAGGTATCTTGTTAGGCCCATTAGCCGTCTAGCCCCACATGACTTTGCGTGTAGATGGAAAGATGGTCTTGTTGGCACTTCAACCGCCGCACACTACCATCCTACATCGACAAAGGCGAAGTATCCATCATCGCAAACAAAGAAGATGTGTATTGAGACGGAATTCGAAAGCTACAAAGCTCTCCTTGTTGTAGCCGTCTCGATTGAGCTGATATAAAGTAGTTTGGGGTGTGTATGCGATATAACTTGCGATTTAGGTATCTTGTTAGGCCCATTAGCCGTCTAGCCCCACATGACTTTGCGTGTAGATGGAAAGATGGTCTTGTTGGCACTTCAACCGCCGCACACTACCATCCTACATCGACAAAGGCGAAGTATCCATCATCGCAAACAAAGAAGATGTGTATTGAGACGGAATTCGAAAGCTACAAAGCTCTCCTTGTTGTAGCCGTCTCGATTGAGCTGATATAAAGTAGTTTGGGGCGTGTATGCGATATAACTTGCGTTTTAGGTAGCTTGTTAAGCCCATTAGCCGTCTAGCCCCACATGACTTTGCGTGTAGATGGAAAGATGGTCTTGTTGGCACTTCAACCGCCGCACACTACCATCCTACATCGACAAAGGCGAAGTATCCATCATCGCAAGCAGAGAAGATGTGTATTGAGACGGAATTCGAAAGCTACAAAGCTCTTGTTGTTTGTTTGAGCTCATATAAAGTAGTTTGGGGCGTGTATGCGATATAACTTGCGTTTTAGGTAGCTTGTTAGGCCCATTAGCCGTCTAGCCCCACTATAGCTGTGAAGGAAGTTGATGGCCGCAAGAAAGCTCGCTGTATCTGCGACGGTGGACCTGCTCGAGATATCATGCGGCTCCCAACCAATATCCAAGACTTTCACCGATGCTTTTCTTACTGCTGAAAGACTCTGATCCCAAAGTCCAACAAGATCTTGCCTCGATGTATGGGTTCAAATATCGTACTGCAATTGGAGATTGATCTACGCTATGGTTACTTGCCGTCCCGACATGTCATATGCTGTTACAAAGTGAGCGCAGTTCTCTGCCAATCCTTCTCAAAAACACTATGACGCTGTCAAGAACATTCTTCGGTATATGTACGCTACTCGTGACGATGGCATCTACTTCTGTCGCACTATTCCAAACGATGCTCTCGAAGATCTTCCCTTGCCTCATCGGCGCTCTGTCAACGATGACAATCTTCTTTGAAGGTCGTCCTCACACCCAACCCCTTGAAGCAGCCGGATTTGTTGACTCTGACTGGGCAGCTTGTGTCAAAACACGGCGCTCTATGACGGGTCTCTGCATCCACTTAGCTGGTGGTACTGTCGCATGCAAGAGTCGCCTGCTTCCTACTATTGCCCTTTCATCTACGGAAGCTGAATTCATGGGTGCCTGCGACGCTGCAAAGGTCATCCTGTACGTGCATAGCATTCTTTGGGATCTGGGCGTTCCTCAGGAAGCAGCAACACTTCTCAATGAAGACAAACCTACGCCACGTACTCGAAACATGGAGAGTCGATTCTCTGCTCTCTCTAAATATTGGGTAGAACGAGAACTCCTCTCCCTCAAACGAGTAGAAGTAGATACATTGATGAACATGGCTGATCACTTCAGCAAGCAACTCCCACCTACTCTCATCGCACGCCATGTCGATCACATCCTTGGACATGTCCCACGTACTCACCACAATACCATCTCATTGCTGGAACTCTCAACAACCCTTCCATCAACACAATTCGAATCTCCAGTGCCTCCCATACCATCTATCTGACAAGGATGATATCGACTTTTCTTCAGTGGATTATGTCGAACAAACAAACAAACTGAAACTAGTGTCTGATCGGGCTCTCATTGTTTCCATCGCCCACGCTAGTGTCAGAAATAGAAGATGTATGTATTCTCTCCAGTCCGATCTGTTCTGTTGACGCTCGAACTTTGGGGGGTACCAGAATCGTAGCTTGTAACACTTGTACATAGTCCTCACTCCTATCTTCCTCTCTCTCTTCTGTGTTGTGCTACACGTAATGTGTAGCCATAGGAGCCTGGAAATACCGTAATTGAACCAGTAATAATTTGTTCAGTACATATTAACAATGCAGCAAGCATTTGAATTCTATTCTTCACAGTTTTCTGTGGTATCTGCTCCCCGAAGACCGAAGAGAGGTTGCTCTTCACTCCTTCACATCATTGAGCAGAGTGTTGTGCGTTAAAAATTGATGGTCAATTTTTGTTTCTGCCTCTCATGCAACAATTTTCGACGTTCCTCTTCCATCTCCCTCGCACTAACTTGTTCCTCTTGTGTTGACCACATGCTATTAGACGACACGAAGTAATCCTCTTGATCATCAAGAATATGCGTTCGTGCTGCTGCAGTACGATCAAATTCAAGCAGCCTTTCTTTATGCATTATTGCAGATGAAGAAGTACGCTCACCCTGCATTCTCTGACTAAAATCTTCTATAAGAATGTGACAGAATGGACAGAAATCATAACCTTCCGCCTCACAACTAATTCTCCCGCAGTGCAGACAGTTCGTTAATGGATTATGCTTCGTACCATAGCACCCACAGATTCTTTTAGCCTTTCCCTTCTTCAGTTCCTTAGGCGGCAGCGGTGGCTGTTTTTTCTTCGTGGTGAGGGATTTACTTTTTGAGATCTGTTGCTTTGATGTATCTTTCTTGGCTGTTGCCGTGTTTGTTGTTTGCTTCGATGATCCTCCATTGTCCTTCTTTTGTTTCTCCTTTGTATCATAAGATTGCGTCACCTTCTTAGCAGGAGCAGCGGCGCTGACAGGTTTATCAGTAAGCTGCTGACGAAATGGTTTTTGTTTCTTCAGCTCTTCCTCCTCTTTTCGTTGTTGCTGCAGCTGACGTTGATATGTCCTATCTTTTTCTTGTGGTGGTTGCTGCAGTACAGCAGCATCTGACTTGGGGGGAGAAGAGCCGACAGTTTTTTCTATTACTATTTCCTCTCCAAGCTTGAATCTTCGTACATCATTAGCAAACTGTGCCAAATGATTATCAACATCACCATCATCGTCCCCGCCCAAAAAGCTCGTCAAATACGAGGCAACATCGTCGACGTCCTCACCGATCTCGATAAGTTGGTCAAGTACATCAGTCACATAATCTTTATCATCATCCCCGACGTTGAGGAGTACGGCGAGTCGTTTTAGGAGCGATTCCTTGACGCTGGTATTGCTGCTCGTCATGGTGGGGGTGACTGGTGCTGGTGCATTAGTAGATGACTAGTGTAGACTAGTGTGCGGACATGGTAGGTAGATAGGGGCAATTTATTATTAACCCTTGGGTAGGGGCGAAAGACGAAAGCGGGGCTTGGGGGTCCGGTTTCGGAGTTTGAGATTTGAGCTGAGAGAGGCGACCGGCCGGCCGGACGCGACGGACACGGGACGGGGACATCCGTTCAAGATGACAATCACAAATGTTCTGAGAGAAATCATGGAACGGAACATGCTCTAGCAACATTGTTCAACGACAAAGGCGGCAGAGGGCGGATAATTTATTGGCATCCGCGCAGTAATCACATATTGAACAACAGCCATTTCTGGGGGAGGAGCGGCAAGAAGGGTTATAAGCATGGCCGACAACACAGACAACCTAGGCGCTCCGCTGCTCGAAAACCATGACATCACACTCAATGGGGATTCCATCAATCTGCGTGATTTACTCCTGGGAGGAAGTGCTGGTTTGAACATTCATCATGAGGAAGAAACAGCTAGAACGCCGCGCCCCTCTGCTAGTGCTGTGCCTGGTGATAACAAGAGTACTACCAGCAATGGAGGAGTAGAGGAATCATCATCACCGGGGGGCACGACAGATCCGTCGTCGCTGTCCCTGGATGACAGATCTAGCTTCACAGCAACAGATTACAATTTGACGCAATCAATACGAAGGGGACGAGCCATTTATTACAGGGCTAAGCATAAACTGTCAAGTCTAGTTGCGGCTCTGACAAGAACAAGCGACGATAATAACAACATCAGCGATATAAATGATGGAGAAAATAGCATGAAGCAAATTACTCAGAAGTCATCATTGTCATCATCCAAATCGACAGCGCCTTTTCTCAAGCTTCTCATTCCACCTCTTTTAATCTTCAATCACATAATTTTCTATCAAGGGCAAACGCAAGTAAGTAAAATTGCTGTCAAAATACCGCACAAACACATATATTAGTACACACCTTTGTCTTCCTGCTCTAACATTCATATTGCCAACACAGCCAATGTGGAATCTTGCATACTCGACCAACGTAACCATCAGCGCCACGGCTACTACGCTGAAATCAAAAGCTGCTTTTGACACTCTCAATCTTCCACATGACTACACATTCAAGCATAACGAGAACAAGATTGTCGAGACATTTACATATATGGATGCTATTCGTAAACTTTGGAATGGTGAGGGTCTAGGTGATGCCCAGACCTTAAGCAAAGTGGCAGCTGCTTTGTTGGTTGTTTTCTCTGGGATTTGGCCACACTTGAAGCTGCTGTTGGTTCATTTTTGTTGGTTCTTTCCATTTTCTCATCGATTGCTGTTGACAAGCAATCTTAATCCCGATGCCAGCCATGCCTATGACGACAGAAGTGACAAACAATGCTGCAAATCAAGAGATGCTTCCACTGGAAACAATAGCATTTGGTGCGCCAATGGACACGTTCATAATACTCGTAATCGACGTTCTCCATTTTTACGCGTTCTGTCCACACTTGGGAAATGGTCTCTCGCCGACGTTTTAGTAGTATGCGTGAGTATTGTGCTGCTTTATGTGCTCTATTGCAAATTTATATGAGTATTGATTCTTTTATATCAATCACACAACTTCCAAAATAACCACAACAACAACAACTTGTTATTCCAACAGATACTCATTGCAGTCTTACATCTGGATTGGAAAGTTAATCCATACGAGATTCGTTCGGGATTGGAAAATGAATTGCCAACTATATTACAGTACGTCAAAGGAAAGTACCCTGACGTGAATAAGAATTGTGAACAATTACTTGGTTATCCGTGCGAAATTGGCAAAGCGTTGGTGATACACTATCCTCAGTGCATTGCATGTAAGACCTTAGTGTCAAATGCATATACTCATCCTGATTGGACAACATCAGAAGGAAAGGATATTATGGAGGGTATCGAACTGGGAGGGGGAGGGCATGCTCAGCTTCGCGTCATGGGTATGATTGGGACTTATTTCTTCTGCGCTTCGGTAATAATGAGCATTTTGCTGAGCTTGCTGGTCGATGTGTTGGACGAAAAAGATAGGAAACGCGTAGAAGATGACCTGATGGATAGGAAGAGTGAACTCGAATTTATCCTGCCGGGCGAGGAGGGATATGATTTGCAGCTGCAAGAAAACGAAGTGGGCTCATCCCCAACGTCATCTTCAACACCGCCTCCATGGAATGCATTCCATCAAAGGCATCACTCAACAACACCAAGCCCTCGGTCAACGTATAGGGTTACAAACAGTTTTCAATTTACTACGAATAACTCTGGGTTACACCCACCCATTCCATCTCCCACCACCAACAGCCACCTTCTCAAGCACGTTATCATGTGTCTACTTTCAATAATATCCCTTCCATTTGTCTGCTATGCAGTTACTCTACCAACGATGCAACGGCTTGTATATGGTGGAGGTCCTAGACTTCTTCACGAGGTATTAGGGATGGAGTGGGAGCAAGAATACTCATTGATAACACTTGTAAAAACAACTGGCGATGCTGGAGGCTGGGACACGTTCCTCATGCTGACATTCGGTATGTTCGTGGTGGCGGGGCCTATAATACGAGCAGTGTGCTTGACAATTCATGCTTGCTTGGGTATACCCGTTGCATTACTGCAAGATTGTATAGAACGACCACGACATCGAACCTCTGTAAGGATGGCTCTCTATCATGCCACTTCAAAGCTACAAAAAGTACTTCGCCCGACAATAGATTTTCTTGGAGCGTTCTGTTCATGGGAGGTTCTCGCAGTCGCCTTGATCATGATTCAACTGGAGATGCCAAGTATTACAAGTACCATCAAACAAGATGACAAGTGCCAGGAAGCTGATCCGGAGCATGGACGAACGTGTATTGAAATTGAATTCAATGCACTAGATACATTCCTAATCGTTATTGTGTCATTCTTCATCTTGGTTGTGGCAAGTGGAATTGCGATGTCATTGGCTAGTAGCGACGACGAGCAACCACTTATGCAAGAGGGCGAGAAGAGATATGAATATGGACAGCCAATACCCCAGCAGAGACACGTAATGCGAAATAACCATGCAAATAGGAGCGGTGATGAAAGATACTTGCCACTGCAACATCAACAGGAAGGCAACGAAGAAGTAAATCCACCAGACAATGGACTAGAACAAATAGTTTTTGTCTGAGTTGACATCATATCGTAGCAAATGGCATGTCTTACGGAAATGTAAATCATTTGAGTAATAAAAACTGTCTATTGTATAATATAATAATAAAAATCACCTTTCTTTGTCTTGGGTCTTGCACGCTGTAGTCCTCGGTTTATAGAATCCGAATGAGGGCGCAAAAAACAAAAATCGACTAGAAAAAAAACTTATTTGGTTTTGGCGGGATTTTGTTCGGAGTTCTATAACCTCTGAGAGCTCGTGCAGAATTTCAACCTCCCCAGCCTGAAACTCGACGAAGATGTCAAATCCACCTTGATATCATGCCGAATTGAGCACATTGATGACCAATGCCTCCCAGTATCGATGCCGACTTATCACCCAACCGTCCCCCCAGCCCTCTGGCACGTTCTGACCGCGACGGATCCACGACAACGGCTTTTCCGGTGGTGGAAACGGCGTCAAATGAGGACGACAATGGGCCAAATTCCGACGACGCCGCCGATCCAACATCACTGCTGGAGTCCATTGAGTTCGTTTCTCGAGAGGTATTTGCAACGGAGAAACTACGTGACTTCCAGAAGGGTGCGATACAGCTTTGCATTAACCCGTCTTTATTCGACTCTAAGTTATTACTCGTTACACGGACCGGCTCGGGGAAGAGCCATGTCATGAGAACATTGGGCGTTTTGGTGGGCGGCGTTGTCATCATCTTTGTCCCCTTACTATCACTTTCTGCGGATCAAATGAATAAAATGAAAGAGGCGAGTCAAAAATATGGGACCGTGGAAACGCACAACTTGGATGAGCTCCCCACTGATGATGGAGGTCACAAACTTGCTAGCTCATCGATGCCAACAACGTCAACCATCTTCCTCTTTACCTCACCGCAATTCCTATGTAAGCAGACTAGCGAAGCTCTCCTGACTGCAGTGATTTCGTCACGTAGACGAAACGTTCTCCGGGTTGTGGGAATCGATGAGGCTCATCTCTTTGTGCAACATTCAAGCTTCCGAGTTGAAATTCACATGCTCACAGAATTGTTCTTCAAGAAGATATTCGACGAGGACGACAAATCACACCCAATCTTCCTTGCCATGACTGCAACGATGCCTTTGCAATACATTCCCAAATTGGAAGCACTTACAAACGTTAGTCTAGAGAAGTGCCGAGAGTTTCGTCCGGCACCAGAGCATTTCATGCAGCAAAATATCAAAATGGAATATCACGTGAATACTGTGACGTTTTCCACTGCATTAGATAAGCTAGTGGCTGTCATTCGAAATACAGTGTCAGATAGTGTGGCCGTTTTGACTACGTTGCCTGCAACTGCAAAATCTCTTGAGGCCAAGCTCTGTGAGAAGCTGAATAAGGCGAAGTGCAATGTTGACGTCGTGATAGTGCATGGGCAACTACCCAAGATGGATAAATTTATCAACATGAGATTGTTCTGTGCAAAGCTCGTGTTTGAATATTTTAACCCTCGCGCTTTGGTGACTAATGGTGCCGGTAATACGGGAATTGACTCTCCCAGTGTTACAGGAATGGTTCGGGCTGGTTGGGCTATGAATTTACCGACTGTCCTTCAAGAACGAGGTCGATGCGCACGGGGAGAAAGGATGTCGGGGTTTATCGATTACCTCTGCAACATCAAATCTCTATTAGAGAACTTGCACTTGATATATGAGCTAGGAGCAAGCTCGGTAGGAGGAGGCGGCAATAATGAGCCATCTTCAAAAAATACAGACGAGAATGCTAGCTATAAACGAGTGAGGAAACTTTGCGTGATTAGGATGGAGAACGAAAAGAAGAAGTCATTGGAGGAGAAGGAAGTGATGCAGTTAGAGGTACTGAAGTTCTTTTGTCTCAATGCAGGTTGCTATCACTTGAAGGCGGCGGCATACCTTTCCGCTGGTAAATTGAAGCCCGTGGATACATCTGAACGATGCCAAAATATGTGCTCAATGTGTGATGGGAGCTGGCATAAGCTACACAAGCCAGTGGTGCAAATGCAACTCATTTCGTGGTTTCAATCTTTCGAGTTTAGGGAACCCATCAAAACTGCAGACGATCCTCATTCCCTCACTAATCTCCTCTGGAATGACAGCAAGGGATGGAAAGAGAAGATATTTGGATGTGAGAGCGACAAAACGATCAAGAAATATCATGTCGAGTGTCTAATGCAATCACTAATTGCATCTGAAATAATTATCTGGAGAGTCGTCGAAGGAAAAATCGAATGGTGGCGAAACAGGGTGAGAGGTGAGAATGGAAATGTGTATTGTTACATGATTCGTCAATACTGGGAAGGGATTCCTCTGGCATAATGCAGATATATATATTTATACATAAATTAATATTCGATAGCATCTCCATCGTAGTCTGATCGCGCTTGTTTCACGAAACTCTTCCAGGGCTGCACGGCATTGACTTCTTGCCCAACGTCACAAATGCCCAACATCCGTTGCTCTTTGATATGATTTACAATCTCTTTATTCACCTTCTGCTGTCGTACTTCACGTTGAACTCTACTCTCCCTCAACTCCTTGAGATCTAAAGACTTAATTTTCTTCCACCCTTCCGACTCCAAATCATGAAGCATCTTTTTGTGCATCCTTCTGAATTTGATTGATCGTCCATTGTTTTCGTACACCTCCTCCTCTGTAGTTTCTGGGTCATCAGTACTATCACCATTGGTATTTGCATCATTACCATCACGATTTCCACGAACAGATCTCATCCTTTCGTCTTCATCAATCTCGTCTTCCTCGTCATCGCCGCGATCATTGCCACTAGAATTTGCACCCTCGCTTTCTGTGGACAGGATTTGTTGGATTGAAGAGAAGATACGATTGTAAGAATGGTCGCTCGAGCTTGTAGTCCTACCCTTTGTATCCTCTCTTGTTAAGACGGTTGTTAGCTTGGCCCTGGTCTGGTAAACATCTTTGCTGTTGTATTTGCGATTGTCGTCATGAGTAGAGACTCCCAACTTCATCAAATACTCAAATAGTAGTTGCCTCTCTGGAATCATTGACGGCTCCACGCTTCTCTTCGGCGTGGAACTCGCACTGCGATTGATTCTATATAAATCAGTCACAGACTTCTTGCAACGACTAGCTGCGCCCACAAGATATCCCTGCCGCACATAAGATTCCATTTTCTGGGTACTTTGGAACTCAGCCAAGTCTGCATTTCTTAGCTCTAACATTTCATCATGCGCTATCATCCGCTTGCCTGTATCCTTGTTGTGAACTCGCACTGAGCGATTTATACTAACCTCCATGTAGCGGGCATATTCGTAATCTCGCAGAAGTTGCTCATTTTGGGCCAATACACGTTCAAAATATTTGTTCTGCCCGAGCATGTGCCAGATTGGAAGGAAGCTATTATATCCAAGGAGAATTCCCACCGCATCTCCAGTGCGATATGAATCAACAAATGTCCTGAATCTGGTATACATGGTTAGATATAATGCGCAAGCACGACGTAGCTCATCGTTTGATGATTTCATCTTGTGTAGAAACTCTTTGAAACCAGCGGCGAATTTGCAAGCAAGCACTGCGTGGTTGTCGATGCCTTCGTCGTCTTCAACATATTCATCCAGAGCATCAAATGTGGATGCGAACTCATACATTAGAGATCTCATTAATTCATCAGCAACGTAGCCTGCCAGTCTACAAGCCTGGAAATAACATCCTCCAACATCAATGTTGATTCTTTTCCACTGGAGAGCCTCCTGGAATGGTTTGAGAAATCCATCATAGAATAGGGTATAGATCGATTTGAGCATTGCCAATCCGGCATGCCAATCACCTGGAAGTTCCATAACAACAGTCATTGCCTCTATGAACACAGCAGTCTGATCAGCAGCCTGGTCGTAAGATAATTTCCTGTTCGAGAGATCCCTACTAAATTTGGCTATGTTCTCAATTGATTTGCAATCACCAAACAGGTACAGACGCCTCTTTTTATATCCTTCGCCTAACTCATACGTTCCATCGGCTTTCTCCACTAGAACACCACTGCGAAAGAGCTTATTGAGTTCATGGGCACCGCATTGATTCGCTGTTTCTTCCGCTAAACCACTAACTCCAAGCATCATAGACTGGGTAACTTCTCCAACTGTTGGATTCCATATTGCGGTGACTGCGTCTTGGAACCCTTTCGTCCCCTCAAAAAGAGGCTTCGTGCGCTTAGATCGAACTATTTTCTGCATGATCTTGATATTGACATCTTTGAATATACCTGAGTCGGGTTGCACGTTGTCGACCCAGAAACATCTCTTGGTCTCATTGAGTATGTGAGCAATTGCTCTCAAATTGTCGTATCCAGCTACCCGTGTTCCTACAAAGTCGGGTGTTTCGACACTTGCTACTGAGTCAAGATTGACAAATACATCAATTACTTCGCTAATTGAATTGATATTAACATCCTCAAAGAGTGGGAACCCTGACGGCGATGGTATTGGTTGCTGATCGTCATATGTCAATTCACATGCATGTCATCCCACGTCGTGATTGTAAATGGCACAACCTTATTGGCGAGTTGATGTGTTGCTTTTAGATAGTGACTACTGCTCCCACCACGTTGCTTCTGTAGCTGTTGACCTGTTTGTACGTTGTCGAAGGATATAAGCACCGCAGTGCATGATGATAGTTGTTCAGTTTGTTTGTTGAACGCGCTCTCTAACAATTGTTGCATTTTCTCATCACGAGTCCATGTCGAACAAGTGTTCCCCCAATAGCAAAGAGAGTTCTGCACCTTGTTACGAATTCCCCATCCATATGATGCCAATGCATTGACCAATGCCCAGTGAATCAGTCGCTGTGGATCAGCCTGTCTCGCCAAACTCAGCAACTGGAAGAAAACTTGCATCTCCTTTGCATGTACTAAATGCTCAGAACGTGTCTCATTTGATCGAATGGCTCTCATGTTACTTAGAGCTTGCCAAGCGTGTGTTAGCCCTAACGATTTGTTGCTTTTAACTTCATCCATGAACTCACTAAGGATATCTTCAGGGACGAGGGGGTCGTTGTAGTTTTGGAATTGTGCAATGCTGCCCTCGAATGCTTTCTTAAACAAGTTGTCCAACCGGTCGAAGAATTCACTCTTAACAGGACCAAGGAATGTCATCTTGTTGTTGATAATGTCTGTCACGGTGTCAGCCTCAATTGTCTTAGTAGTCTCCGTGGTTACAGTCGCGATCTTCCGGTGGTAGGCTGCCGTGAGAGCAAGTGTCGCCAAGACGTCTCCGCGTGTCTCCAGACAAAATTGTCTATAGATGTGTTGGATATACGTCCGATTTGCCTTAAACCTGAATATACTCTGATATGAGCGCAACGCCGATCGTGTCCCGAATATCATCAAATCACCAGGGTAATTGACCATGTCACTCCATTTGAACTCCATTCTTGCATCGTCTGGCATTCCTTCAAAGCGTAACTCAAAGGTGTTATTTGCTTCGCCACTCTCGTCTAAGAATAGTCTCAGAAACTCCTCCTGTTGTAATTGCTTTTCTTTTAACGATTTGAAATTATGATTGGGCACCAATGTGGCATAAAGCTCGTAATAATAGACCTTCATTATTTTGCGCTGTTGAACACCCAATCCTAATACCTCGTCTTCTTGCTCCATGAAGATTAGTTGGCTATCATCTGCCCATGATTTCTTTTCGCTCTCCTTAGATATCAGTACTCGAAGATGAATAGGTTTGATGCTGTCGTATTTTGTCAGAAGATCCTCTACATGCAGGCGGCTAAGATTCTCCAAGTCGTTTGTCAAGAAGCCTTCTCTGACGCTTCTTAGTTCGACATCGCGGTGACCGAATATGTTGTGAGCTGCATCAAACACAGACTGATCATGTTGTCCAATATCATCGGAGTCATAAATCTCTTCTCTCCTAACCTCATGTGCCCTAAATGTAACAGGACGAATCCGATGCTCAAACTTTTTATTTGGTACAGTATATCCTTTCCTCATTGGTTCACCTTCTTCATCTTGATTGTATGTCAATGCGACTGGCGGTGGTAACGATTCGTTTGATTCTGGAGATGTGGGTGCTTTTGATTTGGGTTCAGCCTTCCTCTTTTGACTTTGACCTCGGTCGCTCCGTTGCTGTGCATTGTTTTTCGTTTGCTTCTTTTTCTGCTTCCCTTCAAAGGGAGTGTGGGATGGATGATCACTTCGTTTGTTCTGTAGCGTATCTTCATTATCGTCACGATTAGGTTTCTTTGCTGTAGTTTGGAAGAGTCTTTTGGGCGATAGCACTGTCGGTGACGAGGACTGCCGTCCGGATTCGTTTTCGACGGATTGAGTGGTGGTATTATTGCCAACATTAGTGACATCGGCTGCCGATTTCGATTCTTTTGCTCCTCTCTTCGGCGATTCATCCGCCGATGGGGAGGATAATGGAACGTTAATTTCTCCCTCTATGCTCATGATAGAGACGCCGGTGGTGCTACACGTTGAAAGTCGATAGAGAGGAGGGTAAAGGATGTGTTATACTGTCATTCTGTCATGATCATTGCCGTCAATCATTGGATCTTTGGTGGCTGGGGTGATTATTTCATCAACAAAATCGCAGGTTCGGCCTGGGGAGGTTCAAATTCTGCACGAGCTCAGAGGTTATTAGCTATCGAACGTCCCTCCAAATTTCATACCGTTGCGCAAAAAATATGGCTGGGTCAAAATTTCACATTTAGCTGATAACCGAGGCCTACAGCGTGGGGTCTTGGGTCTTGGCCGCAATGCTTTTAACGAGAAAGGGTTTGAAGAAACCATCCCAAGAAAAGAAGCATCTCTTAGATCAACGTACAATAACCCAAAAGACGCACACAGCCTTGATAACTTTACCACGTAACACAAAACCATAAAACCACAGAAGACATAAAAAGATCCAGAACCCAGATCCAGAATCCAGATCCCGACAAAATCACCTAGCACGGCGGCAAGCAAGAGCAGCATCGGACTCCTACGTCTTAATACTAGCAATCCAACAAAACAAACACCACCACCATGACGACAATTACACTGAAGACCATCATTTTCCTTGGTTCTGCTCGTAACATTACTCCTCCTTGGGGCGGCGATTCCCGTAAGTGCTTGGATTCTTTTCGTTGCTTGTGAATGTAAATCTGATCTGCGATACAATAACCAACAATCAATCGACTTTTCCTCCTCCTGCGCAGGTCTTGGAGACAGAGTTATCAAATGGGTTAAATCAGTGATGGAGAGTCGCAAAGAATCACTGGGAGCAGATACGATAGCTCACGATTTTCGTATAATTGAGTGAGTGCAATCATCATCACAGTTTCATTGATTGAATATCTTTTGATCTACTTCCTATGTGCAGCCAATATCTTTGCCGCATCCTCACACTCTTTATGATTTACTGGAAATAGCCCCATTGAAGTATTCGGCCCTAACGGCGCACTCAGCTATTCTGGAGGGGAGCTTTCAAAGCCAACTTTCTTTATGGATCAAAGTACGTTACCTGCAGCTGCAAAAGAATTGCAAGAAGCTATTAAAGAAGCTGATTGTTACCTTGTGGTTAGCCCGGAATATAATCACTCTATTCCTCCTGCATTATCTTCAGTGATGGGTCACTTTGGTGGATCCAACTACAAATGCAAACCTAGCGGTATAATAACGTACTCTCCTGGTGTTTTCGGAGGAATTCGAGCCGCAATGGCGATTCAAGTTATGTTACATGAGTTAGGATGTCTGCCAGTTTCGAAATTATGTGGTGTAGGTAATGTTAGTGAAGTGCTAAACGAAGATGGAAAGCCCATCGATCCAAACAATCGGTTACTGAAGCAGCTACCTGAACTTTTGACTCAGTTAGAATGGATGGCAGTGGCGATGGCAAATCAAAGAAAGTTGAGTGGCACCTTTTAGTCGGATAGAGAATAATAGATACATTATATTTGTACGTGAAGAAGGTGACAAATTGTAGTGCATTTTGTACTCATGGCATTTGCAGACGTTTCATAAGTATTCAATGCCTCAACCCTACGATAAGCTACGATAAGGCAGCTGGTCCAACCTTGAACGACTGACAAATGTTCTCCACAGTTTCTCTTTCTCTGCTCCCCTTTTGCTCAAATTTAATAGCGTTCGATGAAGTCACCATCATGTACACGTCATTGTCGATTTGATAAGCATCGATCAACCCCCTCCTCTCCACAGTTTGAACTCCGGAACCAGTAACCGTATCATATTTAAGAATCATTCTCCTTCTCCCAATACATGGACTTGGTGCATCTTCAGCAGTACAATCAGTCGTCATTTGTGATCTCGAGATTCTCCCTCCCTCAGCTACAACTCCGCTTCGTGCAACATCTCCCTCTGGACTGAGAATAACTTCTGCAAACCAGCTTTTTGCAACTGTCTTGAGATCAGTGTCAGCAGGTAGCGTTGCTTTCAAAATATAGAGCTTATCACTAATGAGAATGAGGAAGAGTCGTCAGATGAAGAAGACATTGTAGCAGTAGAACCACCCGTTGATAATGATGATGAAGAAGATGGCAAGCACGCTATGATTATCAAAGCAGCACAATCAATCCATCTAGAAGGAACAACATTTTTCTCGAACTTACCCGTTCCTCTGATCCACATACTGAATTCCCCCACCCAATTTGTCAAGCTGAAGCCAATCGGAGGGAAAGTCAAATGAAATGGGGATTCCACTTTTAGCATAGCTTTTTGGTGCTTCGACGTAGCCTTCATAACGAGTTGTAAGTTTTGTCAACCCGATCGGACGTAGAGACGGAAGCCCACCGCTCCGATATGCATAAATTGCAGCAGCCTGGTTGTCTTCAGCGAATGCACTCGGCGAAGCGCCGGTCAATAAGACCGACGAGGCAAGAATTGCACCAGAGGAAAGGAACGAACGACGGTCGATGTTATCCGACATGTCATCATGGATTTTCAGAGCGTTGCATCTGGAGGACTTTTGGACGACTTTTTGCTGTGACAAAGAAGGCTGAAAAGCCGTCGATGCGTGCAAGAACAGCGATATGAGATAGATCGTCTTCATCTTCAGTACGGACTTTATCAGCGGCGTTTGATGACAAAGGAAGGCAGCAACGTCGGTGCGTGTGTCATAGGAGGTCGGCGCGCCAGAAATTTGATTTGAACACATGTAGGTACTGTGACGACAACGACAAAAAAATGGCGATCGGCGAGATTGTACATCGACCTAAGCACGATGTATTGGCTCCTGGGTCGTCGCTGCTAGCTCGTTATTGTTATGGTGTATGTACAATAGTCGGCGGCAGAAGTTTCGACGATGTCTGTAGCTTTCCTGAGGAGTAGACATGCCCAAATTCTTATCCTCCTCCTCATTGCAGTTCAAGTAATCTTCAACTTTTACAGCTCCAATCGTTTTATCAGTCGTCTAGATGGTGATGAAAACTCGTCCAAAGACGAATCTGTCTTGATATCAACATCTGGAGTTGGTGAGGTCACAAATGATGGCATGCTGCGGTCAAGTAGTAATATATCCACCAATGAGGATACCAAAATCATTGCATTTGCCGATAAACACTACGTAGCTCTTGCCAAGGTGTGGTACGAAAGACTGTCGAGTTTGGGCTACACTGAACATTACATCGTTTGTGTCGATGACAAGTCATACAAGAAGCTCTCACAAGGAAATTATCGATTAATCCAACGTTACATTACAAATCCAGATTACGCTCACCCTGTCGTTGGGTTTGGCCGGCAACTTTACTCATTGAGACTACAATTCACATTGGAGATGCTGCAGAATGGAACTAATGTGCTTATGACAGACGTCGACAATATATTCAACCGATATGTCCCGTTAGCGGGGTTCTTGGAGGAAAGATTCGATGTATTTCACGCATATGAGATGAAATATCCGACGAATCTTTTCCAAGAAAATGGGTTCGTAGTTTGTGCAGGACATCAATTTATACGATCTAACCCTGCAACAATTTCATATTTGAGAGATGAAGTGTTGGGAGACTGCTTCAAAGCGAATAACTGCGATGACCAAGTGCGATACAATGTTGCTCTGCACAAACTACGGATACACTGGAATAAAAATCCTTTTGGAAAAGATAGAATCAAAATCTCAAGCAACGTCAAAGAAAACGACGGCTTGTTAGTCGAACAGCTTACTGGGACAGCAAGTCTAGGTGACAACGGCAAACTGAGAATCAAAATATGGGAAAGAGACTTTTGCTGGCGTTTGTCAAACGATTTGCCAGAAAAATGTCCATCGATGAAGAACAATTGGGTTGCAATGCCGACAAAGACAGATTCGTTGATCAGCGAAAAGCGTTTCAATAAGGTCGGAAAGAAGATTGAAATGTTTAGAGTCTGGGATAACATATGCCGAGGAGGAGATTCAAGGTAACTGGTATTGTAGCTACAAGTCGCTTCTAAACTTACTTATTTGCAAAATAAATGCATATGGTAATACACTTGCTGCATATACCTGCACGGCTATCCAACGCTCTGTTCCCCCAGCCCGCCCTGAGATGAGCTGCTTCTATCTCTACAGAGAGCTAAAATTGGGATGGGGAAGTAAGTGCGCTGCGAGTAACAGAGGCACGTTTTCACCATCTCAACAAGCACGTTTTCACCCAAAAATGTCAACTGTTGGGATTCGGGCAGGATTCGGGCTACACATCATGAAGTTCGTCGCCTCGTTGATGCATAAAAATCTAAGAACATGTCTTCCTATGGTGCTAGAAGTGGTGCTGCCGCAGGGTATATGATGAAGATGCCGCCCCTGGCCGACAAACGAGCCGCCGCAGAAGCTCTTTGTTCAACATGTTCAGGGCCAATCTATTCGCAAGGGCTAAATACCTTCAAAGTACCCATGGCCATGTTCGAAGTTAACAGGGCAAAAGTGGTGCAGTCAATGTTGGAACAAGATCCATCTGCGAAAGGTTTGATTCTACTTGAGGGAGGAAAACAGACGACACGGTACGATACCGATCATGAGCCAGTATTCAGACAAGAGAGCTACTTCCATTATTTATTTGGAGCGAGTCAGTACTCTGATTGCTTCGGAACATTATCTCTGCCTGACGGAGAGGCGACACTTTTCGTCCCGACTTATGGCGTTGATGTGGCAACAGTGTGTGGAGCTAGCCCTGATTTTGAATTTGTCAAAGTTGAGTTGGGTTTAGAAAACGTAAACGACGTGGTCGATTTAAAGGCATTTGTTGAACGAGAAATGGCACGTTTAGATGAAACTGAGATTGAATCTTCTAGCAGTGATGGCCTGAATAATGAAGAAAAGAAAGGAGGCGGTGAACCAGCAAAAAAATCAAAACTCTATTTACTCAAAGGATTGAACACAGACTCTGGAAATTTCGCTACACCAGCTTCTTTTGATGGAATTGACAAGTTTCGTGATGTGAGGGATGATGAATCTCTCTTCCGAAGCATTTCTGAGTCTCGTGTATTCAAATCAAGCGCAGAGATTGATATTATGAGGTACACAAACTGGGTCAGCAGCATGGCACACGTTGAAGTGATGAGAGCGGCTAAGCCTGGCATGATGGAATATCAGCTCGAATCTCTATTCCAGCACCACACGTACACTCATGGAGGTTGTCGACACATGAGTTATACATGTATTTGTGCGTGCGGCCCCAGCGCAAATATACTTCATTATGGACATGCTGGTCGTCCAAACTCGCGTCTCTTAGAAGAGGGGATGATCGCTCTCCTTGATATGGGAGCTGAATATCAGTGTTATGCCTCAGATATTACGTGTTCGTTCCCTATCAGCGGCTCTTTTACCGACGACCAAAAGTCCATTTATGAAGCCGTTCTAGCAGCGCAGATCAAAGTAATAGCAATGCTCAAGCCGGGTGTGTCTTGGCTGGATATGCACAGAGAGGCTGAAAGGGAAATTTTGAAGGGACTGATCGGATGTGGTGTTCTCGATGGTGGTGGGAAGGATCTGGATGAAGTTATTGAGACTATGCTCAACGCTGACCTTGGGGCAATATTCATGCCTCACGGGTTAGGGCATTTCATAGGCATCGATACTCACGATGTGGGAGGTTATGCACCGGGCAAACCTGCTCGTTCTGAGAGACCAGGAGAGCGAAAACTACGCACTGCACGTCAACTCGATGAGGGGATGTGTGTTACAGTTGAACCAGGAATCTACTTCATAGACCCGCTGTTAGATGCGGCAATGTCTGATGAAAGGCAAAAGCACTTTCTCACTGAGAGAGTAAATGATTTCCGCGGATTCGGAGGGGTTAGGTTGGAGGACGATGTTCGCATTACTTCTGACGGATGTGAAAATTTAACTCTCTGTCCAAGAGCTATTGAGGAGGTACTTGACGTGATGTCAGGAGGATCATGGCCTCCGGCAACCGATGTCCTACCTGAGATGAAAAGGAAATGGGCGACCTGCAAGGAAGGCAGAATGGAGTTTCTTGACATGTAAATATGGCAAAGAGAAGGCAGGGTAAACTCATAATTGATGAACTACTGCTGCAAAGCTAGACACACAGTAGAGGGAAGGAAACGTTAGGGCTCTCTCGCAGTAACAACAAGGCTTGGATCCATCGATCTATCCGGAAAGCGAGACTACTTATTGTAGTTGTAGATACTTAGTGTTTCTAAAAAAAAGGGTTTGCGTCTGTCCGCCTTTCTCTCTCCGTTTTCTCTCTCTTCAACAAAAGCACAGCAACAAGTCAGTTTCGGATCTCATCTTCCGCCCTACCGCCGCCGTCGCTGTTGTTAACGCTTGTGCTAGAGACACACAGGAAGAATAATCAGAGGAACAATGGCATTAAGAGCAGTGGTAAGTTTGGTGCAGAGCTGCGGTGCCGGTTAACGCATGGTGATGACTTTTACATCTCTATGAGCTCAATGATAGATATCAATAAATGGCGTTGGCGTTGGTTATTATTATCTTCGGTAAAATTTTGCAGGAGAATTATAGCTCTGGTATGCTGAAGAAGACAGGCGTTTATTCCAATGTCATCAGGCGCATAAAATTAGTCTACTTGGCTGAGCCTTCCTCGTTGATTCACCGACGATCAAATTTTGAATTCGACGGCGTCCTTCAGCGAAGTGAATGCCGATAATATTTTGTGTGTCTAATGGGCATTTTTCTTCAACAATTATCTCATGTTAATGCTTTCCACTATTTCAGTTCACCAAGTACAACAAAGGCGCCGCCCTTGCGGCAGCTTCGGCCACTACCGCCGCCTTCTCCCTCGTAAACAGCCAATCCTCTGCCAAATGCGAGGAAGAAACTCTCCACTCTCCCTCCTACCCCTGGGATCACTTGGGTCTCCTATCATCCTACGATTGTGCAGCTCTCCGTCGTGGATTTCAAGTCTATCGTCAGGTTTGTGCTACCTGTCATAGTATCGAAAGGATTCATTACCGTGAACTTGTGGGTGTAACACACACAACTGAGGAATTGGTTGAAATGGCCAGTGAGGTAGATGTTCTTGATGGACCAAACGATGAGGGAGAAATGTTTGAACGACCCGGAAAGTTGACTGATCCACTTCCAAGCCCTTACCAGAACGAGGAACAGGGCCGCATGGCTAATGGGGGAGCACTCCCCCCTGATCTTTCTCTCATGGTGAAGGCTCGTCATGCTGGGCAGGATTACCTCTTTTCCATTTTGACTGGATACATGGAACCTCCTGCTGGAAAGGAAATGATGCCTGGTCTATATTACAACCCTTACTTCCCTGGAAGTGCGATTGCCATGCCCCCACCATTGCAGGATGACGGTGTTGAGTACGAGGATGGAACTCCAGCAACTATTAGTCAGCAGGCTAGGGATGTTGTTCAATTCCTTAACTGGTGAGTGCATTATTAATGGTCCAATGAAACATAAAAGATGAGAGATATTTTTCTAACGCTGATGTTTGTTATTTTACAGGTGTGCTGAACCGGAAGCTGATGGCCGAAAGAAGGATGCCTTGACTTACATGGTTGTTCTTGGAATCACCGCTGTGATGACTGGATACTACAAAAGGTTTAGGTGGGCCACTTTGAAGACAAGGGCAATCACCTACGTCAAATAAACAATAGATGTGGAATAAGATGGAGGATAGAGTATGGGGGATTTCAATATTAAGTCTGGGGATGGGTAGTTTTCAACCAACAACACTGGAATGAATCAATAGTTTTAGGAAGATGTTTATTGGATGAGTATGGAATTTAAGCAGGTTGCTTTGGCACTATGCAGAAAAATGCAGGTCTAATAATAATGGTGACGTTGTGTGGACTATTCCTTGTAACTGTAGCTGGATGTGAAACAGCATGTCATAACTGAGTAATTTTTGGTTATACTACAAGTTGATTAGGTACTTTGTGGTAGATGAAAGATTATGCATGTAGCAGGATTATGGTTGACTACTGTAATATGCCTCCACTAGATAGAAGGCTGTCATTTCTTTTGCTTGGATTCTTCCATCCTCCTTCTATCTTCCATTGCTTTGTTAAAATCTTTATCTTTCTTTAGATAGTCTTCAAAACTCATCTCTTTTCCCAATGCCTTTTGATAAGCATCTTCTTCTGCCGCTCTTTTTTCTGCTGCATCCTTATTCAGCTCGACTAATAAGTTTTGTTTCTCTTTCTTTAGGCACTGATCAAGAGCAAATTTAACATTGTTGCAACCCCAAAACTTTAACTTTGATGTTGTCGCATGGCAATGATACAGATCATCAATTTCTTCCACACATTCTGGGTGGGGACGATCTAATGGTGGATGCATACTTATTGTCGCTTGCCTTGCAGATACAAAACTACTGCTGCTTTCCCCCAGATCTATCAGTTCAAAACTACACAATACTTGAGCCTTGCTTGTTGGTTGGCTGTGGCTGTTGGCTGTTGGCTGGTGGAAAAATAATGAAGAGAAGGTAGAAAAATGACTCATAGAAGACAACACGTGTAACAAAATAACCTAAGACCCCTCTCTCATCCATCCAAGACCGGAAAGGATTTGAATCGTTCGAAGAGAAGAGGTCGTTGTTGTTCATTACATTGCACAGTAGACTACACGCATAAAACAGTAATGAAAAAATGTGTAATTACGAAGAACGAAACGATGATGTGTTTGAGTGGGAGGAGTCTGCTCTGCACCACCGATCTGCACCCGTGCCTTATTTAGAGCACCTCAGTCCTCTTCCCTATCGAACCAAGCTAACGAATGCTGAGCTACTAGAAATACAAAAGTTTCTATTGACAATTTCTGCCTGTCATAGCAGAATCGAGGACTCAATTCTGTAACAAGACATGCCATTGCAGCTGGGTGCTCATGCAGAATAAGCACTGTGTTGCCATCTTTGTCACTTCCTTCCAGAATTTTGAGCAGGAGTGCGATCTAGAAAAGAGGCTGTAACAATGGAGGCAGTAGACATGCTGGTTGAATAGATTGATATAAATGATACTTAGATAGGCACACGAAGAAGGTCGAAAAGATGGCGCAAGTGGTGGCTTGAAAGATGCAAGTTGGGTCAGCACGCTGATCAAATGCTTGCAAGGCTGATTTGTAGGCTTCAAAGCTGGGCTGAAAGGGAGGTCCACCAATGGGTGATATAGTAGGCGGAGTTGGACATGATTCTTGGACCGTGAATGCGACTGGAAGGCAAACTGCTGCTAAGCTCGCTTGGTTTTAGCGTCGGGTAGGTAGGGAGAAGGCTTACCAGGGGTGGCAGAGGAGAATGTGTATGTGTTGGCAGCATTGTAGGCTGCTTGCTTGGATAAACTACTATGAGTGATGTATCATCTTTAGACTGTGGGAGGCTTTCACAATCCATGATTTGAGGTTCTACTGAACAACAAGGAGTAAACTCTCTGATTCTTTGATGCATTTTCTGTTGGGTTGGATGGATTGGCATGGCGTCTAGAAGAAAAGTGAGGATGAATGCTTTCTGCTTCATTAATAATAACAGTAATAACTAGCCACAAGACTTATTATCCTTGACATTGCACGTTTGTTACTCTTTGCATCAATGCTCCAATGCTTCAGATCCACGTTGGCATCGCGTCGAGAAGGATCATGCTGTAGGATTCTACTTCCAAGCTGCATACATAGGAATTAGTAACAAAATTGACCGCTCAAACCCATCACCCACCACCACATGCCAACACCCGCCTCCAGCAACCATGATGCTAATGATGATATCATTTCTCGCAGCACGAGCCGTCCATCGAGGTTGGGGCTGTGCTGCAGCATTTCAAGTTATTAGAAGCAGCGGCGTGTCAAGATCTTCATTTTCCCCACAGCAGCAGCAGCAGTTCGGGTGGTGGCATCACCCATCAAGATGTGTTGGACATCATATGTCGGCATCGCCTACAATATCATGCAATGATGCAGAGACAAATCTTGCGAACATTCTAAAAGAAGCCTACGAAGATAGAGAAACTGATGGTGTGCAAGACATCATACGAGCGAACCAAATAGTTGAGCAGCTATCTGCCAAAGGTGATGTAGACGCAGTTGCCGATGAACTCGTAACAGCTGCAGTCGAAGCCTCTAGTTCAAACAAAAGTCTGGCGGCCATCCTAAATGCAATATTAGGTTCATGCTGTGATAGCAGCAGTGGATCAGACGAAACTGAATCAATAAGCATTTCTGCTCAAGTGGCGTTGGCTATACTTGAACTCATTGACGAAATGCATGACGAGGACGAATCAACGATGATTAAGCCAGATATAGTTACCTTATCACTGGTTTACTATTCACTTTGTAACCAATCAAACCAGGAATCAGCGCAATTAATTCTTGAAAGAGCACAGCAAATGTCAAAGAAAGCAGCAGGGTCGCAGAGAAGAAGAGCATTGGCAGCTGAACGAAGAAAGGGAAGCAACACTACGAAGCTGGACGCCAAGGAGGCAGAAAAACAATTGCAATCAATCTATGGACCTGACATTTACATTTTACACGAATCAGATGACTTGGTTGTGCTCAGCAAACCGGCAGGGCAAGTGTGCTATCACACCAAGAAGACTTCTGCTGGAAAGATCTCTGCAAAACGAAAGAAGGCGAAGAAAGGCGCTGCACCAGATGACGATGGAGCAAAAGTTGATATTTCTCTTGAAGATAGTTTGATTGACATGAACTTTGTATTATCAACAGTCAACCCAGTTGCGAGAGGGATAGTTCATCGGCTAGATCGAGGTACCTCTGGTTGTATTTGTTTGGCAAAATCAAATGAAGCACACATGAAGCTAATCGCTTCATTCTTTTTGAGAAGAGTCAAGAAGAAATATTTGGCACTAGTTCCATCGCCATCGTCCTTAGAAGAAGAAGGAGTGATTGATGCACTTGTCGGCGGAAAATCGGCCGCATCAAAGTACAGAGTTGTAAGCACATATCATGGAGATGAGTATAGTCAAGGATTAACTCTGCTGGAAGTCGAGACGCTCACCGGACGAAAGCACCAAGTTAGAGTTCATTGTACTGAAATTGGGTGTCCAATAATCTTTGACCCGCTATATTCTTCATTTCAGCCGCCGGCTCAAGCATCTAGAAGAAAGGCAAAGAAAGATTTTCAGCGAAACAAGAGAGGGAAAGCCGACAATACTGAAGGTACAAATCAGAGTAGTTTTCCAAAGGCAATATCTGATTTGGAGACGACAATGATTCCAGGGCAGGAAAAATTCTTCCTCCATGCACAGTCATTGTCAATACCAGAATTTGATGTGGATGTTCAAGCACCACTACCTGGATGGTGGACAGAAACACTTGATCAATTAGAGAGCTGATAATATTGTTGTAAATCTAGATTTAATCATCGTCAAATTCATTCTCATCCAACAATCCAGCAGTCTCCATATCTCCCGTTCTAGATCCAAGTCCTCGGAAGCCATGTACGTTTGTGTTCTCTTCCATCATGGGATCCGGACCAGTCAGCGCCGCAGCTCCAATGAGCAATGGCAGCGGGTTCCCTGTAACGAGACTCAGAGTATAGCCGGCATATGCTGGAAGTAACTGCTGTAGCGCTGCCTTTTCATTCCTCACTGCGCACCGTCGTTCAATGGGGTCCAAAAATTCTCGAATCTCATGATTCCGGTCTAACGATTGGGCATCAGCATATCGTGTAATCGTTCGGAGTAGCTTCCGACAGAGAGTTTCTCCCACTGATAGGGTTTGATCATCAGACTCTGCTTCGTTAGTTGACGATGATTTTTCTGGAGAAGCTGTGGATGGATTCTTGGCTGCTGATAATGCCAATAGAGCGCTAAGTTGTCCGTATGATACACGTTGATCTTCCTCAGATTGTTGCGTTGCTGTTTGACTATCATTGTTACTTGGTTGTGTTTGTACATCGTCATCTTCATAACTTGCTGCCTCCCCCCTCTTCGTTTCTTTTTCCTTTACATATAAATATTGAGAGAAGTCCTCATCTTCAATCTCATTTCTAATGACTGACTCCGGATAGTTTTCTGGAAATTCAATCATTGCATACAGCAACGAGTGCTCCACTGGTGTAATAAACCCTTCTTCCGGATATTTGAAATCTTTTGCATTAACTTGCAGATTTTTAATGGCCTTGGCTTCTGTGCCTACCGCCCCACCGACTTGATCTCGCTGTCGATTTCTATGCCTGGCCCGTATTTCTCGAGCTCTGTTTTGTATCCAATTGCCTATTGGATTGCCTTTCTGATTGTTATTATTGTTATTGTTGGCGTTGTTTGATCTGCGAGTTCCACCATAATTGCTTCGGCCTGTGGCGTGGTTGGTACTGGTTGTGCGGCGGCGACTACCTGGATAATCGCTCCAGTCTCCACTTGAGTTTCGGCTACTCATGTCTCGTGGTCACTTGTCTATTATCTTGCAGTCATCTACTAACTACTGGCTCTCGATACTGCTGGTGAGATATCAAGAGACCACGCCTTAATAGGTAGGGTCAATCCTTAATCGCGGCAGCGGAGTAGTTGTGTAAAGGCCGATGCTGCAGGCGGGCTGGTTTTGTCATGGTTTTTGCTCTATCTCTTCTACCTTTCTGGAGGACACGCCATAATTGGGACTACTTTCTAATTGTTGGTTTCTACGTAGGAATAAGTAGAGAAACATCAAGCATCGACACTCGCTTCTCAAAACGCACATCACATCCAAGGACAATCCAACGGCTGTGGAACACTTTCCAACATTTGGCAGCAAACAACAGCACCAGGTCAGTGCTACCATAGAGACTGCTGACATGACGGACGCCCCCCCAAGGACGCCGGAGCTAACGGCCGAAAAGCATGGCAGCACTTCATCCAATGGAGCCAAAAAAAGACGAAAGAAGTCGAAGAGCAATAACGGAAATGCGAACTGGAACACGACTAATGGAGCCGATAATAAGAATGAAGTTGTGGATGCATCTCCCGAGAGCAGCCAAACTGTAGCACCATCTTTACCTAGCAATGGCGTCAATGGAGTTATGCATGCTATTTCCACGTCGCCCAAGGGCACCTCATCAAAGCAGTTCCTACAAAACATAGTATACCTCATTATTGGAATTATCATAGGCTACTTTGGCCACGAGTTAATACATCCATCAGAATCATTGGACGACACCAAAATAGGGATATTCAAAACAGTTCTTTCAAGACACAGAATGAAGCACAAGGAAATAGCATCGGACAATAATTCGCCTGATGCTCCCATCTCGGCAGCTTCCGAAGAAATTGATCGTGTTCATCCCATACGACACATTCTGGAGGGGGCATCTGTATTCTATCATGTTAAGAAACAAAAGCAAGCGAGTAAAGAAGCTACCACCAAAACTTCTCATAGAGATGTCGCTGAAATTGAAGTGGACTGGAAGAAATGGAAATTTGGCATGACTGATGATTTCCAATTGACATCTGAACAATCAAATCTTGTGAAAGAGTTGGAACAAAGAGTTGTTTCGAAAGCAGCAAGTATCAGAGTCTGTCCTAACGGCGGAGAAGAAGAATGCGCGGAGGGTGACAAACAAATTGCCAGTCTCAGTGGAGGGACGAACATGCCGGGTCGATCTTTTATTGAACGAGTGGATAGTGTTGCATGGGGAGGCAACGATTCGGACTCTACAAAATGGTGGCCACGAAAAGATGCCAAAGATCCCAACAAAATGGTTCCGGGAGGGAGATTACTTGCCGGATACCTAAAAATTATGAAATGGTCGTTGCACGCAAAGTACCCACACAAGTTATGTGAACATGGATGTGATTCAGAGGTATCCGTATTACACACACTTGAGTGGCGTGAAAAGTACAAGCCATGGTGTGTCACACCAAAGATGATCCAATACAACAAGAGTGGTTTCATGTATCGTCGTGGGAATAGTCGTCCGGGACCACGTAAACGATTGGAGGCAGCAAAAGACAGCGAATCTCTCTCAACATCAGGCCATGCATTGCTATTCTATCGACCAGGGGTTACCACGGTGGAAGATCCTGATCTATACGGACGTGTCATGTTGAATGCCATTGATTCTGCAGTGGCTGATTCCCTTGTGCGCAACAAGGGAGAAATTGGAAGATTCAATATCATCTTTGACTGCAAAGGATTTGGATCCAAGAATGCTCCTTCACTTGCCAACGTGAAATTGCTCTTTCGCTATCTCCAAGATCATTTCCCGGATCGTCTTGGAGTGCTTGTCGTTGCCAATCTTGGCGGTATGGCTCAAATGCTCATGAAGATGGTATTGCCATTCGTTACAGAGGATGTGAGGGCCAAGATTCATGTAATCCCCAATGACGAAGAGGGCCGCCGGGAAATGCTGCTTCAGTTTATTGATGAAGATAAGATTCCGAATTGGCTGGGTGGAAAGGATGATTATGAGTTTGATGCAAAGGAATACTATAAGGATGAAAAGTGTGTGTTGTCAGAAGATGAGATTAGCAACTTCCTCATCGATATGCCTTATCATGGTTGAGGGGTTACTAGCTACAGGGAATAAAGAAGTAAGAAAGAATCCGACAATAGTCTTAAATACGCTAATTTACAATATTTACATACAACTAACTCCCATGTGTAGCAGAGCAGTAGATCACACACCCCTCAATAAGATACCCTTCTGCTAAACTTCTTCTTCGGTGCATTCGCCACGTTATCATTAGACTTGATCCATTCATCCACAGTTTCAGATAAGATCTGGTTACCCCCACCGCAAATAATTGTCACCGGAATCACAAATGGATACTGGCCTCGATGTGCGGTGTTTACCCATTCAGGCAACTTGGTATCGAGCTCTTCCAATGCCTGCGCTCGGGTGTAGCCGTGTAGATCAATGGAGAGGCTATTCTTCTTCCCGACGATAGTATGGCGTGTCTTGTATAAGTTATCCGTCTCCCCTACATGTACCACGTAGAAGGGCACCCCAGCCTTGCCTCCTTGCCCAATCGTACATGGGTTATCGACTGGCTTAACTCGCGAAGGAGATATTCTCTGAGGTCTGGACTTTGCCTTTGGCTGGCACTCAATACTCAGGTCAGCCAGCTTTTGTCTAATCTCTTTGAACCTTGGCTCAGCTTCCTCAAACATTTTGGACAGCTTCCTCGAATGATTCCTTCTGTCTTGTTCTTCTTGCAGCACATATGCGCACGGCGTGTGACTATTCTTTCGGCTGAATGGCTTGAACTTCTTGAGAGAAGGAGTGACGACTGCTGGAGAAGAATGGTGGTTCTCTTTGGAAGATTCATCCGATGATGACGAAGTGGCCTCGTCATCTGATGCATCTTTGTTGTGCACAAAGATACTATCTAGGTGAGAAATACCAAGATCTTGCGAGCTCTTTTGACCCAATGTACTAAGGAACAGATTCTTCCCCTTGTAGCTGAACCGAAGTTTCTTCAAGGGTAGGTCTTGATCCTCGGCAAACTTCTTGACTAGCACTTTGAGTGGCACAGAAGTGCCATGTCTCATGCTTGTCTCATTCTTGGTGTGAGCATCAATGAGCACGATATCAATAAACTTCTCACCGCCATCAACATTCATACCAGTGCTTGCCCTTTTTCGGAACGCCTTGGCTTTGCTACTACCTCCAGGTGTCTCATTCCAATCGCTACCGATTTGATTAATGTAATCCTGAACTTGAGACTTTGACTTTGTCGTCCTTGTCGCAAAAGCCATGCGTCGTTGATAGTCAGTGGTGACCTTACTCTTGAGGAAAATAGCAAGCCTTTGCTGAGTAGAAATAGCAACGAGACCATCATTGAAGAATGGTAGAGTTGTCCTGAAGACTGCTGGAGCGCTATCGCTGCACAGAGCGGTAATATCCGCGATGGGCGTGTTATAGCACTGTTGAAGAAAACAACCATTCAGAGTAAGGGCACGAGCCTCTGCCAACATGCCGATACTCAGATAGTTCATCCCCAGATACCATGAGCAACCGCAGATAGATGCAGCAACATTAGGGCTGGTGCTGTCAATGTTTTCAGGGCTGCTCCAGAAGTCGACGAATCGTTTCAGATTCAGTGTATTCGGATCAGAGAGGAGGAACGACTTCAAGTTGGTATTGAGGTGATCAAAGTGATAGTCTATCGCCTCAAGAGTCTCTTGTGGAGTTGTGCTACCGATGAGTCCTTGAGATTGTTGAGCAGCACCAGCAGAGCTTTTCCTCTGAAGAGGTTGAGCTGAGCCGGTAGAGTTTTTCCGGTTGAATTTGCTTCGAGCCATCTTGCTTCGTTTGCGTTGTTGTCGCGGTCCCGTTACTGGAGGTCTTTGCAATGTTTATCTTATTGATGTGTCGTTGCGGATGCTTGGTTGTTGCGGTGCGGTATTGTGAGGATGATTTATGTCAGGGTGGTCATCTTGTGCTGCACTTGTCGAGGCAGGTAGGAAGGTCTTATTTTTTGCTGGAGGTCGGATGGTTCATTCCCTACCGGCACTAAAGGGCAATATGTACATATTGCCCTTGAGAGGCGTTAGTGACAAGCTACGACAAAGTTGGTGCATTGTAAATGTCGTAGCAATGAATTCCAGTCACCAGAGACACAACTTCAATAATTCCAGTCACGCAGCAAAGACATTCTAGGCGCTCGTATGTATGTAATTGTATACCCCTAAATAATGTACCTTCGGTCTTCAAGCGGCGGCCATGTCGGGGAGGCACCTCTTCTTTCTTTTTCAGTCGCTCTCTGTTTCCGGTGGCCTCAAAAGAGGGTACTAATACTTTCATGTGCTTATTGTTATCGTATGTACGTATTCCATGACTCCTTTATGTGTTGTTTTCATAGTAAGTCCTTACGTACAACGAAACATGACCAGTTTGGGGGTGCGCTCCCCAGAGCTGTTGATTATTCAGCACTCTTACCACAACGAATCATCAAAGCAACGACACGATGAATCAGGAACGAGGACTGCAAGCAGCTATAGGCATAGTAATGGCCTTCTCTATTCTGTGGACTTTGGCAACTGTATTGGTACCAGACGACTCGTCGTCGTCGGCCGTTTCGATGCAACGATTCGATGGACTTGTTGTGAACGGGAACCACTACGTGCTCGACACCAACGTTGATCAAACTAGCAGTGGCGAGGGCTACAAAGTCATTCATGCGGTTAAAAATCCAACGAATGTTCAAGTGAAGAAATCAAGGAACATTAAGAGGGTGAGTATCATATTGATTCGTGTTTATCATTGTGTCCGATGAAGATTCTATCCTCACCCACCACTTTGCGTTGTGCAGAAGCTAAATGTCGCGAGCAATCCCGTGGTTACGAGTGCATCAACTGAATCAGCAACTGAAACAGCTAGCAAGGAGAATGATTCCAACGAAGAGGCCGCGAAGCAACCCAGAATGTCCTCCTTCTCGTATGCGTGGTTCGCACTCTTCATATGCTACCACGCTCGGAACTTCATCAAAAAGAATCGCCAAGTGCTACGATATGGAGAAGAGTTCTTCGTCAAGTCTGGGCTAGATCACAAGTTGGAATATGGCCTTGAGTACGAAGATGATTACAGCGTCGACACATCATTCTACGGTTCAATTTCTACTTCGAGCGATTTTCAGAAGTTCGATCTTGACGACGATCCTTTTGTCTAAGTCCAATGTGATGCTATACTACTAGATGTTATAAGATAGAACAAGTATTTGTGTAGATTGATTCATCGAGTTTACTACCTGCTCAATTTGGGTCTGTTTTGGTCTTGCAGAAAAAGAGGATCTTCTTTATGCGCCCTGTTTCTCTCACGGAGCGTGGCTTGGGCCCAACGCAACAAAGGAGACGAAACTATCTACTGTTGTTGGGAGGCAATACTATTTAATATTATTTTACTACTAAAAGCATGCAAGGAAGTCAATGCATGCTACTGATGAAAAAGTATGAGTTTGATGTTGCAAGAAAGGTCTGCCTCAAAGATCAAGATCGGAAGAGATCGAGCTTGTAGGTTGTGAAAAGTCTGCCTCATTTAGAGCAAGAGGTAGTCAGCTACTTCTGTTTGAACAACTTGTCATAATCTAAACGATGTAAGACGCTCTTCTCATGTAAACCGTGGTCCTCTTCGTCGTTGTCAAATAAGATGTGATACCTGTGCCCATCGTCTCCTTTTACACATGAATTAACAGTACCAGAAATCCATCTTGCATGTGTATCAGGATTCAGTCTGTTAATCCATTGAGCGTAGACAGGTGTACCTCCTGACAAGGGATGAGGCCAAATGAGCTTGGAATCAGCTGGCAATCCAAAACGCACGTCCAACTCTCTAATCATTCCTTCGTAACGAGTCTTACTCATTATCAAATCCTCAGGAACGGAAGGAATCTCACCCTGGAGCAACGCAAAAAGAAGAATGCAAGCAGAAGATAGATTAGTTGATAGGATCATGATAACATTCGTCTAGTGCAGCCTTTTTCACTTACCTCTCCGTTATGTCGAAGAAGATAGAGATGCTTTGGACCTGAAGAGTTGACAGCCTGTATGATATCACCAGCCCAATTCATATTACTCTTGCGAGTGTAGACTTCCATACCAGGAGAGTAAGTCGCTTCTTTGCAGAGTTGCTCCTGCGGAACTGAAGTTGTGTCAGTTGCTGTTAAAGATTCCTGTTCTTGACTTGAAGGAGACGAATGTGCTACCACCTTGGGTGACTGCGGGTGATAGGTCGAGCGATGATACGGAGTATGACGATATCTTCGCACGCGTGAATTCGGTCCGTCTCCATTATTGGTCTGGTAGACATCCTTTACCATCTGCTCTAGCGGTGGAAACTGATGCTGATCATCGCGTGCTATTGCAGTCAATAGATCACCACCATTCGTGCTCAAGACTCTTGCATCGTTGGCTAGCACACCGGAGGAAATTCTTCCTCTGCGACAAGGTGCTTTGCTATACTTGATCTTAATTTCAGGATTGACCTTTTCTCTCTTTTGGGCATGACTTTTGATTTGCTTGTTGGTCCGCGTCCTCACGATGGGCTGGATTCGCTTCCATTGTCCCCAACCATACATTCTGAGGCCGAGCCTGTGTGAGATAGAAGCAAGAATAGAATGAGCATATGATACATTAAAATAGAGACAAAAGAAAGGAGCAGCTGGCAGCAGCTGATAAGTATTCACTCACAGAAATCGTTCTTCCTCTTCTTGTAGCCAAAAGTTAGAGTTGTTAATGCAAGGCTCAGCAGCTGCATCGATAGAAGCAGATGAAACATTTGTCAACATACTATGACTGTAAGTTTCAGGCTGTTTATTGATTGAAGCATTTACCATCGACTGTTTTGCTGCAAGACATTGGTTCGAGTTTGTCAAAGAATCTACGGGATTTGGCCTCATTGGACGAAAGTTGGCCATGACACCAGTGTTAGTGTTTTGCAGATCCTTCTTATCGGTAGTTATAGGCGACGTTTGTTTGAACGAGAGCAGTGAGTTTGCAATTGATTCTTTTGAGGGTGGTGCTGCGTCAGTAAGTTGTTGTTGTTGGTTTTGGGAAGGGACGGGAGCAGCTGCAATTAAGTTTGCATGTTGTGATAATGATGATGGAATCGCAGCGTCACCATCATTCATGCATGCTATCAGCTTTGGATCAGTGCCCACCTGTGGCGGTTGCTTCATTGTCGGAGTAAAGTTTGCATGTACATGTGATGATGATGAAATCGCAGCGTCACCATCATTCATGCATGCTAACAGCTTTGGATCCGTGCCCACTTGTGGTGGTTGCTTCATTGTTGGAGTAAAGTTTACATGTGATGACGATGAAATCGCAGCGTCACCATCATTCATGCATACTAACAGCTTCGGATCCATGCCCACCTGTGGCGGTTGTTTCATTCTCGGAGCCTCCATAATGACAGGTTTCGAAACATTAGAAGGTGAACAATGTGGCCGCTGCAGCGCAACAGCCGATGCGACAGCTGCAGATGGAGCCGCCGCCGATTGCCGTGGCCGTGCCGGCATGATAGAAGACAGCTTCGGATCACGTCCTTCTTGAGGTGGAAGTGTGCTGTACATCTTACTATGCAGAGATCGCCCTCGTGGTAAACGCCACAATGGTTGCGGACACCGACCGCAGCTGCTTGCGCTTGGTTGTTGCGCTTGGTTCTGCTTGGTTGTTGAGTTTATTCGCTTGTGATGTTCTCAAAGATTTCACATTGATTTTGACGTAAAAGATACTTTTTCTGTTCGTTTTGCACGTGGAAGCGAGCGTCGAGCGAGCGACGCTTTGCGTTGATGTCGATTTTCGATTTCCGCCATCATGCTACTTAGCATCTCCTACTTATCGCACTTTGCACTTTGCACCAGCACTCTCTTTGTACCGACGATGCATACGAGTTATGGGCAATACATTCTTGCAGCTTGCTGCTGCCTTCCCTTCTTAACAGTTGACACAGCTGCATTTACAAATGCATTTTCTAGAAATTGCTTCAAGACATGCACACCCCACACTTCTCTCTACGCCATTGAAATCGGCCCTACCGACGATGACGTCGAACCGCCACTGCCAGGGCAGATGAAGATTTCAGAGATTAAATCAGAATTGGACTTGAGAAAGGTTGATTACAAAGATTGTTTTGATAGAGAGTCACTTGAAAGGAGATTGGACGAAGCGCGTGCGTCAGGGAAGGCGGATCCTTCCATTATCGACGAATTCAATAAGCGTAACTTGGAAGCTAATGTCAAAGGAGAGTCATTTGAAGTATCTGATGAAATGATTGAGAGTAGTGTCGGCGGTGACGGCACGTTGCCTGGGGGGATGCCTCCGGACATGTTGAAGACTATGATGAGCGATCCGGAGCTAGTCTCAATGCTTCGATCTCCAAAGATGCAAGATGTGATGAAGCTGCTAATGACTGATGGCCAAGAGGCATTGGAAGAAGCGATGAAGACTGATCAAGAAACGTACGAATGCGTGCAGAAGGTCAATCAGATAATGGGCAAACTTAATCAGGGCTAGAGAGCGAAAGAGTTCTTCTTTAGAGCAATCCATTGATTTCTAAGCACTTCTTTACATACACTATTATTCAATCATCAAACATTCTAGCCCATACTAGAAGTAGTCTGTATCCTCACTATGCAATAGGCCCAACATCCTGATCCGATTGTATTTGAAACACAACTCGTTCGTGTGCAATTTCTCTATCAGTATACACCTTCTTGTAACCATAGAGAGTCGTTCGATCCAAAGTCTTGCTGTAGTGAGCAGCTTGGTCCTTATCCTCTCCCTTCAATTCTTGACGATCATCATAGTCAGGCATATCGGTGGCAGCCACAACCAGATTGTTATCCAACCATGTAAAACGGTGAGCACCCATATCCCATTTGTTCTGATTCAATATCACCGTCCTTCCAGGAACTTCAACATCTGTTATCAAGTCACCATGCTCAAATGTTTGCTGAAGGGGTCGGCCCATAACTTCATTGAGTGTCATACCAAGAATACATGGCCCACCGGTAAAAAGTGTGGAATAGGCATGAGAAACAGATAGTTCTGGATTGTCGCACATCATCTGATCATAGTCCACCACAGTAAACCTATTGCGGATATTGTGAACGACACGATCAATCACTCGAACAAGGTATGGATGAGCAGGTGCCGCTGCGATCATTCCGTTCCATAAACACATTCGATGATCATGTTTACTCCCCGGTTCATCCACAGGAACCATGAATCCAACGTCAGGCGGGACGGCAGCGTCTAGATTAGACTCCAGCATGATGTCCATATCAGAGTAGATACCACCTTTGATCAACAAGACACAGTATCTAAACAGGTCTGCTTTAAATGCTCCAGGAGTGATAGAGTCATATGCATCCTTGACCTCAGGCGGAAAGTGCAACAATAGAAACTCTCCAGCAGCAGCATCATCATAAAAATTATACTCCCAACCCGACCTCTTCCAGCTTTCAATCAAGCGAGCCATATTCGGATACTTCTCCGCAGTCACAGGTTCAAACCAAGTCTGATGAATGATCCTCGGTATAATTCGCTCCGGATCTTTTTTGAACCGCGGTCCACTAATACTCAACACATTCTTCACTGGCTTCTCCTTCAATTTCACCGCACACAAATTCTTACAAAAGGTGGGGCATACATCCTTGCATGTCTTACAGTTTGCCCCACTTTTGATACGAAGGCAATCCATACATTGTCGAGGATAGTCCTCTTGATTGGGCAATGCCTCCCGTGCATGTAACAAATCGTAGACGTTGGGTGTAGTTTGCTTAGAGCCCGGTTCGAAGGGCACTGTGAGTAATGGAGAAGATTTATCATCACGAATCGTAGATATGAATGCAAGTTCAGATTGTGTCGTGGGATCGAGTTCAATGTCAGTTGTGATTGTCTTTGCATAGGGTTGTGGAAGAGATGATGGGTGAGGTAGTATTTGATTCGGTACGAGAGGGTGACGAGATAGGAAAAAGACAAAGCTTTGATGTGGGTCTAGAATTTCACAGCAGTACCCTGAAGTGGATGGGCAGTGACGAAGAGCACGTTGTTGTTGCTGCTGGTTTTGATTGTTGTCAATATAATCTCCGGCAGCAGTTTGAATGCCATGACACCTCTGACTGAGAAATGTCCAAGAATCCGATCCCTTGTTGGCATCCATTTGAATCGCGTTCATTAACGTGTTGGGCAAGAGAAGTGCATCTTGTTCCAATTTGTCAATGGAAGTAGTCATGATCGTATCAATGACGGCTTTTGGAACGGAATGAAGTTTGTTTTGAACGGCAATGAATGAGCCTGATACAATCTTGTTTCCCCCCATGCCACTTGATGAAGCAATGTTGTTATCACTTGTAGTGACGTCCTCTTCCTGTATCGCATCAGTATCAGTAGCTGCAGACAATGATGGCCAAAACTGTGGAGACACAGCAGCATCCGGTGAATCCACCACAACGGCATAATTGTTGTGTTTACTATGATTGTTGTCCGCTGACGACTTCACCACATCTCCAAGTGCAACAAGAGGTGCCGTTTCAGCATCAATATACACTCCTCCCTCAAGATACAATGCACAATACTTCCACAGTTCCATTGCTAGATTTTGCAATGAAGCAGATTGGAATTGATCAAATCTATCGACGATATTGTTGGCATGGCAGTCAGATCCCTTGTCAACGAGGTAGGACCGTTGTTCGGCTGGATCAAGTACCACGTGACGGGCATGGTGTTCACTATTACTGCTGCCGAGGGAATCATCATTGCTGGGAAATAGTGTCAATAGTGGACCAGAGCGTAGAATAACGTTCTTGGCAATAGACTTGTCATTGACGCCCTGAAAAATGGTCGTCCATGATTGTGCATTGCTGCTGTTATCATCATCATTTTTTACACCGATTTGTTGTGCCTCTTCAGCGGTAAAAGATAGCTTGGGCGGTGGTGATTGCTCCCCTGCATCAAGATCGCTGCCACCTCCGCGGGCCAAGCAGGCAGATAGTATTGCTAGGGCAGCGATGAATGCTATCCTCCGTGACGTTTTCATCATGGTCGTCATGATTGGAACAAGGCTCATTTGTCATGACTTTTTGATTAGCAAAAATAAAATAAAGCGGCTTTTACGGGTATTTGTGGTCTGTTTTCGGGTCATCACCCTTTCATTTTTTGAACTCGCTTTTTGAGATGACTTCGCACTTTTGGCACGACATCATTGGCACGACAGAATCGGTGGCCGCCTATGCAAGAACCAACCCACGCTGACCGACAAGCCGCCACAAATAATCATAATCTGGTTGAGCAAGAGCCGCGGCGTGAATTATTGGCACGAATTCTTCGTCTATTTACCTACTGACATAACACGTGATAGAAGTCATTTTTTCTTGGGCCATCGTCTCCACCTCTCAAAATTCTTCGAATCAACATCAGCAATATTACCATGGCATATTTTCTTCTTGCAAATCTACTATTCGCTACCGCTACCGCTGACAATGTTCGATCCAATGGTCTCCGCCGTCAACTCCAGTCAATTGACGACGAAGAACTCTACCTTCCCGACGACGACTCCACAAAAACATGGCTATTTGGTGCTGGAGACTCATCCGAGTGGGGTGCAGCTGCCATCGACGATGAATCATCTAACACCACAAAAGAAACGAATCACCATCGACCCACTCTCATCAATATAACCGCTCTTGACCAAGGAGAGTATGTCACTGATACATCAGCAGGCACACTGCATTCCACAGTGGTTACCAACCAAGGACGGATCTTGACAGCAAGCAGTGTTACCATTCAAGTCTCGGGGATTGGTCGTGATACATTTGATGGAGCACAACTTGATTTCCAACCAATTACAGAGGTTTACTACTTGGACGACAAACAAGAAGATGGTACTCATGACAAAAATCCAGCGACTCCACCCACCTTCTCCAAAGTGGTTGCATCTCAGTATTACACATTGGCATTGGATACATCCGGAAATGTCTGGTCAACTGGAACTAACACCTATGGGCAATTATGTTTAGGTGACACAACTGCAAGGGAAAGGTTCTATCAGGTAACCATCGCAGAAGCAGAGGCATCGACAAAAGTTGTGGACATTGCCCTAGGAGAACGTCATACACTCTTGTTAATGGAAAACGGACAAGTCTTTGGCTGTGGATGGAACGCATATGGTCAATTAGGGATTGGTCTCAAGGGTGAAAACATGCTAACTCCAGTGGAAATCTTGATTGATGAACCAGACTTTAACAATACTACGACAGATACTCCCATGGTGGCAAATATTACTCAAGTTGCGGCTGGAAGGGGATCATCTTACTTTCTTACCTCTTCGGACCATGTGTATGCGACTGGTACCAATTATGAAGGACAATTGTGCCTTGGTGATCGTGTCGATCGACCACTTCCCACCATGCTTGAGCCAGTGGAGGATATGCAAGAGCAAGGGAGCGACTTTTCTCTCAATGATGAAGGTGTGGTGGTTGATTTGATTGCTGCGGGAAAGTCTTCGTTCTATATGTTGTTTTCCAATGGTCAAGTTGTTGCATGTGGTAAGAACACACATGGTCAGCTTGGAAATGAAAACATCAACAATACTGAGAGTGCCTCAGCTAGTGACGTCGCAAGTGATGTACCAGCCATGGTTTCGGCTCTGACGAATGTGACAGACATTTTTGCCACGGCCATTTCATTCACTGCATTCTTTCTGCAAGACAATGGTGTCCACGGTGTTGGACAAGATGGTTCTGGTCAGATAGGAAATGGAGACATGATGTGGAATCCTCTATCGGAAGTGAGTTGCCCTGAAAATGAACGGGCATCTTTTGGTCAACAGAACATCATCATTTCGGGTGGGAATGATCACACTCTGTTCTTGGTGAATACTGATGGAATCTTTGACTGTGAAGGAAACAACAACGTCAACAACAATTCTACTGAACCTTCATCATCGTTGGCACCAACATCGTCTATAGTGCCAACTCTTGCTCCCACCCCTACGGCTCCACCTCAAGGCTCTACGTCTTCTTACTCTCCAACAACGCCTGCTCCACAGTCTCTTGCTCCAACACTTTTTACACAATTCCCTACATTCTCACCAGTAGGGGAAGACAGAAAAGAGCCAACTCCACCAAATGGCGGTGTGAAAGTCAATGGAATGAACGTTTTCTGCTTGGGAATTGCGTTTGCAGCTTGGCAATTGATGTAGGCGTTTTCTATCTGTTACATATACATTTCCTCTTCAAGTAGTGTCTTCATTTGCATATGAATAAAATGGTACCTTAATATATCCAAATTTGTTTCAAATTACCTAAATACTGTGCGTCTCTATGAAATATATCAGCTCTAGCTATTTACAATTACAATCCTAATGTACTCTCTCTAATTGTCACTCTTCCAAATAATCCATGCTCTCGCTTCTGGATACAATGTGCAGATAAACGCTCGCCACACAGAGATATCCCATTGCTCCTCATGCATATAGATAAGTCCATCACTGTCTAAATGATACCTCGTGGAACCCGTCCATGGTTCGACCGTTGGATGCCAAGGAAGATTAATAATACCCGATAACCTCCAAGTAACTTCGACGATTCCATGTCCCATCTCTCCGCCACCGTCAGTGCTAGATATTGACAATAATTCTGCACAACTCTGCCTCTGATCAAACAATTGTGCAGCAGCCGATAAATACTTTCTCAGGCCCCTCACCGGCATGTCTGGATCAGGCGACTTGAAGAGACAATCATCCGTATATATTGTACTATCCAACTTGCCAGTAATATAATACCCCCTCCTATCCGTAACCCCCGCACCCACCCAATCATACTGTATCCTCCCCTCCACCTCCCCTAAAGTCAAATGCCTCGTCTTCTCCGCAGTCCCATCCGCAAGCCGCTTAATATGCCGTCCATACGGCTTACACCCCGGACACGAAAATAACTCTGGCGAATAATCCGGATCGGCCAGTAAATCGGATATCCACGGTAAACTCTTGTGTCGTATTAGGAAAAAGTGGAATAGCATGGCCGTGTTGTCGATGGCATCGGCGGCGCGACGCCTGAAGAAGGGGCATTTGATGAGGCTGGACTTGTCGTAGAGGCCGTCGAGGCTGTTTCCTAGGCGGAGGACTGCTGTGCCTACTCCGGAGGAAGTGGTGGTGGTGGTGACCTGATGAGGCCCGATTTGGGACAGCCGCCGCACTACTGTTTGGAGGGAGAAGCCATCTATGTGACTTATTATTAGGCTGATTATTGTTAGTATTATTAGGTTGGACATCCAGTTGGTTGCCATGGTTGCGTTCATGTTTTGTGCTGTGATAGATGTGTACTAAACTAAAGGATTGCCATGGTCATGTTGTTTTGTGATGTGCGTACTTTTGGGGAGAGTTGAAGGCGGCAGATGTCCAGCGCTCGCTACTGCATCGCTAAAGATGGATCCGTGCTTCAACTGTCACACATCCCAACTAATTACGACACGAATATTGACACAGACACAAGGACTCCCGTTACAACGAAACCCATTTTTTAATTTGAATTCATTTTACGAGAAAACTTGTGTAGTTCCCGAAATCTTGTGTACTTCCCGCCTCGACAAATTCCTGGAGGGAGGTCGGACGGGCGGAGGTTGAGAGTGCATCTACTGAGATCTACTGTCAAGCTCTCTAGAATAGAAGCTCTGTTGTACCACCAATACTACTACTGCTGATCAGTCTAACTATTCTCCAGAAGCGATAGAAACACGATGAAGTGCTATTCATTGCTATGCGCAGCCCTTCTTGTCGGAGGTGCCGCAGCCTCCTCCACCGATGAAAAGAAGACCATCATCAACCTGCGTAAGCTCCAAGCTGCGACACGTCCACCCAAAACACCTCCACCAACGCCTCCTGCTACTCGCCCGCCCAAGACGCCGCCTCCAACTCCTGCAGCTACTCGTCCACCCAAAACACCTGCTCCTACGCCATCACCTACCACCGCTGGACCACAAAGCATCGCACAAATTGTTTGCTCAACTACAGACTACTCCACACTCTGCGATTACCTCAAAAGTGCTGGTTTATATGAGATTTTGGATAGCAGTGGCACGTACACACTATTCGCTCCAAACAATGATGCCTTTAATAAACTAGCCAGCGTGGCAGACCTCACTAATGACGAAATCATGGGCTTGCTCATGTATCATGTTGCTCCCAATATCCTCACTTACAATGATTTGATGACGCGTGCACCCGGTAATGTGGAAACTATGGTCCCTCTTCTACCCATTGTCGTCACAACTGGTGCCGATGGTGAAGTTTTGTTGAATGGAAAAGTCACAATAGTAACTCCTGACATTGATGCATCCAATGGAATCATTCAAGGAGTAAATCATGTCATTATTCCTCCAATTGATCCACCAACTCCTGCACCTGTTACGCCTGAACCTACACTCAAACCGACTGAAGTGAACACGCCCGAGCCAACTCTCAAACCTACTGAAGTGAATATCACACCGGAGCCAACTCTCAAACCGACTGAAGTGAACACGCCCGAGCCAACACTAGAACCCTCAACCAAGCCTCCAACTACAAATATCGTTTCAGAATCTCCCACTCAATTTCCAACTCCATTTCCCTACGGCAAAGGCACCCCATCTCCCACCATCAATTCTTCAATTATAGACATCATTGGTACATCGTCACCTACACGAGAAAAGTCGAGTGTGTTCTCAACAAAATCTGCCAAATCTGGAAGCAAGACTCCCAAGGCTGATCCAGTTGTGGGCAAGAGTAGCAAACATAGCTCCAAGAGTAGCAAGAGTAGTAGCAAGAGTAACAAGAGCGACAAAGTAGTAGGAAAGGCAGATAAGGGAAGTGGAATTGGAAGACCTGGCTATTATGCTATAAGGGATGTATCTGTGAAAGATGCTTTTGGTGATGAAGATGGATTTATGAATGCTCGATTTAGAGCAGATTTGAATGCATCTTCACAGTTAGGTATAGGTTCAGGCTATGTGACAGTGGCTATGTTGACTGCTGCTGCTTGGTTTTGGCACAGTTAGATGTGATCAAGAGACGTGTCTGTGGCTTATTATTTGTGCGTGCAATACGCAGTTTCATTTGACAATAGCTTTTATTGGATTGATTGGAGAGAAGTGGGTCTTCTTTTTTATATTTCGTGTATATTATGTAGAACTTAGAACGAAAGTGTGTAAGTTAAAGTCACTTTTTTTCAAGGCCTGGTAGCTTTGGCTCTTTATGACTTGTCTTTTTACTACATTTATTATACACAGAAACAGATCACAGGCAACGTGTAGACATCAATCAGAACTTTGTTGTGTAGGACCAATGCTTGCCATGACAATAGCAGCTCCTCCTACAAGCCTTAGACTTAGAATTGACTCAGATTTTCATTCATTTGCAGTAAATCATCCGCTCAAAATCATACAGAGCACCGGGGCTTTTGACGTGATGAAAAGTGATGCTAGCCGGTGAGCAACAGTCAGCACCACCTATGATACCACCAACATCTCGATGGACTTTGTACAACCAAGCAGATTTGTCAGTCCCATCAACATTGAACAAAGCTTCTGGAGACCTCAGATGAAACCTCTCGCGTCCAAGTTCATCTCTTGTATTGTAAGGAAATACGCCAAGATTGCCCATGCAAAAGTTAATGCCAACATCCTCTGGAAAGGTCATTTCTTGTTCACTTGACAAGCAAAACTGCTCATCCATTGAGTTGTAAAATATCTCCATATATTTTTGATTCATCACATAACCTGCACCACCCATTGTATAGTGAAACTTGTTGTCACTTGTCTTCAAAAACTCGTCCACCAAAGTCTTGTTATGGTCAAAGCCTTGATACCACTTCTCCTCACGTCTGGAAACACGTCTCCCAAGAATCAAAGGCTGATCCTTCTTCGATTGTATTTCCTCAGATGCCAAGTATGCCTTCAGGTTTTCCATGATGACATAAGTGTCCAAATCTGCTTTCATGAACCAATCGTACTCCTCACCATACTCTTGCCAAATATGACGCATTGTCTCACGTTGCTTCTGCCATAAATGCGCCCAATCTTCCGTTGGTACGTCAACTTTGATCGTACCAATTTCTGAGTCTGTAGCATTGCTTGCAAACACTAACTTGTCGCATCGTTTGCCCCATGTGTGCAATACGTCCAACGCTGTGGCGTTGTGATCTGTCGATATGATAGGGATGAAACACAACACTTTGGTGTTCAAAGCGTTTGAATCAATAGGTAGGATTTCAATCCGATCAAGCACTACTTTGTGTTGTTGATTTCGTAGTTTGCGTACTTTTTTGGTGCAAATATTACTTTCTGATACTGTTTTGCTGGTGGCATTTTGTACATCTGCGGCTTCGTTTGTAGTATGGATGTGATCCTCATGACGCAGATAATTGGTGCCGCCACTGCTTGCGACTGCCAATTCGATTTTGCCCAAATGAATCAATGTCGGAGTTGTTAGCACCGATATTATTACTGCTGCAAGCACAATCGATTTCAGGCGGAATGACGATGGCAATGATTGTCGAACTCTTGAGACTAAAGTTGAATAGTAAGCTAACTTCTTTCTGTGCAGGTGCGACGAAACCTCATTTTCATGAACATCCACGACCAAGCCTTGCATATCTTCGCCTCTACCGCGAGAGGAGCGTAGGTGGAGAGCTTCCTCTGGGCCGGCCATGATCATGTCTGCACAAATAATTGCTGCAAGCACAAAATGGCATGTCCAGTTGATCTGCAAAGCTACAAAAGTGATGATTGTATGTTCTCAATCTCTTCTCTTTCTCACGTGATGGGTTCGCTTTCTCGTATTCAAATGGGTTCAAATTGAATTCGCTTTCTCCCGCTGATTGCATGAAGTACTGCATTGGATGGCCATCGACATGCTCAACTGTCATCACAAGACACCATAGAGCATAGCATAGCTGGCAGAGTAGATTGACATTGAGTGACAGAGACGGCGACGATCGCAGCAGCTAAAATGAATAAACTATCCTGTGCTGCCATTCTCCTGGCATCCGCCGCTGTCGGCACTCAGGCAGAAGATATGTGCTCTTGCTCGCCCACCACCTTTAACTTCATCCTTGACTTCAGCAATAACTGTGAAGTGAACACAATAGATGGTAATCCTGGTGTAGAGACAGCCATGTGCTTCCAAGAGGTGGTTGACGCGGTGCCAGGACAACCAGCTAGCGACGAACCCATGAGACGACTACTCCGAGAGAGAGAGCACGATGAGGATGAACCACGCAGACTCCAAACCGGAGAAGACAAAGTTGTAGAGGTAGTGTCTGCCCAATTCTTGGAATTCGGCACCGACGGTGACATGACAGTGATTCATCAAGACAATACCTACACCACAACCTCATTATTGGACGGCGGAGCTATGCAATTCGACTCGGTGTCATCCATGCTCAACACTTCTGTTCCACTGACAGATCAGATGGAAAACCCCGCTTTAGTGCCAGGCGGTGCATCGCTGATTTTGTATGGAAAGACTGAAAGTGGCAAGGTGATTAGGAATCGCTTCTTCTGGCTCTATGAAATGACTAATTGTGGAAGAGAAAACAAGCCTGTGCAAGTTGGCGATCAGATTGGATGGGTGAAAGTTGTAAGTAGGCACAACTGACTGATTCACGAGGAATTTGCCGTTAAAATGTTGACTTGGAACTGTCAACTCACCCAATCAACCGCTCACATTTGTTTTGTTGCCTAAAATGTCTTTCTCATCAATCAGGAACCCGGTCCCCTCGGTGGAGCATGGCCCGCATTCTGCCCAGCCTTACCTGACGGCTCACCAACCATCTCACCGCGAACAAACGATCCTACCCTTACTCCTTCTTCAGCTCCCATTGAAAAGGTTCCCACAGTCACACCTACAGTCAAACCAGTAATCACAACCGAACCAGTAACCACAGACGAACCTACAGACGCACCACAACCGTATGGGTCACTCATCCCTGGTCCATCTCCTACCAGAAAGCCCACTCACCCTGTGTTTGGTAGTAAGAGTGCCAAATCGAAATCACTCAAACCTCCACACTCAGCCAAATCTTCAAAGTCCAAGTCAGCCAAAAATTCAAGCAAAAGTAGTAAATCAAACTATCATGGCTATCTCAATGCCCACGTTGTTTATGAGGATTTCAAAATGATGAACAGTAGTTCGATGTTGTCGTCCTTTGGAATATCATTGATCACATTGGCTGTGACATTCTACTTATCTGGAGGACTTTAATGTGAGGAGGAGAAATGAACAATCAAAGATGAGTTCCAATGGAAAGGAGATGGTTCAAGATGATTGATGCGTATATGTGTTTGCCCAGATCAAAATGTTGGGCACAGTTTGCTATTTAGTGTTATGGCGGTTTTCGAATGTTGCCTTGTTGTTGACATATAGAGTTTAATAGTTTGCCAACAGATAAAGTGAAATGGATTAGATTGACCGTTTTTAGATAGTAAAAGAACACCTATTCTTTAACCATAGCAACGAATACTCTCACTGGCTCCTTTTTTCGCACTCTGACCTCCTTAAGTTTGACGAACGTTCAGCACAAAGACAGGGTCAGAAGGGAAAAAAAGAAGGCATCATTTATGAAGCCATGCAGAGACACAAAAAATCATAAGACTTACCTTTCAGCAAATATTGTTGATGGTATTGTTCAGCAGTGTAGAACACCTTGGCCTCTTTGACTTCTGTAAATACTTCTCTATCAGCAGTTGCATACGACTCTAACAACTCCTCGGCAATCTGTCGTTGTTCCTCGTCATGATAATAAATTCCACTCCTGTATTGCGTCCCTCTATCATTACCCACTTGATTTTGTTTATAGATATCATCACCAAGTCGATTGAAAGCAAGATGCAAAAGTGATCGATAGGAAGCTTCATTTGGATCATACACCACCTGAATCGCTTCAGTATGTCCAGTTGTACCAGTGCACACTTCCTCATAGGAGGGGTTGACCTTTTCTCCCTGAGTGTATCCAACCGCAGTAGACACAACTCCAGGTAATCTTTGATAGGCCAACTCTCCTCCCCAGAAGCATCCAAGTCCAAACGTGGCAACTTCATATTTCGATGATGACTTCTTTTCATCACCATCACCTACATACTCCCAATGGGAAGGAGCTTCCTCCACAGCATCCAAACGCACATCCACCTCATACGACGCACCCGCCAACGGATGATTCCCATCCAGTGTCCACATTAGTTTCTCTCCATCCTCCTCAATTTTGGTCACGCGGACCTCCATCCCATTCCCCATGGCAAGCATAGTCCCAATCTTCACTAACGAAGTGTCCACTTGCAATTGCGTTGCGTCAATTTGAAATACAAGTTGTGTATTGTACGATCCATATCCTGCATCTATTGTGGATCCTGTGATGGTTTCTCCTGGAGTCATTGTCGATAGTAGGTCATGTAGGCCTGGGAGGTAATTTCCGTGATTGAGTCGTAGTTGGAGTGTTCCGGAGGTGTCAAAGTGAGGTTCTACGATGGAATTTGGATCGGTGGATTGGAAGCGTTGGAGGGTGAAGGTGACAATGTCGCCTGATCTTGGTTTGCGTGCTATTTTTGATGCATTATTGTCTGTGCATTCTTCGTCAGCATTGGTAGAAGCGGCGGCAGTAGTATCTGCAAGGAATAGGGCGGTAGTTGTACCCCAAGAACGACCAATGTTGGCAAGAAGAGTGGCGGATGGTACAACGATGCTGCTGCTTCTTCGATGATGGAGTGTTGATGGTGTGAAAGTTGTGGGTGCTGTTGACCAGGCTTGCACATAGTTTGCGCAGCAGCACAGTGATAGAAGTGCGGATAAGATGTTTGTTGTCACCATCATAGAGTACTATATGATGGGTAGCTTCGATACAAACAAGCAGAGTACTGCAATGAATGGTATTGCATGAATGCATCGATGTTCGTGCGTCAAGTACTTGCAAGTACTGGAAATATGTTCCTACGGACATCAGGCGGACTAGCCGGACACAAAAGAGAAAGAGTGAGAAGAGACTATTGTACTGGATAGAGGTGGTGCGAAAAGACTGGGTTAGACCGTAGGTTTGACCCCCTTGCCCTGACAGAAAGCTACCCTAGCTGGAGCTTTCTATGCCCGTTGGTTAAAGGGTGGGGAGTGGGTCAAATTTATCTATTGCTACTAAACCAATCAAGCGACTAGTCCTACTTGAAAGAGACCATAAACCTTTTCCACAGGAGGAATGACCGCCATGGTGGCGAAAAAGGTTTGCAGCCTCCTTCGTCTGGCCGTCACAGGAATCAAGTACTTGCAAGTACTGGAAATATGTTCCTACGGACATCAGGCGGACTAGCCGGACACAAAAGAGAAAGAGTGAGAAGAGACTATTGTACTGGATAGAGGTGGTGCGAAAAGACTGGGTTAGACCGTAGGTTTGACCCCCTTGCCCTGACAGAAAGCTACCCTAGCTGGAGCTTTCTATGCCCACTTGTTTGCCCTTGGGCAAGCTCAGGGCGATGAGGTGGGAGGTTCGGTAGAGAAACCCACCTGCACAGGAAGGAGCTGTGTGATGGAAGCTGTGTCAAGGCGAGCATCACCGCAACTCCTCTGTGCTCTGTGAACCGTGCCGCCTCTGAGGAGAACGGAAAAGACGAGAAAAGGAATTCAATAGTGTTGATGTACTTTGGCTCGGTGTTATAAAAAGACGCATGTGTGCGCTCCCTGGCCTGGTTTGTGGAGTGAAGGAAACCAGTGCTCTTGGTAGGAAGAGGTCAACCATTGTCTGATGGTGTCATTCCACTGTGCGACCTCAAACCGACAAAGGCAGGTCAGGGATTAGTTGTATGGTGTGTTTACTGTTGTGGTTGTGATGTCATTCAGAATCCCTCCCGAAATACAGACAAACTTGAACGTTTGACTCATTGCTTTAGACATCCCTGCGGATGCATTTGCCAATTGATCGCTGATGTACTCTTTAAAGGTGTTGCTTCTCCAGCGTCCCATTTTCTGAATCTGAGTCTCGCTGTAGCCTGCTAAGGAAAGGGCATTTGCCCCGCCGGCCCGAAGGGAGTGGGTATCAATTTTGTCAATATCGATGCCTCTGCTGATGGGGTAATTCAATGCTGCGGCTGCCAATTTGATGCCGCTGCTGATGTGACGATTCGTGACGTCGCGTTTGATGCCGTTGGCATCCCAATAAGTCGACAGGAAACAATTCAAATCAGTCGTATGCTGTCTGATTTGGCAATAAATGCGAGCAAGCGCCTTCACAGGGCAGATCAGATCATCTCCTGTGGCGTGCTGATGAATGCATACGTTTTTCCATCCATTCTTTTGGTTTGTCAATCGCAAGGTTGCGCCCACGGCTCGTTCAAGGATCCATTTGTCAGTAGCGTTTCGAGGCAGTTGGCTGATATTTCCATATTTATCTTTGACGTAGAACGCCACGTCCTTCATCCGAAATTGCTTTGTTTGTTTCGTATTGTTGGTAGAGCTTTTAACAGTGTATTCTCCCACACGTAAAAGATAGTAGAAAGCAAGGAGCGACAGATCACCAACGCGCTTGGCACGAGCTGATTCGTCGAGTGCGTAAGCTTGACGGGTCAGATAAGCGGGCACATCCACTTCTATGGGCAATTTTTTGTTTGTTGGGCCATCTTCTTTTCCCCATCCTGACAGTGCATCTTGAAGCGGTAAAAGAAACTTGTTGTCGCTGCCCTTTAGGAGGGTTGGGTTGTGTTCTGTATCCATTGAGATCGTCTTGCCAATGGACGAGATAGCTGTACGTACTGTTGCCACGGCGACTTGTTTCCCGTATCCATAACGCCCCGACCGCACCCTAGCTGCGAAGCCTCCGAGTGCATTGACTTTTGTTGAATAACTTGTTCGTCTCTCGTCAAGATAAGGACATACTCGAAGAGATTTCGCATATGCGCTCCAGTGTTTCCAATACTTTTTCCGAGTTTTGGAAGTCGCCTCCACACGTGCATTGGCGCATGCGGCTGCAAAAGCAGTGAGATCACTCTTGTAGTGACGTCGTTCTGAATGCTGAAGAGGTTCCAGCAGCTCTGTGTGGGTAAGGGGAATTGGGAGTTGAAAAATTGTAAGAAAGTTGAGTCATTTTCATGATGCCATTCCTTTTTGTAACCAAAGCTCCTTGACGGGATGTCTGCAATTCTGTTATGAACACCTGGAATGTGCAGTGGAGTGAGCGGTGAGGCTCTGCATTCTCGCATTCGTATTGACAGGGCACGGAGGAGCCGGCCAGCGACGATAGAGTTCTTGGATGACATTCGTTCAAGCCAACTAACTGATGGAGAATTATCACTGAGAAGACAGACATGTTCATGTTTGAGGTGTTCTGCGCCGATGCATCCTTCCATCACGATCCATAAAAGAAGCAGCCCTGCCATTTCCAAGTCCGATATATCGATGATGCCCTTGTCGAAAGCTTCTTGAATTTCTCGTGGCCATTGGAAGCGGAACACATGAGGTCGACACGCTTTTCTGTGTCCAAATACCACTCCCCCAACTCCCCCTTTAGCCGAATCTACCATGCCGATGTATCCTGGGAGTCATTTGCGACCAATTCTTTGCATTTAGTAGGTTCCTTTGCTGATGCTAGGAGGAGAAATTTCCAGTCTGAAAGATGGTAGTAAAGTGGAGAGTCCTTTCCAATGTTGATGTAAGTGGTGGTGCCAGAAAGCGCTGCGTTCAACGGTGACATCAACCCCAAACCTCCAGGTATACCGATAGCTGAGTCACGTAACTTGCCAACTAGTTTTTGAAAAGTGTTCATTGGAGTAGATTTTCCTTGACGTGCGTTGTTGAGGCAGTCTTCCAGTAGAGCAAGGCGTTCTTCAAGCTTGCCGGGGGCAAGCTGAATCGTTTTGGCGATGCCGTCAAAGATCCAACCTAGGAGCTCCTTCCGCAAATCCCATGCACCATCGCCTCGTAGGAGTTTCTTTAATGAAATGGGGTCTTCGTCATCATCATCATCGGGAGGGAAGACATCGTGAATGCCATGTAATATGGATGCAGCCACATGATCAAGATCAACCTTACAACGTGGAATGACGAGGGAAATGAAATCGTCAACAAACACACCCAGCATATATTTGAGCGGATGTGAGTGGATATCCGGTGGCGTCCCCTGCACTCGCTGGTACTCATGAGTTTGCGTGTGCTTGAGAAATTTGTGCGATCCAATTGAGCCCACCGGAGTGCGGACGTACTCGTCCGCAACATCTCTGGCAGTTTAGAAGCAGAACAGAAGTAGCCTGGGGATTCCACCCATCCCATTTGCAACGAAGTAGGAATCACAATCCGTACTGGTTCGCCGGGAGGTTGGGGCATGACATAGGCAAAGTTGTATTCGGCTCCCTCTTTGCAGACCATTCTCCAAAATCCGTCTTTAATGTCCCACTTAGCGAAGAAAATCAATTCAGATTCATCAGCCTCCGCCACCGCAGCGATTATTCGAGTGAGTTCATGGCCCAGTTGATCTAGTGCCTCAGGAGGCGCTGTGCGAGTAGTGCGGTCATTTACTGAGAGCAAATCATACTCCTGCATCTTGAGAATGAACGACAGATCCAAAATACCTCGAAATGGTTTGGATTTGTGAGGGACCATGGCAAAAGGCGATATCTTCAATTCGGGTGGGAGGTTTTGTTTTAATTCGTCCCACAACACCACACGAGCCTGACCCTTCTGTACTTTAATATCCAATTCTTCAGTGTGTTGTTTTATTGCCTCAGGAAGCAACGCTGAACTATGCGGTCCCCTCTCCACTGCTGCCTCCAGTTGTTCGATAGTCCAATTTGAGCCTGTTTCCACTGGACAGCCTTTTGTTGCGTAGTTGTTGAGAAGGGGTGCGGCTGGATGATTAAGTGCGGCACCGGATGGGCACATTTGACCCCGTCGATTTGGTGGTAAAGTTCTTTCGTTTGGTTTGATATTTGAGTCTACAGAATGTGCGGACCAATAGGACGTGGATAGATCTTGATGCGCCTGTAAATCCTTTCGCTTCGCCTTGTTTGCAGTTCGTAGTTCCCTTCGTACTGTTGTGAGAGGGCGAGTAGTGTGGCCCCGACCATAGCGGAGTCCATCGACAACGGTTTGATGTGACAACTTCTCAGATGAGGACGAAACACAGCGGCCATTTGGCTCCACTGAAGAGTCGAATGTACGGGGCGAAGTGCAGTTGACTGTGTCGACTGGCAACTTCTCAGATGAGGACGAAACACAGCGGCCATTTGGCTCCACTGAAGAATCGAATGTACGGGGCGAAGCGCAGTTGACTGTGGCAACTGACAACTTCTCAGATGAGGACGAAACACAGCGGCCATTTGGCTCCACTGAAGAATCGAATGTACGGGGCGAAGTGTAGTTGACTGCGGCAACTGACAACTTCTCAGATGAGGACGAAACACAGCGGCCATTTGGCTCCACTGAAGAATCGAATGTACGGGGCGAAGCGCAGTTGACTGTGGCAACTGACAACTTCTCAGATGAGGACGAAACACAGCGGCCATTTGGCTCCACTGAAGAGTCGAATGTACGGGGCGAAGTGCAGTTGACTGTGTCGACTGGCAACTTCTCAGATGAGGACGAAACACAGCGGCCATTTGGCTCCACTGAAGAGTCGAATGTACGGGGCGAAGCGCAGTTGACTGTGGCAACTGACAACTTCTCAGATGAGGACGAAACACAGCGGCCATTTGGCTCCACTGAAGAATCGAATGTACGGGGCGAAGTGTAGTTGACTGCGGCAACTGGCAACTTCTCAGATGAGGACGAAACACAGCGGCCATTTGGCTCCACTGAAGAATCGAATGTACGGGGCGAAGCGCAGTTGACTGTGGCAACTGACAACTTCTCAGATGAGGACGAAACACAGCGGCCATTTGGCTCCACTGAAGAGTCGAATGTACGGGGCGAAGCGCAGTTGACTGTGGCAACTGGCAGCTTCTCAGATGAGGACGAAACACAGCGGCCATGTGGCTCCACTGATGAATCGAAGGGCGCATCGCAATCGATTGATTTGACCACTGCTGACTTGTCGACTGGAAATGACTTGCAGCCGCCCTGCGGCGTGCCTGCCAACATCTCCTTTTGGACCTCCATTGATGCACATTTCTTTTGTGGTGGGCATGATGATTTCCGACTAGTTAAATTGTCCAAGAATGGGTTGGGTATTGATGGCTTGGTGTTCCGAATGAAAGTTGGTGCTCCCTTGTCTGCGTGTAGGAGCGGTTTTGGCACGGAATGAATTGAATTAATTTTAGACGACATACATAAAGTATTCTCACCTTCCGCTCCTGGGAGTAATTGGACGATTTGTTTTTTGGACCCCAAATGTTTTGATGATCGAGCTAATTTTTTGACAGGAATTTTGGCCTCACGTTTGCCTGCAGATCTGAATAGGTTTTGTGCATCATGGCTACCTCCATGACGACTTCTAACTGTGGAACGCTGTTCCTGAAATCATTCACGCAGCCCCAGCGAATCCGCATGGGCGGATTTGTTTTTGATCATGGCTGTCACGCACGGTTGGATGACCTGGCAGAATTTTCCCGCGGTTTCCGAGGTCCAATCCTCCTCAGCATCCAAATGAGCTCGATTGCAAGACTTCATCAGTCCACTTAACACCACAGTACACCGGCCCAGCGCATGATTGATACAAAAGTCCTGTCCATCCTTTTTGATGCGTGGGAGTTCCCTGAATGTTCGCCCTCCCTCCTTCATGATGGTGGTTACGTTGAGTCGGTTGAAAGTCTTCCAGTAGGGTTCCATCATTTCTGCAATTTTGGGGTGCATTTTATTGTTGATCCCTTCCCTGTCAGTTTTCCTCCGCTGATTTGATGGGTCTCCGTCTTTGCCTCCTCGTCCGCCCTTTCCACCCCGTCCCCTCTTGGCCCCAGTGTCGTCATCGGGCGAGGTGGTGGAGTGGCGTTCCTTCCAGTCTCGAGGGAGTCCAGCGTGTGGCATGTACACATTTGCTTCATAGAAAGATATATGGGTGCCCAACTGCGACGCTGGTCTACCATGTTGATGTTCGTTCCAGTCAGCAAAAAATTGACGAGCATCGACAATAATACACCAGAACAAATTGCTTCCGAATGGCCTCGGGTGTAAACACTTCGAGGTTGTCACCTCCCACAAGTTTCCTGATTTTGAAGATTTCAAGGTAGTGAGGACATGTAGGTCCAAATAAGGCGCGAATGAAAACCATGTATGTTGTGATGGTTTCATGAGCCTCATGGGTGGTGGAAGGGACTTGACCAATGTTCTTTTCACTCCTCTTGGAGAGGCGTTCATTCTCCGCTAGGGATCTATTTTTTTCTGACTCTTCCTCTTCTTGCTCTTCCCGGGTGAACCGGGATTTCTCCGCGGCGGAACGTTTGACCAGATCCAAGATAACAATACCATTCTTAAGGGAGGCAAAATCTGCTACTCGTGATGGGGAGAAGTTGCACTTGATGAATTCCTGAACACGTTTCTTGGACATGTGGAAGGTAGGAAGGCAGATGCCCATGTCTGCCGCTGTTTGATGCATCAAATCAATGATAATGTTTCGCACTTCCCCTGCATCTTTGAGGCAGTGAATTCGTTCCCCGAAGTCAGGTGCCTCCTCTCTTTTTTCCACTCCGCACATTCCCAAGTATTGGTTCCAGTTGTAGTCAGACCATCCCTTTGGTTCCTCTTTGCGGAAAGAAGGTTCCTTCATGATGGACTTCAGTACCTTTGCAGTGACTGTTGCGGTAGTTGATGCCTGTGCCTTCATCAATTGTTGGATATCATTTTCGGTAGAATTTCCATTGTGACTAGTATTGGTAGGTCCTCCCTTATTGTTAGGCTTTTGTCCCAATGTAACCTCGAGACGTTCACTGAGGGCTTCGGCACATGCATCAGTTGGATCTACCACAGCAGTGATAGGTGGGGATAGACTGGTGATGGCGTTCTTTGAGGTCGGCTTTTCCTTCAAGCATGAGCAAATACACCAATCCAACAACGGTTGACAGGCGGTTTCGCATTTTGTGCGGATGGATCTGGATGGAATACTGTTGATGAACTCCGTAACGAAACGGTAGAATTCGAAGGGTGTCCTTTTAGATTCTTCCAACCATTCCTGAAAGACAGTAGGAACCATGGGGAATAGAGGCACATCTTGAGAAACAAAATTGCTTCCATCTGGAATGGCCATGAGCTTTTTGCGGTTTTCCCGTTTACGAAAGAAATTTGCGACGTCTGTTAGGGATGCAGTACTAGGCAAGTCCTTGCATTTTCCTACGACATTTTCTGCATTCGGAATGACCACGGGAGTGGGAGCACGGCCATTGTTGACGCCACCTTTGTGACCAATGACATTAAGATGATAAGCATCGTCGTCCTCTTCCCCAAAGTCGGCACAGTAATGAAGGATGGAGTGCACGATAGAGATGAATCCGTTGGTCACAGAGAGGAAGCCAATGCGAGATTTTGTAGTGGTAACTGCTTTGAGAAGGGTGGCAGGGGTTAGCTTTGTGACACGTGCCAATTCCGTAATGATAAGGTTTGCCGTTTCATCCTCATTTTTTGTGCCGTCCTCCTCCGTTTGTTCGTCATCAGAGCTATAATCGTCTTGCTCCTCGTCATCGGCATCCTGTCCCGTTTCGCCATCATTTTCATTTTCACTGGAATCGTCATCAGCCCCTTTTAATTCATCCGCGGTGTTGTCAACATCGTCGTAGTCAACTAGTGGATCTTCCGTATAATCGACAGTGTCCAATTTTTGTTTTTTGGGCGGCTGATACGCTTCCTGTTGCTTTTTGGAAGGTTTAGTGGCCCGCTTCGACCGGCGTTTATCTCCTTTTGTCATTTTATTTCAAATTTATCTATTGCTACTAAACCAATCAAGCGACTAGTCCTACTTGAAAGAGACCATAAACCTTTTCCACAGGAGGAATGACCGCCATGGTGGCGAAAAAGGTTTGCAGCCTCCTTCGTCTGGCCGTCACAGGAATTTTTCTGTCGAAGTTTGCTCTTGCTGACTGGCCGAAGGCACGTTTACAAAAAGGACATGTATTATAAATAGACACGTATTATGCAAAGAGGCACGTATTTACGTGTTGGCCGAAGCAAGAATGAATTCTTTTGAATGCGTTTGAATTGATGCATTGATCACTCCATACATCTCTACAGACGCCAGGTGTTGGTGTACACTGAATGCCCGCTCGGAAATGATATTGACGGGTTATTCGCCATGATGATGATGATGACGCATACGTAACAGTTAATCTTTGCTAAAGCTAATACTATCAAAGAAGAAGTCCCTCATTTTGCCAATTGAAGAAAAGGGATAACATTCTTGATGATAATATCTGCGCCTGACGTAATGCGTCTCTCCTCCCTCATGCTCTCAACATCAATCTTGGCTTTCTTTGCTGCTTTTCCGTTGAGTGTGTCCCTCATACTCTCCTTGTCTTCATCAAGTTTGGCCTTCCAGAGAGCTAGTTCAAGTTGTGTCATGTCCTCCTTTAATAGTCGGCTGTGCTCAGCCTTGTAGTGCTCAACTCTATTGATGACCGATCTAATCCATAGTATTATTACGTTCGTTTGTTCCCAGACAGGAGTATTTGGAAGATGTTGATTGATGCGATCGATTTCTTGTAATATTTCATCTGCCCACGTGCCCATGAGCAAAGAGGAGATGGTTCTGTGTATTCCCTCAACTCCAACAAGATCAACCGTTGTTAGATTGTCGCATTTTTCAAATTGGTTGTATTCTTGATCATGATCGGGTGAAAACAAGTTGTCTTTCAGTGGGATGGCAATGCGTTGCAGATTATCACAGCCATAAAATGCACATTCACCAATTGTTTCAACAGCAGGCAGCTCCACATCCGTGAGTTGCTTACAATCAGCAAATGTCCACTCCCCAATAGTTCTAACAGATGGCATTTTGATCTTTCTCAGAGAGTGGCAGCCGTGAAATGCATCATCATCAATTGTTTCCAGCTTCTCACTGAATTCAACCTCTGTCAACGCCCGACAATTATAGAATGCCCCAAATTCAACCTCCACAACGCCCGTCAATTTTATTCCTCTCAGAGAGCGACAATCATAGAATGCCTGCTCTTTAACTTTTTCAATCTCATCATGCGTCTCCACAGACACCAGCTGTTCACAATCCATCAATGCGTCCATTGGAATAATTTTGACGGATCGATCGATGCGGACATGAGTGACATTAGTGGGCACAAATTGCTCTCCGAAGTACTGTCCGGTGAACACAAAGATGTCCACGCCGTCCGCCATGTTTTTGTTATTGTCGACCGCTATTATGCACTGCGACCTCTAGAGAGTAGACAATACGTAGTATTGAGTATTGCGACGGAGGATGCGCAGGCACGTAGGTATTATAAAGAGACATGTATTACAAAAGATTACAAATAGACACGTATCACACAAAGAGGCACGTATTCACGTGTTAGCCGAAGAATGAAAGAAAGCAAGCTTTGAATTCTTTTGAATGCGTTTGAATTGATGCATTGGGAAATCGATATCACTCCATATCATATGTCATGAAAAGGATAGCAGCGTCAAGTGTATTTATTGAGCAGCAAGGGAATAACAATCATTGTTGATATTGCCAGCTGACGAAGAGGCAGCGTTGAATTAAGTTAAATCTGTCTAATAAAGAGTTGGTGGCACCGGCGGCAGAAGATAGTCAGATCTCTTGACACCAACTCCGATCACTGGATAAATTAGAGTACACGACAAGGGACATCGCCGCAGATCACTGTAATTCAGTAATAAGACCAGCCATGAAGTCATTAGTGAGAAAGAACGACAATAACAATGTCAACCGCACTGCAGCCACTGGCATCAACAACAGCAGCAGCAACAGCAGCAGCGGTCGATCCACATCCACCACACTCACCGCCTTAACCAGCACCGCCATGTTATTCGCATTGCTCGTACTCTACACAGTCGTGGCACCTTCCTCGTCACTCTCGGTGCAGCAATTCCATCATCGACATTCCACGAAATTATCATCCCCACGAATCACAGCAGTTCGTTCATCCTCACAGCAGCTGTCAATGGCGCTGGGCAGCGGAGGCAATTATCTCGATAACATGAACAACAATGAACACAACGATAATAACGATGGCACCAGCAACAGTGGTGGATCTGACTATCGCGATGGAATCAATTCTCGCTCCAATAGCAATAACAACAATAACAATCGTGGAAGTGGAGGGGGATGGGGCAATTTCTTTAATCGCAAGGGAACCAACAACAGTAACAACAATGGAGGTGGTGGACCTTCTGGGAGGGCATCTCAAGATGTAGGACGAGGCAACACTGCTGCTGGAGTTGGTACGGCGATTCGTCCTTCCATGGAAACTCAAACTACCAATGGAGGCAATAATAATGGAGTTAGTGGACCACCTAATAATGGAGGCTATACACAAAAATGGCGACCAAACGGAGGCAACAACAACAACAACGGCGTATCCAAAGTATTCGACATTCGTCAACCCCAAGATCTACTCGACTTTGTCATTTCCGATGAACGCCTCTCCGTAGTCAAAGTCTATGCCTCTTGGTGCAAAACATGTCAAGTATTCGACATTCGTTATCGCAAATTAGCCTCTCAACTGGGTGACAAGTACGGAGACGCTGCCGGAAATGAATTACTGTCACGTGGCAATGTCCGCTTTGCCCAAATGAAATTTGATGATCCGAATAACGAAGAAATGTGCAAATTGTTAAATGCGACGAAATTGCCGTATATTTTGATTTATAAGGGGAGTCAAGGAAAAGTGGCAGATTTTCAATGTGGTCCTGCCAAGTTTCAAATGTTGATTGATGCAGTGAATGAGTTTGCGGATCCAATGGAGGAAATGATGATTGTGAGTAGTGTTGGGGAGGACGAGATGGAGTGGAGGGTGGCGCAGGAGCAGGAAGAGCAACAAAGACAGATGCAACAGCAGCAGCAGCAGCAACAGCAGAGGGAGAGAGCATCACCATTGCCACAGCAAGAGCAACCACGTCCTGCCTATGGTGATATTCAATATCAATCATCCATGGGGGCAAGAAGTTCTTCTTCTTCTTCCTCCTCCGATACTGCCACAGCCTTAAAACGCAAGGACGAAGAAATCAACCGCCTCCTCACCGAAATGTCCAACCTCCGCAACAAATTCGATCGATCCATCGCCGCCATGAAGGACGAACGTCAAAAGGAAACAGGCTACCTCCAACAACAAATCGACGAACAACGAAAACAATACGAAAAAGAACGCATGGCCCTCTCCGCCCAAATTGATGACCTAACACGTGAAATGATGGACCGCGAAAAGGAATATCGCACCGGAGAAGATGCCACGAGCTATCAACTCCGACAGGAAATGGCCAAGAAGGAAAAAGAGTACCAAGAAACACTTACTGGGCTTAATTTGCAAATTACGGAAATGGAACGGACATTGTTCAAGAGTAAGAATGAGTTGCAGTACAATTCCGACACTTCGGCTTCGGATAGGAAACGGTTGGTGGATCAGATTAATGTGTTGGAGGAGGAAATCTTGAGTTTAACTTCCAAGAATGAAGAATTGGAAAAGGAGCTGATTGAGGAGAAACGTCTGGTTGTGGCGAGTACGGAGGAGGCCAATCGGGTGTTGTTGCAGTTGAATAAGATTCGGAATAATGAAGATGAAGAACGGAAGGAGTTGGTGGCTCGTGTGAAGGAGTTGGAGGCGCAGATTTCGAATCGGGAGAATGAGATTGTGCAGGGTACGGGTAACTTGGCGAGGGATTTACGACGGGAGATGGATGGGTTGAAGGAGGAACATGAGCAAGAGCGTGAATTGATGGCGGCTCGTATTATTGAGCTTGAGCAGGAGTTATCTTATAGAGAGGAAACGTGGCAGTCGGACAATCAATCGTTTGAGGAGGGGGAACGTCTGGCACAACGAATTGTGGAATTGGAGAAGAGTATTGACGAGCGTGATCGACTTTTGAAAACGAGTAACAAGGCTACTGATATTCTGCTGGATAATATGGAGGCGCAGAAGCAAGGGTATGAAGAGGAACTTGAACGTACTACCAGTCTTGTGAATGAACTTGAGGAGGCAATTGCTGGTCGTGAGCAGGAAATGCAAATGTTGCAAGAGAGATTAAGTGCTTTGGAGAGGTTGGACGGGAATGGGAGACCGCAACAAGAGCAAGGACAGCAGAATCAGGGTAAAGGCCCTGGTGCCTTTTCATTTGCGGATGCTGTACAAATGTCAGAAGGGTTCGCTCGTGCAGCTGAAAATGGAGGAAACTTTGGAGGAGCCGCTGGAGGGGCCCTAGCGGGCGAAAGAGAGGCTAGACTTGCGGCTGAAAAGGAGGTTAATAAGTTGATGGGTTTCTTGAAGGATAGGGAAGAAGAAATTAATCGTATGCGATCAGGGGGGTCTGAAGACTATGGGCAGAATGGTGCCTATGGACAACAAAATGGTGCCTACGGGCAACAAAATGGTGCTGATGGGTCTCTAGAACAAAAGTCTTTCTTTGACAAAATGTTTGGTACGAGACAGCCGAAGGATCCCAACGCTCAGACTAACGATGGTATGAACAATGGAATGGACAATGGTATGAACGATGGTATGATGGCCAATGAGTATGACATGCTGAACGATGTGTTACTACCAGACGAAGTTTCTCCTCCTAGAGGACGGAGAGGAGGTGGACAAGAAGATGTCTATGTGGGTGCTGGAAGTCCATTTGGAGGTGGAGGTGGAAGTAGAGGTGGTGGAGGAGAAGGGGTTTATTCGAACAGCATGACCCCATCGCCTGCTGTCGCGTCACCACCTGCCGGTCTCCCAACTCCAGCTCAGGCATTTGAAAGAAGGCTGGCGGAGAACCCCATTGTCCCTTCTGGAGCTTTCGGTGGTTCCAAGGTACGTATTATGTTGTCTGATGCAAAATGGACTCGCATACGTGGCTTCAACACTCACATGTTATAACTTTCTCCTTTGGTTTCAATCAACACAGCCGACTGCTTCATTTTTCCAATCGTCATCTTCAGGTGGAGGCTGGGACGACAGCACCATCAGCGCCTACGCAGCTCAATCAAGTGGCTCTCAGGATATGGCTCCATCACCATCTTATAATGGAGAAGAGCCAGCCTTGCCTCCAGCAAAGTCTTTCGAGCCGCGACCGGCAACTCCGTCGCCGAGACAACCTATAAAACAAGCTGTGAGTGATAATATTTATGCAGGCGCAGGAACCGCCACAAGAGGCGGAACTGCTTCTGGCCGAGGTAGGGTTGATAATGTTCGCCCTGACAATACCAGGCCGAGTGATAATATTTATTCAGGAGCTGGAACCGCCTCAGGAGGGGGTGGATCGGCTTCATCGTCTAGAGAATACTCTTCTGGCCGAGGCAGGGTCGACAATGTCCGGCCTGACAATACCAGGGCTAGAGCAGGAGAGATGACACCGTCGCCCTCTGTTGTCAGTGAGCCATCTGCGCCTCTCCCAACTCCCGCCCAGGCATTCGAAAGGAGGCTCGCTGAAAACCCGATTGTTCCAGCTGGAGCGTTTGGTGGATCACGACCAACATCTCACTTTTTCAGTCAGACACAGCCTAGTCCTCCAGCAGCATCTGCTTCTTCCGAAGAAGAAGTCTCTCCACAGGATGAAGCACAGGCAAAGTGGCGAAGTATGGACGATGCGGAGAAGAAGAGAATCGCGTCAGAAGCCTACAAGACATTTGAGAAACAAATCACCGACAGTCGGAATACCCCGAATTCGAAAGGGGGCGTGCCTCCGTCAAGAACCAACCCTCCCAATCTACTTTCATCACTAAGCCGAGGTGAACCCGTCGAAAGCCAAAGCAAACCTGTCGCGAGCCAAGGCAAACCTGTCGTAAGCCAAGACAAACCTGTCGCAAGCCAAGGCACCCCTGCAAGTCAACGTGAAATCGAGCGAAAGAAGCATCAAGATATGGTAAAGGCTGCCGAGATGAGTCCTGATAAAGCCAAATTTGGAGCACCGGCATCTGCAGCTGTGGATGCAAAGAAGGCAGAAAACGGATCCAATTCTCGTCAGACCGCAAACGACATCCAAAAATCTGCGGCTGCGGCTTCTGCCAAGCGAATGTCTCTTGCAGAGCGTGCTGCACAAGCAGAACTTGACAGAAAGGCCGAGGAAAGGCGAATAAAAGCTGAACAACGGAGAGCCAGGGAATCTGGCGGTCGTGCTGATGGAACGCAGGTAAATGTCAAGAACGAGGCTGCTAAACGTCCTGAACCTACAACAAAGGTCAAGAGGAAAGTAGCCGCTGAAAATGTCTCGCAGAACAAAAAAAGTAATATAGAACAAAAAGAGAAGGCTGCGCAAGAGACCAACAAAATTGAAAGCAAATCCGAGCCTTCAGTAAAGAGCAAAACCGCTGGATCAGATCGCACAGAGAAGAAGCCAAAAGGGTTCGGGAAGAATCAAGTAGAAAAGAAAGCTAGTCCGGTTGGCGAGACTTCCAGAGCGGCAACCAAACAGAATACAGCCAAAGGTGAGGCGTCTGAAAAAACGGCAGCCACCGTTTCAGCTAAAGGGGGAGTAAAAAAGCAAGCTCCATCGAAAAACGGTTTGAAAGCGCCGAAGTATGATGTCATCGTCAAATCTCCGAGTGAGATGGACATGCAGCCCCTTGACATGCCGCAATTACTTCAGGGATCATTGACTGACTTACTCAAAAAAGGGCCTAAGCGAGGTTCTGGGGAGAGACCCAGAGGTCGTAGTGACTACTAATACATGCATTTAACTTAGATAATTATTTGTTTTTGACACAACACACACATTACTCGTTACTCTTGCGACCTATTGTCAAGAACTTTTTATTCAAGTAGTCTGATATCTCTCTTGCTGACGGCCTGATATCAGGATCATTTCTGTAACATCTATCCATAGCAGTCAACACTGCTTGAATGCTTGGATCTTCAGAATTCTTGACTTCATCTGGCACCTTTGGCTTTCCACCTTTTAATTTGGTCCTTGTAATCTTCTCCTTATGTTCCTCAAGTATTTTTTTGGCCTTGTTGAAATTGTACTTCCACGGGCTATTTCCAACAGCAATTTTATAAAGAATGTTTCCCAATGCATAGACATCAATCTTTTCATTGATGAATCCTATTGATAGTTCATCTTCTCTGTCTTTTGTAAACATCTGTTCGGGAGCCATCCATTGTGGGTTGAAGAAACGTCCACGGAATTTGCATGGTGCTCCTGTCTCAGCATCTTTCTTCCGAAATATTGCAATGTTGAAATCATTGATTAATGGGACTCTGATTCCATCACGATTGCCCAAGAGAATGTTGTCCATATTGATGTCGTTGTGGATTAGAGATGCAGTGATGGTGTTGTTTGTTGCAGCTGTACTATCACCACTAATCTTCTTTCCTACTTCGTGAATATCTGCAACCCCAGCTGCAACCCAAGCTGCCATGGAAAGTTTCTGTACCGGTTTAAGTGCTGGAAGGAACTTTGCCAGATTTCCACCAGCAAATTCTTGCAATGAAGTGGTGCCACAAAATCCATAAATGTCAGTGATATATCGACTATGGGTCAACTGCTCCATAGAAACACCATCTACCCTATTCAACTCAAATGTCTCATCATTGGGTTCATGGTAATACTTGAGTGACTTGATCACGATATTGCTCACTGGAGACATTCCATTCTCTGCAATCTTCATATCAACATTCCATGCATTCCTCCAAAAGCCCTTATTGCTAACAAGAGAGTATGCCTCCTTATTCAGTAGAAAGGGCATGTCCATCTCGTGCAGTGAGTTGCAAGTGGGTTTAAATGTCGTTTGCCATTCTTCCATTGGGACACACTCTTGATCTGGTTCCCACGCTGCTGTTTCACTGGTTAATACACGTGTCTCATCGTGTGATGCGGTGTTGTCAGCATTCGAATCATTGTTCAACTCTTTGAAATCGTCAGAGCTTTCTTGGAAGTTGCTACCTCGGACCTCCACGTCGCTTCCCATACCACTCATTAATGATACAGTTATTCCATCGACTTTTATAGTTTCCGTCGAGCTTGGCATTAATAAATCCCAAGGCGAAGGAGTCATATCTCTATCTAGTAAGGAATGAAATTTCATCAAGCCCTGCTTATTGGATGGATGATGCCTCAAGAAATGCGTATCTCTTTTTTTAGGCAAAAATTCATCTTCCTCATGAATGTCAAGCTGCAAACTATCCGGCTTGATTCTTTTGGTAGTGCTCTTTCGTTCTGGTAAATTTGGTTCATCTAATTTGATCTTTTGCTGACTCTGGTGTTGCATCTCTGAACCTAGCTTTAGATGCACAATGAAGGGAACTCCGGCGGCAAGAAACAATAGAATTGGTATCATGTGCTTCGGACGGATCATGCTATACTTTTGTCGTATTGCAGTTGAAGACGGCGCTGATAGTAATTGGCGGTTGTTCATGATTAGTTCTGGATGTCCTTTGGCAGATTCAGAATCGGGTGTTGATTCCAAATCTGGAGTTGTCATGTTGTACCGATCAGTAGCATTGGTTCTCGTCTTTGGTGGTGGCGGTGTGTGCGGAAAGATGCGCCGCTTTATGGGCCTGCCAGGCGAGGATGACTTGAGAGGAGGGTGGGAGGCTGATGGTATAGCAGAATTAATCATGGCATAAGAATTTGTACAATACATAGCAGCAGCCGTGACCGCAGAATGCATTCATGAGATGTGTGAAGATTCTTTGAATGCATTCAAATGAATTGAAATCAAAAATTGAGAAAAGAGAAATGGCAAATTAGTCGAAGGCGTGAGAAACTAATACAGAAATGCCCGTGTGTGCAGCGGGTAAAACAGTTGTCACTCGGACACTTACGCCATCACTGATCAAATGAAAATGGGTCATCTGCCATCCACTCATTTGAATTGCGTTCCGATTTCAGCGTCATCAATCTTCAATCTCCGTCCAACCATCCAGCCTCAACTTCCACAGCCAACCAAAGACACCATTATGAGAAGCGGATCAGATGGGTGGTTCCAATGGCTGCAAAGGAACGAAACAGATCTTGAAAAGTATTCTGCCACCACCAATTCTAAACTTCTTGCAGCAGCGTATTATGATATGCACTGCACATCAATCATTGATCGCCACAAGAACATGATAATATAGCGCAGAAGCATTGTTTGACACTTTCCATCTTCAACAACATCATCAGCATAGCGTCACCATATCCATTGGGCATCGTAGCATGTCCCCGCCATCCGTAAACAATCGGGGGCCTCCATCTGAGCACATCTTAGGGCATGGTAATAACAGCAATTACAAACCTTGCTATCCATGCAACAATGCCTCATCAGCATCAGCCTCCACGTCGATGGAGGAAGACGATGAACCAAATACTATCACTCCGCCGCAGCCGCAAGAGCATGCTGCGAACGTTGGAGATTTGATGGTCAAAGCAAAAAAGGCTGCTGCATCGTTATGGCTCATCTTGCATGCACAGGTAAGCTATCACCTTGCTCGTATGCTTTGATCGACACTACCCAAGACCTTTTGTCTAATCTTCTCCATCTTTTGTATTACTACTTTCAGAATTGTCGACAACCGCAAGGCACATGTTCTCACCGTGGCTGCGATGATACAAAGCTTCTTCTAGTCCATGTCAAAACCTGCCCAGCGGGACCTAACTTCCCTTGCCCATCCTGTACCAAGGGGTGCAATGAAACTCGTAAACTTCTCGCACATTATCGTCGGTGTAAAGACTTACGGCTGAAGCAAGTAGGTTTAGGCCGTAGGACCAATGGAATGCAACCCGATCAATCTTGTTTAGTTTGTAGTCTCATGGCACGGTATGCCAAGAACGCGGCTGATAGACATCGACCTCCTGGACGGAGCAATAACGCTGCCTCACTGCTTGCGGATGCGTTATCTTCCACCTCTGGTGCCAAATTCAATGTTGAGAAGGGTTTCGCTACCAACTTTCCTACACAAGAGGCACGCAATGGAGTACGTAAACCAAGCTTTGTAAGAACTCCTTCTGCACAACTTATGCCTCCTCCACCGCCAAGGCATTCTTCTGTACTGTCTAGCAGCAACTCTGGTACTTCAAATGAGAAATGGGTAGAAAGTCCACCCACACCTTCCATGTTGATGCATTCGAAAATAGTCAAAATTGCTGCGATTACAAATCCAGAATCAAAGGAGAGTCTGAGTGATACCACCATGTTAGGGAAAAGTGTCGACAGTAGCGTCGTGCCCTTTCCAATACTGAGAAACTCCTCAAAAGAAGGTTCATTTCCAGACGAGCTGGTTGTGCCTGCTCCTCAACGTCGAGTCCGGGCTGAAAGTTATGATGAACGCAGAGTCAAATTTGCCGCAACCGTGACAAGTAGGCACTACTATACGGCTCCTCAAGCAGAGCACTTTATGGTACCGGATCCACTCTCTGCCAAGAATACGGGAAGACCTCGGTCTGTTTCTTGTGGTAATATGGAACATAATGCGCTTACTCCTTCGAATAATTTCGATACGATTGCTGAGGGAGAGGAGCATGAAGAGGTGTTTGAAATGAACTGAATAGATTGACATGCTACAATCTAGATGCTAGGAGTGGTTGCTTCCTCTCCAACTAAAATTTTGCACTTCAATTTTGCTAAACATAACAATGTATTATTATCATTCATGAGAATTATCTACTTCTTCTTGTGCTGAAAAAGGTGATCTACTTATAACTATTCTTGCTGAAAACCTCTTCTATGGAATCTAATTTAGAACATCGTGACTCTTCCCAGCCTTACTTCATTTTCTCTAGTTATTTCACCCGAACAAGAAGCTCATCTTAATATCCTATTTAATAAGTTTACTTTCCAAGCGTCTCATTCAACTTCTCAGCAATAGTGAGCTGAGTCTTGGTAATATTGGACAAATATGTAACCATCAACAAATCCTGCAAGCTATCATTGAACATCTTATCGAACACCTCGGGTCGGATCCGTGGGACACTGTTCAATACCTCCGAAATATTTCTTCCCACTTCATCATCAGCTGAAACCGTCCCATCAACAACCTTATCTACATATTCCGAACAAGTCTCCAGCATTTCCAATAGCTTCTCCATAGATACCTGAAGGGCCGCAGTCTCATCTTCATTGGTTGATGCACCCTCAGCTGAGTTGGATCCAATCATACGATCGATGCAAATACGCTCTGATTCCGATGATTTGACAGCAAGCCGAATTTCATTGAACATATTGGCAAGTGGTTCATTTTTGATACAAACCGGGGTGGACTTGTACGCCCGAAGAGCAATGGCATCCGTCTGAAGACTAGTATCTACCACCAAATGAATCGGATCGTCATCACACTCTCCAGCATAAAAATCATGAATTAATGAACTCGTATCAGCAATGCATTTCGATTCTCCGTTGGGATCATTTTCATCGGGGAGGGCGGTGGCATACCATCCCATGACTGTCTCGCGAGGGTTCGCACGGAGGTGAAGAGCGAGCATTTGACGATTGAAGTCTTTGCCGATGGCAACTTCGTCGCCACGCTCGGCGTGTGGTACTGCAAAGGCGTTGGTAATTTCAACCTAAAAATATTTGCAATGGAATGTATTTTTTGTCAGTGATGTATTTGCAAATAATGATAGAATTGCTTTTCTTCGAACAGCTGAAAAGTTGTGCGTTGATACATGTGATATGCACAAATCCCTTTCGCTTGGATATGCCTAGAATAAAAATGACCAGTCAAATGCAGCACTTACCCTATCACCATCTCTTTTTCCAAGCAGCGTTCCAATAACACGCCCAGCCCCCTCCTGTCTCCTCGTGTGATGATCTAACACACTCAGCAACACAATGGGGTGTACGACCACATCGGACACAACCGAAGATTCTCCAGGAGCGCTCTTGCTTCGAGCCGCTACGGCAGCTGCCGACGAAGGGGCGGCTTTGCTGGATAGGAGGAGTGCGGGGGAGCATCCGTAGGTTGTTGGTTGGAGAGCGGCAGCCATGTTGCAGTGTAGGAGAGAGGAAAAGTTAGTGGAGGTCGATTTGGTGAGGTTGTTTGGGAGTTGGGAGGAAGTACTGGGGACAGGGACAGACATCCGCGCCCACGCTAACGAAGAGGCCCACGACTAAGCAAGAGACAAAAGAAAGATGGGGAAGAGGGCAGCAGGAGCAAGGGTTAATAATATTAACCATTGGAGGGAGGAAGCGACCTATTTAGGGTTATTATGGTAAGCTGTGTGGAGACAGGACTGGCACTCACGAAAAGGCTGAGCAGTCATTGCCAAGAACGCGAAGCGAATATGAAGAAGAAATGGAAAAAAATAGCAGCCGACGCACGAGCAGGAATGATTCTTCTTCAAGGAGAACCCCTTGAGTTCGCCGGCTCCTTGACAGCCACGCCAGGTAATGCCTGTATGTTTGGATAGTGTTCGCAACACAATAAGTTGTAGCAATGGACGAGTTGAATGATGACCGCCCTATGCTAGATTGCCTCTTGGCCAAAGAGCAATCGGAGCAGTATCAGCATCATCATCGGGATCTCAATGCAGGCAGAACGCCACTGCGTTGGCGGCGAAAGATTTGCGAATGGTAAGGATCATTCTCTATTCATGAGTCATGAAACCATCTAAACATTTTAATTGCAAACACTGATGCCATTCCCACCTATCTCTTCAGGTATTATGAATTCGTTGACTACTTCAACTTTGATCGAGAGGTTGTAGGAGTGGCCATGAACTACTTCGATCGCTACATCTCCAGCCAAAAATACTGCGAATATGAACACAACATCTTGGCCACGTACCAGACCGTAGCCGCCACCGCTCTATTCCTTGCAATCAAGCTACACGCCACATCTTGTGAAATCTCCGAGGAGGATAATAGCTCTTTACGCAAACGAGCCCTGGGAAAAATCCTCTACGGCACAACAAAGCCCCAGGACATATTGGATATGGAAATGAATATGCTCTACGGCCTCGATTGGAAAGTGAACCCACCGACACTGCACAATTTCGCCTTCATGTTCTGCAAGTTTCACCCCTCAAGTGATATATGTGCTGAATCAGGATCCTACCTTTACGAGGCTACACGCTATCAAGTGGAGCTTGCCATCTTCATGCCAGAATTAATGGCACAGTTCAAGTCGTCTGTCATAGCATACGCTGCATTGAAGAATGCCGAGGAGAAGATATATGCTGAGAATCCTCTCATCCTCACTGAAGATGGGAAGCGATCACTTGAAGCACCAACGTTACATTCAGAAGTCTTGATGATGGACCCTTCTCAAGTGATTCAATGTCAGATGATGTTGAAAAGAGTATGTCAGCTACCTGATCTTGACTACTTCAGTGATACAGACAGGAAAGTATCAAACTCTCCAACAAATGTGGTCGACTTTTGTGATTAGATGTGTAAAAGAATAAGTATATATTTATATGTGTTAGTCTTCACACGTGCCTATTCCTCTTGTTTTCAGTAGGAAATGAAGAAAGTTGCTTGTTGGATCATTAACAAATGATTCTTTTCAAGCCTGGTTCAAGCATTGCTTCGTTGAGCAAAGTAAGGTTTACTTATTGTAGTTCTCTTCCACCCAACCAAGTCGAAAACTGATCCTCTACTCTAGAGAGAGAGAGTTAAAAGAAGGAATTGGAAGAGCAAACGAGGAGACAAAAAGGACATGTCAAGAGCAAGACGAGGACAAAAGATAAGTCTCCGTTGAAGACAAAAGATCGTCTTGCTTTCAACGAGGCAGGAACAAACCGATGAGAACCAGCTTCCACCATGTACCTATTGTACAAGGTAAACGCGACCTGAACGTGATTCAGACAAGGATGAGAACCCATAGCCGACTATGGGCCCTATATGTGAGTCCTAATGACATTTACAACGAACTAATTCTCTACCGCAATACCACGCACGAGAAGTGTACCGTGTACCGAGTTATGTGTAGGAACCCATCTAAATCTAAGTACGCCTTACCGCACGTAACTAACCATAGGGTTCGCTTGCTTTTGCCGTCTTCAAGCGCACTCTGCGCTACAGCCTCTAACTAGCCAAGGTTGCTTCAGCTGCTCTTGTCGGAAGCAACGAGCACGCGCATGAAAAAGGCCTATCGGCACGTAACCACTCCTTTTTCTACCATACATAAACGATGAAGTGAGTGGAGCATCCACCACATCACGGGCATTCTAATCTCACCATAATCCTCATACCACCCTCACAACCGCTACGCATCACTACAAGTAGTTGCGTCGGCACCTATCATCAATTGACATAATCGATCATGGGTTTTCGTGAGAAGCAGCGTTGTCGGAAGTCCTCCTTGGAAGAGTTGGGCTGCCTTTTTCTGAAGGAAATGACTTACAGATATAAGGCGGCTTCCCCTCAACGCGAGGAATGGGACATTTCAATATCGAGCCACTGGCGTCATAAGATTTGCGACTGGTGAGTGCATGAACCTCATGATGTTACATCGTTCATATGCATGCAAGTGTTTTGTTGCGAATGTGTTTGCTCACCACAGCGTTTTTCAACATGTTTGTTATGCACAACGCAGGTATTATGAATTCATTGATCACTACAACTTCGATCGGGAGGTTGTAGGAATAGCTATGAGCTACTTTGATCGCTACATCTCCAGCCAGAAATCCTGCAAAGAAGATGTGCACACCAAGGACAAGTACCAGATTATAGCAGTCACTTCACTCTTCCTTGCGATCAAGCTCCATTCCATGTCGGAGGATCATCTTGTCCAGAGCCGCCCTCATGCTCTGGCGAGGCTGTTGTATGGTCACGTTGAGCCACAGGAAATATATGAGATGGAGATGGCCATTCTCCAACAATTGGATTGGCGCCTTAATCCGCCGACACTCCACATGTTTGCCTTGAACTTTTCTCAACTACATCCTCTTGGAGACTGCTGCTCCACCACAACGTCTTATCTATACGAGGCGACCCGATACCAAGTGGAGCTTGCAATCTTCATACCAGAGTTACTGGTTAAGTTCAGGACATCAGAAATCGTGTATGCTGCACTGAAGAACACGGAGGAAAAGATTGCTTCTGAAAACCCTCATATCCTCACTGCAGACATGAAGCAATCCTTTGAAACACTATTGAAAGATGATCCATCCATAGCACTGGATCCCACTGCTGTGTCTCAGTGCCAGCTTTCCTTAAAACGCTTGTGTCCTCAACTTCCTAGCCTTGAATACTTTGGGAGTGATACGGATGCCACTGTTTTCCCATCTGACCATAATGATGAAGGAGAAACTTCTGTTGCCACAATCTCTCCAATGAATGTGGTTGATTATTAATGCACATAGACACAAAGAGTGGATACACGCCATTTATCCACACTCTCGCAACTTGAGATCGTCACCTCCTGATGATTGCACAATTTTGAAAACACGATGCACAAAAGGAACAAAGATAAACATGTACAAAGAAACAAATAGAGATAATGATACTAAGTAGAGGTATTGTACAAAGAAAAGTAGCTGGCAGTTGAGCATCCTACATTTACTATTCTATTCACTAAACAATGAACTCTTCTTCACTACCGCCACGTCAATAGATTTTATCAGAACCACATCTATTGAAAAACATACATAAAACCAATTTCCTTCTTCTTCTTCCCAATCATTTCCCGTAAGCCTAAAAGCACCTCTTCATTTAATCCAAGAGAGGAGCCTTCTTCGCATCCATAATCTTCTTGTGGAGAGTGTACACAAATCCAGCAAGGCCAACAAAGGCAACTCCAAAGATGACAATAAAGGCGGTAGCAACCTTGGATCCCTTGGCCATACTCTTGTCAAGGACACCGTTAGACCTGGAGATCTTGATACCAGCAATGTAGGAGCAGGCGTCGGTAATGGCCTCGGTGTACTTGGATGTGGCGGCAAGGTTGGTCTCACACTTGCCGGCAGCCTCGTACATTTCAGTACAGGCATCCGAGATTTTGAGTTCTTCATAGTAGTACTCGCCGTTGGCTTCTGCCTCGGCCTTGCGGTTGGGATCCTCCTGCTCAACGCATGACACACAGTCGGTGGTGATGAGGCTGTTCTTGCTGCTGGCAGAGTAGGGGAGGGCAGTTCCAGTCAACTTCTTGTAGACGCTGGTATCGGCCTGGATGGTGCAAGTGTCATCAGTGTAGACGGCAAGGTACACTGCATCTCCCTTGTCACTGCAAGTGGATCCAACGTAGTACGTAATGGCATTTCCATCCTCATCGTAATCAACTTGAGCGTTACCATCGTCACCATTGTTCTCAATCTCAAGCTCCTGACATCCCACATACCTCTCCGCCTCAAAGCGACGTTGCTCCTCTTGTCCTTCCTGTTCCTCCTCATAGGGATTACGATCAATACACTTACTCGCCATCTTGCTATTCTTGGCATAACAATCATACTCACAATACTCCCTATTGAACCCATCATCCTTATCATCATTCTCATTACAATCACAGTTATTAAACATGAACATCTGACACTCATACTCCTCCTTCCTCCTCTGCCCCTGCACAAACGCCTCGGCAAACTCTTCCAAATCTACCACATAATCTCCATAGCCAGAGTTGCACCCCCCTCCATTCCAAGAGGTACAGCTATCGGACGCACAGAGGCGAAAGTGGGCCAATTTGGTAGTAGCAACCTTGACGTCGTCTTCGCCATCGGCATCGTCGTTGTAGGAGAGGGCAGTGCGACATCCTTGGAATTTGAGGGAGTAGTTTTGCATCCAGGTGGTGTCGTATTCGCCGTCGTCGCCGTTATTTCCGTCGAGACGACGGGCTTTGGAGAGGAGGTTGCGGCCGGTGGCGGAGTTGGAGTCGAGGGTGGCCGTGGTGGTGGCGATGGTGAGTGATAGGGCGGCGATGGAGAGCTTCATTTTGATTGATGTATTATTGATGTTGTTGTTATCGTTGCGTTGGATGCATTCGGTTCAAACAGACAAACTATGGAGGCATTGCAGCAACGTCAAGCGACAAGGCAGTTGGATGAGATGGGTTTCGCACGTTGAGCGAATCGGCGAATTTGGCGGCCGGCGCCTGGCTGATGCTGACACGACCCACATGTCTGATACGACAGCCCACGGACAGAACCTTCTCCTGCCTCTCATCTCCTATACTTGCTTCTCCTCTCACGAAAGATTTTTGATCTTTGATCTTTTGCGGAGTTGGGAGGAATGCAGCCTTCTGGCAGAAGAAAACTGGCCTATGCAAGATTATTGTGAAAGCAGCTACCTTACACGTTCACGTGCATCGGAAGCGTTGCTGCAAGTCGTCTCATTTTCCGGTGGGTGGTTATCGATGAGAAATGTCAGTGAAGAGGACACGGAAGAGGCCCAATCTCGCTCTCATGACATGAGCATGAGTGCGATTCGTACTTATGTAGCACGCTTTTGCCAAAGGTGGCCTTTATCTTTTGAAGTCTTGGATAAGACTGTTCGTGGCTGGAACAAGAAGTTATTTGGAAGTGGTAGCGAGGACATATGTTATTCTAATACTCTAGGTTATTGCAACATCTATTACGTTTTGGAATCGTCACATAGACTTGTGTTTACCACACCATTTCTTTTAAGATAGTGTTGGCCATGTAGCCTGACCAAAACAGTCCTTCTGGATCAACATTATTAGCATACGCACGAAACTCCTCCTTCTGTCTCTCACTGAACACATCTTGTGGTCCCACATTCATAAACGGTTGTATCAAGCCCTTTTCGTCCAATCCCATTCCAAAGTACTTTCCTGTGTGAGGCACACCTCCGGCATTCTTCAAGATAGTTTCGATCTGCAAGAATTGAGATCGCCACTCGTCTGATGGTGTCCATCCTGGGATCTCATTTGATACGACTTCCATTGCGGCCCATTCACCTGATTTGATATCTCCAGGTGTTAGAACGGCACTCTCTTTGTCATTGTCGAACGAGACGAAACGCCATTCGACAGGGATGGAAAGGACATAGTTCAATTTTGTGATTTTATCCAACACAGCAAATAGCTGGTCTGCCGGTATCAAGTATCCTAGCAGAGGCGTTCGCAACGGTAATGATACAGGAACCAAATATCCATCGTTGGTTCTATCGTACGCCTCACGGACAAGCGAAGGGATAGTTGCATGGATGGTCTCTAAGAGGACTCGTTCTAAACCTACACGACTAGCGAGACAAATACCATCTTGTTCCAATCGTTTGTTGCCAACTGCTACACCTGTCACTCCCAACAGTGGATTGTCATTGATAAGTTGGTTATACGCGTCTTTCATGGAGGATACGCTGGGAGGAGTAGGGAAGTTCAATCGACATGACTCATCGAGAGTGAGATCACCGAACTTATATTGATACGAGCAATAAGCCGAATTACGACAAGTATGTGCTTTATAGTCCCAGCCGCATTCATCATCATCAGTCGGGGGAGGCCGAACGATGGTACGACACGAATCGTGTACGCTCCAGTCACCGAATTCATATTGATAGCTGCAATGAGAGGATGGTTGACATTGAAACCAACTCCAGACACAATCGCTATCCACCAAGGAGGGTTTGGCAACATCCTTCAAGTCCTTTTGGACAATAGGAAGAATTTCTTTTGTGTGTGGATTCATGAAGAATTCGGCAGCCGTATATTCCTTTCTAATTCCATTGATATACTCATCAAAACCTGCGGCGTTCCATCCCGCGTCGAGAGATTGGGATGGAAGCGTCCCAAATCGAAATTTGGGTCGTTTGATGACAGTAAGTTCTACTGCAGTGATGATTCCTAATAGTCCATAGCTATTTCTCCAATACCTCAATTCATCTTCATTATCAATAACGGCAATCGTACCATCCCACAGCATGACACGCATCGCTTGTACATGATTGTGAATTGGCCCATCTCCGAATGATCCACCATGAACAAAACTACCAACCACACCAGCAATCGTGAAGAGGAAGCCGGCAGTTTGAGTGGGTAGAAAATACCTTTTGGGACGTATGACCGAGTAGAGTTCAAGCTGTGTAAATCCCGCAGGTACTTTTACCGATGCAGTGTTTGCTCCTTCATTCATCAACACGGTTGTCCCCCAATTTACATCCGAGGGGATATAGCGGTCAAGCGAGACGACCACCACATCACTCTTAGAAGATGCCTCAGCCACCAATCCTGCGGCAGAATGGGTCGATCCGCTTGGTCGTACCTTGCACCCTCCCTTCTTGGCTCGTAAAAGGATGGATTTCAACTCGTCATCATTGGTAGGCATTACCACCGGATGGTCTGAGCGTACCACACGTCCCCACGTCCGAAAGACGTGGGTGGAGGATATACCACACGCCGTGGCCACTATTTCTTCATCATCATCATCCACGGGAAGAATATCCTCCTCCATTTCATAAACACAAATACCACAAGATTTACTACAGCGCAGTCCGTCACCACAGGGTCTAATGTTATCACACGGTTCCCCATATTGACGAGGTTTGGAAACACATCGGTGGGTTTGGATGTCACATTCGAGAAAAGATTCGCATTCGGGTCCTCCGCAGCGGGTGGTGCGATTGTCAAGGAGGGAACATTGAGTGTTGGCGAAGTTAGTGCACTGTGTTTGTGTATTCAAGAGATGGCGTGTATTGGTGTCCTCAGCGGTGGTGGTGGTGGTGGTGGTGGTGGTGGTGCCGTGTGATGTATATAATATGGCACCGGCAACGATGGCCGCCACCAGAAGAGCTGCTACGGCAGAGACTTGGCGACGAAGCATGCTGTGCACTGCTGTGATTTTGTTGATAGTTCCTCAGGAGACGGAAAGAATATGAAAGAGACCGCAGCATACCGCAGCGTTACAAAGTAGGTGGGTTCTTCATGATAGCAGCAACTTCGAACTTGGCGTTGGATTTTTTAGATGGCGAAAATGTGAACTTTTTCCGGAGAGTGGGATACCACTTCATGCGTTTAGTCTTGTAAAATGTCTGATACGACATTGACAGTCTCTCTTTTACTCTCATCTCCTACATTCATCCAGTCACCAGACTTTCAAAACTTAGGTTTAAATAATTTACGTAGAAAGCTAGTCATACGTAGGCTCTAGTACAAAATTCGGTGTCCACCTTTTATTGAATTTTGCCTACTTTTCATGTCTTTTGCCCTCCGCCGCATGCGTATGTATAGTGACGAGTATGGTGCCTCCATACATAGACACCAGCGACCAGTAGACACCCTCTTTGACTCCTCTACTATCGAAATGGCCGACGGTCGTAGCTCTCGTGGCCGTGGTGGGTCGAAGAGATCCAGGACGACCGATCAACCCTTTGAGAACGCACCTGAGACGAGGTGTGATGGTTGTAATGATGATTAAATGAGTCATCCTACGCCGAGCTAGATGGATGTGGGCATAAGCTCTGCTTCCAATGCTCCGGTGGCTACTCGCTCAGGCAATAAGAAGACGGCATCGTGGAAGATTCATGCTGCCTACTCATCCGGATCGACACGGAATGCACAGCCTCAACATCAACCGCCCGTATCACAAGAGATCACGCCACCATTGGATGACAGTTTCATGAAGTCACATCCCAACATTTACTACCAGCATCAAACAACTGAATACCGAAGTAAATATGCGATTCTATCGTTGGCGGCACCTCCGCTCCCCCGTGTGTTGTACTCTATCGGGATCGGAGTTAGGACGTGAGAGTGGAGTCTCGGAAACATTGGACAAATTGAATTACATAAATCACAGCCAAAGCACCTAGGTAGTCCTTGCCTTCTCTCTCATGAATGCTATGGGTAGGACTGCAATGACATAAAGGGAGGATACGAATACATACTTTGGGGAAGGGAGTGGCGTTTGGAAGATGGACTCCCAATCTTGCACAGTCACTACACCGTTTTGATTGGTGGTGTGGATTTGAGTTGAGATTGAGATGATTGACTCAACAACAAGACACAAATAATATCTACAACAAGAGTGGCATGACATTCGCTGCAGTGAAATGATATGGACGGAGAAGTTAAGCATGAAAGTTAATGCTGTGGCTTGGAGTCGCGGACTTCATCAAGAACTTATTGTTATTGTCTGAGTGTGTGTTGAGGAAGAGCCGCAATATATCTAGCACAAACCATTTGGTAGTTGCGCAGGTGTGAAACGCCAGAGGCGTGGAGAAGTGTTGCTTGAGGAAGATGATGGCTCAGTTTGATGGCATGGGATCTCATCAATTTAAGATCTGCCCAGACCCACCGAAGAGAGATAGAATTGTAGCGACCAAGAGTGAACGCCTCCATCATGGCTTGAGGAGGATTGGGAAGAGTTGAAGAACGACTTACGCTCAAGCCAAGATTGAATACTCAGAAAGATACTGAGATGCTTGCTGTCTGAACAAGTAATCATAGATTGGTAAGAGTAAGAGACGGCGACTTCACTGCCACAAAACCTTATCCTGATCTCAGACAACGTAGGACGAGGCGGATGCTGGGCAATTGATAATATCGACAACAAGCATACAAATAATAACATCAAAGTATTTAAGCGCCAGCGCTATGATTGAGTAAGATAAATTATTGGAAGGCATGCCCTACTAAACATGATTTGGCCTTCTTGTGTCCCAATGCATAGTCTCCCCTGTTAGATGTTCCTCGCTGCAACTGTCTAATGTTTCGGGATAGGATCGCTGGAACATAGACTCACTCAAGTTACATCAGATGAGAATAATTAAGCTCCGAAGATTTTTCACTCGCAGTTTGCAGCCTCAACCTAGATCAACCTCCAAACGACAAAGAAATAATTACTGCATACGTTTGGTTGGCCCACTTCCAAATCAGAATACTGAGAGTCTCCATAGTTCTCGCTGCAGATTTATGAAAAGAATCGACATTCATGTAGTCATCGGGGGTCGTGAGAAGATTTCTCTAAGTGTCTCTTCTTCCAAACTTTCCTACCTCCTATCTCCTATTGTACGATCTTGTCTCTTGCCGCTGCAGATTCGAGATGCTTCACAACATTATTTAGACAAACCGCTGCAAAATCTCGACAGCTCAAAAGCGGCGGCCACAGCAGCAGCTTAGAGCACCCTTGCATGGCGATCTGCATCCATAATTCTTCATAATTCTGTGCATCCACAGTCCTCCTCTATGGTAAGTTCCTCACACATGCAGGAAGAGTGGCGAGGCACGACAAATATCTTGTGGAGCTTAATTTTGATAGCGAACGCAGATTCCTCCTGATCCTGATTACTTCCACTTCCAGTTCCAGTTTGCAAGGCACGAGTGGTAGTATCCGCAGTGATCTCAACAGCAAGGCGACGGCGACTTCCAGCAAGCTTGAGGTACACAACGCCACTAACTGTAGCGGTAGTATCATCCTCGTAACTAAAGAAGGCAGCAGGAATCAGGGAAGCAATGTGAACACCATTCTCGGCTGGGACTTTGGGATTTGGAGGAGATATAAACGTCCCCACGAGAGCCTTGTCGAAAACAATATCGAACTCGTTGTCATCTCCTTGAACCATCTTGAGGCTGTCGATGTAGTCGATCTCCATTTCGTCTGCCAGAGACTTAATGCAAACGTTCAGGTAATCATCAGGGCCAAGAACATTTACGTTGCAGTTGAAGTCCGCCTTACTGGTGCATGTGCACGCCTTGATGTATCCATCCACCTCTGATGTCGTCTGACTGGAGCCGAGAGAAATCTGGTCAAACTTGGCAAGACTTTCGGCAGTAAATGCAGTAAGTCTAGGTTTCTGTGAGGTAAGAATTCATGTTTTTTTTTCTGCAAGCTCATCATCAATGCACGATTATAATAACAATAACACCTTCTATCCTCTACATCTCCATTCCTCAAAACACAGAGTCCTTGACAGACGAGGCAGTGGTAGCTATTCTGGTGTCATCGAAGGAATCTGAGTACGTTGCTGATAATTGTGTCAACAGTGATTTAGCCAATATGAGTCTAGGAGGCGGCTTAAGTGCGGCTATGAATGCTGCTGTTGAGACTGCATCTGCCTCTTGTCCCTTCGTTCTCGCAGCTGGTAATGAGGGTCGAGATGCAAGTGGTTCCTCACCAGCATCGGCCGAGGGCGAAAACATCCACACAGTTTCTGCCTTCAGTAATGGAGATCACTGGGCACATTGGAGCCTTGATTACGCCGGCCCTGGCGTAGGCATTCATTCCACCTGGAAAAATGGAGGCTACAACAGTATCAGTGGAACGTCGATGGCTGCGCCACATTTGGCAGGCATCCAGATGCTTCGATACAAACAATGCGTTACACTTTACACTTATGAACTTAAACCAACGGGGTATTCTCACTTAAACCACCATACCCAGCATCGTCTTTACGTCCTGATAACAATACAGTCACTTAACCCGCCACACCTTTGATGACTTCACCACTATCAACATCTGTTGGACCGGGCAGTTGAGCATTCCACAAAGCAATAGTGAAAGGAATCATTGCACCAACGAAACTTGCACCAATGGCCGCATGCAAAAATTCGACACAAGTCATGCCGTAAAGCACATTAAAGCCGACACCACTCAATACAAGCATGAAGAAAAGAGTTCCACCCCAAAAGGTGTACGTGTTCGGTCCAAGATGTTGCCATAGCCTGATTAGAGTGAAGACTCCAGCGACGGTTGAAGATGGAATCGAAACGCTATTGGACCCCGCCCTTCCCAACATGACGTACAAAAGAGGTTGAATGATAGTCGCGATGAGAAGGAACAAATCACCAATAATGGCAACCAAATCAACCAGCCCATTGATGATCCCCTTGCTAAAGTCAGGGCACCTCAGCAACGGCACACCCTTCTTCTTCAAAGCGATAGCATTAATGTTATTCCCTCCATAAGTGAAAAAGCCAAAACTACCATTGATAAGATCAGTCTTCGCAATTTTAAGTCCCCAATCCGCTGTGTAGTGGTGATTACCCATCTCGAACGCCAGGCCAAGTTGAACCCACACCAGACCCACAATTAGGGTGAAGGGACTGTAGATGCGTTGTTGGATGATGTCCATCTTTTTGTACAGTGCGTACATTGCCAATGTGCATACTGGGAATGTAAGCTGAGGATATGAGAGGTCGAAATGTTAGTGATGATGATGTTTGCAAAAGATATTGAAATCGGTCAAACGATATGTTGTCCCATCTTACATAATGAGCAATTATCACAACAATCCTCTCGCCGTCCGTCAGGCCAGACAGAATGCTAGACGCAGCAAAACATGGTGATGGATATGCCGTGAAGCCGATGCCCGCAAGCACTATAGCTAATGCAGCAATCTTATGTTTGTTCTTGTTCACTTTTGATGTCAAAGATTTAGACGGATTCCCACTGTAGATTAAAGTAGGCTGGCGTGGTCCCGGCAGGTGTTTAGGCAGTAACTGTTGATTGCTTCTGTACGAAGACTCCAATTGTTGGATATTAGTCGATCGGGCACCCGCAACTGTTTTGACGGGAGCGAATCCGATGGAAGATCCAATGCAGCAAAGGAAGCATGCTACTGCGAGGTATAGCGAACGACTGCACATCATATTCACCTGCCTAACACTGTTTTAGGTACGTTGTACTCTCTATGGTTCAGAGGAATAGTGTCAACAATATTGAGCGGAGACTCTACTACTATAAGTTGTTGTGAAGTGTTGCATGATATTATGGGTAAAATGGCTTGTGGGTGCGGATGACGAAAGTATCTAAAATAGAATTAGTACCTACATATCCCAGACAAATCATACCGGCAACATTCTTGCCGGTATGGAAAAGGGTTAATTGGTGGATAATCCGTACCGGCAACAATGTTGCCGGTATGGGCTGTACTATTCCTACGTCACCGTCTGTAGAAAAAAAAATGAGAAGAGAAAAATCACAGGGAAGATGGAAAATGGAGAAGCATATACTATTCCTACGTGAAACTTACCGGCAACTTTGTTGCCGGTATGGGCCTTTCTACGTAGCCTGGTATGTTTTCTACGTGTACCGGCAACAAAGTTGCCGGTACGAAATTTGCCTGGGATATTAGTACGCAGCAGCTCAACCGGACGGAAATGTGGACAGCTCTGGGACAGTCTTGGGACGCTGCACGCTGCACGAACCGTTTTTTCAGTAAGTAGTTATGCAAGTCTTTTCTAGATAGCTAGAGAGAGAGTGAAACGCAGAGATAAAAGCCTCTTTCACTTAGAGCTACTTTACATGACATTGCCACAACTTGCAACTGTATTAGCTCGCTCTCTCCAGCTCGTAGCCTTGAAGAACCCTCATTCTTTCAAGGAATGCCAAATAATCTCGCGACGGTGGCTTGATGTCTGCGAGTTTGAGCTTTTGAAACAAGTACAGTCCTGACAATGTTCGTACACGAGAGAGGACGACGTATATCCAGTTCGTTGAATTACTCCATGAGAACACGATCACATTGTCCTTCGTCAATCCTTGCAGTTTATGACCGGTAATGGCATCGCTTGCGTTAACCGGGATCTGAGTCACACTGCATTTCATTCTTACCTTGTCCTTCTCTTCCATCGAATCATGTGGCAGCACCTTCACCTCAACAGAAACCTTTTTTGGTTTGAGCTGGAAATGTCTTGACTCCCCATCTCTCTTGGGGTGACGCTCAAACTCTACAAACTCCACTTCCGATGCACAAACAGTCCATACCTTTTTGCCGTCCCAAATTTCACACCTGTAACTCTGTGGATTTTCTTTCAATTTAACACGAAGCAGCCGGGCCTGACTTCCATTAGCAGTCCCGTGTTGTTTAAGACCATCATTCGAATTGCACATGAAATATGCGCCGTTGTAACAGCATAGGTGGGGACTAATAAGTTTTGTTCCTTGTTTCATATCGCTATCACCGAGTTCAATAATTCTCTTGCGTAATGCTCTATCTATCTTCTTTTTTGTCGACTGTATGAAGCCCTTGATAATAATGGTGTGCCTGGGTGGGTCTGCGTCACTGCCAGCATCAGGGTGTGTTGCCTTTAGATGCTCACAAAAAAAGGGCTGACGTGATTGCGTTTCTCTGGCTGTTTTTGTTACAAGCATAACAACTATCACCTTCGAGCACTCGCGGCAAGCTCAGCCCATTTTTTCCTACAAACCTCTCATTTATTGTGTCGAGGTCAGCCTGTTCCAACTCCCCCCTGCACAATTTCTGTAGGATGCGACCATATCTTTCATCATCTCTGAATCGATGTAATCCATCTAAAATTATGCAACAATTGATGTTGTTTTCGAAATGCCTTGTCGAGGAAGGATGCCATAACTTCTCCTTATCTTTCATCTTGACTGGTTCATTCTGCTGAAAGTCCCCTGCAAAAATGATATTGTAACCACCAAAGGGCTTGCGGTTGTCACCAATCTTCTGTAGATTATTGTCCAGCTTCTTCAGCTCACTATCTTTCAAAAAGGAGACCTCGTCAATAATAAGAGTGCGGACACCCTGGAATACTTTTGACAAATATAGCATTCGGTAGAGTAGGTATGGATTCTCAATTGGTACGTAGGAATACTGGTATCTTCGGATTTAGGATGATTGTGACAAATCGAAGAAGAAAGAAGAAAAGATCATGAGATGATCACACAAGTAGATTTAATGATATCGTAAGGAACGAATATCCCGAGTTAGTGAGGTGATCCTCAGTAATTGATTGCATAGCTAACACTCACAGATTGTAAAATCTGTCAGATCAACTAGTCTCGAGTCTTTACTTCAACCTCTTTGGTTGTGTAGGGCACGGAACTGACAATCATCCACATTCCGACCATCAGAGATCAAGCTCACTGCCATTTTCAAAAGAACGACCGCCGGTCCTAGTAATTGAAGTTTGGACAAGATCTGATTCGACCGCTGGTCCATGAAGATAAGGGATTTTATTATGCACCATTAAACCGGGTATTTAATTTTTCAGTGAGACGTGAACTCGGTCCGAGGGCCTAACGAATTTGACACAATTCGGAAAACTGTAGTTCCCATTATTCACTTTATGATGGGGTTCAAAAATCAACTATGGTCTAAATTTATGATCCCTAAGGATGATAATTTCATCGTTGTTAATGCTGGTGATACTTTCATCGTTATCGTGAAACAACAACTGAGCGTGAAATATACTCAAGCCGTCCGAGGCCCGCTTGATTCTCGCTTCCCGTCGGGAGCCCCTTTGGGTAGGTTGGCTGACATGTTAATGGATATGAATTTGATTAACGCCGTGAAAAATCGGAAGAATGAAGGCAACAACAACTCGTTATCCCCCTTTTCAACCGCGGGTAACAACAACAACTGGGAGGGATTTTATTATTGTCCTCCATCACCATTGCTCCAACCTGATCTCATCGACTTTAGGTTTAACCTTGCCGTGGATATCCGGAGCCTTCACATGAGCACATCCACTGATCCCATGGATGCGAAGTACTCTTTTGGTGAGCAATCACGCCTCTTTGATCGTGGCAATCCAAGCCGATCGTCGGAATTTGGGGAGAGGCAGAAAATAATGCATGGCTTCGCTGTTGAAGGGATCGGGGAGTGTCATGCGACCATTATTGTTCCGGTTGACGGGGAGCAAATCAAACGACGCGGGGTGGATGTATCCATTGTTTGGATAGTTATTACGGACGCCAATGTCTCCCCATACTTTGCCAATCATGACGACCGTCTCCAAGTCGTAATATGTGAGTATGCCCCTCACGTTGGAACAGGAATTTTAGCATGCGCCATGTTGGTTGATGAGAATGGGGAGCTAGTATTTGACGATGTCAAGTATCATATGACTACTGCTGTGGATATTGGTGGTATTATTATTGTGACTACCGGTATTATTGTGCCTGCGGTGACGGTGGCTAGTACTTCGAACAATGAGATTTATTACAAGTCAGGTGAAGTCTTTCCATTTGCAAGTGTTACAAGTGAGCTAGTTTCGGTCGGCATTTGAGGCATGTGACTGACAGCTGAGTGAGTGAGCTTGCGAAACTGGGCCCGAGGGGCCCCTGCCATCAGCTTTTAGTATATTTGTGCATTGTTGTTCGTTGTTGTTGTTGTTGTTGTTGTGTTGTGTTTATTTTACAAAGTAATGTGTCCATAAAGTTGCTCTGCAATAAGAGTGGTAGTAACCAGCTGCTTTTTCTGTTACTGTGTTGTCTTTTTTGGCTTGAGAGAGAGGGTCTTCAAGTATTTCAAAGCCTTCTTGACTGACAAATATTTTTCTCTCCTCTCTCCTGCTCCTGTTCTTTCCATTTTAAATTATTCTAGATAGATATTGTCTCGAAATTGAGCGTAATTATTTTTTTCATTTTTATGTACCGTAGGATTATAGTATGGCAGGATTGTATTGGTGCCTAATTCTATGACATTTCCCTCCTACTTTATTTTAGATGCCAATCGAACGCTTCCTTGTACTTCCACTCACAACTCGCTCCTCCGCTCCGCCCAACACAAGATCCCACAATGATGATGCTCTGTAACACGCAGCCATCACATCAACTACGAACAATATAACAAACCCACAACTTGTTCCGCAGATCAATTTTCGACGCTGAATCGGATGGCACCATGGGCGGCGGGTGTTATTTGACGCGTCATTACGAAATCGCCATTACATCACCGGCGGATGTTTATCCCAACCGTCAGCAACACAGCTTGGGCGTCGAGTAGGGATGTCAGTAACGATCAATATGCAGCACTCACGATAACCCCGTCTCCTCACAGGCATTACTCCGTGGATGTCACCGCGCTGTGCCGTGTGCCATTTTCAACACATCATGGACTCAGTTGTCAGTTGGTGATGTTGAGCTATTTTTTTTTACAACCAATCAGAAAATGTGTACTGCTAAAAGTAAACGGATACGATCGAGGTAATAATGAGTGGGGGGATCCGGATACCATACGATGTGGTAGTGAGCATGGTAGCAAGGGCGCTTTTGTTTCATCGATACAATACAATAATTGACCTACATACTATTATTTGGATGTAATGAGAAGTACATGAGGAGTCGATAGTCAACTACACAATTTTATGCCGTCATGCATGGCTTCCTGCACTGAACAAGTTGGTACTCTTCGGTTCCTCACACTGATGGAAATTCAATGCGCATGAACTACCATGATTGTAAAGTATTATCTGACTCATGGATGCATCATGTCGAATCATAAAAAAGCACATGGCGGGTCATAATGTCGTGATCGAACAATAGTTTCATCTTATTAATAAAGATGAGATAATGGTGTATTAATTATGATGCATAGGAGCAGTTATTGCTATTCTATGTCAATAGTGTTGTCTCTATCAAGTGGACAAGACCATGATATACGGTGGTACCTGACTTGAGATGGTTTTTCTTCTGTTGCGTGTGTACATCATTAAACATTCAAAACGATCAAGAACCTGTCGCCGCCGACATCATAATCGGTGTCCTCATGGAAAATAGAGTCGGACAGTGACGTATGTACGTAGTTATTTGCCGTATAGGGTCGTTACTACCAACGTTTACAAAGTATATCCCATGGTGGAGGTGTGTTTGGTGGTGAGTGATGTGTGATGCCTTTCAATGAGAAAAGAGCTACACAAGGCACTGTCAATTTAAGAAGCCCTAAAAATAAATAGTTTGGTTCTCTCGTCTGACCATCACCTCAATCCCTTCCATGAAAATCGAGCCATTGCATGCTGGCCGAGAACTGCTCACTCACGCAGCACTCACACAGGACTCACAGTTCCTTTGTGGTATAATCAATCGTATGACCTTAGGGGAGTCCTATTATCCGGTATCCATTTTTGACCCATCTGTCTCAATTGAAGTTGAGCGAACCCTGGTGTCAAGAAGTGGTGTCAACATCAACAGCTGAAAGTAGCTTTGTGCTGCACTCACCGAATAAACAAAGTCGACGACACAACAACTCATGCCCATTCATTGCCATCATAGTCACTTGGCAGCACCAGCATAACCATGGCGAAGCAAACCAGCAGCACTACACCTGCCGCGGCCGCAGCGGCAGCGGCCACGCCGTCCCGTCGGCGTCGGCGTCGGGTGGGAAAGGAGGGCAAGACTCGTAGTCCTAAGTTGAAGGTTGTCACCTCCCTTGATAAGAACAAAAAGATCGAACTCTTTCCAAAAGCCGAGACTATCACTGGTACCAATGCCGCCGCGGCCGCAGTGGCCATGTCGCCCCTTCGGAAGGGAAAGGAGGGGAAGAGTCGTCGTCGTAGGCGTAAGTCGAAGTCGAAGGTTGTCACCTCCCTTGATGAGAACACCTCCCTCGATGAGAACCAAAAGAACGAACTGGTGAAAGCCGAGACTGTCATTCATACCAAAGAGGATAGAAAGGCTTCGAAGGAAACCATCCGCTACCTTGTAATGTTGGCAGATTGGTCGACTTGCAATCAAGTATTTGTCACCAGGATGCTCTCGATGGGGATAGTCAACCCACATCAAGCTCTCCCGAAGAAAATTCACGATAAAGTGATGCTCCTCTTGAGCTTCTGTTCGACCAAAGAGCTCATCCACATCCTATCGTCAGAGAAAAGAAATAGTGCAGCTGCATATGCTGAGCAAGCTACAGCTGACAGCCATAGACTAAGAACTGCTGTTAGAGATTTCTTGAAAGGAGTGATAGCTACTAATGCAGCAGTGGAAAGGAAAGCAATGGCCAAACGCTTCAAGGCCAAGGCCGAGGCTGCGGCTAAGAGCAAACGCAAGGTTAAAGTCACCAAGACAAAGACAACGAAGAGGGCAAATGCAACTGCTAGGTTGGCACAAGCTTCAAGTGGTCTGGCTGTTGCAGATGGAAAAGAGGGCAGGGGGCGTCCCCGCACATATCCCCCAGCACTATTTTCAACAACAACTGAATCTGAATCTGATGAGTAAGTTCCTATGAAAGTTCCAGCTCGACGAATTTTCTGTAGTACCCAGGATTTTTGGTTCTCGCTCTCATCTCTCATCTCCCTTTTTTTCAGATCCACAACAGCAGCAGTGGATAAGGCTAATGAGTGAGTTTCTATGAAAGTTCCAGCTCTGACGAATTTTCTGTAGTACCCAGGATTTTTGGTTCTCGCTCTCATCTCTCATCTCCCTTTTTTTCAGATCCACAACAGCAGCAGTGGATAAGGCTAAGGCTAAGCACAACAAGGCCAAGGTTGTGGCCAAGGCCAGGAGCAAAGGCAAAGGCAAAGGCAAGGCTACACCAGTCACCAGCACAAAGACAACAAAGAGGGCGACTGCTGCTATTGCTAGTCCTGATGGCAGTGGTTGTGCAGAGACTCTACCCAAAAGCAAGCGAAGCAAGAACAGCAATAGTAGCGCGGCTCACCCTGACCGGATATTCCGAGATACACAGAAAACCCGTCAGGAAATGATAAGAAGAATGCCTGGAATGGCTAGCATGGGTGAGTTGAAGAACAGCAGAGGCAATGATGACAGTGTTACTGATAACACTGGACTAAAATTTGACATGACTTTTCTTACTATTTGGATTTTTCTCTTTGTCTTTGTAACCATCTATGATGACAGAAAGGGTCAATGATCGAATGCGCAAGTGGGCGCCGCTCATTGCAAAGGAGTTGAAGATCAAGCCACTCATTCGATGGTTCGTCATGCAAGAGGTGCAGGAACAAACTGGTCAAGGGGACCAAGATGAAACGGATTACTCTACTCTAGTTAACAAGATCTATAATAAGATGTACCGGCCACCAAACCACCGTGTTGTGATAGTCGACAGCGAGAAATACAATACACAGTTGGGCTCCATTGTTGATTTCAGGCAGCAAACTAATGAATTCGCTGTGCAACTAGATAAACAGCCTCCTGATTCGCAGAGCGATACTTTGTTTGTTGTGTCTCCAAGCCAGCTAGAAGATATCGGAATTGGGAAGAGAATGACAAGTTCTCTTATTAGAACCATGGACGTGGATGTAATGGGTAGGAACACGCAAGAGGTGATCCATGTAACCATCGATAGGGCCGTGATTGATGGTCTCTGTTCTTTTGGTCTGCAGCAGGTGATTCAAAGCGAACAGGAACGCCTTGAGCTGACAAGCTACTTACAGAAATATGCTAAGGTAAAAATGGATCGCACTGTTCAAGAACAGAATCAGTCTTCTAGCTGGGTCACAGCAGAGACCGATTGCCTGGCTAGTGATCCGTTTCATCTGCCATTCAGCACTGTGGATGGATCATTGGTAAAAGCGTCTAATGGATTGGAGGAACTCTCTTCCCGTCGATTGGGGCTGGCTACCAACAGCAGGTACTTTGAACATTCTCTCCAAGACAACATGAGAAACAATGGTCGGTTGATCATCGAGGGGGCGGACCAGCAAACACTCCTACCTGGAACAGAGCTGAGCCAAGCTATCGTCCAGCTGTTCATGTCATGGATTACAAGCAAGAAAGCCGCAAAAATTGATGTCGAGCTCGAATCAGTGCATGCATTTGGAACCACCTTCGTGAGAGACCTCTTGTCAAATGGCTACACAAAATCCCTAGAGAGGCATACCAGAGATGTCAATATCTTTCAGAAGACTCTTCTCTTGTTCCCAATACAAGCTGACTCAGAGCAATGGTCGCTCTTTGCTGTTGTGAATCCAGGACGAATCCAAAAAACAAAATTTGGGAAAAATCCCAAAGATGAGGTCTGTTGTATGATTCGTTTAGATCCCATGGGCTTTATGAGCTCCAGTGATGACGCAAACGTTGCAAACCAGGTGAGAACGTTGCTGAACAGGGAATGGAGCAGGTTATGTAACAACGGCTTGGACGTTAATCAGATACCATTTAACAAGAGGAGTATGCCAACACTGAGCCCATCCACTGGTAAGTGCTGCCGTTATAGACCATTGCCTGTCATTGCTGTCTGCTGTTGTTGTTCAATGACTAACCTCGTTTTTGCCATCACCAACCGCCACTCTCACAGTGCCAAAGCAGGAAGGCGCTTCCCAGGAAACGGGGGTCATCATGTGCAAGTATGCTTCCAGTCTCATAAAGCTAACGGGGGAAGCAAAAGTCATCAGGTCCGACTTGGATGACGGACTGAACATTTTCATGACAAGGGGGGGTCATTTTGCTTTTGATCAAGAAGCCTTGACACGCTTACGCATGGAGTTGCACACACTTGTGGGCAACATTAGAGAATGTTTTCAGTCTCAAAGGAGGATGAGCAGTGCAGAGGATGATGTCGATTCAGTAGGCTCCTCCTCGTCTCAGTCGGCTGCATCCGATCCATCATCAGGTGCAGAAACAAAGTCAACATCGGACAAAACATTTTCGACCGGAGACTTGTCGCAACAACAAGCAGACTTTGTTGCATCCAGCTCAGACGAAACTAGCGAAGAAGAAGACGAAGCGAAAGAAGGAGGAATGTTCAATGATGAGGTTTGCGATGAAGATTCATCACTGAATGCTCCAACCTCGCCTGCGTGCACAGAGGCAGATGCAGAGGAAGTGGAACAGGAGAGAATGGCCAATCATGCAGCTGGGCAAAGTAGATGGTCACGACCAAGGTCTGGCAATGGTTCATCTGTAAACACTCAATGCCATCGAATGCGGACAGCAAAACAAAGACAGTCAGCATTAAACAGACCCCAATCGGTCAAGACTTATCTCAAGTGGACAAGAGTTGATCTGAGGAAGAATCGTTACAGAAATGTCAAGGAACATGAGAAAAAACAAATGAGTTACTTCAAGGCTGCAAAAAGATCCATAAACAGGTACTACAAAACATCGCTGGAGTATGGCCACCTTGATCGATTCTACGAAATTGCTATGCACACAGCTACAAGCAGGAAAGAGTATATCAAGCGGAGCAGAACTCTTCGGAAGGAGCTGGCCAGGAAAAAGAAGACAGCGTCGCGACTGAAAATCAACATCCCACTGAAATTCATGGACAACAACAAATCAGGAGAAGAAGGAACAAAACAAGGTACAGCTCGGCAATTTCTAGTGAGGGAAAAGATACTGCAATTTGAGTACAGAATGAATGATCTGCACGTGTGGACTTGTGCAGCTTGTCGGGAAAATATGCTAGTGTTCAACGGCGATAAGACACAGAAGGCAGTAAAAGACCAAAAAGAAGGCAAGTGGGTGTGTCCTCGGTGTGTTGAAAAGCGAAGGAATAAAAAGGAATTCGACGACTACCATTTAGAGAATAACCTTCACCCCATTTGGTATGAACGCTCTGATGATGGGAGCGAATTCAAGCGTGACGAGCAGGGCAATAAAATTATTCGATACGACATTCCGGAACCATTGGCAGCACTGAACACTGCAGAAAGATTGGCAATTCGTCTTTGTGCACCAGTAGTTCCAGCCTTCCACATCAAAAACGGAGTCATGGGCCTGAAGGGGCACTGTGTGTGCTATCCGCAGGATATAACGGAGATGGTCACAGAACTTCCACACAAAAAGGATGTCATTGTTACGTTCCTGCGCAACATAAGCAGCCGCAAAACTGGAGTGGCTTATTCTACGCATCTGAATGTAAACAGGGTCAAAGTGCTAAACGCGCTGCGGTTTTTGAAACAGCATCATGCTGATGGATATCGGCATGTTGTCATCAACGAGGACAACTTTGATTGGATGGAAGGGAAAGAAGAGGCCTCGCTTGTAACTGAGGATGCGTACCACACAAACATTCAAAAGAGCAAACGGCAACATGCCTTAGATGGAGAGGAATATGTATCGAAAAATCAGTGTGCCCAAGATGGCTTGGAAGATGATGGGGAGATAGAATTCTCTACGGTCCATCCAAACTACAACATGACACCACCTAACAAGAGACAGCGGCAGAATGTAGAGACACTCCATGCAACTGCAGTAGAAACCAACCAGCAAGACAAGATGATGCAATTCCCGCCAATTAATTACGAAGCACCAATATGGTAAGCACCGCTCTTCTTGTTGACATAGTTATTTCTCTTGACATGCTCATCATGCACAACTAACCTGCTCTGCACTGCCCATGTTGACAACCAATGTATATATAGCGAATACGATTCAACAGAGCAAATATTTGTCAACTCATTTCCATGGCTATTCCCTGGCGGGATAGGGGATATATACGACCAGCAGCGAGGGAAAATGAAACCAATCGAATGGGCTCAACATCTACTGAAGTATTGTGATGGACGGTTTCTGAAGGACCAGATCTTTACATTGTATGTCTTCAATATGGTTCAGAGGCACATCAACAATTCACAGGGGAACTACTTTTTCACAGGGCCGCATTTCCTGGGTAAGCAGCCTCCAACTGTTGAAGAGTTGCAGGAGCAAATCAGGCGAGGCGATACGTCGTTCGTGCATAAATTGCGGTACTTCTCAGCAGGGATCAGGGGGAGTGACAGTTACTGGTGGCAGAAGAGAGATGAACTGGAGTCCTGGATAGACTACCATATAGCCAACGGAAATGGACCTCCCACAAAATTTGTCACATTGTCCTGCGCAGAAAATTGGTGGCCTGACCTGCGAAGGTTGCTGATTGAGCTGGAGGAGAAGGCTGGTGACCAAAAGCAGGTGCGGGAATTGAAGCGTGGAGGAGTGGCTGCCATGAGCAAATCGGCCAAGCGTTTCACTTACTACGTCAACGATTTCTTCATCAAGAGGGCCAAGGTGTTCATGGACACGGTATTGAAAGACGGCCTGGGCATAGAACACTACTGGGCACGAGTTGAATTTGCCCCAGGCAGGGGACAGATTCATCTGCATTTGCTAGCCATCAGCAATGATAAGGCCTACCTGAATAGTTTCTACAAAGCTAGGACGGAAAATGAGAAAGCAGCTGCTCTGGAGCGATACACCACCCAAGTCCTTGACATGACAGCAGATGTAGATATTGATGAAAATCACAAGGTAGACACCTCTAGGACGTCAAAGTCACCCTTGCTGCGAAGATATTGCGAGCAAAAAGACGAAGATGATGACGAGGATTGTCGTCAACTGAGTCAGGAATGCATGTGTCACAAATGCAACAATTACTGTCTGAAGCCAACTAACAGACAGCAACAGTGCTCCCCGCGAACATGCAGATCTCTGTTTGGCCAAGAATCAGAATTTGGCAGCCAAGACACGGAGGGTAGACCTCGCCAGACAGTTTCTACTCTCTACGTGGACCACAGGAAGATAGAGCACTTCTTACTGCCACGGACAAAATCAAAACGTGTTGTGCAGCATAGCAAAACCCTGCTCAAAGGTTGGAGAGGAAACGTGGACATCCAAATACTGGTGTACAGATCAGATCCAAATTGCCCTGACATTCGTGAGATAGAGAATGTGTGCAAGTATTGTGTGGCTTATGCAAGCAAGAAACACCACACGATGAAAGTTGAAACAGAAGCAATCCAAGACTACATCCTAGCGTAAGTACTTGCGATGTATTGTGTTATTGAAAGTTACCAGCCAAATTCAGTAATTCAGACACTAACTGTTATCCTTCAATCAGAACGCATACTGGCAACATCGATGGGGTTCAATCTATAGCGAAGCGATCCCTTAACTGGATGTCCAGCCATAGAATGGTGTCAATTCAAGAGGCTGCCCATGAAGTGGGTCGGCTAGATCTGACCCTCTGTTCTGACAGCCTATACACAGTGAACTTGAACGCTGCCAACAGGCTCAGGAAATCAACCGACCAGCCATCTGACAAGGATCTCATGAATTCGTATGCCAAGAGGGACAGCTCTATGTACCACCTTTCACTAGAACAGTACTTTTACAAAGTCTGGTGCAATAAAAGTTTCATGAACAATGAGAAAAATTGCATAGACGAGGACACCAAGAGGGAAAAGGCTCGCGTACTACTATACAAAGGTCTGAATTGCAGACCAAGGTATCCGGCTGATTATGACTATGCAAGAGGGATGCTGATCATGCACAGACCATGGAGGCTTGGAAAGCCGCCAACACCAAACAGTAAGAAAGAAACTGTCGACATATTCTTGAGAATGATTGATCAGAAAGAACTGCCACAAACAGTAATTATGGAATACGATAGGGCTTACAAATACAGCAAGGAACGGAGGGTGGAAATGACAAGTCAAGAGGGGGTCATACAGGACGAAGAGGATGCGGAAGAAATGGACGAAGAGGAGCGGCTCAATTTAATCCATACATCTCACTACACCAACGGACATTTGGATGGAGGTAGAAGTGAGGGGACGGAGGACAACTTAGATCTAGGCGAGGATCACGACTGGTCAAAAAGTGGCTTCAGTGAGCAACGGGATACTTCAATTGGAGGAGAGGATTACATTAGTAGCCTGAGGACAGAATACGCTCAATTGAAGGCAGACAATGCTGACAACCTGGACATACCGACCACAAAGGAAGGCAAACAATTCGAGTTCAAAGATCTTTCAAAAGAGCAACAGGCAATTGTGCTAGCCACCATTGACACGGTATGGAAATTCCTTTTCAACGACAAAGACTATGAGCCACTGCGAGCAACTATCACAGGTCTAGGTGGGGCTGGCAAGTCATTTGTCATCAAGGTGGTGACAACACTTGTTCGGCTGTTGACACAAAGGAACGAAACTGTGCAAGTTGCTGCGCCCACAGGATCCAGTGCGTACAATGTGAATGGGTGCACCCTTCACAGACTCCTTGGTATTGACGTGAACTTCCCCACTAAGAATCTTTCAAGAGAACAAACAGACGCCTTGAAAACTCAGCTGCAAAGATTGATGGTACTGATAATAGATGAACGGAGTTTGCTGAGCTGTCAAGTGGTAGCAGCAGCCGAGGATCATGCTCGAAACGCTGCGTTCAATGGCCACAATTCAGAAGAGATTTGGGCGGGGATCCCGGTTGTTTTAACTTTTGGAGATGACTATCAGTTTCCAGCAGTAATGAACGATGGCATCCTCAATAGAATCAACAAGATCAACCTCAATGAACCACAAGCACCTGATTACCAACACAAGAACAAACAGATCAGTGACGAAGTGGGAGCTAGACTGCTATCACAGTGCCAGACAGCATCAGTATTTGAACTAACAAAAAACTTCCGGGTGAAAGATGAACTGCACAGAGAATTACTAGAAAGACTTCGAACAGGAGACCCAACCGAATCTGACTGCGAAAGATTATGCAGCTTGCACTTCTGCAACTACACCAGCAATGAGCAAAAGCAGTACGTGCAAGATGTCGAAAGTAGCCCAAAAACAGTATGGCTATTCACAAAGAACGCAGACAAGCACAAGAAGAATATGAAGTGCCTCCTGGAACATCAGAAAAAGACTGGACACCCTGTTGCAAAACTCAACTGTCATTACCAGCAGGACAGAACCTACAACCGACCATCAGGGCAAAAGGGAGCAAGTGCAGGAGATCACTTCAATGGAAAGGCCATCATACGATCAAACCACCTTTGCATTGGAGCAAGAGTAACAATTGACACACTGAATTACGAACCAGCGCTTGGGCTGTACAACGGAGTGTTTGGCACTGTTGTGGAAATAGTATATGAGGACTCGGTTGGACCAAACAAGAACAATACCTACCACCTGCCGAAATATGTAGTTCTGGACATCCCCCAATTCAGACTGCCACCAGGACTGGAACCATGGGATAAAAACCATCCACAGGTAAGTCAAACAAAGTGGAGACAACAGATGAAACTTTCCATGATACAGCCACTCACCCAAAGCACACATTCTGCTCACTTTTGAGGACCATCACAGCATGTTCCTGTCCCACCTGTACACACAAGATGTAAATATAGCAGAAATGGGCCGTGTTGTAGTGTCAAATACATGCCGCTAACACTAGCATATGGCGTAACGATACATAGATTCCAAGGATTTGAGGGAGGCAAAGACAAGCACGATCTGTTTCAAACAATAGTGGTTGACCCCGGCGATAAAGACTGGGAAATCAAACACCTGGGAACTGGATACTCAGCGGTGAGTAGAGCGAAAACAATTGGTTCCTGGGACACACCACACCCAACTGACTCTGCCTTACACTTTATTGGAAACGGATTATCCATGCATCGACTGCAAACGGGAAAATACAAGCAAGACAAAACACTGTGCAAAGCTGCAATATCACGAAATGATTGGGTGAAATTTTTACACAAACGCGCCAGGCACACGAAGAAGCATACATTCAACAAGAAGCGACTGGCAAAGATAAAAAAAACAACATTTGCAAAGGCAACAAACCCCAACAACTACATATCGTCAACACAAGAGCTAGACCGACGAATATATGACATGATCACAAATCCGAACAAAAAATGGAAGAAGAAGAAGCAAAAAAAGTACATGCTGCCAAGACACTACTTCTCCTAACCGTAGCCAATTCTACTTAAAACATGCCAACCGGATATTCCGGGATACACAGAAAACCCGTCACAGCAGCCCTCCCACAATTGTACCTGACCATACCTGCCACATCGTCGCTGTCACATCAGACACAGACAATACTGAATTCCTACTTTGTCAATTTTGAGTACCAATTCCTACCTAGCTCAAGAGCACTCCTGGCACTGATAACCATCCCAATGGGTTTGCAAAATAGGCCCAATCATATGGTCCTACAGAGCCTCTACGCTGCATCCACTTTTTGTTGCCGTGACTAAGTGATCTCTTCCTCTCTTTTACTTTGGCAAAATGGGGGTTTATCTGTGCCATATAGGGTTAATCATCTGTGCCCAGGTTGCTCCCAAAGTGCTCCCATCCGGGGTGTATATAAAGTAAGGCCACAAGTCGCCCCAGCATTCGCGCTGGGGGCCCCTCGGGCCGATTATTTCATCATTTAATAGGTTTAATGTCGTCGACGTCTCGCCTGCTCCATATCTTGCTTGCAAGTCTGTTGGGAATGATGTTATCAACAACGTTTTGCGGGAGGTGCTATGGGGAGATTTGATGCGAACACAAGTACATGAAGCTTCTGTAGGGGGAGAGTTGATACTTACACAAGTTCATGACACTTTTGTACGAATTGATCACGGCAACGATGACACTGCGATGCATTTGAATGAGAACGGCGTTGCTGACAACGACGACTATCCATTGGTTTTGGTTATTATTGTTCCTGAATTGATCGACATGCATGATATGCGTGTATCACTTACGAGATCTTGTTTGATGTGTGGTACCGATCATGTGTCTTGGAATGAAGAATTTGATAGACAGCTGGTCTATGGGGAGCACCGTGCATTATTGAGCGATGGGGAGCACCGTGCTGGAAGAGAATTGCTTTTTTTGGGCAATGGAAGCTGCTGCTATTATGATGGATTGAAGATCCCTGGCAATCCTGCGTATTCTGGCGAAGTATTTGATGATGATGCACTCACTTATGGCAATGAAGAAGGACTCAGTAGTAAAAGCGAGGATGTTATCTCTGGAGAGTTGGATGCATTGAGGTGGGTGCATGAACGGGGAGAGCACGAAGGAGTTCTGACGAAGCAGGAGCGAGTACGAGGGGAATATCTTGCAATTGATAGAAGGATCATCGTTTTGAGAAATGTTTTGGTTGGTATTGATGATCCCTATGGATTTATGAGTCATGAGGAGCATGAACCTTACAACAACGGCGTTGGGAATAGCATGTACTCATGGGGAGCGATCTTCAGGATGATAGCACGGATTGATGCAGCGACGATTGGCGTGATCAATGGTGGAAGTCTTTTGAATATTAGTACTGAAGCAATACTAGATGGTGAACTCGTTGGTAACTTGACGACACACTGTACTGCACGATCAGGTAGTGATGAGTCATCTTGTACGGATCGCCTCAGCTTCATGGATTGCGATGATCGGGTGTCTCTTGGATGGGCGAAGTCTACGCAGCAGAATGACAATGCGAAGCAGTCATTACTTTGGGGAGCTACATCCACGAGGTTCGTGACAGAAGTCTACGACGAGTCAGGCAACGACATTTCTGCAAACAATGATTGGTCCAAGGCTTGGTCTATTGGAAGTTACTTCGAGTACACAACATGTGGTGATGATGAATTGACACTTGGTATGGACGGAGTTGCAACGCCGCATGGTACTGATAAGTAGAGGGAAACTCGAGCGATAATCGTGTTGGGTTTGATGGAAGCAGCAACCCTTATTCCACCGTATTGGGTACAAGGTACACAGCGGATAGCGCTTTTGCTGATTACAACTGCGTGCTTGTCGACCTATTCTGTGGTGAGTCATCGGATACGAAGGATGCTTGTTTTGATGCTGCGATTTATACTGCGAGGACTATACTAGAGAGGACAAGAGTCAAGTATACACCGCTTTGTCTCGAGGTATTATCTCAAGAGCAACATGCATCATCTGGATTCGACGAGTCGATTGCTTCTGAGGATATTCTGTTCGTGCAAGAAGGATCTATGACAGCATCTGTCGGAGACGAGCTGTACCAAGACACGCCGAATGTCAGATTGATTGTGATCAACTTCTCGTGATTCCGCACTTCGTTTTTGATTCCCCCTTCTCGTGATGTTCCCGCGACTTCGCTCCAAAAGTGCAGACACACAGGCACTTCCCATAGCTCTAGCCATACTAAGTAAGTATACCTTACCTACAAGTAGTAGGAGTACTTATCTATCTTTGCTTACTTCCTCTAGCCGGACATACTTTTCCTATTACGTGGAAGCGATCTTTAAGCGACCGACCATGTCAACTCAATCCTCCTCCAGGCGGTGCCATCGTCCGGTGCCATCGCTGCACTTTGCACCAGTACAATAGATAAGACTCTATACCGACGATGCATACGAGTTATCGGCAATACATTCTTGCAGCTTGCTGCTGCCTTCCCTTCTTAACAGTTGACACAGCTGCATTTACAAATGCATTTTCTAGAAATTATTGCTCGAAGACAACATGCACACCCCACACTTCTCTCTACGCCATTGAAATCGGCCCTACCGACGATGACGTCGAACCGCCACTGCCAGGGCAGATGAAGATTTCAGAGATTAAATCAGAATTGGACTTGAGAAAGGTTGATTACAAAGATTGTTTTGATCGAGAGTCACTTGAAAGGAGATTGGACGAAGCGCGTGCGTCAGGAAAGGCGGATCCTTCAATTATCAACGAATTCAATAAGCGTAACTTGGAAGCCAATGTCAAAGGAGAGTCATTTGAAGTATCGGATGAAATGATTGAGAGCAGTGTCGGCGGAGACGGCACCTTGCCCGGCGGAATGCCACCGGACATGTTGAAGACTATGATGAGCGATCCGGAGCTAGTCTCAATGCTTCGATCTCCAAAGATGCAAGATGTGATGAAGCTGCTAATGACTGATGGCCAAGAGGCATTGGAAGAAGCGATGAAGACTGATCAAGAAACGTATGAATGTGTGTAAGTGTTTATACTTTTCATTAGATGAATTCTTTTGTGCTTGATAACTTATTTTGCATGATCTCATATCGACTTGACTGCTCCACTTCACTTTCTCGTCACCCCGTTACTTTATTGATTTACAGGCAAAAGGTCAATCAAATCATGGGTAGAATGAATCAGGGCTAGAGAGTGAAAGAGTTCTTCTTGAGCAATTCATTGATTTCTAAGCACTTATTTACTACACTATTATTCAATCATCAAACATTCTAAGCCTAGACTAGGAGTAGAGCTGTATCCTCACTATGCAATAGGCCCAACATCCTGCCCAACATATTTGTCAACGCTGAGGAATTATAATTCACTTCATAATAAGGTGGTGTTGGATCCTCATTCCTGGTGATACAATATTCTTGGATTCTCGGTAATCACGGGCGCTCCTATTCCTTCCACTACATAATATCCAAGCTTCTCTGAAGCTAGAGCCTTTACGTAGTAATAGGGGGGGTGCAGCCCCTAGTAAAATCTTTAGTCACGAGTGGTTCGCGGAAAATAGTTTTTTCAAGCTTTTTGATTTTTGCCGCCGAGCCAGCGAAATTTTTGACGATGGCCAAAATTGTCCATCGCCATTTCGGAGCTGGATGTACCCCCGTTTTGCAGCTTAATCTTTGTTAGTACTGCATCTAGAGTTATGAAATTCAATAGGCGCATAGACCATACCCCCGTGTATGCGCCCGGCGAGTTTGGTGGTCTCAAGTGCTCACCCCACTGAGAATAAGCTGCAAAACACACACATTTTTATGACAAAATCGACGATGAAAGCCACTATGGTGCTATTAATAGAGGATCAACATGATACATACCAAGAATATCCACACCCTTCGATGCTATGGACCTAGGACGATGCCATGGTGGCTCGGCAGTGGCTCTAACGGACCGTAACGGCTTCGTCGGCGACATACCGATCGACTCACGATGGGCCGAATCCGCTCCAAATCCAGAGGGAGAATTGCATTAAAGGAATAAACAATAGACATACAGCAATCAACCTCATCACATCCACTTTATATGAGTAATTGGCGTCGGATGGTAGCTTGTTCCGGTGGTTCTATCAAGTGGGGTCATAATAATCAATTACACATGCAAAAAAATGAAACATCAACTCAGCTCAGAATACATCATCATGGCAGAATGTGGAAGCCAAGGGCATATAATACCGCAAACAACCACACCCTCCGATGGTATTGATCACTATAGATTCCATGGTGGCTCGGCAGTGGCTCTAACGGACTGTAACGGCTTCGTCGGCGACATACCGATCGACTCACGATGGGCCGAATCCGCTCCAAATCCAGAGGGAGAATTGCATTAAAGGAATAAACAATAGACATACAGCAATCAACCTCATCACATCCACTTTATATGAGTAATTGGCGTTGGATGGTAGCGTGTTTTGGTGGTTCTAATGAAGTGGGGTCATAACAATCAATTATATCATGCAAAAATATGAAACATCAACTCAGCTCAGAATACATCATTATGGCATAATATGGAAGCCAAGGGCATATCATACCCCAAACAACCGCACACATCGATGGTATTGATCACTTTGGATATCCCAGTCGATTGGTGTTGGATCTAAATGACGATAACCATGCCATCAGCTCGCTCTACCGCTCTGACGAAATAAAATAATACAACAAATTTGCAGCGCTAATTTTGGTTTTGTAGAATTGGAGACTATCCACACCATTTAAATGTGCAAACCCGCTTCCAATATAGTCTGACTAGAGCAGATTAGCTTTATATGCTATTTGTAGCAGAATGGAATGTGATATGAACAATCTTCCCCCTTCACAGAACATCAAATCTGACTCAACGCACGCAGGCATTCATCACTATTTCAGGATAATAAGACGGCTACAAACCCCATCCAACCCTACAGCACTCTTCTATTGCTTACCATTGGTGATGGTACGCAGCGTTTGCGGTCGAATATCTCATACTGTGGACGTCATATGCCCAAAACATGAAAAATCGATAATTTTGATGGCTCAAATTTAACAACTCATGAGCATATATTAGAGCGCTTCAGTAACCTACGACTATACCATGGTGCGCAAACGTGTTCGCAATATAACTCCTACGAGATGTGCTTATTTTGGTGTTACTTAATGATTGTTTGCTTCAGATATTGTGGAATATAATGCCAAAATTGTGGTGTGCACGTCGTCATCGATCAAGACCGATGACATGATCTGTCTCGCCCGCCTGTCTTCAAACACACCAAAAGAGTCGCGCAAATTCATCCAACAGGTCATTAAAAGGAATTGGTGCACTGTTTTGGTGCTTAAACGTTTAATGTTGGCGGTGATATCGATTATTCGCTATTTGAGCGGAAGTCGAGTGGCTCAAAATGTATGTTTTTGAGATGTAAAAATAAGAAGAGGAGGTTGATGCTGCGGAGAAAAGCCCAACATGGCCATTCATACTATATAGGATGGGATGACGGAGATCTTTTAATGTATTGATGTCTACTGCTGTCATATAGGGGATGTGCCCATGAAGCCTATCATTTTGGCATGTTGTGAAGAGATGAGTAGATGGTGTTTGGCGAGCAGTACCAATTCCGACGTCTCGCTAACAAGTTGGCGCCATATTTGACTCGACTCATCCTGCCATTTCAATCCCATAAAGCCCAGAAGTGCCCCTATGCGGAGGCTGATATCCACACAAGCCCATGATATAACACCACCAAACTTTGGGGATTTCTAATGGGGGTATATGTGAACATATTTGGCTACTATAAATAGCAATACATAGGGTTTGAAAATCCATTATTTGGCATTGCACCCCCCCTAGTTGAGAAGCCCACCTTCCTTCCAGATTCTATTCTCCGGCACTATCAAGATTCGCAGAGTGGGGAGGGACCCATGATGCGCCAAGACCCAGAAACAGATACTTGGAAATCGAGCCTGAATCGCAAGAATTGAAAGATGGATTAGAATTGCGGGAGCCGTCTGTAGGCCTTCATTATTATTTCAAATTTAACTACACTCTTTCGCACGGCCTATAGTACGAGCAGTCCTCAGACAAGAGCAAGAGTGAAGAAGTTGGGCGTCTCCGGCGTGGCGATCGCTCTCTAGCTGTGGTAAACAATCTCTGAGTGAATCTTGAGCTGAGGAAATCAGAGCACCCCATCTGTTACTGCGGCGAAGTTATATATTGACCGAATTGAAGCATGAAAAGAAGTTGAAGTTGAACTCAATCTTAAGTGAAAGTTCAAGAACTGATATGAGATGAAAAATGAGTTGACAAAAGCAAAGATCATAGTAGAAACACAGTGCGACATATGGCTCGACCAAAAGCACTCATTTGAAGGAGTACCGAAGAGCATCAGGATATATTTAGGCACGCATTTAAGGAAAACAGAGAGCTCTATATTGGTCGACCCCATTCGCCTGCCACTGCGGCGACATGGGGTCGGTATCTTCTCAATCCTGCAATTTCTCATACGCTGCGGCAACGCCTTCATCTCCTTGTGAAACAACGAATGGAGTAGAAAGTATTTACCGATGCTTCGCTTCTTCTCATTTGCCAAAGGGAGCTCTAGCCAAGCGGTGTCCCCTAGTAGTAAGGAAAGAGTAAGTTATTATTATATGCCGTAAGAAATCAATTTTCTACGTAAAATTAAGAGGTTTTATTCACGTAGGAATAGTACAATAGCCCCCATACAAAATCTGCAGCTTTTGCGGGCTACAAATAATAATTTGCGACACTCAAGAAGCTTGACCCACGCCGCCGCGCCACAATACTACATACTTACACCTGACTGAGCACAGCTCTCCTAGACTGCATCTCTCCTCCTCAAGACCAGCCTAGGAGATGACGAACGACACAACCAAGCCTCGGTGCTCAGCAGTTGGAAAGTGCAACTGCCGGCGGTTGCACAGCAGCGACGGAGCCATCAGCAAACTGATGGGTGTGGATCTTTACGATTAGATCGATTCCTTACACAAGTGTCAAAAAATCCTAGAAGTTTGTATGGTAGAGCTGCCATAAAATTCGAGATCAACTACCATATCGACACAACTAAGTATCGCCGTCCACCAAATCAAGCATCATGGGAGCCTGCGGATCTACCCTTATGAAACCCTGTCTGGGCGAAACTGACGTTCGCTATGACGCCAACTATCCCAAGACGATCGTCGAAACGGTGAGTTGATGTTGGTTGGCTTCAGTGACGACATAATGTTTCGCTCGTCCATCTCGCCATTATCTTTTGAATCAACGCTTGAACTCTTTTTGTGCACATCTCATGCTTCTCTCGTTGTACTGAAAACTACTACAACTACAGGACGCACGCTGGGAGAAACTCACCGGATACTTCAAGGTCAATGTCACATCCTTCGACCCCGTCAACGGTGGCGCTGCCCAGCCAGGCCCATATATCGAATCCGTCATCCAGACTCATAGCCGTCCCTTCGATGCTAGCCGCACCATTGGTTTCTACAATCACACTGTCGATGGCTCACGCTTGATTGTTAATCGTTACTACTTCCAGCCACCTGCCCCATTCGGCTTTTGTCAAATCCCCTTCGAACCTCCGGCCATGAATGCTCAACCGGGTAGCACATGCGGGGTTAATGGCCAGGTTGACTTTGCCGGGGTCTATGCGTCGCTCACCCACGATAATGACGGCACACTCAAGGTAGGCCGTGCCACTGGATTTTACGCCAGCAATGAAGATGGAATTTGGGATACTGGTGAAGGCAATTTTGTAAAACTCACTGATGATAGTACATTTGAGTTCACTTTCTCCCGACCAGATGAATTTAGTTCTGTTCAATCGGTTGTGTTCTTTGATGATGATACCGCCGCCCTGTCCGCTGTTCACACCATGATTCCCATGCAGAGAATTGTTAGTGCCAACACCGCCACGTTGGATCGTATTAGTGAGGAGGAGTTCTTGGCTGGTATTGAGGAATACAATGAGGCATTCCAAGTACCCCAGCCTATCCAGGCACCAATGACTTCCGATGAAGTTGCAAAGTATGAGGGAACCTTCCCCGCTGAAGAGGATTGGTGCGGGGGCGTTATGTCGGACGTAAGCTGTACGCCCAGCCCGTACGTGGAGCCAGATGCGCAAATGAAGGGTGGGTTCATTGCCTTGTTTGTCATCCTAGGTGTACTTCTCTTCAGCAGTGTTGCTTTGTACTTCCATCGCAAGGCCGTCGAGACACAGAAGAAGAGGTACAAGGAACACTTCATCCGTGGCATTGCACGTAATATCACCATCTCCGACTCGGCTGGGCGTGTCAATCCTGAACAACTTAAGAAGGAATTTGACCATATTGATAAGGATAAGGGTGGTACAATCTCGAAAGACGAACTGAAGACGTTCCTCAAGAGTGGTAAGGTTGGCGATATTAGTGACAAAGATGTTGACGCTATGTGGGCTGCCATTGATATTGATGACTCTGGAGAAGTTGACTTTGTGGTAAGTCTTGAACTTAAAGTCTGTTCTGTATGTATATGGTATTATCTTCATTTTGCCTATTCTGACCATGTGGACCAATTGCTCGACCCAAAATGTAGGAGTTCATTGCCTTCCTTGGAAGTTGTGGTACCGAATTCGACCGTATCTCGAAGGAGCAGAAGGCAATGTCCAAGGCGGACAAGCTCAAGTATGCATCTCAACGTCTTAGTACCAGGTGCCTCGTGATGCCACCGGATAATGTCAAATCTGCTGATGAAGAGAAGGAGGGTGAAGAGAATGCTTAAGTTGTTTCCGGGACGTTTTATGTAGAATCAAATGGGAATACTTTTTTGGTTTGTGTGGGAAGAGAAAAATAGTTGGTTGTTGTAGAGCAGGGTGGGTGGTCGGTCACGTTGGATTCCCAACACATATTAGAAAGTGTGCCTTTGATCATATTTGTTTATAGAAGCTAATTTGATAAGTTTGTGATTTTGTTATCACTAGTATTAGATGCAAGATGCGATGAACGCTGCGCTCGGCTGCTTTACACATTGAAGGGGTGTGTAAGTATGGTAGTATGTCAAACTTTTTTCGTCCAAAAAGGGCGCTTTACGCGAGGGCTCGGCGAAAAAATGGACGAAGATCGTCAGACATGCACAAGGCTACTACGGGGGGATCAACGACGGAATTAATATGTTGCTGCACATAAAATATCAGTCCAACGATCTTCGTCCATTCTGGACGAACTAAGGGCGCTATACCCAGAATTAGACGGGATGGGGGGGATCCCCTCACTTTTCGTCCCATCATCTCAACGCTCAACGCTCAACGCAAGCCCATTCACCATGACAGCAAAACATAAGAACAACTAACAACTATGTACACGAATGCTTAGATCAAGCCAAGAACAGCGACGACAGCGACTAGCGGCGGCCCTCGACACAACAGGGGATGCATTTGCGGCACAATTCCCAGAGCCTGCACCAGCGGCGCAAGAACCCATGGCCGTAGAAGAGAATAATAATAATGCCGGAGAAGAAGAACACAACGATGATGACGGGGCAGCAGCACCAATGGATGTCGACAATGATGATGCCCGTGAAGAGGTGGAAAGAGGTCCTATACCACAAGTAGCCGCCGCTGCTCCCCCTGCTGCTGCAGCTGTCCCATTAATAAATCTCAACCTCGAAGCCATCCGCCAGAGATTTAAAGACCCTCGGAAAATTCTGCTTTCATCAAGAGGGGATTCCACGTTCTGCAACCACCAACGTGAGAACACGAAGCTGCGTTCCATCCCGCGTCGAGAGATTGGGATGGAAGCGTCCCAAATCGAAATTTGGGTCGTTTGATGACAGTAAGTTCTACTGCAGTGATGATTCCTAATAGTCCATAGCTATTTCTCCAATACCTCAATTCGTCTTCATTATCAATAACGGCAATCGTACCATCCCACAGCATGACACGCATCGCTTGTACATGATTGTGAATTGGCCCATCTCCGAATGATCCACCATGAACAAAACTACCAACCACACCAGCAATCGTGAAGAGGAAGCCGGCAGTTTGTGTGGGTAGAAAATACCTTTTGGGACGTATGACCGAGTAGAGTTCAAGCTGTGTAAATCCCGCAGGTACTTTTACTGATGCAGTGTTTGCTCCTTCATTCATCAACACGGTTGTCCCCCAATTTACATCCGAGGGGATATAGCGGTCAAGCGAGACGACCACCACATCACTCTTAGAAGATGCCTCAGCCACCAATCCTGCGGCAGAATGGGTCGATCCGCTTGGTCGTACCTTGCACCCTCCCTTCTTGGCTCGTAAAAGGATGGATTTCAACTCGTCATCATTGGTAGGCATTACCACCGGATGGTCTGAGCGTACCACACGTCCCCACGTCCGAAAGACGTGGGTGGAGGATATACCACACGCCGTGACCACTATTTGTTCATCATTCTCATCATCTTCAACAGGAAGAATATCCTCCTCCATTTCATAAACACATATTCCACACGATTTACTACAGCGCAGTCCGTCACCACAGGGTCTAATATTATCACACGGTTCCCCATATTGACGAGGTTTGGAAACACATCGGTGGGTTTGGATGTCACATTCGAGAAAAGATTCGCATTCGGGTCCTCCGCAGCGGGTGGTGCGATTGTCAAGGAGGGAACATTGAGTGTTGGCGAAGTTAGTGCACTGTGACTGTGTATTCAAGAGATGGCGTGTATTGGTGTCCTCATCGGTGGAGGTGGTGGTGGTGGTGCCGTGTGATGTATATAATATGGCACCGGCAACGATGGCCGCTATTAGAAGAGCTGCTACGGCAGAGACTTGGCGACGAAGCATGCTGTGCGCTGCTGTGATTTTGTTGATAGTTCCTCAGGAGACGGAAAGAATATGAAAGAGACCGCAGCATACCGCAGCGTTACGAAGTACTTAGGTGGGTTCTTCATGATACTTAGCAGCAACTTCGAACTCTTGGCGTTGGATTTTTTAGATTGCGAAAATGTGAACTTTTTCCGGAGAGTGGGTACCACTTCATGCGTTTAGTCTTGTAAAAATGTCTGATACGACATTGACAGTCTCTCTTCTACTTTCATCTCCTACATGCTTGCTTCTCCTTCATCTCAAATTTTTGATTTTTGGTTTTTGATTCTGTTGCTGCCGCATGTGTTGTGCTTTGCCGTCGTCTCTTGCATCTTTGTGTTCGTACTTAGTAGTATCTCTGAGTTAGGGTGACAGCGAACCGGCTGAGCATTCAGGGCAGAGATCATCGAAGCAGACGCTTAGGCAATTGGAACTGAAGAAACCATCCTAAAATGTCGTCGTTTCGACACAACTCCTCACTACTCGCTGCGAGGTCGGAAAACAACAACAACAACAACAACATCGTCACCATCGATCTATCCCACCACCCACCAAATGGCAAACTAGGAATGCTCCTCGCACCAGGTTCACTGCCCACTCCAATAAGCAGCTCCGACAACAGCATTTCATCCACCACTCAACACGCTGCTGCGGCACTACCAACAGCCTCCAACGTGACACTCGTGGCAGGATGGGAACACGGCAACAATCAGCAACTAGGACCCATTCAAAGATCTGGAATGGTACGTCTTGGCGATCGTCTAGTTCGTATCAACGGACGTGATGTGACCGATTGGACCTTTCGAGAGGTCATGGACGTGCTCAAGGAAATGATCACTGCAACCCACCAAACTACTACTGCTACCACTGAAATTACTCCAAAACACAAACGAAAAAAGAAATTAACAACACTGGGATTTGCACCATCCGGTACAGACGAATGGTCACGAGGGGTCATTGTCGGTGGTGAAGAATTCAATTCGTCATCCATGTTATTTGGATTGTTTCAATCGCAGGATTCAAAAGTGTCACCACATGTTATTTCCAAGAGTAAGTATTCGTTTGTGTCGTTTGTTGGGAGGTGGAGAGTTGTGGATGAATCTGTCACAGATGTTGCTGCTGCATCAATTGCATCACAAGCAGCAGCAACATCAAGAAGTGATGTAGGAAAAGGAGTAGAGCAGCCACGGCAGGATGATGATCGACAGCAACAACAGCAACAGCGGCAGATATCAGAAAACTCTACTGACTTGTTAGAAGAGCAACTCAATAAAGAACCATCCATGAAATTTGATGGTGATGGTCCAATAGACATACCAGAACATGATGATGATCACGATGAAACTGCAGAAAGTCAACAACAATCATCAAAGCAAGCTGAAACACCAACAACAACAACACCCTCCATATTCTCCTCCGAGGCAGAAGCAGAATGGCACAAGGAAATCACCGAATTCCAACAAAAGAACAACCCACCACAACCCAAAAAGATTATCCAATACGAAATCCAATGCCACCTACTCCTACGTGATCCAAACTCCTTCAAAACATCCTCCAACAACAACCACACAAGTCATCATCACCACGGAATAATGAACAAGAATAACATACATCATTCCTGGTCCGTATGGAAACGATACTCGGAATTTCAATCACTCGATACCGAACTACGTCACACCTTTGGATGGCAAATGGATGCTACTGATGATGGGAAAGGGATTGTTTTTCCAGGTGTACATGGATTGGAGAGTTGGTGGTATGGATGGAGGAATGGTGGGGGGTATTTGACTTCGTTGATGGGTGGTAGTTATGGTGTCGATGTTGATAATGATGATGGTGATAATGCAAGAGTGGATGAGGAAGCTGATAGTGGCAACAAGAAGGAGAAGGGAAAGAAAATTGCTGACAAAGGTTCAAGTGGAATGTTTGGATTTTTCAGCAATACTAATGCAACAACAACAGAGACTGCTGCAACTACATCATCTACCAGTGCACATAAAAATCATGATGAAGATTCCAACAATCGTGCGTCAATCTCATCATCATCATCAACAACGACAACAACATGTCGTTTCCCAAAACCATTTATAGAAAAACGACAAAAAGAACTAACTACTTACTGGATAAGCCTCTCAAGGGTGGAAGACATTTTTGAATTCAGTGATGTGAATTCTCATCGATTCGGGACACTCATGGCATCATTTTTAGAGGTTGATCAGGTATTGTTGTCAAGGAGAAGTAATAGTCGTGCTACTGCCGGTGCTGGTACTGCCTCGAATCAACAAAGATATCATCAACCAACTTCTCCATCTCGGTTGACGGTACCAGTCATTCATGAGGACGAGACAGAATTGTATTCTTTTGGAGCGAGAAAGTCGGAGCAATGGCTGTCACCGATGACTCCAGCAAGAGAGTTTTCTGGTATCACGTTCAATGATGATGATGTGTCTATGCTATCAGATGGAACAGGTGCCAATGCGTACTTGACGAATCTTCAGAACAATCCTAGCCCTGTTCCTCCTGGTAGGCGTCTTCTTGTGGATAATGTCCCGGCACAATTTACATCGAATAATCCTCTTCCCCTTACGGCAGAAAATAGATCTACGGCAGAAAATAGATCAGTTTGTTCCAAGAGTAGCAAGCGGACTGGTGGTAGAGGAGCATCGCGGAGGCCGAAACCGGCGTTTCAGAGGCAGTTTATGGATTAGGTAATACTCTGCACGAAGAAGGTGTGCAAATCTTGGTTTTGCAATACATAGTATAAGATGTCGTGCTTTCTTGAAAGATAACTTTATATATATGAGTAGAGAGGCAACAAGATGCCTATTTATTTTCCATGAAGCAAGTAGCTGTTGTACATTTTCACATCACACCCAACATCCAAATCCAACATTTTCTGCTAAGCAGCCTCTCCACCACTCGAAGCACTTGGAACGGCCAGGATGGCAGACTGCATTGGGGTCGAGCAAATGGGACACTGAGGCGGGCCACTCGCAGTTTGGAGGCTGGGCTTTAAGCATCTTCCGTGGAACATGTGTCCACATGGTCTCAGTTGAGTATCCACATTCACAGTTGTGCACAAAGCACAGGCAGTCGAAGATGGGACTTCCACAGAGGCATTGATTGGGTCACCAGCGACTCCTGCTACAAGTGATTGTTGCTGAGCAGGAAAGTTTTGAGAGCCACTCCTTCCCAATCGATGTGGACTAGCGTTCGGAGCAAATGATGAATTTTCCGTCGAGAAAAAGTTGCCCAGATTTTGTCCCTGTGCATGTTTGTGCATATATTCCATCGAAAGCGTTTTTTGCATCTTTGCAGGCAAATCCAGATTATTGAGATTTTCACAACTTTTGCGAACAGCAATAAGTCCTCTAGCGGCGAGGGCATCGTCGTAAGCACGTTTCAGTTGACGGCCATCACCTTCGTCAGTCTTTTCCTCCTCGCCGTCCAATGGAAGCGGTGCTGGCGTCGGCACCCCGGCTTTTGGCATTGCAGTATCAGAAGATGGCGGTGGCCTTGCCATTGGAGATGATGCCTCATTATCGTCCAAAGAGAGTCCAATCGCATCGTCTTCTTCACGCTCTCTCTTTATACCACGTTGACCATTCGTAAGACCACTTTTATCATCAAAGAAAACTTCCAAGAATGCGTACGAGTCGCCACGTCCCTGTGTATGAAAAGAGAAATGAACGTTAACAAACATGCAAGAGCCAAGGTTGCAAAAACCATTTACTGAGACAATCACGCACCATATTTTCCACACTTTTCACTTGTGCCAAATTTCCCATCTTATTCAAATTCCCCTGGCTACTCAAATCGGCAGCACTCAAATTCGTAATACTCTTGACTCCCTGAAGTCCACCAAGATTGCTCAAACTAGACACACTCGAAAAGTGTGGCCAACTAGCAAACGAACTATTTGCTGGCATGCTAGACGCCTCTCCCGCAAACGTAACCGAATGTTGTCGTTGGCCCATGCCTCCACTTCCTTGCGCTGCTGCCGGGGCAGTTCCAGCAGCCCAACGTAAGTTTCCACTTTGTCCAGATGCCTGAAGTCCGCTGCTGCCAACAGCAGCAGCTGCGGCGGCAGCAGGCTGGGTTGAGACACCACCACCACCACCCGATGACTTGCTAGATGCTGCCTGCCGAACCAGATCTTGATCACGAGCAAACAATTCCATCAATACAGCATGTGAGTCCGTCTTGATCATTTGATTCCCAAACGACGCGGAAGAACCAACTGGCATCATTGGTTGAAGAGAACCAATGGAATTGCTAACTTGGAATGGTTCTTGCTGCTGCTGTTGTTGTTGTTGGTACTGCTGTTGACTATATTGTTGATCTGTGTTGTAGAGCTGATGGTGTATTTGTTGTGGTTGTAAAAAGAAGAAGAAGAGGAGAGATGGAAACAGAAATGATGAAAGGAATGAGACAAAGATCTTCATCGAATCACAGTGCGCATGAAGTGAAATTTCTTTTGTGGATGAATTCTACTTTTCATTGAAGAATTTGGTCAAGAATGATGATTTGACAACATCTCAAAATAGACACACCCACTCAAGACACACAAGAGAAATGATCAACACTTACCGGAGGCTCCTGATATTGAACTTGTTGTGGCTGATACTGCACCGGTTCCGATTGAATCTGCGCCTGCTGAAAATTCGAATACATTTCCTGCTGAGGAGGCGGTTGTGATTGTTGCTGTTGTCTCGCTTGAGGAGGAAGTTGCACCGCCATTCCAGGCCCACCCTGCGGCACAACCTGAACAGCCCCTCCCCCCGGCGCTCCCCCAGCAGCAGCCAACTTGCCCGCCTCCAACTGTTTCTTCAACATCGGTTTCCATATCCTCCTCCTCGCATTCGTGAACCAGTTCTTCAATTGTTTCTTATCAATCCCCGTCTTTTCCATCAACATGATTTGATCCTGCGGTGTCGGGTACGGATGAGTGAAATGTTCCGGCGATAGGAGCCACGCCTTGAGAATGGCCACGGCGCCTGCTGGTAATTCACGGCGGGATTTGCCTCCCCCCTTTCCTACTCCGGTGATTTCGTCGTCGGAGCCGTCCATTCTGTTGGGGCTGTAGGGAGATGTTGTGGTGGTTGTTGTGAGAAGGGCGGTTGTTGACATATCCCAAGGACGTTTTTATTTTCAGAGTGAGAGGAACGAAAAATTAGAAATCAGTGTTGGCTGACTATTTCGAGGTGCCACCCTTTGGCCAATCGACTGACTGGTTTCGATACACCGCAATGGACTGTCGAATAGCAGAACAATGCGCCGATGATCAAGGCCCTTTAGTGATGAACATCACCTCCTAACAAAGCATCAAATTATTTATTCGAATGAAAGGTGTCAACTTTTTAGGCGGCAGAGAGGAAAACCGACAGACAGCGGCGCGCTTTTTATCCGGTCGCCCAGCCCAGCCAGTGACGTCACGAGTCTGTCACGAGTTCCAGCCTCGACTGGGATGGGTACTGTTTATTACCGATTATTCACTCTAGTTCTCTAGAGAGATGGGTTTTGAAGAGGATCAACATGCAAGAGCAGTCAATTAGCAAGATCAAGATGAATGTGTGCACAGCGTTGTAGTCAAGAAAAGAAAGGTCCAAAAGAAAACAGGCTCATGATGGCAAGGGCTACGAAGAAAATGAAACTTGTACCAGCCTATCTTATTTACGTTAAGAAATAAGCCCCAAATCTGGGGCTTATCTTTTCATAAGCCTCGGATCTGGGGCTTATAACTCCTCATGGATATCACTTCCACATCAGACCAACTGCATCGAGGTCTGCACTATACAACGTTTCATAAGTCGTGAGGAGTTCCTCTCCCTTCTGGATATCACGTGTCGCATAAAACAACGGTGACACGTCGCTCTCAGGCAAGACATTCACATCCTCGTCAGTCCAACCCTCATTGATCAAGATTGAGATGGTAAAACCCGTCATGAGTTTCAACGGGCCATTCTCTCCCTGTTGTTGAGTCCAAGTCCATTCTGTTACATCACATCCCATCTCCCTCTTGGGCAGACTAAACATGAATCGACGGTATGCATTTGCGTTGGGAAATGACACATCTGACTTCGTACCGTTGTGGACTAACTCGCCCTTGTGAATGTCACGTGATGCATAGAGGCCTCTTTGACCACCGTCGGCAACATGTTGTTTTTTGGCATAATATGGCTGAGGGGTTCCCTTGACGTGTAGACTATAACCTTCAGTTGGAGGGACCGGATCATCGAATTTGTACGATCTGTCCACGTATTGAATGTATGTATCGCGCATCATCTGAAAATCTTCCACACTGTAGAGTTCAAATGCGGACGACGGGCGATGATAACATTGGAATTCTGTTTTGAATCGTTTGAAGGTCCATGATTGCCAATCTTTTGGCAGAGGCAGGGGCAGAGCTTGCTTTAGGTTAAGCTTGGTGGTGGTAGATTGCGATCGGAAATGTGTTAGACCCATCAATAATAGCAAAACAATGCCAGCTACTGAATATTTGGCTCCTATTCTCTTTAGGTTAGCATTGACAGCCAGAGATTTTGAATGTTTCTTCTTCCACTGAGAGTCATGATTTCCTCCTCCAAATTCAATAGCAATGTCTTTGTTGTGGTTGGGCCTTGACGATGTTGACCCATGCCGCTGCGGCTGCTTCTGCTTCGCTCTTATCATTTGATGTGATGATGCTTTATGAGAAAAGAATCCCTTCCCGTGTCTAGATGGTGTCCACACAATGACCAGGGGATACTTTTTAGCACTGCCACTGCGCAGCTAATTTAAATTATTGTGGGTAGACGGTGATTAAGGTATTGCACAATCGATGAAATCCTATGGCATTGGTATTGTAATGTCATCAGAGTTCTGCTGGTGGAAATAGGCAACAAGATTATGAATGTCGGGCCGACGTCGGTATGTATTTCTCAATCCCGACTGCGGTCAGATCATCAATGTGGCAGATACTGTCGCAGCGCGACTCTTCAGCAGATCTTCTATTCCCGATCCCACGCTACAAGACGCTAGAGGTGGCCACGATGAGTGAGGAGTTCAGATGAGTAAGTACAACGAAGGAGGCGAAGTCCATACTGGGAAGATTCTAGCAGCAGGAAGCCGCCGAACTCCTCGACAACTCATTTTGCGCTCAGGCTCAGACTCAGGAAGCTACTGCTACTCGAGCTCGATGCAAGAGCAAGAGGCAATGATTCGGCAGGCGAATATGACAGGTTGTAGAAGGGTATGCCAATTGAGATTGATTATTGACACTATTGCTGCTGCGGGAGAGTAATCAAAGATTGATAAGATTATTGCCTCAATATCCTAGCACATCGCGCCTACTCACTCCTGGTTGGTATGCTCTATCATCCATGAAGACCTCACAAGTCCTCAAGCACTCATTTCTATACTCACCAATATCGCCATAGTCGTCTTTCACGGCCAAGCACATATCCTTTTCGCATCCACCCACATTATCATCTTGAACATAAAATGACTTTCGTCCAACATCCTCCACCAAACTAGGCCCACCATTCTTGTTCCAATGCCGTCCTCTCTGAGTCCACGTCCATTCCGCTCCCACATCCCCAGTAGGAGGAAAGATGGACGTTGAATCTCCAGCAATTACAACCAAATTATCATCTGTGACATCCGCCAAATATACTGAGCAGGTAATTCGTACCTCACGATGAGAGCGATGGTCACATTCTTTGGTCCCATGTCTTGTACCGTCTCCCACCAAAATCCCATGATTAGATCCATAATGTAGTTCGCCTCGTCTCTCTTCGTCATTCTCAACGTAAAGCTCTGCACCAGAATCAACAGGAGAATGAATCCCAAATAAAAAGTTGAATGCTCGGCCATCCACATCCACCCAATCATGGTGCATGAATCCACGTTCGCAATTGGTGACTGCGACAAATCCAACACTGTCCACATGCAATGTGTCCAATCCATACATCGCTCCAATGCCCTGCAAGACTTGATCAAATCCGCCTTTGGCCAATGCTCGCAAACTATCCTCATGAGCTAATTCATCCGCAGTGTTGAACCAGTGCATGTCACTCTTCCAATGACTTTCGGGACGTTCCACGTTCCAAGTGAAGTTACGTATACCTTCATTACTACCACCCTTTGTTGTTTGATAGGGAGATTGAAACGAAAACCACCTTGCATCATCACCCGGCTGCAGTGGATTCTCATACAGCATGTTCTTCATAATATCCAATAATCCCATTTGCTGTGCATAAGATGTGAGTGTGGGTATGAGCTGTGGGGGTAGGCCTACACGAGAACCATATTGCTGGACTACTGTATTATCGTTTGACCAACGTAGGGGAGATACTTGGCCTGGAGTTAGAGGCAGGGTCGGGGTGGCAAATGCATTCTCATTCTCCTCTGCCTCTGCTGGCGATGCAGCAGAAGAAATGAGATTATTTTTTGAATTGTCAAATAGTAACAGCGTGGCTCCAAAAAAACTAACTCCCATGACTCCGAAGAAAACTCCTACACTTAAACATAAGATTAGTAAAGATTTCATTTGACGTTGTACCTTTCGACGGCGTGGAAGATTCTTTGTGGTGTTCTCATTGTCACAATCATTGTGAAGATTATTGTGGGTCTGTGGTAAAATGGACGATGTGTTACTGTTGCTGCCACCTGCACCTGTGAGTTTTGATCTTGCTCGTTGGCGTAGACTGATAGGCATCTTTGTCTCAGAGTGGCAGGTACAAGAGCAAGAGTAAATAAGATTGTATTTATGACTTTGACGTTGTTGGCATTGCTTGGTACTTAAAAGGTGGAACAGAACTAAAGATTTGCTAGCTAAATTGGCCGTTTATCTAGCAAAATGGCCTCGTAGAGTCTACATAGGAATTAGTACATTGATGGTGTTCTTTGCTCGCTCGGCACACTTCGGCACATGCACTTCACTCAACAATTTTCCTGCACTCGAGAAATCAAGTTTTGTTATCAACTTTCTCGTGCAGCTGTGCTGATTACAAAATGGTCATAAAAAATCACGTTAGATGGTCAAAATCACTATGTACACTCTATTGTAAACTACAACCGATGTAGAAAGGTATAACAAATGGTCAAAATCACTACACTACTATCGAAAGTGATACAATATCTTGTCATAGTCATAATCGACTAATATCAGTGGTGAAGCAAGGGAATAACTATGGGTGAAGTCACATTGCCGCTCATGCAAGAACAAGAAGCTTTGGCTTGGCATCATTCAATCTCAAAATCTCAAGCTCGTCAAGGGTCGATTATTCAAGAGACAATCAGATCTCCTTCCTGCTCCCGTACATGTAGGATATGTTTGCTACCGACCCGACGATGTTTTCAGCAATGTACAATATTCATTGTAGCAAGTAGTAACTGTGAAGCTTGGGCTTGGACAAGGAGATGGTAACCGAGGATGTGGAGCGAGTTCAGTCAGAACTGAAGGCAAATGATGTGCCAGGCCAAGAAAGAAATGAAGCATCTGTCAGAGCACGACGGTGCATTCTCAGAGTCTCACTGACAAGCTCAGATCGAGGTTGCATGTTGAGATTTAGGTGGGTAAACAACGTTGCGCCTTGTTTCGCTATACAGCAAAAACATCTACTAAAGCGCGTTATCCTTGCAAGACAAGTACATCGATGGCTCGATGCATATTACTCGAAAGGTTTGGATCAATCATGCTCTGGGCGTATCGCAAGTTGCGCTATACTGCGTCGTCAGAGCAAATCAATATTTCTTTCATGTACGACATCAATGGCAAAAATGTTTCATTCACAAGCTGGTTCTCTATTCTCTACTCTATCTATCAACCTTTCCAGCAAAAAATTGGGCAGTATTGAATAATCTCGCCTGTATCGTCCCACCTTCAATCAACTCACCATCCAAATCATTATAAGTGTTGTCCGACAGAGGTTCCAAACGATAGGCCAAACAACTGATAATCTCTAAACCCTCGCATTCAATATGCCCACCTGTCTCCAACTTGAGAAGCATTTGTAACAGACGCAATCTTGACACAGACGATCGCACAATCAAAACATGAAATACTCCATCGTTCATCTTGGACATGGGGCATGTGAAGACGTTGTAGGAAGCATGCGTTGTATTGCATACCCAAAAAACGCTAAAGTCATCTTCTATAGTCACCCAATCCTTTGGAAGCGGTCCATTCAATTTCGGCAAATCAATCTTGGTCGAAGCACTGCCATTATTTGTCTTGTTGGATAGAGGAAGATAGGAGAATCGAGCACGATATTTTTTTGGGAACAAAATGCCCCTATACACAGCCCAAATATCGGTTCGTATGGCGCCTAACCAACGTAAACACTCCGATTCTAAATCACAATCAGCAATAAGACCCCATGAGAAGGATAAGAAAGAAGTATACGTCTTTTCTGTCTTGGCTAGTTGATAGGATGCAAGATCCAATCGAGACGTATGGCCCTTGCATATTTGAAAGACTGATTCCATGGGTGTATACTCGGCATTATCGCTCCAATGCAAGAGACTCTTTGCAAGACCATTACAAGTCCCACATGGAACAATGCCAAATTTAAGTTTGCAGAGTATTTGTGCTTCGTCCGTAGATCGGGCATGAATGCCCTGAAAAATCTCGAATAGGATACCATCTCCCCCCATGGCAATAATGGCATCATATTCGGAAATGTCTTTCAACTCTGAATCAGTGCAGTCATTGGAGTCTCCATTATTGTCGTTATCATCCGAGGTCGACTTTCTCAATTCCATCCGTTCCTTCGCATGACCTCCATGGTTAGTCGCCAACTTATCATGCTCCACACCTGCCTGTTCCAACATTTGTTTGACCATCGTTTCATAAACAAATGTTGCACCCGATTTCGATTTGGGACCATTACCCCCACTGCATGGATTGAGAATGACCAAGAATCGTTGTGGAAGTGAGTTGTTGTTGTTGTTGGTATTATTATTTTGTAATCCAGAGAGAGTTCGTATAGATTGAACAAGTGCACGAACATCGCTAAAATCTTCACAACATTTCGAATCTACTATATAAGACTTATGATTTGGTTCTCGCTGCTTCTTTCGATTGTTTTTGGGATAGCAATAGATATTGATTTGTGCAGATGCATAGCTTTGCATCCCGTGAAATGTATTTGGATTGTGTAGGTTGTATTCTAACGAGAGATTGGCCCCGATCACATCATCTGGATGGAACGAATCTATAATAATTTGTTTGCTGTCATCCTTGCTTTGTGATAGATATGACTGATACAAAGGATCTTGTTCCACGTTGGCTGATGTTTGGGAGTGGTCATATATCTCCGCATGAGGTGCGGTGGTTATTGCCGATGCATCGTCGGCAGTTAGGGGAATGAGATTGATGGATCCAGTAGAGTGGTTGCAGAATAGACGACAGTAGGAATCATTGGTGATTTTTATCCGTATGCGAGATGCTGCGGCTACTGGCCACGTTGGATTGTTCGTCATGGTTTAGCAGAAGCAAGAAGGTGTGATGAATGATGAGGCAATGACGGGCGTATCGTGGGCTAGGTCTTGAGTCGTGGGCGAGGATACCTTCAAGGAGATGCGTCACTCATAGGTTTACATACCACAAAAACCAAAAAAACATCATCTTTTGAGTTGTCAGTGTCACGCAACAAAAGCAGAACAAAAGCACTAACTCCTTCTTCCAGTGGTAGGTTGTTGGTGGGGAGAGACATCGGTTATAATCATCACATTGCCTGCAAAATTCCTGCACTTACTACTGGCTGACAGAATGACAACGACCCCCTCATCATCCAGAAACTCACTTGCCATCGCCACTCGTCTCCATCTTGGCCACGCTTCCAATCCTCCTCCAAACTCTCAACTTGTCGAGACACTCTCCTCATTTGCCCAACTCGCATCTACCGTCAAAGCAGAGTACGCAGTGGTAGCAGTTGATGCCGAAGACAAAATAGAAGGGTACAGCTTGGTAAATGAAGTCCGAAAGATTTGCAGCAGCACCACGTTGCTGAAAAATAATGGTACAGCAATACATGTTCTTCCGATGACACCATGGGGGAAATTCATACCAGCTCTCAATGCAATTGTTTGTTGGAGTGCAAGACAAGATGCTCAATATTTACTGCTGGTGTCGGCAGAAGTGAAAATGACCAGTGATGCAATGGATGCTCTCAAGAACGAGATGGATGTAGAGACGACATTGGTTGTTGGTGCAGTGTTGCAAGGACATCAACATCACAATAATGGCGGAGGAGGTGGAAATGAGGTGGAACTTACAGGTAGAACTACCCCCTGGAACACATTGGCACTATGGAATCTACCAAAACTAGCGCTCACGGGATTCTTGCTAGTTTCAGAGGGTATACATCCCGATGAACATGGAAAAGAAGGAGCAGCAGGCGTCGAAGAAGTATGTACTATAGCGACACTGCAAAAGATCTTGCCACCAAACACGGCACAGGCGAAACTGTGTTCGATACCAGGTGTGCAATGGGGTCAAGATTTTGGAGATGATGAAGGTAGGAAAGAGTGGCACGAGAGGAAGATGATGAGTAAAGTTACTAGAGCCAAGAGGCAATTAGATTTGATGGGTTTGAAAGGGACTGTGTTGCACTGTTGACGAGTGTGCAGCATTAAATTGTGATTGTTCTTCCTCTCTAGAGGACAATCAGTGATAGGATGGAGCAGCTAACATGCAAGCATTTTGACAAACGATCGAATCTTGATTATTCTTTTCTCCATCTCTGCATTATTTGCAATGTAACTTCTTCCAACATTTTCGGAGCAGATTTGAAGTCTTCATACCCAATTTGAGTAGGAGTACATATCTACATCGAAGGAAAGTTGTTCCTACTTTAAGTTCAGTGCATAATTATTTGCATCCATTCACCACGCCAAACCAAAAGTACTTGTGATCAACCACGTACCCTCTTCATTGGCAGAAAATTCCTTCTCCTGTCTATCTTTATCAGCAGTAGCTTTATCATACCAAAACTGAAGATTGCGTTCAAAATATCAGACCAGTCCCATTTTTCTGCTTTTCGCTCTTTTCACTTTTGTCCCACGGACAGGATGGGTCCTGTCCGTGTTTGTCCCATAGTCTCCCTGCCTCTTTGCTTTCCGCTTTTACCCGGAGACAGGAGATACCTCTATCAACACATTGTATCAAGCACATCTTCATCGTCGGCGGCCCTTGACTGCCTGCTTGTCACATTAACGACGATGAGATTTACCGCCGAGCAATGCTCACAGCTCAAATTTCCAGTTGGTTGTCCAGTCTGGTTCAACTTAGGCGATGTAGGGGTAAAAGAAGCGTCGACATCACAACATCCAAAGCGCGGAGTGGTGAGTGGTGCTGAGTGGAATAATAAAATCTTTTATGAGGTCACATATGCCGACAAGAGTAGTAGCATTATCATCACCGAGGAAGTGGAAGATGACAAGCTTGGATTTGGTGCGACGTGTCCCATTACTATTCTGCCCGACAACGTCGATGCCGATGCAGATCCTTTGGAAGGGGAAATTGTGTTGTGTACTCCTTCAACTACCAATCCAAACACATTTGTCTACACTGCAATGATATTTCTAGATGGAAAATCAAAAGTCAGGTATGAAAGTGGAATTGAAGAAAAGAGGGTGGTCTATCGCAAGGTGGATGATAGTATTGTTGACAATAGCAGTAGTGCTGCATTTGGTCCAGTCTGTAAAGGCATAGGTGCAATTACAGACGATACTTCTGAGGCGGAGAATCCACCGAAGGAATATGACAATTCCTCATTGATGAGAACAAATAATGGCAGTTATGATGATGAAGAGGGTGAGGTCATTGAAGAGCCAAGGCTTTATTCCCTTCCTCCTCCTTCGATTATGTACAATGACAACCATACTACAAGAGTGAAATCTGGCGACGAAACAAAGAGCTCAGCACTGAATGTACCATCAAAATTGGTGATTCTTGTTCCTTTGTGGCTACAGAAAGATCGTACATCCCAACGCAGTCTCTTCTTTCACCTTATTGGGGCGAATGGTTGTAATACGAAGCGCATAGAGCTTGAGACACGATGCAAAGTTCGTATTGTTAGAAGCGGGGATGGCGAGGAGGCCCCATTCATCCCGATGAAAATCCACATTGAGGCAATGAATGCTCCAAAAGCATTAAGGGACCTCAAAACAGCGCGTCAAATCATACAGAGTCTTGTTCTTGAATATGTCGGGAACGATGGTGCACGAGGTAGATTGCTGTGCGAAATCGCTAAACAGTGTTGGGGAACGCATCGTCCCAACCAATCAACAAGTCGCGCAGTAAATGATTTCAACCCCTTCTTCAATTCTGGGCAACATGTCTTCATGAGTGTGGTAGAACTCCCTTTTGTTTGTGAGGAGGGTAGAAAGATCTTCCACGCTGCTCACAGCGTTCTAATGAATGCGAGTCTGGAGAGAATCCAAGCTACTGGCTGCTTTGTCCAAGTAGCTCAAAACGGATTTAGAATTCCCACTGAGCTTTGCGATCCTTATGTGTTTGTGTATGGGAAAACTTATCGATGTGTAGATCGGGCAGTTGACATTATCAAGAACGTGATTAGGAGCCATCAGAAGAAATGCTCGTGCACCTACTAGTTCGGACATGTTGCCAATATTTCTTGTTCCGCTTTGCAAGCAGACAAATTATTCATATTTCTACAATTTACTAAACAACGACAAGACTATCACATTTCTCTCAAGTTTCCAGGGGTGTTTTCCCCCTATCCTGTCCTAACGCGTGGGTCTACTCTTGCTTCCCCCCACCAGCAGATGTTCTATCTCTGAAGAAAGCATCAAAGTCATCGTCATCATTCGATTTTGGAGCAGCAGATGCAGTAGCAGCACTTGTAGTAGTAGTAGAAAACAGATCAGATTCAGATAATGGCGTAGGAGACAATAAATCTGGTCCCCCAGATAATGGATCTTCTGCATCATCTAATCCAGTCGTTTTTCCCCCTGCTAATGGTAAAGTAGACGAACCATCACCGATGCCAAGATTATCCATGTCCTCTTCTACATGATCCAGCTCGGAATTGCCCACAACCGCCGCCTTCGCCGCAGGAACAATCGGTTGTCGATCTTTCGGCTCCTTCTCCACATCACTCAATATATTCGCCAATTTATCATTCACTACCAAACACTCTTCAAATGTTTCCGGTGCCAACGCCCCCTGCGCAGCTGCTTCAATGAGCTCTACCATGCGAGGCACACAGGCTTCCAAGAATCCGATGACCTGTAGTAGTGCCTCGTCTCCGTCAATGGAGGAACCAGCTTGGGCGAGCATGGATTGACAGAGATTGATTTGATCGGTGAGGGTGCCCAGGTCGGTGAGGACCTTTTGATCGGGGTTTGATGCAGCGGCGGCGGTTTGGGTGCCGCTGCTTGTGCTGTGGTGGGTGGATTGCATCATGGTACCTACATAATATTGTAGATGAGCGAGACAGAATCAAGAGTAAATAAGCAGGGTCCGCGTCGTTTTGTTAGTCCCATAGACCCGTTACCGTCTCGTCAGCAAACTGTAGCGATAAGTTGGCGAAATCTTACAAGTTCCTACGTATCGCGCCGTATGACCCGCCGTGACCAGAAAGCACATACAAAATGTATCGATTCCTACGTATTCAGTGCCGCTAATTGCCATCAACTCGACGTTGCGACTACTAGCTGCCATCAATTCTCATCAATTCGACTCTCATCATTCAAAGCAATCAATCAAGCTACTTTGCTTGCTCTCTTCGTCGTCGAGTGGATCGATGCGAAGATAATGGACGGGGGATATGGCTACCCATTTTTCATCGGGCTAACCTCGTCCAACGGTATAGCAGGCGGCAGCGGCGGCGGCCGCTGTGGGGAGGGCGGAGGAGTGAATCATTTTGCAGCAAGCAGCTAAGCGACTGCCGTGGAGGCAGCGCCACAGACGCAACAGTGGTAACAACACCAATATCCACATCATGATTCATTAATATTATTTTTTTGCTACACACCAAGAACAGTTATCAGCCATGGATTGGCCCTAAGTATGGTGGCGGCGCAGGCGTCCCTTATTCGTCATTTATTTTTTCACTTCGATTGAAGGAGGTAAGTGGGAACCCCCTTATTTTTGCATTCATTGATCCTTGCAAGTGTACGCCTCATCGCCACTGTTTTTCTTGTCTCTAATCCATCCAGGGTCTATCCTCAGTTAATCATTCAAATGATTCACACTCAACATGCGATGATGAATATTTTTCTGTCCCATGGTTCATTTGTTGCTTCTGCAGGGCAACATTCTTGTAATGACGACCGAACAAATTAGCGTCAATATCCACGGTACACTCTTTCAATGCGACCACCTTGCCGTAATAATGCAAAGACTTGCGAAAAGATAGATACGACTTCTTGAACAGTGTTTGGAATCGATGGATGGATAAAAAGAATGGGCTTCACACATGAAGACAGCAAAACAGCACTCAATTACAGCATGTCATAATTTATAATTGCGTCTATTTACAGTACACTCGCTGCTCTGTTCACCCTTCCTAATCCTGCTCAATATTATGATGAACACCAACAGCAAGCACCGCTTCTTTGCTTTACTCTTTGCTGGGAGGAAGTTTACAAGCGGTACTGGTGCGACAACTGAGTTTGCTGACGAGACGGTTCCGGGACTCAACTTTTTTACTAGGTAAAATTTTGGCGGGAACTGTCGTCGCGGACCCTGCTTATTTACTCGGACAGAATTGGATCTTTGTTTTTTGTGCTCCTTTTTACACAAAAGAACATTTCTGAAGGTTGTTTGTAAATTGTAAAGCGCTCCACATCCTACATCCTACATACTGTAAAGAACCATAATAGAGATAATTTGGCCCCAAATCACCTCATTCAACCCTTTTATCGATCCCATCATAGGGGTGCTTTTTATTCAAGATTAAAAATCCTCTGGGGTTCAGCTCATTTTCATTTTCACACTTCACGCAGACAATGGCAGCATCCACTAGCCGCCTCTCCACAGGCTCCACCCCCTCCAAACCCCACCGCCTCATCTCCACGTCCCAAATCCTCCCCCACGGCCACCTAGACTACGTCCACGACATTTCCTTCGACTACTACGGCCGTCGCTTCGCCACCGCCTCCGGTGATCGCACCGTTCGCGTATGGGATTTGAATAGTGATGGCATGTGGATGAGTGGTGAACTCGGTAGTGGTGGCAATGGGAATGCGACGAAACCGAATGAGTGGGTTGCGGCACGGGGGGCTGTGAGGAGGGTTTGTTGGAGTCATCCGGAGTTTGGACAGTTGTTGGCTACGGCTGGGGCTGGTGAGTGATGAACACTGATGAGATTGATATTATTACATGTCAAGATTTATGGAGTGTGTCTTTTACGTCTTGGACGTGATAGACTATATACTTCTTTGTCATGAGCTTGTTATGGTTCTGCTTTCATCTCTAATCATGTTGTTTTCTGTCTCAAACCAAACTACCTACACATAATAACATGACAATCATGAAATACAGATCATTCAGTCGTAATATGGGAAGAACGAGAAGGAAACTTCAAATCACTCGCCACACCCGACGATAACATCAACAACAACGCCGCAATGGCAGGAGGCAATACCAACAACACCGGAGACACCACTTCCTCACGATGGGTACAAAAAGCAACCTTATCCGATGCACGACGTGCCGTCACAACTGTGGAATTTGCACCCCGTCATCTTGGTTTACGTTTGGCTAGTGGGAGTGCTGATGGTGTTGTGCGGATATATGAAGCGTTGGATACGATGAACTTGAATCATTGGAAATTGGAGGCGGTAATTGAGGCGGAGGTGGAAGATACTGCGGATAATACTGAGGCGGGGCAGCAAATGAATATTGGGGATAATAATCTATCCAATGAGAATATGGGGGTGTCGTCTCTTTCTTGGTGTACGGGTCGATTTGAACCTGCCACTCTTTGCGTTGGATTCAGTTCAGGGAGGGTGTCATTGTACAGATACGATGATAGTGCGAGATCGTGGTTGGAAGCTATTCGATTGCCAAATCATGCTACTGCCAATGGAGTTCCCCGAGGTGTGCTGGATGTGGCATGGGCTCCCAATGTAGGGAGAAGCTATCATTTGATTGCTACGTGTGGGAAGGATAATCGTTTGAGGGTTCATAGAGTAAAGCGAGGGAGGGGCGGCAAAGGAGAAGAGGGTGCTTCACAGACAGCGGCGTCGTCTTCGTTGGTGCACGAAGGAACAGAGGATCTTGATCGAAGTGAGGTATGGAGATGTCAGTGGAATCTAACAGGGACAGTGTTGGCAAGTAGTGGTGATTGCGGTGTAGTGAAGCTGTGGAAGAGTGACTTTCAGGGAAAGTTCAAGTGTATCAGTGAAATCGTAGGCGATACGACAGGGATGGGTGCAGCATCGGCGGTAAGAAATCAATAGTTGGGACGGTGTTGCTTAATTCATAAGACATTATTGTTTCATTATTAGAACTTCTTGCGCTACTCTCTCCCTTGGCTAATTTCGATCCATTGAACGTTGGCGTTTTTGTTCGCGTATCCCGCATGATTGACTTTCCCCCAACGTCCATACAAATCAATTTCCCAGCCCACATGATTGAATATGCAGCAGCATATCATCAGGCAGCGACTCTGCATAAGCATCGATCATAATATTGATCAGTCAAAGGACTTCATTCAGCGCCAGTCTTTATCCTTGACCCTGACCATATCAACATGTCTCATCAGAAGAGAGCTCCTCCGAGCGGAACAAACGACGACTCTCGTTTGCAGTATCCGAGTGGTCATCCTCGTCCTTACCCCGGTGACTACTATTACCACTACTATCCTCCTCCGCCTTATCATCCTCCTGCATACATCGGTCCTCCTCCGAGTGATAGTGATAAGCAGACGCCTAGGAGTGAAGGCCAAGCCTTCTATTCTCAACAGTATGACGTCGATGCTTTCACTCCCCACCCACCAAAATCTTCTCGGTCTCATCGTGCAACTCCTCCAACGATCACACCTCATGATTGGATTCCTGAAGGTCTTTCTTCCCCCAAAAGGAGTCCTTACTTTGAAACGCCTGATCCACCTGCAGTCACCGGCAGCGGCTCATCGGAATCTACGGAATCTCAAAGCCGACCTGTTCCAGCCAGATCCGCCTTCATGTGCTTCATGCAAGCAAAGCGAGGAGAGAACACCAATGAAGCTGCCGAGGCGTGGAGACTTGTATCGAAAGAGGAAAGGGCCCATTGGGAGAACGTTGCAGACAAAGATCGGAAGCGCTACAACAAAGAGAGAGAGGAATTCGATCCATCCGCGCGTAAGGTAAGGCGCAAGAAGGATCCCTCTGCACCCAAACGCCCCATGAGTGCATTTCTCATGTATGCTCAGACCAAGCGGCGTCAGCTTCAGGCCGAAAATCCGGACATTCCCAACGCTGATATTTCTCGCTTGCTGGGTGAACACTGGCGTAGTGCGAGGCCGGATGACAAGGCCCCTTTCCTCGAGCGTGAAGAAAACGAAAGGAGGCTTTACAAAGCCAAGATGGAAAGATGGAAGTGTGATCAAAAGTTGGCCAAGTCTCTCGCTCCCAAACTGAATATCCCGACGACTGCATCCACTGTTACCGAGAGATATGACCAACGCCAAGATGACGAAGAACCTCTTGCTCATCGAGTAGAGGAGCGTGCCACTAGATATGCTGCACCACCCAACATTAACGAATTCGGTGCTGCCTTTCCAGTTGAGGCAGCCTACCACTATCCACCATACGGAGGATTCCACTGTGAAGACAGGCAGCCAGTTCTTACTCCAAGGCAAGAGATGAAGCCAGTCTTTGCATTCAATTCCGTCGACTCTGGAATCAAGTATTCCTACCCCAGGCCAGATAGAGAAGAGAACTAAACCCAAGCAGTTTAGGTATACTGTACAGTCATGTAGGAGAAAATGAAAGAAATGCTTGCAACTAGATCATCTTTGCTATCTAATAAATTATTAACAAGTGCGTTGATCACACCCCTGAATAGTTCTGACTATGTACCTCAGGCAATCACCTCATACACTTCGAGGAAACATACGTATTAGGTCAAAATGGTTTGTTCTTCGGCAGAGCTTTCGGTTTGTTGTATGAAACTTACGCTGCCACCACCGTCTCGCAACAGCAGCTTAACATCGTGATGCTGAAGAAGCGTCGGTCGATGACCAACACTTATATATGTCAAACCTGTTCTTCCGCCATCTTCTGCATCGGCAGCTATATTCTTCAACAGTGTGTACATCTTCCGCTCTGCCACAACATCTAGGGCGGATGTGCTCTCATCTAACACTACCAGGCTCGGTCTGTTGATGACTAATCTTCCAAATGCCAATCGTTGCTGCTCTCCAAGTGACAGAGTGTTGCTGTAGTCGAGAACAGTGTTGAGACCACGTATTGGATCACCGTCGCCTATCCTACTCGCCAAACCTGGCAAATCTACTGCAACCAAGACTTCAAGCAACTCCGCGTCGCTCATGCTTGACCACTCGACACGTCGTTGTTCTATCGGTCTTGACCATCCATCTTGTGTGCCATCGTAGTTATCTGATAGCTCAGTGCTTGGATATAACAATTGATCACGTAAAGATCCAAAAGAGACGCAGTGCACATAATGTAACAATACACGTGGACGCTACGAAATGCTTTTTCGCCACTAACCGTCTACACAACTCAAGCTCTGACCATAATATTAACGCCCATTGGCTGGTCATCTTGCTCTTTTTGCAGCGCTTCGGGATTGGACCGCGGGAATTGGAGTGGGATGGGATGGGAACTACATGACAAACCGCTGAAGTACATTGAGTTGTAGTTGGCGCAAGTCGAATTCAGTGCCACTCCACCTGCCCAGAATAATTGGGGGTTTGGGGTTGCCCTCTTTTAGCTCCTCTATTTCCTTCCTCCAAAAAACACAATTTTGTGAGTTGTAGCAGTCGAGATATGTAATGAAATTGCCGCATTAGTAGTCAGTGATGCAATCAAAATTGGAGAGCCTACTTTTTGGATCTCTCCATCGAGCATAAGCAGACTGTGTTTCTAAAACTAATGTTGTATGACTATCCATAGCAACGTCATGTCTGCATTCACACCTATTAGAAAATAACACCTTTGTAAAAAGAGAAAAGAGAAGATTTGTCATTACGTGTCGTCTGGCTGGTGTGACAATTTGGATTTTCAAATTTTTGGTTTGTGTCGCATTTGACACAAACTTGTCACATTAAATCTTGTGACGCAAACTATCTTTTCTCGTCATCTTATTTCGAGCATCTCTTCGCCTCTCGCCACCGCCAACTCTCACCAACCCACATTGATGATAAACCAACTCCCAGTTGATTGCTTGTCAGCAATTTGCTCCTTCCTTCCTCTATTCGACAAATGGAGCGATGACGTCCCATTCAGATTTATCTCCAATATTGGAATTGAGGATGAAAATGTTGGTCTGTTCATATTACAGAGCTTTTACCATAACAACATGCACATCCTTCAGGGATTACTTAATAGCAATCTTTCCGCCGAACTCATAGATATTTATCTTCATTTTTGGAATAGTTATCAACCGCATTCAGATACAACATTCTGTTGCTTGATCAATTCAATCTATAATGATCATTCGAAACTCCCATCACATCAACGTTATGATGGACTGGAAAAGATAGTATTCACTTTCGTAACTCAGGATGGAGAACGACTTGATCGTGATGTCATACAGGATCAGCTACTAGCTTCAATTGTTGAGAAGTCGACTTCTTATGGGATTCCAGCGCTTCTATTATCAATGGACGGTACCATTGTGAGGTCAATTGACAATAGAAGCCTTTTTGGTTTATCCAAGAATGATGTGGTCGAACTCTGCTTGGAAAAGTTCGATTATGGTCATACAGCCATCGACATGTTTGTAACAACAGCATCATCCCGTAGTCGGTGTCTTGATGTCGTGTTTACTAATCCAGTTGTTGGAATTTTGAATAACTTGGAATCGATAACTCAGGCGTGGATAGAAAGTGCAAGCAACAGGACATCATGTGTCTCAAAGGAATGGAGAGCACAACTTCTCTCGTTGCGTACCAATGACCCACGCATAATGGATGTAGCTTTGAAGTCTGGTGATCTGGATGAAAATGACATGTATTTGTCATCAAATTCAATGGACATAATATTCGGTGAGACTGGACGAAACCACATTCCAATGTTTCAGCCGATTGTTCAAGTTGTCCACATGAAACGAATCCCAAACGTTGACGATTTAAGATGGAAAATCGTAATATCTGACGGAACTCACTTTTATCATGGAATTGTGCCAAAGCATCTCGCTCATCATGTGGACAATGGAGAAATCAAACAATCCGCTATCATTAGAGTGCTGGACTTTATTTCTACAACATCGCCTAATGGGTTCTACATCTTTATCCCTCTCAGGATTCAATTTTTGTACCACCATCGTTACAATATTGGACACCCAGTCGATGTTACTGAACCTTATATAAGACGCTTATGATATAATCGAATGTAATCTAAAGATACATCCTTGACGCAGCATCATTGGAAGCCTTTTTGACAAGAAAAGATCTCACTTGGTTGCGGTGTGGGTAACTACCAGTGCAGCACCTCCCCCTTTCGAGGTTCTAAATGATTCTGTTCGCACATGTATTCGTTAAAAGAGACGCAGACAAAGGAAGAAAGAAAGACTAATAGACATCCTCTAGTTATCATTATTCCTCGTAATTTGCTAAGTCAATAATATTGAACTGTTGCAGCCGACAGCAATGAACATCGAAGGCAAAAGTGTCTTTCCACGTGTGTAGGAGTTCAATACAAAAATCCATACAAGGTGCGCGCTCATCCATCAACATACCACCAACTTCCACAGCCCATCACATCAACCCATCTACGACAACTTGTATAAGTAGATCAATGGACATAATGGAGATAACATGGTGAAGAACGAACGGCACAACCATGACTATTTACTCATCATCACGAGGACTGAAGATCCCAGTCCTGTTATTGCGGCTGTGGGCACCACCGGTGCCGCCATTGCGACGATTATTGCGGATGTCACCACGGCGGCGGATGTCACCTCGGCGGCGGCTGGGGATAGTTGTCCAATTTGAAGATGAAGAATAATCATCACGGGCAAAAATGCCTAGACGAAGATCTCTTGCAAGGATTCCTCCACCGAGGTTGCATTGAGCAATCGGACGGTTGGCGCCGGGGGCAGGAGGGTTGGCGCCGGGGGCAGGAGGTTGAAAAATGCCAGCATTATCATCTCGAGCAGCAACTCCATTGTTGGCCTGTCCAGAGGGTTCTTGTCCATTGACAGCAGAGCCATGATCAATGACTCCATTGTTGAAAGCATTATTGGCCTGTCCAGGGAGTTCTTGTCCAGCGACAGTAGAGCCGTTAACAATGACATTGCCTGAGCCTGAGCGGTCGGTCGGACGTGCGCCGATGCTGCGTTTGCTGCCATTGCTCCATTGGAAGTGTTGTCAATGTTGCCACCATTGTTGTTGGCGTTGGTGTTGTTGGCATTGGTGTTATTGGAGGTGGTCATCTTGCAGCGGTAGAGAATGTTGTAAGTGGAAGGTGAAAGTAGAAAATGAAGCCAAAAGCCTAAGGCTCCAGGTTATCGAGCTCCCATTTGCCCCTCCCAGCTCCCATCTCCCAGCAAAGAGATGGCGCGACACTGAATGGGACATGGGATGGGAGGCGGTCAGCTCATCGACAACATCAACATTCCCAGCGACTCTCGCTTCTACTTTACCCTCTTCGTCACAATGAAAATAAATCAGATTATTACACACAAGATGATTCAATAATAATAAGTGAAAGTAGTAGAGAGGAGGCCTTTTGTACCATGCGGTCGCTGTCTGATCGTCTTATGGCGGAGGCCGAGGAAGAGTCATGGAGTCGTAATCTTTATAACGGGGGGGACGAAGTTGACCACGACGAAGAGTGGTTGGGTCCTGACGATGATTTCGATCCATATCAATCTATTGATGATGAAGATGACGATCTTGAGGATTTAGAAGATATGAAGGTAATTTTTAGTCAAATGAAGCAGGTGAGAAAAATCAAATGGGAGCATAAACGTGTAGATTGGAATTATCATCGAGAAATGCTTGTCCACACGGCAGAATTTGAGAATCGATTCCGTATGGAGGAGGCTCATTTTGACGCACTACTTGACATTCTTCGGGACAGCCTCACTGTGTCCATAAAACACTCCATGTCTTCGACAGGTGGAAACGAGCCTATCTGCCCAGAGGTAATACTGGCATGTGGTTTGAGATTCCTCGGATTGGGTGAAAATCCTCCTGCTTTGGCTGATATGTATGGGATGTCCGTGCCATCAGCTAAGAGAGTGGTGAGGATGTTTTTGAATGCCGTAGACTTCAACGACACATGCCCTGAACTACGATTGGTTCTTCCCGACCCAACTGATAGGAGAGAACTAGAAGCTTTAGCGGATGAGTGGAGGAATGTCTCTACTGCATTTGGTCTATTGAATGGACATCTAGGGGCGCTTGACGGATGGCTGCCTCGAACAGAGGCGCCAAGAGATGTCAAGAACCAGGCAGCATACTTCTCCGGTCACTATCAATGTTATGGTCTAAACTGCCAAGCTCTGTGCGATCCTGATCTACTATTCATGTATTTCTGTGTGGCTGCGCCAGGGAAGACGAATGACGTTAGGGCGTTTGATAGATGCAGTGCCCTGAAAGAGTGGTTAGCAAAATTGCCGGATGAATACTTCATTGGTGGAGATAATGCCTACACTCTCACTGACAAACTTGTGACACCATACACGAGGGCAGAAATTGCTGGTGATGAACACAAACGAACATACAATTATTACCTTTCACAGCTACGCATTCGTATTGAGATGGCATTTGGACGATTGACTACGAAGTGGAGGAGGCTGAGGTCAACCTTGAACTTTTCCAATAAGACGAACTCTCAAATCATCCGTGTTTGCACGAAATTGCACAACTACTGCATTAGGATGAGTCTAAAAGATGGTACTTACGTAAGGCCGGTCGTCTCTGGAAACGTGGATGAACTCAACCCAAGTGCCTTTGGGGTAGACCCTTTCGACGGCGGGGGTAATAGAAGGAGTAAATGGGGATACTTGGAGTCTGATCCTGAAGCTGCTGCTGCACCTGTTCGTTATTCTGTCCTTGTACCGTCTGATAATTCCCGAAGAGAGAGTATTTTGGCAGAGGTCTACTCACGTAACACATTACGTCCCCGGCACAATCGATTCCGCAATGACAACAATCGTGAAGACGAGATGACATAATGTGTATATAACTTGAAGATATTTATTACAATGTAATAATCATATGAATTGTATCGCTCTATTTCTTTCTACGCTTGGGAGTGGGATCGATGAGTGCATTGAGATCTCCTTTGAGCTCCTTCTTCCGGTCTTTCAAATCGTGAATTCGATTGCAAAGTGATTGTTGTGACTCATCAGGATCCTCATCATCGCTGCTGTCGCTGCTGTCATCAGAGTTGTCTCTCGTCTGGTTTCTCTTTAGCTTGCTCGCCCTTAGCCTCCTCTTAGCCTCCACTTTGTCACCGCAGTGTTCTACAAATTTCTTCGTTAGATCCGTCACCTGCTTGTCCGTATCGTCTAGCTGATTACGCAAGATGCCTTTCGTCTCAACATATAACTTGAGCTTCTGTGCCTCGTTCTTGCTAGCAATACTGTTGAGGGCAGCATTTTCTCCCCCCTTGGCTCCTCCCTTGCCGCCACCTCCACCTTTTCCACCACGGCCACGACCACTGGCTTTTCCGCCGCCACCACCACGACCACGACCAGAGGGACGGTCTGTGGATTCATTGAATACGTCGTCTGGGAGTTCGGCAAAAAGAGCACCACGAAACATATCGGAGCTACTCGATTCTTCACACAAGTTATGCAAGTACGCAAGGCGAGGATTTGTCGAGACCATGGGCAAATCATTGAAGTCACCGTGATATCCAGACTCCTTTGACTGATTGTATACCTTCTCATAGTCGGCACTCTCCTCCTTGATCCTTTTGGCAACGAGATCCCAACTCCCATCTGGGATGGGAGTGAACTTTGATGCATCCTGATCAAAACCAGCCACGGAGTACAAATCGCTACCGTACTTGGACGAGTCATTGTACTGTGCAATGAATTTTTCGCAAAACACTTGGCATGTCTTGAGGCCATCGTCCAGATCGTCTTTCTTCAAACGACTAAATAGCTCCTGCGTGATCAAAGGCTTCATCACACCACCCATCAACACATTGATGAAGCGTTTGATATTGAGGTAAAATCTGATGTTTGGATTCGCTGCATCATTCATAAACTCGTGCTCCCTACCAGCCGCCTTCTTTTCAAGATACTCGATCATACGCTCTGCAATCGCTTCGCAAATCGTCCTCTTGTTCTTGCTGGCCATCCCATTCATCTTCAAACATTTTAGGGCGAGCTCCCTCAAATTATCAACACTGATTAGAGATGTAGGGATGATCCCTGATCCGGGAATGAAGATCCCTCTAAAGCGAGTCAATTGATTTTTCTCAGTAGGAAAAGCAGCTTTCTTCCCCTGCTTCTTCAAGAGGTTGGTGAACCCCGCCGTCGTACGAACCTGAGCCCAACTGATAGATTTGAGTTGTTTCAGTAATTCGGGGGTGACTTTGTCCAGAATTTTGTCGCCTTCATTCACCTCATCACTCCCACCAGCGTGACTATCATCGGCCGATATTGCTCTGGGGATTTCCAGTTGTCTATATGGAAGGTTATGGGATTCGCAATATTCTTCGTGTTTGTTACAGATGACGTTACTTAGCAACGGCTCAAAGCCTGCGCCGGAAAGATTGGCGATGCCGCAGAGTCCACAAACGTTTGTCCCACAGATTGCGCACCAATGTCTTGAGTCGGCATTTCTTTCACAATACAGGCCGCAGCATCGACGTAACTCCGTTGATTTCTCATGTCCATCGGGGAATGCGAAAAGGATGACATTACAGTCGGCGTTATCACAACTACAAAGTGATTGACCAAGACCGGTAGACGTGGCAGTAGACGAAGTAGAGCTCATTGTAATAATTGAAGAGGTGGGGGGGAGTCAACGTTGAATTTAGTAGGTGTAGGGAGAGCAGCACTATGCAGATGATACTAGATGTCATGCACCATGTTGTGGCAATGCGATTGCTGGGAGCTCCCATGGGAGGAGTTTTGGCGGGAACATTTGCTGGGAGGAAAAAGCTCCCATGGGAGCCGGTCGTCCCATGGGAGCTTTTTTAACGTTCGATAACCCCGCCCCTAAGAAAAATAATGCGCCATGTCTGCTTCGTAAAAAAAGACAAACTCAAAACAGAAGAATGCACTTTTCGTCGAGCACTCATTTCAAGATCAATCAAATCGTTGCTTCGCGTGAGGGACAACAATCACCGCTCTTCACACCACCACCACCACCACTCTCTCCAGACGGCACCGCTGACAAATTGCCGTGTGCCGCTCTCTTTCTATTTCTATTTGGCGGCTCTCTTTGGCACAATTCCATTTCAATCAAATCATTCCAAGATCAATCAAATCGTTGCTTCGCGTGAGGGACAACAACCACCGCCACCGCTCTCTCCACAATTCCATTTCAAACAATGGCTAGAGCTAGACAAAGTAAATTGAAATCTCGAGGCAAAAGAGGGAGGAATGCATTGAAGAAGCTGCGTGTGACTGGTACAGCTGGTTTAGAATCTGAACAGCTTGAGAATCACATCAAAGAGCATTGCGGCGACATCATCGTTGCTATGGAGCTATGTCCCAAAATGATGTTCCTCACTATTCTCGCCTCTGACTTGAATCAAGCATTGAAACTGAATTCGTCAACGTTTCAATCTCGATTGCTACGAGCTCAACTAGCTGAGGACAAACATCAGCCTACTGGTATATCTCCCAATCATCAAGAGCGAGTGACAGCATTGCTTGAATCAAGATCTTCTACCACTCAAGGCCCCCGATCTCCAATTCCAAGTGTTCAACCAGAACCCAATGCTATGGGTGAGAATGAAGCGGCAACAAAGATTCAGGCACTTTGGCGGGGCTGGTACCACGGCGTGCCCGGCTTGAATGATGACGAGGACGAAGAACCCTTGCAACAAGTTCGTTACGACGCAGACAGGCTCATCCAACGTTGTACCTACGAATCTGAAAGATGTGATACACATGGCCGACCAAAACATCATCACACTTGATAATCCTGATAAGAATCCAGATGCTCCCAAAGTGGATGAGCAGAGGGAAGCGTTTGCAAAGGCAGCAAAGTCATCAGTAGTCAACACAGCTGCATTAGCTCTGTTGCACCAAATTGTTGGATATTGCAACTCTTTGCTCAGGGGAACGAAGCACACCGTGTTGATTTGCTCGGCTGAAGTGTACGAGGAATCGTGTGATTGCGTGCCTCCCAATTCCAATTCTCTCGTCAACATTCTTGGATCTTTATGTCATATGCAGAATTTGACCCAAGCCACAAGAAATCTTGCTACACGAGCAGATGGCGAACTTGAACTTTACACAAAACGACTCGCCAATTTCTTCCGACGTCCTCTTGGCCTTGCTGACGACTTTCAGAGCGATTATCTGATGAAACGAAGTGGACGATTCAAACTGACTGATGAACAGAAACGTTGGATTGACAAGGAAGCATTCAACGCTCGCTCTAAAGGTGGATCCACCTGCCGTGATGAGAAGAAGGGCATTTTTGATCCACGTAAACTTCCAGAAGGCTATAACAATTGGGGTGAAGTCGCTCGTGACGAGAAGAAGGGCATCTTTGATCCAGGTGAACTTCCCGATGGCTATAACAATTGGGGTGAAGTCGCTCGTGATGAGGAGAAGGGCATCTTTGGTTTATCTGACAAGGAAGCATTCAAAGCTCGCTCTAAAGGTGGATCCACCTGCCTTGATGAGAAGAAGGGCATTTTTGATCCACGTAAACTTCCCGATGGCTATGACAATTGGGGTGAAGTTGCTCGTGATGAGGAGAAGGGCATCTTTGGTTTATCTGACAAGGAAGCATTCAAAGCTCGCTCTAAAGGTGGATCCACCTGCCTTGATGAGAAGAAGGGCATTTTTGATCCACGTAAACTTCCCGATGGCTATGACAATTGGGGTGAAGTTGCTCGTGATGTGGAGAAGGGCATCTTTGGTTTATCTGACAAGGAAGCATTCAAAGCTCGCTCTAAAGGTGGATCCACCAGCCTTGATGAGAAGAAGGGCATTTTTGATCCACGTAAACTTCCCGATGGTTATGACAATTGGAATGATGTTCAACGTGACAACAAGACAGGCATCTATGCCGAAGGGACACGACGTAAAGCCAACGTGGAATGTATTAGGAAGAGAATGATCAAGCGTTCCGGAGAAGGAAAGGGGGTCTTCGTGGTGCAGTGCAACTATCGGCCTTCTAATAAAAAGACAAAAGCGAATTGGAGTGGAGGCTGCGGAGGGGAGACATGGACAGTTGGAGCAACAAGTGGAGAGGCTTTTCAATGCAATTGCAAAAAGTGTGCCATTAACCCACATAAGAAATGGGCTAAGAGGTCGGAGTCACTCAATTTGAAACAGATCAATATTGCATGTGATTCATTGCTTGCCAATGAAAGTCTTCAAGATGTTTTGGCAAAGCTAGAAGTCTTGCTCCAGCCCAAGTCGGTGAAGAAGAGGAGTCGCAGTGCTGCTTCGGCCTCGCTCAAATCAAGTGCTGATGTGGAGAGTGAGATCAAGCCCAAGTCGGTGAAGAAGAGGAGTCGCAGTGCTGCTTCGGCCTCGCTCAAATCAAGTGCTGATGTGGAGAGTGAGATCAAGCCCAAGTCGGTGAAGAAGAGGAGTCGCAGTGCTGCTTCGGCCTCGCTCAAATCAAGTGCTGATGTGGAGAGTGAGATCAAGCCCAAGTCGGTGAAGAAGAGGAGTCGCAGTGCTGCTTCGGCCTCGCTCAAATCAAGTGCTGATGTGGAGAGTGAGATCAAGCCCAAGTCGGTGAAGAAGAGGAGTCGCAGTGCTGCTTCGGCCTCGCTCAAATCAAGTGCTGATGTGGAGAGTGAGATCAAGCCCAAGTCGGTGAAGAAGAGGAGTCGCAGTGCTGCTTCGGCCTCGCTCAAATCAAGTGCTGATGTGGAGAGTGAGATCAAGCCCAAGTCGGTGAAGAAGAGGAGTCGCAGTGCTGCTTCGACCTCGATCAAATCAAGTGCTGATGTGGAGAGTGAGATCAAGCCCAAGTCGGGGAAGAAGAGGAGTCACAGTGCTCCAATTATTCATAGCTGTGCTTGTGAAGGAGGCTGCAAGAACAACAACTGTCCTTGTCGTCGTATTCACGGAAAGCCGTGTGGAGAACATTGCAGCTGCAAAGGCTGTGAGAATTGCCCAAGGAAGAGTGGTACCATCACAGGCTATTTCCAGTCAAAGTCAAAGTAAACTTTGAAGAGACAAACCATAAGACTTGTGTTTGACCTTGGCGGCCTAATGCAAGTCTCGTGGTTTGTAAAGAAAGTCTCTCACTGCAGTTTGTTGAGATTGATTTATAGTAGATAATATAGAGATGATGAGTTCAAAACACACCGCTAGCCCATCTTTGTCCATTGCACACATCATATTATCAGTGAGCAAACCATTATACGAGACGAAATCAGGTACTTCTCAGTGGTAGACTCTAGAAGGTCAGCTACACAAGCTTGTAGAAGTCCAAGCTTGGATTGTAAAGATCCCGGAGGGCAATACGGACGTTGCGGCAAAAAGTAGATTAAATCAGAGCTGGGTCGGACGATTTCACCAGATCCGTTCGACCAAAGCCCTGCAATAGCTCGAAGCAAAGAACTCTTTCCAGAACCTGACACACCAGCAATGAGCAGATTCCTCCCTCTCAATAAGGAGATGTCGAGGTTTTCCACAAGCACTCGTTTGTTGTCAGGGGTAACGAGGCGAACATCTCGCATTGTAAGTATTGTTGAGGGCTGTGTACGATCAGTTGTAGCGTTCACAGCTAGATCTGATGCTCTAACTTCTTTGACACGAATCACATGTTGTGATGATGGCCTGTCATCTTCATCTGGAGGAGACATATCCTTCATCATCACTTTTGCATCATCTTTCGGACGATCAGGGTCTAACTTTTGAATGGCTTTCATGAACAAAAAGAGTCGGTCTAAGCCTGCCATAAAGGAAGCAATGCCATTGAACTCGCGAATGATGACAGAGAAGTCACTAGTAGGTACAGACGTGCAAAAAGATGTGTTAGAGCAGAGAAAGTAATGCAATACTATGTAGCTAAATTGCGACTTTTTCACTGCAGAACGACTCACTTTAGGATATGCCAAAAAGCTCCCCTGACCTGAGCGACTACTCCAAACTCGATGATTCCATTGAAATATTGATTTGCCAGTATGATCGTAGGGAGGATCTCTGTAAGATGATTGTAGGATGTGATAAATATGTCGAGGTTTCTCTGGGCAACGTTGATGAGGTTTGAGTTATCAATTGCCCGTTGAAACTTGTGTTTCACTTCCTTTTCTTCCACTGGCTCTCCGCCATAAAAGGCTATTGACTCTGCGTTCTCTCTGATCCTCACCAATGAAAAACGGAAATCAGCTTCCCTTTGTAGGGCCTCGTAGTTGAGTCTGACTAGTACCTTTCCTATAATGATGGTTGCAGCGGTACCAAGGGTCGCAAAGACGATAATTGCGATGAAAAGCTGAGGCATCACGGAAAAGAGGATGATGGAAAAACTGACAAGGTCAATCACCGTGCCCACGATAGTGAGGAAGAATGACAAGCTGTAGGATGTAAAGCTTGACACATCTTCTTGTATACGCTGATCTGGGTTATCAACTTCAGTTTGTCTCTCCTTGTAGTCTCTTGCTTTTCCATCTGCGTGATTGCCTTGCGATTCAAGTCCATAGAAGACGCGGTTGGAAAAGTATAGCGTAAGGACTCTCTGAAAGTGGTAAAGAAAGGAGTACGAAGGACAATATTTTAGCGGCCCGAAAGTTATCACATAGTGCCCCTACTTCTCAACATAACACGACTTACCTCAGTCAACCACTTCCTCCAAGCAATGCCTATTTTGGTGTACATGTAACGGTAGCTCACTTGGATAGGAACGGCAATGATCATAGAGCCGACGTATCGTACAAACACATGGTAGAATTCCGCAACGTGCTTCTCGGTCAATGCATTGTAGAAATCACGAATCATGTAGGAGAAATACACATTGAGTGCGTTGTTCACCAACGTGATGATGAATAACGTACCAAAGAGACATCGACCATTCCTGTCTTCCCGGAAGTAGGGCATTGCCATGATCCCAAACTGGCGAAGTGCCTCCCGGATAACATTCCTGGGCCGTTCTGGATCTTCATCATCATCTTCTGACATACCATCTCCACTTCCTCCAGAGTAGTGGACTTTTACCTTCTTCAAACGTTGCGCAAGAGACACTTGTTTTCCATCCAGTTTGGCCCGTGCGGCATAGACAGATCCTTGTGATATTTTATCCTCGTTAGATAAGTAAAACATGTCATGGGCATCATCTTTTTCGTGGTTGTAGTCTTCATCAGGTAGGAGCTTCTTCACTGCACTAATAGCACCGACAAGTGTCGGGTTAGATGCAAGTGCTTGAATAAACTTGTCTTCGTCAAACAAAACATTCATTTCTTCCAACTTATCACAAATCTCACGGGCAAGTGATTTTGCTGTGGCTTCGTTAATGATAGGGCTTCCATCATTCAATACGATACGGACCACCTCTTCTGTTACCCTCTCACGTTTGTGTGCTCTCAGTAAGTCAAGTGTCTTTTCGTTATTCTTGACCATTTGCAGCAGCTCATCTGCACTGTAACCGTCCGATTCTGCCACTTCCCTGAGTTGAATTTCAGCAGCCTCGCATCGTGTTGCTCTTTGCATGAGATAGTGTGTCTCCTCCCTAAGAGACTTCACTTGCAACTTGAGTTCCCTCCTGTATGTTTGTACTTCGCATACCATCTCCATCAAGTCTAGTATTTGATGAGAAGGGTAGAGAAAAAAGGGAGTTAGAAACACAGAAATCAGCAAAATGTTACACAACACATGTGTATTCATATTCTCGCACTCACTTGCTGGATAAGACAATATCCTCCTCTCATTCACAATCATCATTAGCGTAGTAATCAAACATATACCACCAGTTACAAAAATCAAAACAGAATGCCAAGACGACGTGCCAAATGGAGTGTACACAAACGACAATACCCACGCTGCTGTATTCCCCGCCGCCAAGAGAATCATGATGGCAGATTTGAGACGCTGACAGCAGCTCCTTGGCTTGGTATTATCGTCATAGTTTTTGACGATGTGACTGTCAGGATCGGGTGCACCATAGTCAGATTGCACACTTGTTTCGAGGGTGGTTGTGGTCAAGTTTGACTCGGGATCGTACTTGTATGTTTCAGTGATTTTGTTGGCCTCTTCGTGTTCCTTGGCTAGCAGAGGTGTGACGATATGATCGTCAATAAATATGTTGGCTCTTTCAGGGAAGAAGGAGGACATCTTGTTGTTGATATTTGATTGATATTATTAGCTGGATGTGGCGAAGCCGTATGCAAGATCGACCCTGGCGGCGGAGCGGGAGATGAGCGGCGTGATGGTTTCCTGATCAGCAATTTCCGCTGACGACAGCGAAAAACGCAGCACCAACCACTAATTGATCACGATGTATTTAGATATACGCCAATTGTTGGAGAGTAATGGTGGTGATAGAGAGCTGTGTAGTGATGAGTACGACATGGTGTAGCTAGCTGCCGCCCGCGTTCTCAGTTTCTCAGTGACATAAAGGACGCGTGGCTACTACATATCTATTTTAGGAAATAGGAATTTAGTGACGGTCATCAGATAGATCGACAGTCCCGGACCGGTCATTTTCACGTCATCCATGCGTCACACCACGTCTTCCCCGCCTCCTCTCCGTCCATTCGTCGCGGAACAATGCGATCGAGCTCCGAGCAGCCACATTTTGTGCCTCCAGAGCAATCAGCGGCAGCGCAGTGACACGCCTTGTGCATTGGTTGCAATTGATCAGAGTTTTTAGTTTTAGTAACTGCTTCGCTTCGACGACATCAGCAGCAGCAGCACCTGGTCATCTACCAGTTACGATTCTTTTTACTCCTAATAAACAAAATGTCTTATTTACACCGCCAGTCATTCTTCGTCGCCCTCCTCCTGGCACTTGTCATCTACATTGTTCCACTAGCATCCGCTGCTGAAAGCAAATGTGCCGGTGAAGGTCAATTCTCTTGTCCCAACTGTGGAGGAATTTCTGTTAGCGACTGCATGGATTGTGATGGCTACTTATTCACCGATTACAATTATGGACTTTGCTACAATAGAAAGTTGTTCAATACGAATGCTGAGAATGGGAATAGTGACAACCATTACCCATTTTTGTGGACGGATATGTAAGTTTATCGAGCTGGTTCAAGCTCTGTTATAGACTATTGCATGAGAGAAGCAGCTGTTTTCTCACTGATCACGTTTTTCTATGAACACATCTTGTGTGCATTTTTTATTTATGCTCTGCCATCAGTGTCGGTACAATCGTGTGGTTCCTCACCGCCGGTATCGCTACTGCATGTGGAGTAGGTGGAGGAGGAATCTACGTCCCCATGGGTATCCTCCTACTTCGATTTCCTCCAAAGCCGAGTTCTGGCTTGTCCCAAGCATCCATCTTCGGTGCTAGTTTGGGAGGAATTCTTGTCAATATTCGTAAACGCCATCCCGATGAACATATTCGTGATACCAAGGGTACTCCCTCTGAGGAACATCCAGGTAAGATGATTGCTTATGAGAAGGGCAAGGGACCAATGGAAATTGAAGATGATCGTGAAAAGTATCTTGATGGAGGAGATGGAAAACGTAAATTCTACACTCGACCAGTGATTGATTACAACATGGCCTTGTTCCTTGCACCCATGGAGATGGCAGGTGCAGTTCTTGGTGTTATTATCCAACGTGTATTTCCCAATTGGCTCTTCTTGTGCTTTGCTGCGGTCGTTTTGGGATTTACGGCGTTCAAAACTTTCAAGAAATTCTTTGTGGCCTATGCTAAGGATAAAGCTGCGAAGGAGGAGAGAATCGAGTTGACAAAAAGAGAGTCTCAAAGGATCCTTGAGAGTCAAAAGAAGAAGGAATCTGGTGCCAATGGTGAAGGTGCCGCCAGTGATGCAGTTGATGACGTTGAAGGAAATGCTAACACCAAAGAAGAAAAAGAGGAAGAGGATGATCCAAAACAGCTTGAACAACGCAGAAAATTCCTCGAAGAAGATTCGCGTCAATACCCTTTTGAAAAGATATCATATCTCGTCTTGCTATGGATTGGGCTTACTATCATTACTTTCTTGAAGGGAGGGAAGGGAGTTGATAGTGTGATTGGTATCACTTGTCAAGATGCGGGTTTCTACGTGCTGGTCGCAGCTCAGTTCTTGTGGACTTTGGGTTTCGCTGCTGTGTTTGGCTATAAGAATGTGAAGGGCGTCAATGAGCGCGTTGCAGTGAATTATCCTTTCAATGAAACTGATGTGATGTGGGACTTTAAGAAATTGCAGTTCTACTCATTCTTCACCTTCGTTGCGGGCATTGTTGCTGGTCTAATTGGTATTGGAGGAGGTATGGTTTTGGGACCTTTGATGATTGTGATGGGTGTGAATCCTCGTGTGTCCACTGCAACAACTGCGACAATGATTTTGCTCACGAGCAGTAGTGTCGCTGTCATGTTTGTTATGAGTGGATTGGTCCCTTGGCAATATGCCGTGTACTTTTTCTTCGTGTGTTTGTTGGGAGCTTACATTGGAAAAACAAGAATCGACGCATACGTGAAGAAGACAGGAATGGGATCTATCCTTGTGGGTATCTTAGCTACTATCATCGCACTTGCCACCATTGGTTGCATTATCATTTTGTTCTTGAATTTGGCGAAGGTGGACTGGTGTGTGGATGGTTTCAAAGCGTTCTGCACGGTTAGCTCTGAGGAAGATGCATGCCCAACACGGTTGCTTTCGCTTAGTGCTGAAGAAATCTTTCCTTACTAGATTTCAATGGGATATCATTTAAATTTTGTTTGCAATACATATGCTGATCTAATTTCTATAAGATAAAATTGCAGAATTAGCACGCATGAATCACTCTCCTGTATTCACTCTCCTTTGCTCCTTTTGTTATCAACTTGCTAGACCATTTATTTTAGTGTCATTCAAACAGTTAGGAACACAATCTCAAACAATCTTACTAAAATGCACCTCCGCCCGTTGCCATTTTATATATCACTGCGATAAGACCAATTCCTAATACAATACACATAATATCAACACACAACTTGTCCGAAGATCTTCCGACTTCGTCTAAGGTATCCTTCATCTTTGCATTAACATTAACCATATGCTCATGAGCATTATCAATCTTTGACCCCACCTCTTGCAACATTTGATTTTGTCGTTTGACCTCCTCTCCCTGCCGTAAGGCCAGCTCATGTAAATCTTGTATCCCCTCGCCTATCTCATCAAGATCTTGATCAAATTCAGCGTCACGGTCACGGATTTGTTGTAGTTGAACTTGTTGTGAGCCAGTCATTGCAGTTCCGGTAGTTCCTGCTGTCCACGATTTGCCGCCGGATGGATCTGAAGAGAGAAGAGTGTAAAAATTTCGTGAATATAATTCAGCATTGAAAATGGGCAATGAATGTGCACATCGTATGTGTTGAACCAATACATTTGAGCCCCCAACACCACCACAATAACAAGTATAAGCTCACCACTTGCAGATTCAAAGTCAACCGCATCCAAAGCAGCCAACGCCCCCAAATTAAGTGACACCCCCTCATCCACCGCCCCTCCCCTCGAATACCCCGCCATCTGCGCATCCTTCACCTTCTCAATCTGGTTTTGCAACTCCATCACAAGCGACTGCTGCGTCTCCATCTCTTCCGGCGTAAACTTCGACTTCTTCTTCCGTGCCTCCTTCTTATACATTTCATTCAACTCATTCCATTCATCTTGCGCCTGTCGGACCAGCTCCCGAATTTCCGCCTGTGTCGCAATCTTCACCTTTGGATCGAGCGACACTGACGACGATTGTTCCTCCTGCAGTGCCGCCACGGTCTTGAGTCTGTCAATAATGGATGATTTCAGTTCGAGGAAGCGTGATCCCGTCTTTTTGCCCTTGCGGCCCTTGCCCATTTGGACTTGGCCGGCGGAGGCGGCACGATTTTTCTTGTCTTCATCGGATGATTTTTCGACGGCGCCTACTTGTTCTTGGATGGCGTAGAGTTTGGTGAGGAGGATGGTTAGCTCCTCGTCTTGTTTTACCATGGTGGCTGCTTATCTTATTCTTTGTTGGTTGTGTTGTTGTCGCTTGCCGTCAATCATAGCGTACTTAGTGCGGCGCTAGCTTGGCATTGAGCTTGTGGGTCTTGTGTGCTGTTGCGGTGGGTGGTGAGTGGTGAGCGTTGCCGTTATGTCCAAAGTACGAAGATAATGCCCAGAAACGTAAATTTGTATCCAAATTGCAACCTCTTTAACACTAACTTTATATATTGTACTTTTGCCCCTTTCTCTTATTCTTGCACAGGAGACAGTACGTAAGAATATGAGGTTCTACCGATTCTACGTGTTGCTAATTGCAAACTAAAAAGCTAGACTGTGACGACGTGAAAACGACTGATCGAATCTTTGACTCCCCTTGTGGGACCCCCCTTTTGCTTTTGATCATTTGGTTGTGCATTACATTGGTTCATTATCTTTTGGCTTTCCTTGCTGCAGCAATGTAAATGAGGAGCAAGGTTGGAACCTCAGTCTTCACAACTTTTTCTCATGGTGTTTTGGGGGATGGATTGAGTAGATGAGCTTGTTCTAGAAGAGTGGTTAAAAGTCATATAAAGGGAGTATGTATTTGATTCATTAATCATTTCCTATACATATTATTGATCTAGCTGCACAATACCTAACACATACGGAAAAATTCGAGCTGAGACATCTATAGTCCAAATAAGAATTGGAATAGAGAAAGCAACTATGCCTATCCACTCTGCCCTCTTTGAAATCAGCATCTTGTCTCTGAGGGTGATGAAAAATGCCGCGTAACTCGCTGCCATGCTTCCACCTTAAGTGAAGAGATTGATTTCGTAATGAGATTACCAGTGGTAGGTACAGAAACAGAGATGGAGAGAGAATGAGATAACAGCCGAATACATTCGTAAAGATGAGATGTAGATAGTCACGATCTTACCGACATTGTTGTAAAATACACTCGCTTCCAAACCGAAATCTTCCTTTTGTAGCACTTGATCAAATACACTAATCAGCCATCCGTGATCATAAAGCACAGCATTGATGTAACCGGTTGAAACAATTACAGGAAGTGGCCAAGCCGCACTGAAAATGTACCGAAAATACTCCAACCCAAAGGATGTATTCTCCTCTTGTGATCTCTTATCACGACGGTCGTCAATAAGATCTGATGCTCGAATCATGGTATCCAATATCAAGATCATATTCCAAGCGCACAGTATACCAAAGCCAACTTGGCTGGCCAATGGTGCTATCATCTGTTCTGGAGCGAATGGACCTGCCCAAACTAAAAAGTAGGCCGAAAATAATGACGACCCTGCGACACCGATGAAGGCATTTCGGGAGGCAACATTATTCGATCTGTACAGCAAAGCCATGCGAATGGAAGCAGCACACATGAAGAAATTTGAAATAAAAAACGCCCACATGACCGGCTCGAGATAATCTGGAACAATGGCAAACAGCTCTTGTCTTCCTATTAACCATCGACAGGCGGCAGTTCCCATTAGAGTAAAGGATGATATAGTATACACCACCGCAGATACTTTATGGATACTAAATGCATCTTCGAAAGTGTTTAACCGTCTCTCCCAACGACTCAGTACTGCATCGCTACTTTTGAGATTAGTGCCGGCGTTTGTATTTGTGGTGAGGCCATTGTCTGAGACCGCATCTTTCACAATGTTTTCTACATCTGACGATGAAAATAATGATTCTTTTTCAAAAGCTGCTGTGGCTACGCTTTCATCATTAAGACTGCTTATTGTTGACGAAAACATGTCGGGGACATTCGCATCTTCGTCAAGCCTCGTTTTAATGACTTGCATAGTAGAATCATCGTCTGCTGAGAACGAAGACAACACTATTCTCTTGTTCGTGGGTGTCGACGACAAGTGCCGAATATGTGTTGTGCAAACAGGATGGATGAATGCAGATGTTGTTGTTGCTGTCCAAGCTACTGCTACAACCAAGTAGTATAGATAAAGACACGGTGGTGATGTTCTGCTAGTATGGTAGCGGAGTGACATAGTGTGTGGGGGGGGGGGTGGTGACGAGGCCCTCGCTGCTAAGTACTCCTACGCAACAGTGCAGGCCATTGTGGGTGTTAAGGCTGACTTCCTTGCTTCTTTCTTCTTCAATCTTCAACTGTGAATAGTACATGGGCTTTTATGCTTGTGGAAAGCACTCACGCGTACGGTTTCTGCTCCTTGAGAGAGATGCCACTTCCTAAATACTACCCAGGCCTGTTGTGAATACGAGGCGTCGCCTTCAACTGAATCTAATTCTGTGCTGAGTTCCATTGATATTGACGCAGTTGGCACATTGGAGACTTCTGACGAAACTGCCTCGGATGTCTTCTTCAATTCGCCTTCCGTAACTTTCAGAGAGCTAACATTGCTCTTCCAGAGGGAGCTGACGCAACTCTTCCAGAGGGAGCTTTGCCTGCTCTTATCAGCTTTCAGAGAGCTAACGTTACTCTTCCAGACTTCCAGAGGGAGCTGACGCTACTCCTCCAGAGGGAGCTCTGTCTACTCTTCCAGAGGGAGCTCCTCCGGGAGCTGATGCAAGTACAGTTAATGAGGAATGAGAATGAGGAATCTACCCGACTACATGACTCTTCTGACGCTGTGTCTGCTATGGGTGCTTCGCCCACTCCACCATCGTTGCCTGCTCCAAGCCTTCGATCAAGGGATAGACTCCGCCAGCCTTCTAAACGCCATCAAGAGTCATTGGATCTTTCCACTCAAGCGTTAGGTAACTTTTCAAGGACATGCGTTGAATTGTCAAGCACTTATGACGAGCCAGTACCAGTACTCGTTCCCGCTGATCATGATGCTGGGATTCTCCATTATTATCCTGACTCGCCTGACTTCGATGGCCCAGTCGGCATCCGCAGCGTTGTGGGAATATTGAATTATCTCGCTCAGACCACTCGACCTGATCTCATGCAAGCTGTCCATTCCATCGCGAAGTTTTCTGCCAATACCAAGAAGGAGCATGGTGATGCTGTCATGTACCTTGCCATGTACCTCAACAAGACTCGTCGCATCCTTCACCGACTCAAGCCAGATCCTTTTAGAGGATCAGAAGGATATTGCGATGCTGATTTTTATGGGTCCGCACCACAAGAAACACTCCCTGGTCAATTGGATCCGTCCATTGCCAAGTCTCGCTCGAGACAGAATGTATTCCACGCCGGCTGTCCTATCGTATGGCATCAAGCATTAGTGTGCATCTTTGCACCACTTCTTTACGCCACTTTCATTCAAGAATTGCGGTAATAGTGACCATCTACGTATGAGAGGGAGCATTGTTTTATACCCTTACGGGGTAGTACATTACTTGATGGTACACTATTGTCTCCTACGCATGACATGAACTGAACCACGAGTAGAACCATGGGAACCTGGGGTTGACTCGCGCGTTTTTTGAATGCAGCTACGCGCGGACACAGACGCGCATGGGCGCGGCTGACACGCTGTGAGTGGTGAGGTTCGCGGAATATTGCTCAGTGTGACGTCACAAAAGACAAATTTTACCAACAAGTCGACGAAGATTTACAATACGCGCAGAGTCATCAACCCCAGGTTAGTTCCAGGTTCCCATGGAGAACAGCGGTCATAAGCCTTGTGCCCCAAAAATTCGGGCACGCAAAACTTTTTGTACCAGTACGTACGTAGGAATAAGTGGCTACTCCTACCAAAATCGGGCTGGAACATGACTTTTTAATTGTCACATCAGACACTGCTAACAAAATACTCAAAATAACTAGTGAAACGACTTCTGCTCCTGACACAACTATTTACAGTGTAATGTCTACATTTGATGAAGCCTATTTGCATCTATGCATATGAAGGTCCTATGTTGACTTGGGGTAGTGGCTGATATGGGTTACAAGAGGTACCTCAAATGTGGCCCTAGTTAAATTGTTAGTGCAGAATGTAGACCTTAATATTGACTCCTACGTACAATTTTGGTCAGAATAGTGGGGAAAACCAAATTCTACGTAAAATTTTGGTTTGGAAAGAACCTTGCTTCCGTTGATTTTGTCATTGATGCTCTCACTATTGGTGCTGCCATAATTGCCAGTGAACAGTTACTATTTTGTGAGTTGTGTCTGATGTGACAATCAAAAAGTCATGTTCCAGCCCGATTTTGGTAGGAGTAGCTACTTATTCCTACGTACGTACTGGTACAAAAAGTTTTGCGTGCCCGAATTTTTGGGGCACAAGGCTTATCGGTTCCTCACGCGATAAAGACCGACCGTACATATCTACACCTGACCTGTTTGACTTCTCAAGACGATTGCATTGGCTCACGATTATAATGCCAGTGGAGGTTGACACGATCGAAGAGTGTTCGCTGAAGCCATATGAGCGTTCGCATTCATGCTATTGTACACTCATCTGAAGCTCTTCTTCACAACAAATCGAATAAAATATTGATTGCAATATCACCTAACAGCAGAGTCCGCCAGCATACGAAGGCATAGCACGTCTTACCTTCCAGTTGGTACATACAAATAACCAGTTATTATAAGGCCCTGTCCGTGAGATTGTTACTTGAGTAACATCCCGAAATCAACTGGCGGCCACTGCCCGGTAAGACAAAGACCGACTGAATGAATGAAGACAAACAAACAACCAACAAGATGACGACAAAACGCAGATTTAAGTTCAACAACAGTGGTGGCAGGGGCGGGGGTGGCAGCAGCAGTAGTACTAGTAACGGCGGAGGAGGAGGGGATCACGATGATTTCTTCCAAAGAAATAACACTAAAATCGTACTCAACCGGAGGCAATATGCGTGGGCATTCTTTTTGAGTTGTTGTGTCATTGTTACGTTTCTCAATTGGCCATTATTTTCTACTACCAATAATAATGGTAAAGTCAGGGGAATAATCCAATCAAAGCCAACAACAGTCAGGAACATGGGGATTTTTCCTCGTGTTGCAACAATTTCGGAGATGTCATGGGTGAGCGTCCGCCGCAACACATTATTTCATGATGTATTATTGTTGGACGTTGCTGCCGCCGACAACCTTGAGATGCTTGAATCTCACAACAAGAAGCACAAGGACATTGCTGTATATGGTAGCAGTACATTTCTTCGTAACGTCTATTCTGAAACAGATTGCACATGGGATGAATGGCAGGTTGCATATCACCCGTCTTGCAATGATGCCCACGTAATTCCCATGGACCGTTTATTTGTCGCTGCCACTGGATCGAAAGAAGAAGAAGGACCGAAATTAACTAATCTAAAGCGTGGGGGAATGAGAATGGGCGGAACTCTCACAGTTGACGACAACTTCTCAGTCCTCTACAAAACACAGCGGATAATGAAATCATTGGATTTTGACCAAGAACTACCAACTTTTTTGTTCAGGGCACACAAGGAAGCAATAATTGCAGACGTATACACAGGAGCTACCACAAAAACCTTTGGTCATTGTGGACTGTACTCGTTAGGAGAGTTTGGGAAAGGTTTAAGTGCTTTGAAGTCAAGAAAGAAGCTGAACCCTGTCCAGAAGCTGTCATATGCAATGCAATTAGCCCAGTCCGTTACTCTCCTGCACAATTTTGATCCATTATTGCCGACAATTTACAAGGACTTCGACCCATCAAATGTAGTGATAGTGGATGATAGAGCATTACTTGTCGATTTTGATCAGGCTGAATTTTCGCTGAAGAAAAATGGCAAGACTTGCTATCCAGACGTCTCTCTAAAACGTAATCCATATTACGACGTTGTGCCACTTGAGTTGATACCATCATCGAAACAAAATGAAACTGCTCTCCTCACAGAAAAAACTGATGTTTATGGATTAGGGTCACTATTCTTCTATATTTTGACCGACGGGGCCCGACTGTATCATTGTGAAAAGCCTACTATGGGTGTGTGCAACTATTACTTTAAGAAAAACAACACTATTTCCGAGAACGAGATTATTACTTTGAAACAAAATGGGGCACAACCTTCGCTGCCAAAAGCAGTTGAAGATGATGATGACCCCGCCATTAGTGCGATACGAGAAAGTATGAAGATGGCTTTGCAGAAGAATCCTTCTGAAAGGCCAGCTCCGAAGGAAATTTTGGAAACATTGGTGAAAACATGTAACAACATTGGCATTGGGGGATGTCCATCTACCAGCACATCTTCCACGGAGTGCAAAATTCGGATTGCCATTAGACAAAAGGTCACTGAACCAGTGTATGGTGAGGACTTCATTGTTTTGACTTGTATCGCTCTTTTTCATTGCTTCACTCAAACATTCGCCACAAACTCTCGCTCCGTCCAGTTACAAGCTATCCAGGCAGTGGATCTGAACTAACATTGAACCTCATCGAAGCATTCACAGGAACTAAGACCTTAAACCATGGTGGGCGTTGCTGTGATCTACCAGAGCGTCCTTACGATTACGTCGCTTTGAAGACGCATTATCCATGGTGCTGCGAGAATAACTTTACTCACGGGCAGCTATCAAATGCTATTGTCTTGATACGCAACCCAATGAGTGCTCTGCCTTCCAAGGCTAATCGAGATTATGAGACTGACGTCGGAATAAGGACTCATTCAAAGCAGTGTCCCGAATCATACTGGCTGAAATGGCGTGCTAAAAAATTTGTAAAGCATCTTCAGCTGTGGGAACAGCTGATCTATTACTGGTTTGAGACTTATTCAAGCTCAAACAGAATCATATTATCTTACGAATCTCTTGTAGACAAGGATTCTGGCGCAGATGTGTGGCGTGGAGTTGAAAACTTTGTCGTCCGGACAGGAGCAATGAAAGGATTGTCTTCAGGTGATACTGACTGCCTTTGGCAGACTGTTGTTGCTGGTGATAAGAGTGGCCGAAAGTCTGAGATTCACCGCTTGAAGAGCTATAAACCGTCTTACACAATGGAACAGCACCAGCTCATTTTGGACACGCTCGATCGCCTACTGACCAAGTACAGGGATGAAAGTTTTGGCCCAGATTTAGCACTTTACAAACACAAGGTCATTCATGAGATGGAGTTGTTGAAACAACAGGCTATCCCTTCAATTGCTTGGCTTCTTTCCTTTCCAAACTCTTACAACACTCAGATCCGTACTCTGTTGCAGGACGTTACTAATACCACTGGTGGCACCAACTATGGTCATGAACGCATCTATTCAGGTGGAAAGCATTCGTTTGACTCAGTTGCTGTCCCTATTCTTCCCGGGGCTACAAACGGCCCATTTGTTATCAATACAGATTTGAGCCTCCCCCCAAGTGATGGTTTTGTTTTGGTAAAGACTCATTGTGGTGTCAACGGGTGTTTCGATTGTAGCGTCCCATCACCTCAAAACTTTTTAGACTCATGTGCATCGGGAACTTCTACAAATAAAGGGGTGAAATATGGCGTCAATGTCGTTCAACGGGCTGTCCATCTCTATCTCAATCCGCTTGCCAATGTGCTGACACGATTCAACGGTAATTCAAAGAAGTATCTCCACACAAGAGAAGGTTTTCTGCGTTGGTGCGACGGCTATGATGATATGTATTCAAGCTTGAAGAATGGTATCCCGAGAGAAATATTACAGAGCAATGTGCCATGCCATGCAGAGTTTTACAAATATATCAACTGGCACAACAACGCCATATCTGCCATTGGAATTCTCGGCCTTCCTCTGCATACTATGTATGCAGAAGACTTTTCTGTTTCCAGTCACAATGGTGCCATCCATCAGTTGTTGACTTTTTTGAATTTGACGCAGGTCATGAATGGTCATTCTTTTGAAACAACAAATGCCACGGTCTTCTTCAACACAACACAAGTCAAACAAATCGCTTCTTTTTTCAAACAACATGCATCGGATGAGCTATTGCGTCAACTTTCTAGCAGATATCAGGAGTTTAGAGGTTGAATTTGAATAGTAAATAAGGTGGCTATTGCAGGCTTAAGCAATCATTAGAAACTTCATATGCATGTTACCGGCTCCTACTTTACTTGCCCTTTTTCAGTAACATAGTTTGTTGTGTCTTCTTTGAGGAGGGGCAAGCCGAGTTTCAAAGAGTGCAAGCAAGTTATATCTACAATCTCATTCTTCTTAAATTATATGTATACAGCGCATAGAGCAATGAAACAGCACCAAGTCATTCTACAACGTTGAACTAAGTGTAGTAGACTTCTCATCCTCTCCTTCAAACTCGAAAAGATACTATTTCACCTTCGGACGAATGATGTCAAATATTGTCTTCCCAACGGAGCCACGAAATACATGACCACAATCCTTATTGTTTCAAACTCTGTATTTGCACTCTTTGATACCAATCCTTCATCCTTGTTATCATCATCTGAAACAACTTCAAAGAAGCGCTTCCCTTCCTCATAGTTGATGATTCTATCCTTCTCTGGTGGCACAAGATGATGAGCTTCCGTCTTCCGTATCAACATCAAGCACTTACATATGCTCAGCTCTTGTACTTACTTATGTTCATAAGTATTACTCCGAATGACCTCCCTTCATGCTGGCATTCGAAGTGTCCTACTTCAACATTCCTCTTGAGATCGAAGCATCCAGAAAGCAGAGATAAACTGCAGATGAACCACGATAAGAAGATTCCTACAGTTCGAAGAGGTGGAACTAGTGACCAGTGATAAGTCACCACCTCGATGTACGAAGGAAACTGCCAAGAAAAATTTGTGAGCACTGAATAGCAGACGTCGACATATATTGCTCTTGCTTGATGAGGTGCGAGCTTTGCATCAAAAACCCACGAGCCAATGCACGAGTGAGGCCGGTCTACATGGACCGGGAGCTCAGTCCGAGTCAAGCCATCAATCAAAATGGGATTCTTATGTTATGCAATCGTATGTAAGCAAAAGTGTGTGACGGGTCCGCACCTGAATATCCTCCAGTAGTAAACGTGACTGGGATTCCAGTTCACGAGAACTCATCACGTACATGCATTTGCACAGTAGTCGTAACCAGGGAGAGCGAGTCATACAAGGTTCGACTTAGTCAGGGAGATGACTCTATACAAACATGCCTATCAATGTCGAAGGGTACCGTAGTAAGAAGGCACCTCCACCCCTTCTTGCTTGCACATAAATTTTGACGACTTGTCCAGATGATAGCCCATCATGTTGACCTCCGGGCCGGTGGACATGAAGTTCTATCACCTTCAGAACGCTTTTGATGGATGTATCAAAGGTGAAGTCATATGTCTCACTTCGGTAGCAGTCGAGGTAGGTCAGGCCCAGCATAGCAAAGGCCCACTTCAATCCTCAATCGCTGAGAGATTCGTCTACTACAATACTCAATAGCTTCCACCGAAGAAGAAGCCCATACACAGACACGGCAAGTGTCCCTCCCGTGCGGTTCTTCCCCCTCTGAGTGTCAGTGAATATTGTGATAACATCCACCCTATCACCAAGTGTCCAAACCTTCAAAGACTTGATCACAACACGCTCGTCTTGACTTGTCCTGTGAGGATAATAAACACATCCTCTAGATAGTTGGCTGTCGTCCTATCCAGCTATCTGGCTACACTCAAGATCCTCCGCAATAGGAAGCCTGAACTTCCTACCCCTTCTGCACTAGAGACAGCATCGGTTTGTCAAGAATGTCCTCTTGCCTCGTCCCTAGTCAGGTACCAAGTGACGTCTCCTTTGAGGATAATCAACTCATCCCCTAAATAGTTGGCAGTCGTCATGTCCAACTATCTGGCTACACACAAGATCCTCCGCGATGAGAAGCCTGAACTTCCTACCCCTTCTACATTAGAGACTGCGTCGATTTGTCATACCGATCATTTCTCGTCAGTGTGAACTCGATCTTTCAACCTGTAGAAGAAGTCAACGTATTGCCTTAAGAGCTATTTCAGCCTTCTCAGCTTTGGCAGAAGTAGTGGCTGCCTTCTCGGCTTTGGGAGGTCGACGTTTCCAAAACTCACTCTCATCAATACGATGCCTTGGATGCATCAAAACTTTTAATGTTAGGGGGAATTATTCACCAGATGGGCACACAGGACGTAAGATTGACGTGTTGAGGCTTGATTGTGAAGGATTTGAAGCAGCTGGCGTGCTCGGGTGAAAGTGAACTCGTGGAGCAACTGATGGTAGAAATGCATTTCCAGAAGAATCTTGGCCTTTCAACAGATGAGGATATCTTGACTGCAGCAGATGCAATTGCATGTCTTGAAAGAGAACATTGGGGGGTTGCCTCAATGGAAGTGTCTGGATGCGGCCCAGCTGATGCGCAATACCATGAGTTGGCATTGAAAATTATCAGAGGAAAATTTACTCTATGTGACAATGAAGAGATTGCCAGAGGAGCAACAAGTTTGGCAACCATGCCACATCTTATGCTCATATCGTATCGAATGTTGCGAATAATGTTTTGCCAGAATATGAGACGTATGATGTGTATCCAACGAAAGAGGAGGATTAGAAGACACTGAAAATGCTGATGAAGAAGAAGATGCGCTTGGACCTTGGATGAAAGCAAGAGGGTTCCCATGGCAAGAGGTTGAGATTCAGACAGCAGACATCTCTGAATAGCTAAGCAGTACAGTAAATTAGAAGACTTCGAGAGAAGCCGCATGACAGCCTGTTGCCAGTGATACGTTGAGAGAGGAAAGAAGAAACCAGCCCTGCTCTCATAATAGCACAGGGACAGGGGAACATGAGTAGAAGTCCAGACTTTTGATAGTCAATAAGTATAAAGACAGGCATGTAGAATGAAATTGCCCTTCACTAGCACTCACCTCCTCATTCCACATTACGGTAGCCTTGCCGCTTTCTTGAGCATCGTTTGGCCACGACTATCAAGAGCTCAACATGATAGCGCATAGAGACTAGTAGCGAATTCAATGGCTTCCTTTTGCAATCCTAGTTAGCACCAGTGATTTGTTACTCAGTAAGTACACAGACATGAGGATACAGTAAAGATACAATACAAACAGGCCTACGAAGCTGACTCCTACATAATAATAAGATACCACACTTGTGGCCATCACCACCACTGTCTTCCACCAACATTCGCCTTAGACAACCTTCCTCTTGAGTATGCGAGCATATCATCCTTCTAAGAGAGCAAGATACTTAATTAATGCATCAATACCAAAGCAAAAACATCTTGTGTGTCGCTTCTCTCTCTCTAGGAGCAGAAAACGTACGCGTGGGTGCTTTCCACAATCATAAAAGCCCATGCACTTTCACAGCTTGATGAAGATAAAGGTTTTTAGGTGGTGCTGGTGGAGGAGTTTTAAGGAAAGCGAAGGAGAAGAGGGGAAAAGAGAGAAGAGGAAAGAAAGGTAGGTAGGCAGCGAGCGAAGAAAAGAATGATATGCTATTATTTGTTGACGTAGACAATTGCTTTAAAGTAATAAAAGAGTATATTATTGTATTCTTCATACTTTGCTTGCGTAGAAGTGCTGGTATCGGTTGAAACAATGCGCATTGCAGCTGGTGCATTGTGCATTGTGCATTGTGCATATTTGAGGAGTGAAGGAGAGGGTGAATGATATTGAACATCTTGTAGGCGGCGTATTCAATGCAGTAACCTTTCTCTTTTCAATTAAATGCTCTCATGACGATTACAATGATTCACTCATGCATTATTTACCGATGTACTTCGAGCTATGACGGAATACGTCACACATCTGCGGATGAAACTGATACAGCCTTGTGTCGAAGTGTATACATGTCTTGCAGTTATTGCATTCTTGCGCAATTGTGAAAGTAAAGATTTGCCTGCATTGACGCCCATATCAGCAACAGTCATACTAGTTCCTTTTTGCTTGCATTATTGTATTGGATTAGATACGTTTCTTTGTAGTGTATATGACGTTGTGGAAGGAAATGCGGAGGAGTTTGCATCACCATCATCACATAATATCACATTTTCGCCGGTTGACTTCAGTGCCAGTGCCACAAGCTCTGCCCTCCTCGAAGGCGGCTGCTAATTGCTGTATGCATAATATGTTGCTTGCTGCAGAGAGTAGATGAACTTTTGTATCATTCTCACAAGCAGCACAACTATATGCGATGGACGATTGTACCGCAAGAGAGATAACTACAACGATAAACATAGGTCTATCCATCGAGGTATATCCATCGAGAATTATCATCGCATTGTGATCTTTGTTTGGTTGGAACGAATCTTCATGTTGTGAGGAGTTTTGACTTGATGGACTAGCCGACAACTCTGTATTACACTGTATTATACAGGCAGATGAGGTACTCTCTCCTTGCGAACGATTCCTTACAAGACGGGTACATGCCGACAACCAACAAGGGCCACTCAGATGGTATCCTACTAACATCTCATGCGTTGACTTCGAGTTGTCGCCTCAGAGTATTCTAGGCGATGCAGCGCAGGGCATCAGTCGCCAATGGCGATGCCGACGAAAGAAAGATTAGTTGCTAACTCATTCGCTGCTGCATCAAAAAGGAGGGTATGTTGTATCCGACAAGACATCCGACTTCATCAGAGGAGTCGTTGTCCGATTCGTAGGGAGAGATGATTGAAGCCATGTCGATGCACAATAATGCATCGAGTGTCGAAATTGATGTGAGATGTTCCGTTTCTGACTTCTCTACAGGGCATTTTCTCGTTTCTTCCAACCCTTGGGGACGGTCGTACCAATTCCTATTCGATTGTGTACGTAGAGGTGGTTGACCTTGGGGACGGTCGTACTAATTCCTACACGTAGAAAACTCGGTGACCGTCCCCAAGGTCTCCACCAGCACAAATTAGCTGCCATTCAAGCCAAAAATCAATGTGATCGTTGTCAAATTAGGGGGGGGATGGGATGAGTATCAGAAGTAGAGAAGATTGACTATAACTACTAATCGATATATTATCCATTATCGATAAGCGCTCAACATTGCCTAATCAAGGAGTTTGTGATTTCGAAGGCTAGTGCTTCATCGTCGGAGGTTGCTAAGTGCTGAGGTTGCCCTGTAACCGCAATCGCATCAGCTTGCCTTGAGCAGTCGCTTGCGACGCTGAGATATTGTGAATGCTGTTCTGCGATTGGTGAGACGAAGGCGGAAATGTGAGCGAAAATTCTGTTGAACCACGCATGCGGTGACGACGAAGCCCCTTTCAATAGTTCAATGAGAAGGCTATTGTATTGGCTAAACTGCATACACACTAGCTCTGGGCTGCCTCCTGAAAGATGCAGTCATGAAGGATGCGAAAATCACGCCAGAAAAGGAAGAATGGAATGAGGAGGAAGAAGAGAGGGAGAGAAAGCTTCATCGTGTTTAAGTGTAGACTAGGCAGGATGTTACGTTTACTTCAGCAAATGTAAAATTATGGGAACAAGCCGCACTAGCGCAAGTTTGCTGATGCTAGTGCATTTGCTGTTCGCCTCCCTGCCGCGACCCCGCGATACATTCCCCATCAATGCCCAAAGTATTGCTTCGTGTGCTGCCATGTCTTCTCACAAGAGCAAGCTTGGAAAACAGAACAGACACAGCATCAATCTCATCTGCTGTGTAGTAATCTCTGTACGTCTTGCCAGTGACAAACTCTGGAGCATCGTATATTCCATCTTGTCCCAAGAACGCAAGCAACGCGTCTTTTGTCTCGATAAAGTTATCCGTATAGTTCTCGTAGTGAACAATAATGGAGGGAACATTCAGATCCCAAGTGGTAGCGAAAGCAAGATTGTGCCACTGAATGTAGCGGTAGAAATCAGCATGACAGGGGACATCCTTCACGGAATCAAACACGTCCTTATAAAACTTTGAATGCTTCTCTTCACTGTGATAACGCTTACCCTCATAGATGCAAAATCCTCGAAATCCTTCTCTCGTCCTTGGGTATGCAGCAACTTGATCAGTTCGATTCTTCTTCACAAGATGCTTGTAATGCAAGTGGAAGCGAGATACAACGTTATCGAAGGGATCTCGGATGAGGTGCACTGCACGCTTGACAAGAGCCTTGTCGTATGAACCAAGCTTCTCTGTGAGCTGCCCGTTGTGATCCTTAATATTGTAGAGGCCCTCAAGGCAATGCTGCAAAAACAGGGCATGATTCGCCACATACTTTGAGACGCTGCAATTGTTGCAGATGCTGCCGCAATGTGTTTTTGTCAAGATATATCCCTTGATTGGATGAGAAAGTGTGCGATTTGTCGGATCAATCCAAAATGGAGGACCCGCCGCCGTCGTGCCATTCTGAGCAAATACATTGACACCCATGTCGTCCTCTCCGCGGCTTTCTTTTCCGTAGTTACTGGCTGTGTTTCGTCCTGTAACTTTCTTTACCATGTTCATAGTATATGAAGTGCCAGAGTTAGGAAATGACATTAGCCATGCGAGAGGTAGTGGAGTGTCGGGCGATCCGCGTAATGGTGAGTCCCTGATTAGATTATTATCTTCCATCTTCACGACATCCTCCTTTAGTTGCAGTGACGATGAAGTACTACGACGAATGATGTTACCTTCCCATTCGCTTAGCAGAAGCCAGCCAGCCAGCAGGAATGATAGCATCATCAGGAGGCATAACCCGACGAGAATGTGTGTAGGCTTTGCGTTGGAGGTGTTCATGTTCATGATGTTATTGACTTCTTATTGTCAAGCTTGTCTAATGATCATGGAATTGAATTTGTGCTACTGGTGACTAAGCTTATCTGAAGCACTATATCAATTCATGCAATCAAGCCATGATTGTCTTCTATCGTGCTCCAAACTTGTTGAGAAGCCCACCTTCCTCCCAGACTCTTAATGAAAATACAGGCACGTTGAATCTCAACTGGTAGACTGCATACTGCATACTGCATACTGCATACTGCATACACTGCACAGCAGGAATGTTGAAGCCTCCGTGTGCCAAGCGAAGAGTCGTCGGCTTATAGATATTGCCCTCCAATCTCGGTGCGACCAAATGAATACAAAATAACTGAGACTGAGAACTCGATGCACGGTGTTCTCATCCACCTCGCCGATGCCAGCATGAAGGGAGGTCATTCGGAGTAATACATATTGCCCTCTTCGAGAGTTGGCATATATAACTATTGCCCTTTGATCTTGAAGTTGGAGCGACGGAGGTTCCTGTTCAGATAAAACTTCATACAGCATAACAGAGACTGCTGAGAAGAGTACGAATGAAAGGTGTTCGCTTCTCATTTATTTCATTCTTCTTGTTATTATGTTCTGCTTCTGTGCTATTTTAGTTCATACAGGACTATCTCTAAAGTCTAACGACAGTAGGGATGCCATGTTTTATTGTATCGCCACTGCACCAAAGAGTGGATGGAATAACCACGCAAGATTTCAATGGCAAGTGGCAAGGTATTCTAAAAACTCACTACTAATAAAGTACAAAGAATAATCTAGTCAAGATCCCTTCTCCACGTATCTTTCCACAACTTGCTCGGACGTGCTCAGACTCAGACTCGCTTAGACTGTCGTTGACGAGCACTTTCAAACGTTCGCTTTTGTTTCTTCTTCAGTTTTTGATGGATGCTGCTATTTGTATCTGGTGTACATTTGGTCAGAGCATCATCAAAGTGATTCACATATGATGTCACAAGCGCCTTTTGAAGATATTCGGTATCCCTCTTGGCTTGTTCACTCATCCACAAATGTTCCATGAACTCCGTAGCCCTCTTTGATATTTCCTGACATGCCACGTCGTGCTCATTTGCCCACTTTACCATTTCAAGTAGGTTAGAGTAATCATTTGCCAAAGGAATGTAATGAACGAATGGAACTAGCAGATCCTCCATTGCCCACGTAGCAGCTGTTGGTCGAGACATGAAGACTACAGAGTTTGAGTACAGCATCCACTTCAATCCGGTTGCAACATCATTGCCTTCAATACTCAAGAGGTACTTGTATCGATTCATTTCGAGAAGAGACTGCCCTTTACGAGAGTATTGACTCTTTACATACTCACTCATAAAGTCAGACCTCGTCTGCACAACTTTACTAAACGCAATGTCTGTATAATTAATATCATAGTTGATCCACTGAGCAAGATGATCAAGACGACCACGCGTAAACCTACCACGCCAAAACACCTTGGATAACTTTTCAGACCATGGTACTTCCTTCCCTTTCTTGACAATTTTGCGGTGGTGTAGTCTTCCAAGTCTTTGTAGTGACGTCCTTTGTTCAGTAGCCACACGATAGGTTGAGGAGCAAATGATAATGCCGATCGACGTGCCTTGGTAATGATTGGTAGAGTTTCCTTCATACCTTGTGTTCTATCTCCGAAACTGACTATCCAACGATTGTTGTTGCCATCTGCTTCATCATGAGTGTTGTTGATTGCATCATATGCATCTCTGCAATATTTCGCAATCCCTTTATGTGCATGCCTATCTATACACTCTTTGATGTCAGTGGTGTGCAAGATGATATCCATACCATAGGCGTCAAGATAGTCAGTTCTTTTGCGTAGGAGTTTGCAATCAGAATCAGGAACAGTCCAACCTGATTTGTTGTACCAATCTCCCATGTAATATTGTAGCCTCTCTTGCACGTTTGGAAATTGATAGTTTGACACCTTGAGTTTGGGATTGGGGGATGAGGATGTTTCCTTGGCATGGAATGATGTGTTAGCGTGTTGTGTTATCATTTGTTTCTCGTCTGTGCCAAGAATTTGCTCCTCGTCCTCGTTCTCCGTCATCGCTTCAGCTGTGCCTTGAGCAGTCGCTTTTGCTTGCGATTTTTGCGATTGGTGTCGAAGGCAGAAATGTGCACGAAAATTCTGTTGAACCACGCATACAGTGACGACGAAGCCGAGTGCGGCAGTGGCAACCTTCATAAGGGAATGTAAATTGTGTATTATGGAGCAAAATGGGTGGGTCGATGGGGATGGGGCAATGCAGATGCAGCTTTCATGATAAAGGTACAGTGCACCGAAGGGCAACCAATAGATTTAGTCCAGCACCGCGTACATGCGGTGTTCTCATCCACGCGTGAAGGGTCGGTATGAAAGAGTTATAGTATGTAAAGAGTAAAGAGTGCTCGTTTTGAGTCGCTATGACACTCACACTCACTCGGATTACTCAAACTGCACAGGTTGAGAATCTCCGAAGCCACCTACCGAACATACGTTGCCTCCAATCTCGGTGAGACGTATTGTAGATAGGTCCCCTTCAGATGGAAGTGAGTGCATCAGAATACTGACTATTGAAACTGAGAACTCGAACGGTGTTCTCATCCACCTCTCCGAAGCCAACATGAAGGGTAAGGTCATACGGAGTAAAATACTTATGGTGTTCTCTTTGATGACTGCTTCGACTTCTGAACAAAGAAGTAACATCATAGTGGACCACACAATATATCAATATGCTACGGTTGCGCCTAAACAAAAACGGCTCCAACAGTCCATCCAATGGAATTACTAGCGCATCCCAAGATGATAGCTATCGCTATCGTCCCTCCTCACCATCAAATCTCAAAAAGCCTCTCGCCGCCGATAGGGGGGCATTTCATAAATTTCTGAGATTTTTCTAGTGCCCAAAACCTCTGACCCAGTGATTATATGAACTAATAAGGGTCTTGGAAGAGATTTTTAGGAAGTTTGGTGTTCATAGCACCCCTATGGCAAAAGATACAAAGTGGAGAAAATCGCGTATGTGGTATTGGACATTTACACTATGTACGTAGGAATTACACATGATATGTGTAGGAGGATCCTAACCGGTATCACAAAAATTGCGCCAACCATCAAATGAGCAAAAATTGCCTAAAACCATGGGATGTGTGCCCATATATCATCGCCTACCACAGACAATATCAGTCACATGATGAAATTTATACACAGACCTCATCCAGGAGTACATATACAATGGTAATTGACAATAGTTTGGTCTCTGCAGTCGTGCTGTTGCCCCATAATCATGTGCAGGTGAGCTGACAAGTGGCTGCTATAACATGCCAACACCATGAAATTGGAGCATTACAGCCCATTCTAAACACTTTAGACCCAACCCACGGCATCTACTCCTTCTATTGGTCGATAGGGGCGATTCGCAACGGCTGAAATGTTTGATAGGGTCTTTTTCGTGGAGTAATATCTTGTGATTGATGCATGACGTCCAAGTCGACTCTCATGCAATTTTGCTCATATCTTCTACAATACCATGATGGGATGATCATATATTAGCACCAAAACAACAATATCTCTCGACACATATATAGATGCGATGTTTGCGCGCAGCCATGTATTATGTATTGACTTTCCTTTTCAATAATTGCAAATATTGGTGCCAATTTTGGCTCTCCAAAATAATCGAAATTTTATGTTTCGGGACTACATTGCTTCCATTATAGTCTACACCCCGGCAATTGCTGCTTCACATCATTGTATATAACCTATGGAAGGATGCCCTGTGCTTGATTGGGGTTATAGGACCTGTCATCATCCCAAAGTGCACGAAACTGTCGGCATGCGTTGAGTTCTCTTCCATGCTAGTGGAGAGGGTAGGATTGCCTATATCTCCTTCTTCCCTTCTACACCAATGATATAAAGATAATCCCCTCTAGTTAGACCATATACAAAGCGGTTTTGCGCATTGAATTCTTGGTAGTGTTGTTCCTCTCTGCGAAACGAACGAAGCCGCACGAAAATTGATGATTTTTTACTATTCCTCCCTCGATATATAACCAGCCGATGCCAAGGTTATTGTCACTTATATCCAATACCAATCAAACCCTACATCCATTATAGTCTATAGTATCAATGTATGCGGCTCTTTTGGGTATTGTACGCCCCCCTTCACTAAATTGTGCAATAATGCATGATTTTTGTGATTTTGTATTGAATATTTTTGTGACAGATACTTCATTATCACGGCCAATCTTTGCATTAACAACCCCAAACCGCACAACTTTCAACGCCTATTACATATATGAAGCGGATGATGCGAGGTTGATTGCTGTATGCATATATTACATTCCAATAATTGAGTTCTCCCCCATAATGTTCTGCCGATCCGACCGACCCCGACACAGTGTACAGAGTGTTATTTATTGAGTTCTGGGGCGATTACGACTCCGACAACGGACAGCAGCGTTGTAAGCAACCTATAGAGGGGATTCGATTGGTTTATTAGGGAAGGGGTGTCGATAGTATTGGTGTAGAGGGTCGTCATTCCGTAGCAGCACAATTTTCATCATCATGGTGGCTGTTCTGTGCAACAAATTCTCGCACCTCCGGGGAATTTTCGAAAATCGGCCGCCGTAGGGACATCCCACAGTGTACTTAGGATGTCCCTACGGTCTTGCTTTCGTTTCAAAACGCTAGTACTTTTCTTCATTTATGACCAGCAGTGCCACCGGCTTATTCCCGATGTGTGCCAAATTTGTCGAGCCATCGGCATGAGATCGGAGGAGGCAACTTTTTGGCAGATTTCGTCTGTCCGTACACCTCCCAAATATTTTTGAGAACCGATACGTCACACTCTGGCAATGCCTTTTCTACGTAGGAATCAGTACAAACCATTAACCCCAGATTAACCAACTTTATGAAATGCCCCCCTACCGCCGATTGTTATGGACCGAAATTAAAGATATCTCCTCCTCCCAAGAGAAGCATCAGTATGTGCAGAAGCATCACCTCGTCGAGCTATGGCAGTAATGATCATGAACAACATCATTATTTGTCCCCGTTGAAAATATCATCGTCGCATGATGTCAATCAAGCCTACCACTACCATGGCAAGGTTTCACCCAGGTCTGCCCTATTTATATTCATGGCACTCACGTCCTTCGCCGTTGGAACATTAATCAATTGGAAGGAACCATACGAGGGGCATCCACGCTGTGCTACGTTTGAGACGATGCCACAACATAGCAGTCCGCATGTAAATCGACACTTTCGGGCGTTGTGGTCATCCAACTTTCAGCATAGCCTATCACCGCTAAATCAAGAGAATGAAGAAGATTTGGTGGATATGGACAAGACTGGTCAATCGGTCGATGACTCCAACGATGACCAACAAAACAAGGGAGTACGAAAAGTAACTGGCTACTCTGAAGACTGTGTCCCGAAGGCACCATGGCAGACAGCAAGTTATCCAACCTGTAACAATATTCACGAGATTGACTTCGGAGACTCAGTAGGACGGGATATACTATCACACATCTTTGCCGAACAACAAACCGGAAGACGATTTGTGACGAATTACTCCTCGTCGAAATCACTACAGCAGAAGCAGGAGGTGGATCTGGAATTGAAAGGGCAGGGATGGTTCCGCACTGCGTGGTTAGTGGACAGGAAGACTAGCCCTTTCAAAGTTGAATACGATGATGATGAACGGGCTGCTGAATACCGCAGAGACGAACAGTTGGTGCTCAAAACTCTCCGTCTCGAACGAGACTTTTCTGAAGAACTTTATGAATTGCACCGTCGTGATGCCATGGCGATGGAACGATTGACACAATCGCCGTATGTAATGCATATTTATGGATATTGTGGTCAAAGTGCTTTGAATGAGTTTGCAAATGGTGGGACTCTGGAAACCATGTTACATTCTGGGGTGAACAATACGAAGAACCGGTTAAAGTTGGCGTATGAGGTTGCCAAGGGATTGTCGGATGTGCATAGTATTGACTATGCGGACTTTACACCGCCCCGTGATGGAAGTGGTGTGTCGCTCCTCACGAACAGTAATGCCACCATGGTTCATTATGATTTGAACCGGCAAAATGTTGTCGTTGTGGATGGAATTCCCAAGCTGAATGATTTTAATGTTGCAATGTTCCTCTCTTGGGATCCAAAGAAGAAGGCCACATGTGGCTTTGAAGGGCGACTCAGAGAGCCTTGGTGGAGGTCACCTGAGGAGATGCAAAATCTTCTTGACGATGGTACCGACAATGTTCCACTCACTGAAAAGGTGGATATCTATTCACTTGGTAATATCTTATGGGTGATCCTAACCAATTCTGCACCATGGAAGAAGGAGAAGATGAACGCAATCAGGTCCGGTTCGCTTGAGGCAACGATGGATGAATTACGCCCAAGAGTTGCTAGAGGTGATATGCCCAACCTACCGTCCAAGATTGCCAATTCTACAGAACCGACCATCATCGTCATCAAGAATGCAATGTCCAAATGTCTGAGGGTCAATCCAGAGGAACGCGCCAGTGCAGGAGAGGTCGCCCATGATTTAAAGATGGCATTGGAAGAAGTGAACAGGTTGGAAAAGGAGGAGAAGGAGCGTAATAAAACGGCAGACAAGGCAAGCTACGCTCCTGGCAGAGACCTGCGGATCGCCTGGTTGCTGTCATTTCCCAATTCTGGCACGTCTTATACTTCTGAGCTCGTCAGAATGGTGACGTTGACAAATACGGCATCTAATTATGGCCATGAATGTGTCACGGAAGACAGTTCCAGCTTATTACAATCTGCCGGTATCTTCGCTGATAATCCAATTCCTTCATGGACGGTAACCTGGAATAATCGTCTGCAGCAGCCCTCCAAAGGCTATATCCTAACTAAGACACATTGCGGTGGATTCTCGTTCTGTAAATACCAATACCACGGACAGGATAAATACTGCGACTCGCAGATTTATAACTCGCACACTTTCTTGAAGAAATGTCTAGAGGGTGACTACGTCACTGGCGATGCTACTTCTGGGTTTAAGATTTCCAAAGGTTTGGCATCAAAAGACAAGATTGCTCGCGCGGTTCACATCATCCGAGACCCGTTTGATAATTTGGTAGCGAGATTTCATTTGGAGCGCAAAACCCTCGCCGAGAGAAATTTGGCACACTATCCCAATACGCGAGAAGGGTTCAGGGAATTTTGTGACGATCTGGGGAAGATAGGGAAAGGGAGAAGCACAAAAGCAGAGAAGCAAGCGCAAAAGCAGGCTCGCTTTTTCTTTGAAGATGTACTCGATCTTGACATTCCTTGTCAGGCCGACTTCTATCGTTACATTCAGTGGCATAACATGGCTTTTACGACCACGTGGGATCTTGGGATCCCAACTTTGATTGTCCACTACGAGAGCTACACTAACAACTTTAACAAGACAAAGGCCGATCTACTTCAGTTCTTGGAGCAGGATGAAGTCAACGATGCGCCTACCTTTATCACGGGCAAGAGGTATAAAGATTACTACACAGCGGATGAGATTGATGCGGTGTCCAAAATGTTTGACAGATTAGCTCTCCGTGAGACAGCAATGCACACAAAGCATTACTTTGTGCAGTAAATTGCGGCTGTCCTCACATGCGCTCATATACGTCTCTATGATCCGCATTCCCAACACCATGCCTACGATACAGCCCAACAACCTCCGTGGCGCCGCCCTTGTCAATGTCAACGACTTTGAAGATCAGGAGACCTCATTGATGAGAAGGACGTTGAGTGTGACACAATTCGTATCAGGGGGTACTGCTGGAAAACTGAAGGCTGCGGGTGAACTAAACACTATCCATGGCGTGTGTACTTATCATCATTACTATTGGATTCAGCGTTGAAAATGGGCGCTAAACTGTGTTATGGATCTACTTTATTTTTGTTTGTTGATGTGGTAAGAGTGTAATAGATGTAGGGTTCATGCTCTTTGCCACCCTGATATTTAGCCGAACTGAGGGAACGGATACAGCAGGCAGGGACAGTGTGAGGCTTCTTTCTCACGAGCAAGAAAGGGGGCTTCGGTCGTCGATGTACATGCTCCGACATGAACATGTTAGGGTTTACAATTTGATTGATTGTGCTACTTATTTCTCTGATATTTACTTGCTTATGTCTTATCCGATCTTGCTGTGGCCACTCTCTCACGATATGGGTGACGACCATACCCCCCATGAGTTTGATTGCTGATAAAATTACCTCGAAGAAGGCGAGCATATAGCAGTAAGGCCTCAGCCGATTCATCGACACGGCCAGAAGAAAGAAGAAATGAGGCACTTCCACTCGATTTTTTATTTTAAAAGCGCTGCGTACCACCTAGCTAATGATGACACGCCGACTTGGAAAAAGAGTTCTACTAGCTCTTCGGAAGATGAAGCACCTGCAAGATCCGAGGACTTGGAAAAAGTGGCAAGAGTTCCAGTGGTGTACCAGGCATTCAAGAGGCCGACGACTTGGTGGTTGCGGCAAGTAGTGCCAAGGCCAAGGCATAAATAATGGAGTAAGAAGAATATATCGTATTGTAGTCCAACCATTTCTGAAGTATAAAAAAGAGACGAGGAAGCGATATTGTATCAGTGGAAGATCCGCGCTGCTGCTGCTGCTGCTGCTCTTCAATAAGCTCTTACTTGTACTGAATTCAGTACTTGGTCAAGCGATAAGATAGATACATACTAATCAACAAGAGGGCCGCTGCCAGACGGGCCGGGCCGGGTCTTTCTCTCTTGAGAAACAGAGAGTGTGGCATAAGTAAATACCAGATGGAATTTGCAAATCTACTGAGAGTGCTGAGTGAATGAGTGCTGAGGCTGAGTGAATGAGGGTGGCTTGCGCCACTTCTGAGACTATGCAATATTTCGCTATTCCTTTATTTTCATGCCAATCATATACTCTCTTTGATGTCACTTTACTACACAGTGGATGAGATTGATGCGGTGTCCAAAATGTTTGACAGATTCACATGTTTCATAAATGAAAGATGGGCAAATCAAGTCGTCACTAGATTCTACTATTACTATATGTGCTATTGTAAAATGTTCAGTTCCACAGAATGACTCGGTGTTGCATCTTCATGAAATCAACGCGACCACATCGTACCCCCATAGTTATTCCCTTGGAACAAGCAAGGCGCACTAAATGATGTATCACAAGAAGTTCCACTCCTTATGACTGCCCCTGCGCAACACTGACTCCCCCCTCCAGGCAAACTTCCACACCCACTACCACCACACGAACCGCAAGAGCTAGCGCAACAAAGTCCCTTCCCCGGGTGGTAAATCCCATGCAAGAATATCTCACACTCGGTCCCTTGCTCTCCTGTGACCTTCATTCCCCTGGACACTGTAAAATTATCATAGTAAATGTAGGTTGTCTTGGATGGTGAAAATGATGGGTCTGCCCCTCCGTAGAAGGTACTAAACAAAAATGTGTCAATATTCACATTGGGGTTCCCTGATAGGCGCAGTCCATTCGCCTCCACAAGTTTCCTGCCATCAATAAAGAGCAACGCCTTCCCATTTTTCACTTCGGGAGATGAATTCATTCGCACCTGCAAGTCAATACGGTACCATTTACCACGTTCCAAGTGAAAGTTTTCGGGTTTGATATTATCACCGCATCTCCATGAACGGTCTTGGTGATAGACATACAATTCTGGTACGCCCTCTTCCCTCCACATCATACGCACCGACCACCCCTCGGATTCAATAGGTCTACATCCCGCGGTGGCTGTACCCCCACCAAGTCCATGCATTTTGCCTCCCCTGACAAATTCGAAATGACTGTGAAGTTTGACGTCGAAGCTGAGTGTTGCCGACGTTACTTCCTCCTCCAGATCAAATTTATGGGTAACGCGAGGAGATCCGCGATCGTCGGGAGGGTAGTTCACTCGAAGGATTCGTCCATAATTTGTGCCTTGTATGCTGTAGTCTTGAATACAAAGTAACTCGTTGAAGTACCAATCATCTGAAACAGTTTCAAAGGTTTGGCGAAATAGTGCTCCGTCAGTATAGAACTTGGTAGCAGGCATAGAAGCATCTTTCTCAGCCTTGGAAGAGACGTCGAGCATACGCTCACGCAAGAATGAACCTTCTTGTCCAGCTTTGGCATCCACAGTAGCCTGATCTTGGATAGCATCGTGAAGCCGCTCAGCATTTGATGAGCTTTCGTTTGCCATAGCCATGAAAGGAAGGCAGACGAGGAAGGAAAGAGGGACAGAAATCTTCATTGTGATTGGTGTGATGTTCGTGTTTGCAGCAAGGAAGAAAAAATATTCGAACAGCACAGAGTGCCAGATTCAGCTAAGTACAGAGCCCAAGTAGAAAGATCAACAAGCATCACGAAATAGAGAAGCAAACTGTACATTGCGTACTCTTCTCAGCAGTCTCTGCTATGCTGCATGCCCTTCAATCGGAAGGGAAACCTCCGTTGCTCCAACTTCAAGATTAAAGGGCAATATTTATATATGCCAACTCTCAAAGAGGGCAATATGTATTACTCCGAATGACCCGACGACCTCCCTTCATGTTGGCTTCGGAGAGGTGGATGAGAACACCGTGCCATCGAGTTCATTCTGTACAGGGCAGCGCTTCTCCTTCATAGACATATCAGGTGCACCTAATTAATTGTGTAAAACTACAAATTACATTCCACGTATCTATGGTGTCAACACAATTTCGGACTTTCGAGTTCTTCAATGATCCTGAAATTCAGTGTTCCCCAGAAGATTGCAGATACCAGGGTTCTCAAGTTGTTTTATCTGCGCTTGTTGCTCTGTGTCTGTGATATGCTGCACTGCGCTGCTCATGCTCAGATTTTTTTTCCTCCTGCAAACAAAACATACTTCTCTCTCTGCAAAGAATCAAAATGAAGATTTTTCTCACCCTTTCCTTCCTCCTGTGCCTACCTGCCATTATTGCAAGCTCTGGTAAAGGATCTCTCCAAGATGAAGCTACGGTGGATGCCGAAGCAGTGCAACGCCCCAAAAGGGTCAACACTCTACGCGAACTTAATTTAGGTCGTCAAGTTGGCCAAATCACTGCGGCTGAGGACGCCGAAGCTGGGCAACGCCTCTTGGCAAAGGCTGGTAGCATGAGAACACGCCACTTGTCAAAGGCTGCCAAAAGGGCCAACACTCTACATGAACTTAATTTTGGTCGTCAAGTTGGCCAAGTCACTGCGGCTGAGGACGCCGAAGCTGGGCAACGCCTCTTGGCAAAGGCTGGTAGCATGAGAACACGCCACTTGTCAAAGGCTGCCAAAAGGGCCAACACTCTACATGAACTTAATTTTGGTCGTCAAGTTGGCCAAGTCACTGCGGCTGAGGACGCCGAAGCTGGGCAACGCCTCTTGGCAAAGGCTGGTAGCATGAGAACACGCCACTTGTCAAAGGCTGCCAAAAGGGCCAACCCTCTACGCCAAGTTGAGTTTGGTCGTCAAGTTGGCCAAGTCACTGCGGCTGAGGACGCCGAAGCTGGGCAACGCCTCTTGGCAAAGGCTGGTAGCATGAGAACACGACACTTGTCAAAGGCTGCCAAAAGGGCCAACCCTCTACGCCAAGTTGAGTTTGGTCGTCAAGTTGGCCAAATCACTGCGGCTGAGGACGCCGAAGCTGGGCAACGCCTCTTGGCAAAGGCTGGTAGCATGAGAACACGCCACTTGTCAAAGGCTGCCAAAAGGGCCAACCCTCTACGCCAAGTTGAGTTTGGTCGTCAAGTTGGCCAAGTCACTGCGGCTGAGGACGCCGAAGCTGGGCAACGCCTCTTGGCAAAGGCTGGTAGAGCACGCATACGCCTCTCGGCAAAGGCTGCCAAAAGGGCCAACACTAAACGCCAACTTGACGATTAGTCGACGCCTCTATGTTGTCCCCTTTCATTTTAGCTGAAGCGTAGCCTATCTTGCCCCTCTTTCATTTCACGAGGAAAAACGCTTGTTTAAAGGACTATTGTTATGTGATAAAGTATCTCTTAATACTACAAAGAAGAAGAGTTGCAGTTTTGGTCTTCTGTTTTCCTCGTCTCAACTTCATTCCTTTTGTCTCGCTTTAAGATGCCGACCTCGAACGCGATCAACTCAGTGCACCACACATCAAGTCCAGCCCACAATCATGCGAAGTCCAATGACATTTAGATCTTGCAAAATATTCAATGATTATAGTCAGTATTCCTCGACGGAGGTTGATTGTTATCGTGTTTAAAGTCATCATTCATCAGAATGGACTATCTCAAGGTCTAACGATAAAGATATACGGTAGGGATGTCATGTTTTATTGCCACTGCATCGAAGAGTGGATGGAATAGCCACGCAAGATTTCACATTTGGTCAAAGAAACAACATCAAACTGATTCACAAATGATGTCAAAGCGCCTTTGAAGATATTCGGTACAATATCCCTCTTGGCTTGTTCACTCATCCACACATGTTCCAGAACTTCGTAGATAGCCCTCTTTGATATTTCCTGACATGCCACGTCGTGTTCATTCGCTCACTTTACCATTTCAAGTAGGGAATCTAATGGAACTACATATGGTAGGCATACTTAGCAACTGTTGGTCTAGACATGAAGACTACAGAGTTGGAGTACAACATCCACTTCAATCATTAATGATCATTGAGATAACGAGTGATTTATGCTAAAACAGACGCTTTCAGCCAAGCTGGTTTTGAGACACAAACTGCTCTTTACATATTCACAATCATTTTCTAGTCAAACATTGAAGGGAGAGAAGTGGCTATTCCATACAACATGCAGTTGTATTGAGCGTAGTTCACACTATTGAACAAATTGATTCTGTACCCGAGTTAGGGGGAAGACTAGTGGTCGCTTAACTCACACTTCTGTGTGAGAAGATGTGGTTGACGAAGCGGATTTTGTTTTCGTTGGTGTGGTAAAACGCACTGGATTAAAGTTTTAGTTCTTTAAATTAACCATTATACAAGAATATTAACTTACAAGAATCAATTTCACACAAAGTAATGTTTGGTGCTGTGCGTGCCATGTCTTCTTCAGAGCAAGCTTGGAAATCAGAACAGACACAGCATCAATCTCATCTGCTGTGTAGTAATCTTTGTACGTCTTACCAGTGACAAACTCTGGAGCATCGTATATTCCATCTCGATAAAGTTATCCGTATAGTTCTCGTACAATAGTGAGAACAATAATGGAGGGAACATTCAGATCCCAACGCTCTTATCCAACATCTCTCTAACAATCGTTAGATAGGAGGCTCGCTACCATAGTTTTACTAGCATTTAGTGATGGACATATGTGCCGAACGCTAAATTAGGGTTGGACATATTTGTCCATCATACTCACTATGACTATGGATAAAGCGCATATAGATATAGGCTGAAGCAAGAAGTGTGGTATTGGAATCAATATTGTACAGGGACAACCTTTCTCAAATCTCACGTTCGATAGACTGCTTCAAAGTGTATTGAGCCAGTAGCCAGTGTCTTCTTCTGGTACAAGCGAAAGGTTGTGTAACCATTCAAGAGCGACAAAGCTATGACCTGTCCTGTATTAACAGGCCCAGAGATCCCACGAAGGCATTTGCTAAGGTATCATTCTTTAATCAGTACACACAGCCAAGCCAGCGAATGGGGGCAGCGCGCATGAAGAAATTGAATGACTCTACACACCGCGCCAAGAGAGTCTGAGAGAGAGAAGTACCATAGGCCGAACGCTCACTAAGTTCCATCAACTAAAGATCTCGACAGCTCCTGCACACATACCTGAAGAGGAATGTCAGGCACCGCTTTAGCGCAGCAACTTTATCAGTTCGATTCTTCTTCACAAGATGCTTGTAATGCAAGTGGAAGCGAGATACAACGTTATCGAAGGGATCTCGATGAGGTGCACTGCACGCTTGACAGAGCCTGTCGTATGAACCAAGCTTCTCTGTGAGCTGCCCGTTGTGATCCTTGATATTGTAGAGGCCCTCAAGGCAATGCTGCAAAAACAGGGCATGATTCGCCACATACTTTGAGACGCTGCAATTGTTGCAGATGCTGCCGCAAGCCGCTTCTATGGTTTGTGGTTCAAACGAAGTATGCCGTGTGTTTTTGTCAAGGGATATCCCTTCATTGGATGAGAAAGTGGTATATTTCTCGGATCAATCCAAAATGGAGGACCCGCCGCCGTGTGCCATTCTGAGCAAACACATTGACACCCATGCCGTCCTCTCCACGGCTTTCTTTTCCGTAGTTACTGGCTGTGTTTCGTCCTGTAACTTTCTTTACCATGTTCATGGTATAAGAAGTGCCAGAGTTAGGAAATGACATTAGCCATGCGAGAGGTAGTGGTGTGTCGGGCGATCCGCGTAGTGGAGAGTCCCTGATTAGATGATTATCTTCCATCTTCACGACATCCTCCTTTAGTTGCAGCGACGATGAAGTACTACGACGGATGATGGTACCTTCCCATTCGCTTAGCAGAAAGAAGCCAGCCAGCAGGAATGATAGCATCATCAGGAGGCATAACCCGAGGAGAATGTGTGTAGGATTTGCGTTGGAGGTGTTCATGTTCATGATGTTATTGACTTCTTATTGTCAAGCTTGTCTAATGATCATGGAATTGAATTTGTGCTACTAGTGACTCTCAAGCACTTTATCAATTCATGCAATCAAGCCATGATTGTCTTCTATCGTGCTCCAAACTTGTTGAGAAGCCCACCTTCCTCCCAGACTCTAAATGAAAATACAGGCACGTTGAATCTCAACTGGTAGACTGCATACTGCATACTGCATACTGCATACTGCATACACTGCTCAGCAGGAATGTTGAAGCCTCCGAGTGCCAAGCGAAGAGTCGTCGGCTTATAGCTATTGCCCTTCAATCTCGGTGCGACCAAGGGAATACAGAATAACTGAGAACTCGATGCACGGTGTTCTCATCCACCTCTCCGATGCCAGCATGAAGGGAGGTCATTCGGAGTAATACACATTGCCCTCTCCGAGAGTTGGCATACGTAGCTACAAGGGGCAGCTTCTGCTGCAAAAGGCACCGCGAACAAAATAATAGGTGCACACTAATCTAATCTACATTACGGGGCTCTCATCACGGTGCGGGCAGCAAAACCGAACACCACTCAGAGTCTTTAGTCTTTACCCACTAAAAGGGCTAGCTCCTCTCAAGCTCAACCCAGTCGCTTCTTGCTACAAGCTATTGTACTTTCGCATCTTGAGTTGAGTAAATCTCCCCCCCCCCCCCCCCCCCCCTCCACATTCCAACGCATCAAGAAGACTACGCTTTGAGGGTACTTCTGTCCCTGGCTGCCGCCTTGATTTGGCCAAGTCCGAGAAGACTACTGATGCCAAAGTCGAGAACGGCAAGTTCTTAAGGCAATACGTTGACCTCTTCTACATATATCAGCTGGAGTGTAGCCTGTCTTGCCTCTCTTCTTGTGTGATAGAAAAGCGCTTGTTTAAAGAACATTTTTATAAGATAAAGTAACTCTCAATACTGCAAAAGAAGCGTTGCCTATCTAAGGACTTTACTGTATCTCTTCTTTGAAGAAGACGTAGCAAATTAGGCTTGACATAATAAGCATTCTAATTTTGTATGAGATTGTGTCGCATGACTTCCATCAATTTCTGTCGTAGAATTCGATCTTCACGCAGGGGTGTCCATCGCTTCAATTTTCCACTTTGTATCATTTCTTTGTTTTCGCCCTCTATTTTTCCTTGCAACGCTATGGAAATTTCTTCGCTGAAACTTCTACTTGGTTTCGATTGAATACTTTGTTGCGTATCTGTCTTAGATTCAAACTGTAGAACAAAAGATATGTCTTGTTGCAAATATGAGACAACTTCCTCTTCTTCAGCCTGACTGGTGCTGCTTGGAGTGCCTTTCAATTCCTTATCATTCGCGACGCTCTGATCCTCTACGAAATCTTTGCTCACTGGCTCTTCAAAATTAAACTCGTACTCGTCATCAGACCACCCTCCATCTTCATCTTCTTCATGTTCATTTTCGACCGTGATTTCCATTTTTGTCTCCCCATTGACTTCGCCTTTGGATAGAAACTCCGCTCCTTGATCGCCTGGCTGCTGACTAACAAAGCGTTTAGGACGGTGTTGCACAATGCCAATTACTCCATCTCCTAGTCCCGTTGTGGATTGAGAAATGATGTTGGCATTCTCTTCTTTTCGATAAAGTGTGGGAAAGTCAGTTGCCGGTGCCTGCACAAAGTGATTTGGCTTTGGAGAGGAGGGGGGCGTTAAACCTGTACCACCTTCATCGCCCCATTCTTGCTCAGTTCGAAAATCGCTGGGTTGAGTTGCAGCCGCCGCGAGGCGTGATAAACCGGTGAACAGGCCACCAATGATAGGTTTCGGTCTGGCTATAACTTCCTCTGTTTGTGGAGGCCGCCCTGGAGGTGCAGGTGGAGGAGGGGGCGGTGGTGGAGGCGGTCGGCAATTGCGATCATCATACGGCCTCGAATATCCTTCATTTACATCATCTGGCCTCGAAAAACGAAGTCCTTCATGAACTTCATCAGGCCTTGGGAAGCGATAGGTTTCATTATCCTGCCTCGTAACAGCATTCTGCGCCTCTCTCTCGGCAGCCTCAATCTCTTCAGCACTAGGCAATGCCAATCCCAAACCCAAAAAGCCCGATGTGCCACTGCCACTACCTTGACCTCTGGTTGTGTTTGCAGTGCCCTTCAAGAATTGCAATTTACCAGATACGTTCGTCACCCCATCGAGCTGACGAAGGGCAGATCGGAACCCAGTCGATTTCGCTTCGGCAGCTCCACGTAGTCGTTCCAGATGATCGGACACCGCGAGCAATCCAGAATCCGAGAGTAAATGCTGATTCAGAAGGAACAAATCTCGAATATCAGTGGCATCTCCAACGTCGGCACGCTGCTCTTCCTGAAAGAATGGATCTTCTTGATCATGTGCCAATGCAATGGCAACTTGCCGAAGTACAGGAGAGTTTGAAGAAAGGAGAGGATTTATGGATTGGATCGCGTATTGTACAGTGGGCTCGTCGTTCTCATTTCCTCCCTCACCACCTGGGCGAAAGCGTACCGACACCCTAGCTCTAGCCAATATAATCCTACCATCCCCAATTATCTTTTCCTGTTCATCATACCCCAGCAACTCCAACTCTTGAATAGCGGTAACATCTCCATGAAACGGCACACTAATGGCAAGATCACACAATGCCTCCACCTTTCCGCACTGTAAATCCACAGTAAACTGACAAGTCTCTGCCACACTTGACATACACAATGTAGGCCCTGACAATATCAATCCCATTGACCTCTTCTCTTCACCATTATCATGGAAAAAATCGTCATCCTCACAACTAGTATCATCCACCAAAACATCCTCTTCCGACCCAGTCAACGCCACCAACGCATCCGCCAACAAAGATTGATTTGCAGAACGAATCAACAACTCTTCCACAGTCGCTTCCACCCCCTCCCCATCACCACCACCCACCATACCCCCATCCTCATCCACACCAAAATACGATCGAATCACATCCTTATCACTTGTACACGACCCATTCTCCAATGTTAAAGTATACTCCATCCGATCTAATTCTACTCCTAGTGTGTATTTACGTAGTTTGGGTCGTATGGCGTAATAGTGACGTAGTTCTGCTGCTGGTGTAATGGTGTTTTCTTCTTTGGTGGTGCGTGGTTTGGTTTGATACATGTGTAATTTGGAATGAAGGCGGGATGGGTAGTTGTTGGATGTTAGGTTGGTTGTGTAGGTGGATAGCATTTGGTGTATCCTTTGTTGGGATGGGTTGAGTGGGGGTTGGTGTTGTTGCTGCTGCTGATGCTGATGATGCTGCTGTTGAGGCTTTGGAAGAGGTGGGGGTGGTGGACCAGGCGTAGCGTTTTTGGAACGTGTCCGATTTGCCACGGGAGAAATATGCGATGTTGCTGCTGTTGCTGTTGATGCTGCTATTGGTACTGGAGGCGGTGGCGGTGGAACAGCCGTGGTAGCCACAACACCAGCAGCAGCACCTGCAGATGTTGTTTTCTGAACCGGAAACGATGAATCCAACAACTCATTCCCTTCTTCAAACAAGTCATCATCATCTGACCACCCATCTTTATCATTGTCACTAATGATAGCATTGTCCATTTCCTCATTGTCATTATTCAGAACTGCAGCATCATGTTGTTCTTTGAATGGTGGTGGTCCTTCATCATCGCTATCTTGTAAAAACGGATTCTTGTTTGTTTCTGGAACAGAAACCTTGTTATTTTCTGGTGGCGGAGGCGGCGGTGGTGGATTTGATTGATAATTGCTATTATTTGAATTTGTCCCATCACTCATTATCGATGACGAAAATTGAGCAGCGTCTATAGTTGTAGTTGTTGGCAGTGACGCTGCAATTTTCTCTGTAGGAGCGGAGGTCATGGTTGTTTCGTCAATAAAGTTCAAATCATCATTATCTTCATTGAAAATGTCTTCATCGTCTTCAAAATCCCAGGCATCATCATCTTCCTCATTATAGGCAGCAACCTCTTCCTCAATATTTGTAGCAGCAACATCCTCCTCAGCAGCTTGTATCTGCTTGATTTCATTGTGCATCATTTTCTCATGCTCATTCAACATCTTCACCACTGTTGTTTCAGTGCCTGCAGTGGAGGGCTGTGTCAATGGCACTGCTGCTGATTCCAAAGAAGCCAAAGGAGCTTCAATTTCTTGCTCTTCTTCTTGAGAAGAGAAATCATCCAGGCAGTCTAACCCATCGTCATCCTCCCATCCATTATTGTTGGAGTCATCGTTCATTGTTGTGTCACCGTTGTTGAGAGGGGCAGCGTCTTCGACGTAATCGTCGTCGAATAGCATGTCGAGATCATCTTCGTCATCCCACCCTGACATTTTTAATGAGCTTAGCTGGAGGCTCTACTACTTGCAATGGCTGGGCTGGGCGTTGAAAGGCGTTGAAAGTGGCTGTACAAAGTTTTCGGCTGTCATGGTGATTGAAGATTGGAGGAAAGCGTGTTCCCTGATACAGGGCAATAAAATTATGTACCGTTAACTGCTCATAATTCAAATCTGCAGTCTGAAGACGTCAACAACTTGATCTTTTGGGAGGCAATAAAAGGGCCCCCCTTCAACTTTGGCTGGGGGGCCATAAAGTGGCACCTCGGCTCTCGGCTCTCTCTACATTTTTCATTTTTCATCGGCCGATCTCGTTGATATGTCGATGTTGTTGTTACTTCGTTACTGATGGAGTTGTGAAGAGCCTGGGTGGACGGCTGGTGGCAAAGAGCATCGTCTAGGCTACTCTTCAAATATCCACCATCATAATGTGGTCACCACTATCAATCTCTGGCTTAAACCTCTTCTTCACCCTCCTCCTAACATCTCTAACGCTCTCCAACAACTCCGCCGGTCTCAAATTATTCACACATCCTCATGGTCGGCTCCATCGTCTCACTGGATTATTCCATTTACTGTGGCTCCTCTATGGTGCACTCTTCCTTATATACGACAATCACACACAAAATGTTGTAAAGAATGATTGGCATATGAAGTGTCTAGTGTACGACATCACACTAGGCACATCCGGAATCATCACAACACTCACAGCAGCATCGTCCTTTCCACATAGACACATTCTCAACCGTCCAGGAGAAAGTGGAACATTGTCTAGGCGGGCTATTGTGACACAGGGTGAGATGGTGGAGCATAGTTTTTATCAGGGGGTGAATTTGGTTCAGGTTGTTTTTTTGCATTTGGTAACTTGGGGACTTGTTGTGGATAATGAAGAGAGGTTGTCGATTGTTGTGGAGTTTGGAATGAGGTTTGGAATGTTGCTGTTGGTGACATTACCTTGGGCAATTCGGAAACGCTTTCCGGTCAATAGTTTTAGTGCCAATTGGAAAAACAATGATGTAGAAATGAAGAACAAGATGAAGAACAATCGACACGATAAGAATAGTGGTATTCGAGTTGGTACAGAAAAGGAATCAAAGTATTTATGGCTGATTAATGGGATGTATCGGTTTAAAAAGTGGCAGTATGTTTTTTATAAACACGTGATACTCCATGGACTCAATATATCTGTCGCTTCGTCATATCAATCGTACAAGAACGACACAACATTACCACTGCCACTCACACCCCAATGGCGTATATTTTGGTTATTACTCAACACAAGCTACGTTATGGAATTCTTCCTGCAAAGTCTGGTAAAGCGACAAGTACTCAGTCAGAAATTCATGATGGTATTGAATGCTCTTCTCATGATTTCTGCTTCGATTGCATCGATGGAGTCGAATGTACTGGGACAAGTCAGGGTGGAGGCTGTGGTGATCTCACTATTTTTGAATTTTTATAATCGTGGTCATGATGTGTTGAATACGATGGTGACTTTCATCATTGTCCATTTTGGTAATAAGTTCATACGAATATGATATTGAATAACTTTTTGCAGTTTTTCTTTAGCTGTTAAACTTTCGCCAATGATACCTGCATCCTAATCATACTAATATAATACCTGCAATCCAATAATAATACCTACAACACAACTCAAACGTCTCACGATATATATACCATCTACCTCTTTTTCTTGAGGCAGAAACAACCTAGCACAACAACAGAAACAATTGCTACAGCCGACCCAACAATAACACCAATGGGCAGCTGTCCATCCGCTTGTGCCATTTGTGCAATTTGCAATACACTACAATCAAAGAACCTCAGCACATTGTACCCTGAAAAGAGCTTCGTGTATCCAACGTCATTGAGATGTATAGCATCGGCAAAATAACTTGGATCGGATAACGGACTAGATTCCGAAGTGACAAACATGTCCGAAATATCAAACGCTGTGACATACTCCGCATAGTCACTGTTGCGAATGGCATCAAATATGATTTCTCCTTGTGTTGCAAATAATGCCGCTGTTCTACCCTGCCCGCATACATCTCGACTGGGGATCGAGTATCCAAAGTAAAGAATCTTGAGGTCTTGTTGGAATGCAACCTCTCCTACGGCAGCCTCGCCATGTGATGCATCTACAACCTGCTTTATTACATTGACTACATTTGCAGCAACTTTGTCGGCGATGCTCATGTCACATCTGTTATCTAAAAAGTCGTTTCCGCCGACGGAAAGCCATACGTGAGTGTATTCATATCTTCTATTTTCTATAGCCTCCACTCCCATTCTATTGTAGGCCCATTCCTTCGCTGTACTGCCGGATTTTCCATCGTTTTGCATTGGTCGTGTGGTTGATGAGCCGCAGACGTTGGCCAGGTAGTTTCCGGAGAGGGATGCCCAAGAATCACCGATAGCAAGTATTGCACCTTCATCGGTTGTGGTAGCAGTTGTCTCTGCCGTATCACCACCACCAAGCCTTGTTGCTGTTGCTGTGGATGATGGTTCATCCTTTTTCTTTTCCTTTGCTGTGACGGAGAGAAGCAATATGAATAGAATTGCCACCCTAAGGGTGGAAATAGGTTTCATGGTGATGGTTCGCTTCAAAGTATGGTAAGTTGTTGGCAGCGTGAACCTCTACTGCCTCTACCGCTGCTTTTCTGTCATCTTGTCTTCCAAGCCATTTTGTGAGTAGAGTCGGAACCTGTCGGAACGTTTCTCGTTTTCTCACAAAAATCTTATTGTACCCGACGTCGATCAAATCTCTCACATGCGTGCTTAGTTTGCAGCATTAATTATATACATTTCGAAGGGCGATTCTATGTCATAATGATTCACTTTTAACGTTTAGCAGTCTATTAAGAGGACGCAAGTGAGATGCTCGCTTCATCATCGGACGAACAATACATTTAATCAAAGAAGGTCATGCAGCTTTCCTTCCAACGCATAATGAACAGGTAGAGACGATGATCTTATAGCAGTTATCATACCTCAAAAATCTCTTCATAAACGTCAACATCTTTGAACTTTTTCATTGAAAGGAATGCACGTAATTGTTTCACCATCAATGGAGGGCCGCAGAGAAACAACCCGATACTTTCATTCTCACATCCCTGCAGTGATGAAAATAGTGTGTCTTCGCTCGGTCTTCCTTTGAAATTAAACTCGTATCCAGAGGTATTGTTTGTGTAGGAGTAATCACCTTCTTGGCTCTTTTGGGAGTATGAAGTTGACCCATATCTTTCATTGGTAGACAGTGGTAGGTACTTCGCTTTCTCGGTCTGACAACGACTGGATACCATGAATGAGATGGTCGAAATCACAATGGATATGATGCAGATTGCCAGCAGTCCAAGGATCCTTGTTGAAACAACCTCAACACTCTGTAGATAAGTATAACAGTACATGGTTGCAGCTGTACCAAAACAAAAGATGGTGGCGAATGTAACCATAGTCCTTGTGTTGCTGACGGAGTAGGCGGATGACTTGACTGGAGTCCCGTCACAAGTATTCAAATTGTAATTAACTGTCTCCAAGCCATCATTGTAGCAATATGCGTTGTCGTGTGATCCAGTAAAATGGGTGACAATTCGAATGGATACGCCACCAACTTGATCACTTCCATTTGACTTGTCTAATATCGCTGCAAAATACTGCTCATGGACATATCGAATCAAAGCAGCATCGCGGCATAACCAATGTAAGACGACCGATTTCAGTGTGCTGCTTGCTTGGCTTGAAGAAGCAATTCCCGTCATCATTGACAAATAAGGTGTGATGCCAATACCACCAGCCACAATGAGTGCAGAATCATGATGATACAGCTGTGCAATTCGCTGGCTAGCGCCATACACATTGATATGCATTGTAGGCAAAGAGATCATTGAGTTGTATTGTGACTCGGCATTACACTCTTTCTTTTCTTCTTCGATATATTGGGTTCCCTCAGGTTGGCTTTTACATTCGAGCAATTCCACTAACTGGGTGGTGAAAGGACCAATCTGACGCATTAATATCCGCAATCGATCTGAATGTCCTGGTACAATATTAACTGTAAATGGGTGTGCAACCAATGAAAGCGACGGAATCTGTAGTGTGCAGTAGCTCCCTGGCTGAAACTTGTTCATTGTATAATGTGATGCTTCAAACTCTATGCTCAAAACGTTGCCATTTGGCCTTTGGTGAGAAGGACAAGGTATCTTCAACACTGAAACGATTCGTGAGCCCTTGGATTGACGACGAGAGAGCCAAGATTCCACGTGCACCGGAACTGTCTGGCTTGCATAGTATAGAAGGCTTGGGCACATATACATGATTGCCCTGTTGTAGTGAAGTACCGAAGCAAGAATGAAGAGTGGTGCAGCGATGATATGCACGACGTAAAAGACTTGGTAGTGATTCCTCCGAATATGATTCAAACTGCCAACCATGAGAACCAACAGCGCAATGAGGCCGAGTAGCCCTGTAAAGTTTATCCAAAAGTCTAAACAACTGCATGAATCATCATTGTTTATACATCCCGGTCCGAAGTCGAGCTCAGTACTAATGTTGCTTCTAAACTTTTGCTGCCAACATTCCACTGGTGGAATAAATCCCCTCCAAAAAGATTTCTCCATCCAATTCCTGCTTTGTAGCACATTCGACTCTGCAATTATGCCATAGTCACTGACAAACAAACTCCACCATCTCCAATACGCATGCATCAAGTGCCCAAGACCATGCACTACGACACCACATATTGCCAAACGACCTGCATATTTGTGCATTATCAATGCTTCTTGTGGTGTCCAATCGAGCAATACAATCAGAGGACTGTGCTTTGATACTGGCACGAGAAGGTGTGAAAATGCTATTAGGCCGACGATGGCAGAGCAGTTTGAGATGTGATGCACAAGCTTCCATCTCCAAGCAGCGATTTGGTAGTTGTAGTCATCAGTCTCTTCCAATAGAGCAGTTTGGTTTGTATTGTCGATGCTGCTTGAGTCAGTTTGCACGGGATATGTTCCCATAGCTGACGAGTAATGCCGTTGTGCGCTGCATAGAAAGAATGCGACACATGGTAATATCACAAATGCGACTGTAAACAATCGCGAGCTGGCCAGAATTCTTCTCATTGTGAATTGAATTTTGTTGTAGCAAGACTTTTGGTGTGCTCGTCTATTTGTGTGGAGGTTGCTTTCTCTCGTTTCATTGTCACCAGCAGCAGCTGCACCGTCTTTCAGCAATAACAAGGCCGCTGTATTTGCAATGAACAGAGGAAGTGTGAATACTATCAGCAGGAGAGCACCGCCATTGCTATCATGGGGAATAAGATTTCGAAACCAATGCTTTCCTTGGGACGTCCCACCATATAGAAGATATAACAGTGTAATGGAGTAGCCAGATGCTGCAGTTAGTAACGCTAGCCGTCGATTTCGTGCTTTGTCATCCATCGGATCAACTTCTTTGTGTCTTGACGCAAGAGAAGGTAAGCCGCCTGGGATAAAATGGCACTACTTCTTGATGTTTGCTGCTGCTCTTACGCTGCTGCTCCCTCTCCCACTTTAAGACTGCAGTGGCAGAGGTTAGTAACATATGGTAAGTAGGCATAAAGTTGTTGCGATTGTGGAAGTGTACTGTGGAAGTTGTTGCTCATGCCATGGATGTGAAGTGTGAAGTCTTGGCTGAGCTGGCTGGTGAGGAAGCCTTCCTTGTTCCGTGGTGTGGGCACGTCACGCACGCACGGGCCTTTTCTCGTTTTGTACAGTACATGATTTAGATCTATTTCATGAGTTCCCATTGAATAGGCTTCTCGTCCACATCACTCGATCCCACCTTGCATCTTGCTCACCTCTTTGTGCACCCAGCAAAAGAACTAACAGCTCAATTCATACACAAGAATAAACAACATACTCTGACGAAAAGAAGAATATAACGATGATGAAATTTTTAACTGGTGACAACGTGTTCGCTACTTTGCTTGGATTGGGTGAAACAAAGTTGGATGTTGACATGTTCACTACTGCCATGGCTGTAGCGGCGATAGTTCAAGGCAGTCTTCTCATGTTTACTCCCAACCTGAGCCGCAAAATGTGGGGGATTAAGGATGATTCCATTTATACGATTTCTCATTTGGAGTACTTTGGTGCTTCAATTTTGTCAATGGGAGTTACATGCTTGTGCTTGTTTGTCCTCAAATTGGAAGAGACGCACAAGACTGTTGGCTGGACGCTGATTGTTTGGGCGGTGGAGAATAGCCTTGCCCTCCTCAAACGATACCCATTCAAAGCTGGTGGTGATCCGACTGTTCAGGTGCTCTGGCTCTTTCTCATGTTGGAATCCATTCGTGCTTGCTTTGTATCGGCAGCCTATACGCACACGCTGCTCTTGGCAGCATACAGCTTGGTCGCTCTCAATGGTATTGTGGCAACTGTAAAACCCAGAATGTCAGCAAATATTTACGGCTATATCAATGTTCAATTGAATATTGACCAGTTCAACATGTTGAGATGTTTTGGCTATGAGAGTCTAGCAATGAGTGTCTACCTCTTGAGCCTTTTGGCAGGTGTGGAAGCGCACAAGGCACTTGGATTGACTAGCATGGTCATTACTGCTCACTGTGCACACGCTTTGGTTGGCAAGACATTCAACTCAACATATGGAAACTTTGGGTCTCTTCTCTTCTACTTGTGGATGATCGCCCACGCCTCTTCCGCCGCCAACCTTCTGGCCTCCAAGGAAGTGGGATATTTCATGGGAGGAGTAATCGGAGTGGTAACAACCCTGAAGTTACCTTTCTTGTTTGTTGAATACCCGCAGATTGCTGGAGAAGAGTTTTTGACGAAGTACTCTTGGTGGTGGAAAGAAGCGCACATGGGAATCTGATTGCATCTTGTTTGATTTCATTGTCGGATTGTAGGCTAATAGAATTGAATTTTGTAGTAAGCTAAGATAATAATCAATGCATTTGAGTTACTATTCAAATCTGTCCTTCTTCTTCTGTCCCATCTATCCAGCTCATTAATCACTGATTACTCGCTCTCTCTCTCTCTCTGAATACTCACTGCTCATTGATCCCTGTGTGATTAATCCAACTATTGTCTAACGATCGATTGGATCTATTTGTCTAGAGAGAGAGAGTTCCCATAAAGCAAGTGACACATATGTGAGTCGGGGTTCTCATACGTCCTACTCTCTCTCCCAAAGCCGGCTCTAACAAGTAGAGCTGCACCATAAAACAAACTCCACGAAATACGAAATACTATAATCATGATATGCTTTTTAATCTTTATCTTTCTCACTGGAATTGATGCCGCTGCTGGTAGCAATGTGCTGGCCACTTTGCTTGGGTTGGGTGATACAAAGGTGGACCCTGAAATTTTGACTAATGCGATGACTGCAGCTGGAATAGTACAAGGTGCTCTACTCATGTTTACTCCCAGTCTTGGTCTTAAAATGTACGGTACTAAAGACGACTCTCCTTATATGTGTTTTCATGCGGAGGGTGTGGGTGCAGCAATATTAACAGTAGGCATCACGTGCTTGTGTTTGTTCAAAATGAAACTCGATACAACCATGACTTTTGGGTTGTCATCTCTGGTTTGGACAACTGAACATATCCTTTCGCTCACCAAAAAATATCCTTCAAAGATGGGAGTAAGTCCATTGGGGCATGGCTTCTGGCTACTCTACTCTCTTATAGGAATGTACGCTTGCTTTACCTCGGCAGCCTACACTCAGCAGTTGTTGTTGGGAGGGCACAGTTTGTTTGCTCTTCATAATGTGTTGGTCATTATGAAACCAGAAATAGTCAGTAAGATTTATGGCTACAAAGAGGTGAACTTTAATGATGATCAAAAAGATTGGTTGAAAGGTTTCGGCTACGAGAACTTAGCAATGTGTGTCTTTGGCTTGAGCCTTTTGACTGGAGTGGAGGAGCACAAGTCTTTAGGTTTCGCAAGTGTGGTTGTCGTTGCTCATTGCGCACATAGCTTGGTTGGAAGGACCAGCTGCAGTCTAGGATTATTTGGATCGTCCCTAATGTTCTTTTGGATGGTCTTCCACGCTTCTTGTGCTGCCACATTCATCTCAACCGAGGTGGGGTACGCGATGGCATCAATTATTGTTGCAGTGACGGCTCTCAAGATTACGAGTGTGCCTTCAAACTTTGAATTCCCGCAGCTTGCCTCGGAGGAGCTAACGAAGTGAATTTGGTGGTAAAGAGGATGCTTGTATTTTGTTTGCTTTGCTTTGCTTTGCTTTGCTTGAATTGCGTGTTGCTTTGATATCTAACCAAGTAGTAGACATTTGTTTACTAAGACTATATTTCCTGCTCGAGTCTCAAATCGTCTGTCAATTTCTCAAGCCCTATCCCTCCTTCTTTACCCATCAATACTCGAATATTTCTTTCATACAATTCTCCAGTACTTCGACGCCCTTCTGCGGCTTCCAATTGCTCAGCACGAAGAACATTAATCACGGCATGTGGGGTCCTGCGTTGAAAAGCTCCGCCAGCTGCTATTTCGTCGTCTTCCAGAGGGATTGTTGAGATCGATGAATACTGGCTGTACCAGTTCTTTAAGCGAGGGAGAGAGTGCATATGTCCAAAGCCTGGCCAACTCTTGCCGTCGGGTACTACATCTAAAGAAGCGGTATGGTGTGAGAGAGAAGAAAGATGAGAATTGAAACATGCCAAGTACGATAATAGCAAAGGATCTATGAACCACTTACATCTAGGGTGGAAGCAAACGACCCCAATCATTTCTTCTGCCTGAATTGCACTAACACCAGCTTCTAACATTGCAAATACGGGACCTGCCCACAGGGCAAAGTCTTCGTCAAACCCCGGTGCAGATAAAAGGATACTGCTCACTCCTCTTTTTCCTGATGGACCAGCTGCCACCATGTCAGAGATTGCTTCCCATGCATCTGTGATGGATATAAATTAGGCATGGTGAGTTTGAGATAGGTACAATACCAAATGCAGATCAACAAATTCTCTCTGCGCATCATAACTAGATGTTACTCACCTGCCATTATCAGGTAAACTCCGCCATCACCTCGACTCAAAGCATCTGAGTGACGATACATGATATTTGCAACAGGGACGCCCTGGTCACCAAGTCCTTGCCCACTCTTCTGACTTGACTTTGTAAAGGGACATACACCTAACTCTACAAGCAGGCGTGTCACCCAAGCTTTGGTTTGTCGCTCTGTATCTGCTGCTGATGGAAGTGAGTAATTGTTTGACTTTTGTTGGCTATTCCCACTAGCAGTGAATTGTACGACAGGAACATCTGATGACCTAGAATCAAGCTCGGCAGTAATATGCATCGAAGCATCTTCTTTCGTATCTAAATCAGCGTACCAATTCAATATATCACAGAGGTTTGATGCTACTGCTGAAGTCGTCTCTGGTAGAGCTAAATAAGACATCTTCTCATTCTGCTGCTGCTGCTGCTGAACAATAATATCCGAAGCCATTCTCCAAAATGCAGCTGCAGCAACAAAATCTTCATCTACCAAAGGTGAACTCTCTCCCATTATTTCCGCAGAAGAGACCCAACGAAATAAGCCCTCCTTCACTTCAGAAGCATACATTGCCTCTGTAGATTTGCGGACTTTGGTATTTGAATTGTCTCTGTTTGCAGTATCGGCAGAGTCGGATTGAAACACTCCCTGAACTAAACCGCTCACAACACCCCACGGATTCTTTCTTTCGTCACCACTCTCTTTGGAGCTATTGACACTTTTATCGCCCCTTTTAGTACCCAAATTATTGACTAACTTGTTAATAACTCCCCTCTGCAGTCTACGTGACCTTCTCTTTTCTGACTCTGGATCATTATTTGCATTTTTGTCATTTGATAGGTTCACTCTATACCGTTTAAATGTTGTGGCAAATTCAAATGGACATTCCGATTGCTTTGCTTCTGGTGGTTTCCCTGTAATATAGGTAGTTATTGCAGGCTGTTCACTTTGTGGTTCATTAGTAGTCGATTGGCTGCTGGTTAGAAAGAAGGAATTTGCCTTTCGTCTCCGCCTCTTTTGTTGGGTCGGTGGCGATGATGATGGGCTGTCGGTGTCGGTCGTTTTTGTTGGGTCTACTACGTATATTTGCGTAGGTTGCCGACATTTAGATATTACCGGTCGATCATCATGATGATGTTGGAAGCAGCGGTTAGGGCTGATGAGTGCGATGCATGACTGCAGTAGCAGTATCGCCACGAGGAAGGGGACAGCGGAGGCCATGGTTGAGCGAGATTGGAGAATGGAGTGATGAGAGAGTAGAGGGGAGGGACCGTCATAAGAAAAGTTTCTGACCCCACCTTGGCGAGGTCACGAGGGTCGGAGAGCCAAAAAAAGATTTTTGCCTTGGGTATAAAAATTTTCTTTTCGGGTATAACACCTGTATAGTGGCCATTTGGAGGATCTGGGTAGACACTACGGTACTGTGATGGATCTTATTAAGAAATAGCAGCCAAATTGTCCCTAAAATGTCATGAAAAGCACCTTTTTCGAGGGGTATTTTCTTACATTATCGAGGTCACGAGGGTACAAGTTCCATCATTAGATTTTTTGAGGAGGGATAAATCGAGGTCGCGAGGGTCTGGAGAGGCCAAGACAGTTCTCTAAGGTGGGGTCAGAAACTTTTCTTATGACGGTCCCTCCGTAGAGGGGGATTTTATTTGCGGATCTTTTTGGCACCATCTAATGAGGAGTCCCATAAGTAAAATTCCTTGAAGTTCGATCTGACCTGACATACAGCGTCATCCTACAGCAGCTTTAGTACAGCGGAATTAGTAAAATAAATTCCGCCTCCATCCCATCTCCCACTGAAAACTCTCCCGTCACGCTAAAAAAGTACATCCCGTAACCAACACATTTCATCAGCAGGGAGCTCAGGTAGTGTTGCATTATCGCTGCCATTGTGCTGCATGGTCGCTGCCTCACTCTCATACTTTAACTAGCAGCTTCAATTTGGAGTCTTCACACCGAGGGACGACACAGTCAAACAAACACATCCACCATGACACAAGAGCGAGATGCGGAAGCTGGAATGGTGCAATCTATCGCATCGGGCAAGATGTCTGAGAAATCGGGGCTTGTCTTTCGCTCCAACGCAGCCGCATCGGCCAGAGGAGAAGGGGAATCATGGAACGAAGATCCTCCTACAAAGCTAGCAACATCCGTTGTTGATCTAAACAATGATGATGATGACGCAAAAGAGGATGACAACGATCCCATCACTCTTCCAGAATCGACCCACACTCTACTCTTTACTGAGCCCATCAACTCAACTCCGTTTATTTGGTCCTTCCTGATTGCCGCAGTGTCCATTCTCTGCTTGGTCCTCGCTCTCCTAGACAATCCATGGGGTGGATTCAGAGATGCTATACCAGCCAATGTAAATCCTCCAGTCAAAATTGCACAATACTGCTCCGTCTTTATTGCACTATTGATGGAAGAGGAAATCCCGACCGCGTTGTATTTGCTGAGGAGAATTCCAAAGCAGTATTTTTATAGCAAATTTCCTGAGTTGAATTACAGCAAGTTTGTGTGCTCCATGCTCCTTCGTATTCTTAGTGGGTATTTGTTTTTGCTGAATGTGCTGTTGATTTTGGTGCAGGCGAGTAACGTACTCGATATCTTTTACGATGTGCTAGCACTGCAGTTCCTTCAACAACTTGATGACATAGCATTCAGTCTAGCCCGTATGAGTGTCCTGTCGAAGAAAATGAAAAATGCTACGACCTGTAAGTACTTTCAGATTGAGTTTAACAAATCCAAGTTGGGACAGGGTAAGAAGTTAAGCATCTTCCTCAAGGGAGTATATTTCTTTAATTTGTTTGGGTTATTGGCGGGTTTAGTCGTTGTCACTATGCGGCAAAAAGCGGGACATTATACATGCAAGGAAATCACGGCCAAAATGCCTGATAGGTTGTGGGAGGATGCCCATGTCCAGTGGCCAGATGGTAGGAAGGAGGATATGATCCTGAACTACCCATACTTCAATGGAGTGTATAAGCAAGATGGAAGTCGCCGTGATAGGAGACCAGTGTACGTCGAGCAGAATAAGTTTGATGGCACCTCTTTTGACACGGAAGCTCCATTCCCAGAATATGTCCCAGGATATGAATTTAAGTTGGGTGCCAAGTTCATGTATTGTGAGAGTTTTAAGGCATGGGTTTTCACTCATGAATACATCAGCAAGTCTTCTAAACATGATTCTGATTGTCCATGGTTACTTCGAAGTGAGGAGACTGAAGTATATGATATTGAAGATGTTGAAGGTCCTTGGCAGATCTGGGTAAGTCACTCGTTATATTGTTGATTTTAGCCATCTGTCTGTGCTCCTTGAAGAATGTTATAGTTTCGCTCAAATACTCACAATAATATTGTACTCAATACTCTTTGTTTTAGGCTGGTGTCATAAGCGATACCACGGTTGCGATCACTTGTAATGAGTGCAATGCCAAAGCTGATTGCAATTTGAACGGAGAGTGCATTGATGGCAAGTGCAAGTGTGACAATGAAGATGGTGTGTCCTTCTTAGGTCCCCACTGTGAAGTGAGGCTGAGAGATCAATGTAGAACTATTGTTGGTGGTAAGTGGAGATATTGTTATGCTCTCTGTGTGGTTCTCTCTTCGCTGAGCTAAACCTTTTAATGTCTCGCACTATTGCAGAATTATACAATGAAACTTATACAGTCATTGAGGAAGAATGGGAAGGTTCTCAGGGGTTGGTGCAAGCATATAATAGACCGCAGTATCTCCTGCGGGAGACCTTGAATGAGAGTGCTTTGGTCTTCCTGACCTACTCGGGTAACAGGTGAGTAATTTTTAGTTAACAACACATAGATGGATGGAGTGTTGATTGGAGCTCGCAGCAGTCCATCATTATTTAGAATTTGTCAGTGCATCCGACTTCATCCGGTTAACTCTTCTTTTTTCAAATTCTCCGACACGATACAGATGGTTTGGAGGCTATTACGCAGGCGCTCAGATACTTTTTACTGAAGAATGGAAGGAGAAAGGTATTTACTCCTTCTACATGAAAAATTATCATTCATTTTGGGACAAGGCGTACAAAACGAGTGAGTAGTGAGCATATTTCTATGATTATTTTTAGTTGTGTGATATATTTTTACTCCTTCTCCTCTTGCAGCAACTGACCTGAAAGTGCTTTAATGCTCTGCTCTTTCAAGGTACTTTCTATGTGAGTGATGTAACTACTGGAGATACTCCGGTCAACGTTGATTTTTACGAAGTCGGTCCCGAGAGAGGCGAGCAATTTGGACCTTTCGGAGTCTTATATCCAGTGGCCGATCAGACTGGGAGAGGATACTTTCGCTGTAGCGACCCAGTGAAGTCAAATACCACGGCGAATGCAGGTCGACATTTAATGAGTGGTGGAGGCTTTTTTGAGAAGTATCCACATCTTCTCGGGCATAAGATGAAAAAGCCTTAGCTATAGGATTTCTAGTGAAAAGTAGGCCAGTAAATAAAGGCATAATTAAGAGTTTGTTATCTGACTCATCTGTTTGATGCAGAAGTCAACCTTCATCGAGCATCCCCACTCGTTGTAGCACAGCTTAGCTTGGTGAAAGAAGTTAACAGCGTGATCGAACTTGTCGTTCCTCTTACAATGAAATGCCGCGTATTCACAGGCCAGGCCCTGCTCATGAATAAACTTTGACGCACGCGCTGCCGTGATAGCGGCCCCGTACGCCGCTTCTGCTTCGTCGATCATGCCTTCGTGAGAGTGTATCTCTGCTTGCAACAGAAACACCTTATTTCTATAGTTCCATTTTGAGACTTCTTCTGCTTCTCTCATCACTATGAGTGCATCCTTTGTCACCTGCTTCAGCTTTGCCGCCTTGATGAGTTGGCCCTTCCTCGATAGACTGAATGAGTTCAAGCCATAGTAAAAATTAGCTAATATACGGTGATGCCCACCGAGCTGAGTCATTCCAAGCAATTTCTCACAGTAGTGATGACATCTTTCGTTATAACCAAGCCAAAATGATTGCCAGGCTTGTTGGAAATGTGATAGAAGTGTGCGCCGATTGCCGTAGACTTGTTCAGACGCCTCTCCACTCTCCCCTTGGTCAGTGGTGACGCCAGTGTTGATCCCAGTCAAGGTCGCGATCATTTGCCTGTAGATCGAGAGGTATGCTGTCGACAAGGTGTTGCGATGGTGCCCTATAATCGAAAGATACTTGTCTGTCTCACGAAGAACGTCTGGTAGTCTTCTGCCTCCCATAATGGACAATCTGATGTGTTGGACTGCGTTCAAGAATGCGGATACAGTGTCGCCACAGGCGATGCCTAGTTCAAACCCCTTGGCAGCACTCTCTGCAACTTTTTGAATTGGATTGCAATGTTGTTGCACATAGCTGTAGATATGGACCACACTTGTCTTTATTTCAGAGTAGTCAAAATGATCCAACATTGACATAGCCATCTCACCAATTTTACAACCAACTTGTACATTAGAGAGTGATAGAGCTTTGCCCTGGCAAAGAACGAACGCAAATTGAACGAAGCCAACTAATGAATGTTTACACAAACCATTCTCCATGGTAATCTTCGCAATTCGGAGACAAATAAAGGGCAGCAGCTATGAAGTTGAACAGATGTTAGAATCACACCAAACTACAAGTGGAATATTGTAGCAGAAGATGAAGGCACAATCAAAACTCACCTCAGGTCTCGAGAACCAGGCAATCTGTGCCATAAAGGAGAAAAACTTGACAGCAGTCTGCATAGATGTATCCATCTCGTTCATTCCTTGCAAACTTTCTTTAGACAGGTCACTCAGGAGCAAAGTTGTTTCTTCGATGAACTTTTTGTTTTCCTCTGGTGTCACGCATTCTGGAATTTCCTCACCAAGTTGAGTCAAGACATCTTGGCAAGTCGTATAAGCTTCCTCTCCACGTTCCTGCGAATGATGGATGAACGCAACAAGGGAGTATGCATCGAGTTTGTCCTCCATGCAAGTCGCTTCTTTGAGAATGATATCGAGCGCTGCTTGTGATTTGTCAGTGTTGCCAGTTGAATATGTTGCTTTCGCTGTAGCAATGTTGAGTTTAAGACTGAGTTCATAGTTGCTTTCCCAGTGGTTGTCGGGAAGCATTTGCGATGCTAAGCTGAAGTAGTGGGATGCTGTTTCATAATCAGACCTGTTCATTGCAATTAAACCTGACTTGTAGTTCAAAGAAGATACTTCTGTACGCACGGAGCTGTTGCTTTGCTTCAGTGAAAGAAGATTGCGGTTTAATTGACAAACAATTGTAAGAACAGTAGCATCATCGAGGTCATCTCCCTTGGAGGCGTTTATCAACGCCATCCCTAGCTTGCTGTGGAATCTAGAAGATTTTTCAAATGTATGTAAAGGTGAGCCGTATTCATTTCCAAAAAGTATGATACATCTATTCTGAGATACTCACTCGTGTTTTTCATCGTTGGGAACCAGACTGTACGCCGCTTCTCTGACCTTATCATGAGCAAATGAGTAACAGGATGGTTCTCCTGTCAATGATATAAATCCACTAGATCGAGCCTCTTCTATTCCAACGACAATGTCAGAATACTGACTCGTTGAGTTAAGATACGTAATGATGTTTCCGTTGACTTTTATACCAAAGCAGGATAGAACTTTCAGAACCGCCTGAACTTCGTTTGTCAGCCCATTCATCTTGCTTGATAGTAGATAGAGGACATTATCGGTGGTGTTCTCTAATCCAATTTTTTCTGCGTCCCACTCCCATGAACCTTGGCGCAGACTGTGACGAAGCAGACCACGATCAACTAATGAACGCAGAAATTCTAGGCAAAAGAATGGGTCTGAAAGAAGTAGAAGTACGAGTGAGTCATAGTTGCATATGGGCAATCTTCACATCATCAATTATGACTTACTGCCTTGAGTCTTTTCATGTATGATGGTGGATAAACGCCGAGTCGTTCGTGGAAAGGCACAGAGTGCGTCAGATATGAGTGTGTTAACATCTTCAATCTTGATACCATCTAAAATCAGCTTTTGTGTTGATACTTTGCTCGTTTCGAGGTCTTTCATCAGACCAAATATGGCATGCTCAGATGATACTTCATTACTTCTATAGCTGCCGACGAAGAAGCAGCGTGCATCAGTCTCTTCAGAGAGGATATCATGAATAACATCCAGTACTGTGCTGTCAGACCACTTCAAAGTGCAGAGGCGTATAATAAGTACGAGTGAGCGAGAGTAGGCTATAATTATATCAAATTTCGACAAGTGGAAAAAACGACACTCACCTGCAAGTCATCCAAAAATAACATGACTGGATGAGATTTGCTCGATACAACTCTCATGAATTGACGCAGGATAAAGCAAACGCTTTGAAAGTTCATTCGATTGCCACCCTGTTCTCGCGACTGCTTCAACTGTCCGCGCGGTAGAAGGCTGTACACATTTGGAAGCAGTCTTCCAAGCATCGACAAATCTGAACCAACCGATTCGGTGAGTTGATCGACAATGATTTGTAGCTCCTGCGGGGATTTCTTCTTTCGGATCAATGAACATAGTTCATTAAAAGCAGAAATCAATTCTAGCAGAGGCCTCCCCTTAACTTGATCGAATTTGAGCTTGATGACATAACCACCTGAAATCTCCACAAGTGTCATCACGGTCTCCACAAGTCGAGTCTTTCCCGACCCTGAGAAGCCTCCAATGAAGAATGCCTCGTTGCCGCCCGCAGATACACGGTTGAATGCGTCAGATAGAAGGGACATTTCCTTCTCCCGGCCGTACAATCTATTTTGACGAAACTTAAGCTGTACACTCCCCCCACACTCCAGTTGTTTGCGTGTAAACATAAACCTACTGGGTTCGTGCAGCAAGAGATGTAAGTCATCACATGCCTCTTTCATAGATGTACAAATGTTTTGTGGATTGAGTGGGTGGTCACATTTGCTCTCAACCAAGTTTTGAACTAGTATAATAATACTTGGTGGTGTATTAACATCATGCAATGCAGAATACGATGTAGTTGCAGCCTTCTTTCTAGCTGGCTCATTTGCTCCGTCATAGTCATCACCCAACTGCTTGCTGTTGTTTTGGATCGAATCAGCCCCCAGCAGAGATTCTTTGGAGGTGGGATCCAAATTAGAGTATAACTGATACAGCATTACACCAAACAAGTGACAAATAGTCTTTTCATCGATTTGTTCAAAAGCCGAAGAGCTGCTTTCGAGTAGCTGAGAGGGTGAAATGCACACTTCTATCGCTCTTCCGGTGCCTCCTTCCTCACCTTCATCTAACATATTATTCACATGTGACGGCTCAATTATGGTCAGAGACAGCCTCTCTGAAATCATATCAACTCCTAAAATATCTGACATTGATGACGTCGGCAACAACTCAGAATTATCATGCTGCTTCTTCGTTCGGACCACAAAATTATCGATACTAATTTGTGCAGCCGACAGTGGAGTGGACGTGATTGCTCGTCTCAGCAATTTTGCCACTGCGTAGGCAACTGTCGTCTTTCTGATGATAGATAGCTGCAGTCCATTTTGTTGCACCGGGACCTGCTTCTGTATCTCGCCAAGTAGCCATGTTTGTAGCGGCACGGCCTCGCCTAGTTCAGGCTGATCAGGATTCATCATCGTGGCATTGTGGTGGTAACAACTTTAGCTTACAAACTCTTCGATTTGATTTGCAATGAGCCTGTGTAGTTCACGAAGTAACACTGGCGACCGTACCGAACTGGCGCTGGCTTTCTGCGAACCAGAGTTGCGAACCCTCGAATTTTTCTTGGGACAGAATGCGAACCCCTCTTTGAACCGGGTGTAACCATCTCGAGAACTATTTACGGGGGCTTGACCCCCTTTCTGTAAGATTAGCTAAGTTGGTATCTAGGAATATTATCTATGGGAATGAGCCGGGGGCAACCCTCAAGCCCTCTTCTTTTTGACCATCCCTAAACAATTTTTTCTTTGTTGTTCATCGGTATTCATTTTCTTTGTCTGAAGAGGGATAAAACTATGTGGACACTCAAATGCTCATTCACGACTGGCTTTTCCTTTCAGTAGCAAATTTGTTGGGAGAGAAAACCTTGGAAAACGTTCCTTATGTTGAAGTAATGAGACAGTGGAGGTTAACCAGCCTAATCATATTGATTCCTATGTATGTAAAGCTTTGGGGGATTTGCAAGATGCAGGGTCGGTCGCCATCTCAATTTATTCTCGCTAAAGAGTGCCGCTCTTAAAAATCCACCTTTACTTCTCTTCATTATTCATTGATAGATAGATGTAGATTATTTTAGTAGCTACTCTCTAGACCCATGAACCTTTCCATCTTCTATCATGGCCACTCTAATACCTACACTTCAAGAAGTTGACAATCGAGAACAACTTTGGAGTGTGCACCAAGAAGGCGAAAATATTGGATACATGATTTTCGATGAAAGTCTGTTGAAAGGCAACTTGTTCGTGATTTAACTATTTATTTCTTCTCAACGGCGATGCAGAGATCAACGGCGATTCAGAGAGTACATCCGCAAATTCCTTTGCTGGTCCTTCTTATCGGTTAAAAGTTGCACAATATCTCTTGTGCGGAGATCACGCACTGGTGTGTCATCTATTGCCACAAGGACGTCCGACGGGAAAACCCATCCTGATAAAGGGCTAGAGTCAGAAACATTGCTCACCATTGTATTGCCCTCGTATTCTACGAAAGTTAGACCAATTTTGCCGGGTGGAGCAGAAACGACTCGATGATATATATCATCTTGTCTTATCTCTTCTTGGCTGTGATTGGATTGAGGTGTAAATAATGTCGAAGGGCTCCATGAAGATGAATTTGTATTGGGACTCTTCTCTGAACTCAGTGGATGAAATAAATCTGACGGCTGAGGGCCCTTCCGACGCGATAGCAAGCCTCCAAAGGCACCACTGATTGATCCCATGATGCTGCTTGATTGGCGTTGACTCTTGCTGTCATCTTCACTGACGCTTGATCCAACGCTGAGGTCGTCGCCCAATGCTGGAGGAGGCACGCTCGGCATCCTACTCGGCGTCTTCATTTCTGAAAAAGTTGTGTATGAATCTTCAGCATGAGATCGAAATAGATTCTTCGCAGCTTGAGATGGTGTTCGATTTGAGATCTGCGCAGTGACAGCAGTGCTTATTGACTCAGTATGGCTCGAAGTCCTAACAATATCTGGAGCTGTGCGACCCAAGAATTGTCTGGCAGAGAAAGACGGCGCAATATTGGAATCTTCCATCCCACCACCACCACCACCATTGCTTTTGACAGCGGATGCGCTGTGTGCTGCTTGATACGCCATTAGATGGTGTTTTCTCCCTCCTAGTTTAGATCGATGTATTGATTCTCCCGAAGTACGACTTTCATTACGATTGTTGTTCATGTCGGTAGAACCTTTGACTGATTGCGATATCGACACGGCCATGTCGTAAGTAGTCTGACGATGTGCACGGGAAGTTACGTGGACGTGGATATCTTTTCGCAGCAGCAGCAGTGGCAGTACATGCATAATGAAGCCGTCCCTGATTTGATGATCCAATCCAGATAATTTCAAAGACGGAGAATCGTCAGAGCTGTCTCCATTCAAAATGCTCTCAATCCATTTAACCAGCGCAGATTGAGTGTTAGAATCATCCGTCCACTTCGACAGAATAGCGTCGACAATCGGTGATTTCAGCCCGTGGTCGGGTGGCGGAGGCAATGGTTCAACCAGATCACTCCACTCAGTTGTAAAATTCTCCCCGTCGATCATTCGAACATTGACCATCCGCTTATCAGTAGATAACTCCGACGAAATACTATTTGATACATCCTTTTTGACATTGGAACTCGCCGCGGTGCTAAGTTCAGCCGTGTTTTTGCTGCCCTCTTCCCCACGCAATGATTCAATGAGAGCTAGCCGGTACTCTTCCAATTCTTTCTCCAGTCTAGGATCATCAATGGAGATTGAGTATTGCTTGTTATTTTGCGCTTCTTCTTCGTCAGGCAGTGATGAAGATCCCACGGAAATATTCTCAATGCTTTTCGCTATCTGTATAATCATATCTTCAGACCCTTCAATAGTAGTAGATGCATCTATGGCTTCAATCTCTGATTCGAACGGCTCTTCCTTGTCTTCGCATGTCTCACTATCGCGCTCTAGAGCAGCAATTTTCTTGTTTGCTTTCTCCAGTGCTGCTTTGAGAAAGATGATCTCCTTCCGATTCTCTAAATTCATGTCCGCCTCAATCCTTCTCTCAAATCTGATGTAGGATTCATCGTGAGAGTCGCAGTACTTTACGGTGGGGAATGGGGATGTGAGATTTAACGAGTTGTTGTCATCTGTAGCGGAGGAGTTATCAGAAGATGAATCAGATAGTATCGATTTGTTGTGTGTCGCTGGTATCTGCTGCTCTCGCGGTGAGCATTTCAATCTTCCAATTTCAGCACGGCATTTCGAAAGTTCGCTGTTTAGGCGACTGATTTCTTCTTGCTTGCTTAAAATTGTGTGATCCACCGTCTTGAAGTTTCCATCTGTATCATCGTGTACCGGCATGGGAACATTATTTGCAGTGCTATGTACAATCCCGATGCTCTCAGCTTCCCCATTTGACTCTAACCACTTCCTGGCAAGAAGTGCAGATTGCTTCATCTGGATTGCATACTCGTGTGAGTGTACGAGTAGATTAATAGCAGCACATTGTGCTTGATTGTCGATATTGGGTTCATGATTGTTGCTTTCTGAATTATCGTCATTTTCATTGATAATACCTCGTTTGATCGAGTCGGCAATGGATTTCATCTTATCCAAACAAGATGGGCAGTTATCGTGCCTGATGCTAGACGTCTCGACTGACGTATTACTAAGGTGTGATTGACAGCTTTCACAATGCAGTGACTGAATATCCAAATCCTTTTCGTCTTGTTCAGTGTGCGAAGATTGCATAACAATGAATCGTAGCAAAGTCATGGCCTCGTTACGATCTGTTTCCGCCTTGCTGTCTCTCCTTGGTGATGGCGAAGGATCAAATGAAGATGAAAGACGAATGCCGCCATTACCTGCAGATGCTGACACTCGTATCGGTGAATTTTCATCGTCCCAAACTTGTCGATGACGAATGACTTTGGGGCTTAGTAGCGTGCCACCCCCTGACATGGGCGGATACCATTTTGGCCTGGAAGCACTCTTTTTCGACGACGATTGCTTTGTTGATGGGATCTCCGATATAGTGCTGGCTGCATTTGAATTTCGCTTTGGAGTGCTCCTCTCAGTGGGAGATCCATCGTCTTCACTGGCAAATGATGCCACCCCCGAGAGACCATAATATTTATGAGTCGGCTGCTGGGCACCACCATCTCCTCCTGAGTTGAGCTTTTCTGGCATGATGAGAAAATTAGAGTCGTCGACGGTCGTATCTTCAAATGAGAAACACTGTTGTGCAACTTTAAGACCACTTGCGACAGCATTTTCAGTTTTTGCGTAGGAGGAATGAAATCTGTTTGGTGTTAGTGCCGATAGATGAGAAGGCAAAGGGGGAAGTGATTTGGCCACGCTTTGAGTTTTCCTTCGTAATGCTGCCCTGATTGGCGATTCGTCGTGGACGTTACTAGCTGCTTTGATGTTGTTGTGGACATTATCACCAGAACTTGAATTAGCAACATCATCGATCGTCACATTAGTTTGGTCATTGTCAGAGACATCGACAATCTCATCATCTTCTGTCTTGGATTCGGAAGCATGATCTTCATCACTCCTTGCCTCTTCCGCGTTGCAGTCCACAGATTCATTTACTGTCGGAATCGTATGCAGTGGAGAACTAACTAGCATTGGTCTATCATCTTCATCATCACGAATATCGTCGGCATCGCTATCCGACATATTCTCATCCAGTTCAACAATTTCTTCCACATCTTGCATCATACGTCTCTTAACTGCAAACAATTTACTTTCATCATATCCAAACGAACCAATAGTAGTTCCCTCATTCTCACCGACGAGACTGCCCATGACGGAGACGGTAGATCCAATTGCCGAGTGGCAGTGTTCACTATCATTGCTGTCGTCACTTGAACTTCGTTTGATCTTGCCATCTTTGTTGTGTAGACTTTGTAGATGATTGGCTTTGATATTATTATCTTGGAATTCAAATCGTTTGAGGGATTCAAGAGTAATGGTGGGGACAAATTCAGTGCTTTCGTTACTGGCACTGTCATTGTTTGGGTTGTCTCTTTCACTAATTATTGGACTATCATCAGATTCATCATCAATTTGATCCATCTCCCCTTGCTTGATATTTTTGTCATTGCTATCCTCAGCATTATCATCAATTATACACTCTTTTGCTGTTTCATTGCTCGTAGCAGCCGATCGGGGAGCAGTATCGTCTAATGGTAACTGCTTCTGAATAATTTCATCTACAGTAGAATTTGTCTCAATGTTATCATTTTCATGTCCATCTTCTACCATCGCAGTATTACTCTCATTTCCATTCTTATCAATAGATTCTTTGGTCAAATGTACCATCCTTTGATCCCGTTGCTGTCGATTGAAACTATTATGTGTCCCGCTCATATTATGCGTTTGCTGTGCAGAGGAATTACTAGCCGTTACCACATGATTAATGTTATTGGCCGCCGCACCCGATGACGATTTTGTAATAACTCGCCGCCCCCTATTCCGAAACATTCCCGTCGGATCCAAACTTGACGATCTAGACGGTGTATTCGGCTTTTGCAACTGCTGCTGCTGCTGTTGTATGGATGAATTATTTTTATCAAATGATTGAGAACGGCTTCGTAGATTGGAACTTGCAGTTCCTTTCAAGTAAGACGGTACTTTTTTGTGATGACCGTCATTACTTTCTGCCGCCACCATGGGCTGCTCCTGCTGCTTCTCTGATTGCTGCATTGGTAGGTCGGCCATTCGTATATGGTACCAGACTGCGGCCTTTGCTTACAACAACAACATCATCATCTTATCATGCAACAAGGAGAAGCGTCGATGGAAACAGAAAAAATGATCCGATGAAGTGCCGAAAAGAAGCCCAAAAGGGACCAAAAGTGAGAGAAAGGAGAGAGGAGGAGAAAGGAGCTCGTTCAATCATCTTATCAGCAAGGAAAAGTAGAGAGAGAGCAGCTCCTACAGTCTGATATCGAACACAGTCTTCTAATATTCTTCCCCAGTTCAAACTCCTTCCTTCTCGGTTCTCAGAGTCTCAGAGAATCAAAGTTCCGGTGACTGGCTGTGCTTGTGGCTTGCCAATTCATTAGTAGGACGTCATCGAAAGCTATACGCACCTTAGGTAGATATCTAATCTGATTATCTTAGCATCCTTATTCTGACGCCTCACTCGTAATCATGTCACTAAGCCATGCAGCTTCTACTTCTTTGGGGAGTGAAACAAATAATTATCATCCGAGACGGAAAATCTACGCCGAGGAGAACTGAGTACTGAGTTCTTCATATGCATAGCTGATGCTGATGCTGAACAAGTGAAAGTGTATCCACCAATATTAGATTGTCTCTCTACTCTACCTCTACGAGTGAGGATTGCTTCAAAAAGAAGGATGTGTGTGGTGAAAAGAGCCTGTGCATGGGCTGTGCTTGATGAAGAAGCTAGTAAAGAAGATGAGCTTTCTCCCATGTTTAGTTTGGTTCGTTGCAACTATTTGATCAAGAATAACCACAATAAGAATGAAGCATATGCAAAACAGTAGATTGAATTTGCACATCTATGTGTTCGTATGTAAAGTTTTATGCAGTTACACTATTCTTATCCACGCTGTGGCTCCTGTGTAACGTTTCCATCTTCTCCAACAAGGATTCGGACGCGGTCCAATCTATAGTCCGCCGTGACCATCCATCCTTCTGGAATAATTTGGACTTGCAGAGAGGGGTTGATGTCCTCGATTACCGCCTTGGCTTCATCGCCCGTCATTCCAACTAGACTGTGTCCTTCCCAGCTAGGTACAGGAACATTGTCAAACCGACCAATGAACATCCCACGAGTCTGACGACCATTTTCACCCATTACTGCATCCCATAATGTGAGTTCTACTCCGTTGAACTCGTAAAAGATTGATTCTTGTGCTAATCCACTGAAGAAATAGTTCTCTACTTGTGACATCATGCCATCGCAATATCGTTTAGTGGGAACCAAATCCTCGACACGCATGTGTTCTAGAATGAGAGGACGCTCGGTACCATTAATCTGGATCAGAGTTCCAAGCTTCTCCCATGATGCATCAAATTGGTTACAGCCGCCGCTGCCTTCCACTGAGGTCTTAGATTTGAAAAACATGTTCACATCAGCATCCGATCCAAGGAGAGCCCCTCGAATGTTAGTTGCTCTCCAATTTGATCCAGCGAGTTGGAAAGTATCAAGGTATAGATCTTTAATGGCGGGAGTGTCTTGCTTATCATCTCCATTGAAAGGTCCCGGGGGTTGCAACATGCCATCCTTGAGCGGGACGAAACGGGCCAAGGGAGCTTGAAATGAGCCTAGAACAAGAACTTGTGTCCACTCATCAGTATCTCCAATACGTTCATCAAACAGCGTGTATGGGAGAGTCACGACTTCAGGAGGGCTTTCAGTCTCATCGTTTACTGTTGTCAGGATGCTCATCCACGCGTCTTCTTGGAACCTTCTTGGGTCGTCGTTTTCCTCAAAACCCATGAGGGTTTGACCTACATTTGTGACTTGAAACTCCATGGATGTCATCTTTGGGATATCTCCAAAGAATTGGTTAGTTCCTGTACTTCCATCAATTTGATCTTTAGAGAAAGATAAGGTGACTGGATAATCATTCAGCACAGGTAAAAGTTCATCCTGGCTATCGGGGTAGACAATGCCCGTGGCGACCCAATCGGTTCCAATCAGCCTCTCATGAGGCTGCACTGGGCTTGGGATTCTAGACATTACAATTGGCGCATCATTTCCACCAAGTTTGTGGTACAATGTCAACTCTTGCTCGTCTGCACTGAGACTGAATGAAATTGCTTCTTGGCGCAGATCACTCATGAAGTTGCTCTGCTGCTCACCCGCTTCAGCTGTCAAACGGCACATTCGTAGAGTGCTTGTTCCAATATTAATTGCAATTCTTGGCCGAACGTTAGTTCGGATGTCTTGCACGGCATTCCATTCTCCACTGAACCAATTACATCCATCGTATCCAGATACTTCCCTTTCGGTCTCGAAGAACAATTCCTGGGGCTCAGGAATTGCAGGGACTCCATGAATCTCTTTGAGCTGCCAGTTGGTGCCGACGAGTTTCTCTGGAGAAGGCGGCACCACTGGAATAGGGATTTTTCCACCGCGTACGTAGGGTCTATATGCATGAAAGTGCTGAGCATTGAAGAGGATGGATGCCACGCAAAGGCTGGGAAGATTAGAGAGATGCATTGTTTGTTTGATGTTGCTGCAAATTAGATAGTTGACACGTTACTTATTGATGTTGTTGTTGATGTTGTTGTTGTTGTTGTTGTTGTGCTTTGAATATTTTATGTGGTGGTTCGCGACGCTGTGGGATGTGCAATGCAAGAGCGGCTGCCACTGCTGAAGCAAGAACAAGACGCGTGTCTTTGTGCGTGGGCGGAGATGGGCCAGATGTACATAATACTCACCCTCTCCACTCTGTCTCGACTCTCGACTCTCAACGACCTTCTTGTTGCGCTTATCTTCCCGCCGTCGCGTCCCACAAGCCCAGTCCAATCAAACATAACCTACCTCCTCAATCGCAATTAAAGAGATGCAAAAAGGCTCAAACGAGTCGACCCTGAAGTCTGATGCTATTCATCTTATCTTTATCTTTCTATATTCTTCTAATATTCTTCCCCATCCCCAAGTTTTTTAAGATCTATTCTTCCCCACTCATTCAAAATGCCTGCCAAGTGCCACCACAGCCCCCTTCACAATCAGATTGCAAATAATGACATCCAGGATTCGAAGTTGGATCCTGGGAGCTGCAATCTCCTCCCCAAGAGCAGCATCCAGTCCGCTGAATTGGCACTGTAGTCATGAAACCTCCACACATGTTGCAATTGTTTGTACTCTGGTTGCACCAGTTGCTGTTGTTGCATTGTTGGTAGCCTGTGTTTCGGTCACCGCAGCAGAATGTTCCTCCAGAAGTTGGATTGGGTGTTGCTACATTGGTGGGAGGTGGAGTTGGCGCATTCGATGGAGGAGCAGTTGTTGGCTTGGAAGTCGGCTGAGATGTGGGTTCCTTTGACGGGGGTGAAGTCGGATTGGGGGTAGGATTGGATGTTGGAGCAGGATTTGTAGGTGCAGATGTAATTAGTTTTGTCGGAGCATTCGTCGGGGGTGCAGTTGGACTCAAAGTAGTCGGTTCAGGCGTCGGCTGTGATGACGGAGCATTTGTCGGAGAGAAAGTCGGAGGTGGATCTGTAAATAGGTTGTTCGAGCAAGTCTCTGGCATATTGCTCTCTGTTGCATATGGATGGCCACAATGTAACTGCGCCAACTCGTCGGGACAGTTCACTTCCTCATAAGCAACGTCAGGATTGTCCCACTTGAGATTATAAAAGTTGTTGCAACCTGCCTTCAAAACTGGATCGTTGAAAGCATCACAGTTGCAATTCTCATTCGGATTTTGAGAATCAATCATCCATCGCCCGCACGATGCAAATCCCGCAGCTTCCTCTGGCTCTCTTTCTGAGCAAGTGTTGCTTTGGGAGAATTCAGTGACATCAAATCCAGGAGCTGCGATATCAAAATGAACATTGTTACCTGCACAAGCTGCATTACTTGGAGGGCAAAAGTTGGTGCCCTTCAATACCAGTGTTGTCGACGAAGCAGTGATAGGAGAATAACCAGTAACCTTCCAGCATTTACCACAACCAGAACTCATCCAATTACCTCCTCCTAATGCTTCAGAAATAGCAGCTGCTCCGTAATAAGTCGCTCCAAAAGGATTTCCAGAGGGGGCAGCGAACATGGCGTTTGAATGACAATGAACAGGCTGGTTATCTCCCAGGCCTGTCGGCACGAAAGAGCAGCCGCAGGAACCTCCTGAACAGTCCCAGTAGCGTGTCGTGGTGGCAATATTCCCTCCCGTGGGTGGAGTAGGAGGTGGTGTCGATGTTGGAGGAGTAGGTGGAGGAGTATTGACTGGAGGCTGCGTCGGATTAGGAGTAACTTGTGGTGTTGGGCTGGCCGTTCCATCGCCACGGCAGAATTGCGGCGTGAAATTTGCATCATTGGTAAAAACTAAAGCCCAAAGATTGTTCTTCTCGACCCAAATTTCATTTCCATCTTGCTGAGTTACCCAGTATTCGCCATCGATTCCATTCACGCTACATCCAGATAAAGTGAATGATGCATCAGCTCCTGAGAGGTTCTCAACAGTCATGCATTGTTTAAGGTCTGCGTAGTAAGGTTCTACTTCCAACTCCAAAGAGAACTGATGGAGACCTGGATCTTGCCATTGTACATTGTGTGCGGGTGTCTTCAGATTGCTTAGGCTTGGACCATCCTCAGAAACATGAACGTAGTTGTAAGAGCCCTGAAAGGCAGAGTAAGTTGACGGGACGCTGAATACATCAATGAGGTTGCAGTCCCTGACGGTAATAGTAACCGAGGCAAAATTAGATGCGTCTCCAGAGTCGTCAATTGCCCTGAATGTAAAAGTATCTGTACCCAAGGCACCCGCATTTGGTGTATAAACGAGGTTCGGGGCATCACCAGTTAGAACTCCAAAGCTCGGGCTAGTTACTTCCCATGACACAATGGTACCATCATAATCACTTGCTGAGAGAGTCAAAGAGACGGACGAATCCATCTGAACCTTGATGTTACTCAAGGACTGCACAGTGGGAGGGCAATTACCATCACACCCACCAAGGACTGGGACTACCTTGTTTTCAATGTACCAAGCAACCCAAGCCAAAGGAGCGTTCCAGTTGATAGTATTTTCCTTGGAGCCCCACGCATGAGGTGCAGTGCCAGGAGCAGCATAGGACTTCGCAGCAGCAACACCTCCAGGCGTTTCGTAATCATTGATGAGTTCATTATTGGGCCCTCCACTAAGCCATCCCTTCGGCCAGAACGTATCTTGTCCAATAGTCCAAGCCCATCTATCATGCGTATCTGTCTCTGCCTTCTCACCATAACCAGTCACATAACTAATGTCCATTGCATTAGTGCCCATTATATAGTCCATTGAGCGAAGAATGTACTTTTGATATGAAACATCACTGGTGATCTCAAAGGCGTAGGCAAGCGCAATCATCCTGTTCATGATGAAGCTGTTCGAACCCCAGGGGTACTTAGAATACTCGGAAGGGAATGCAAGATTTGAAGGATACCCTTCTGCGTCAATTGAGGCCTTGATCTGATCAGCAAAACTAATGATATTCGCTTCAATAGATGTTTTCTCTGCAGATGACAAATCGTTGCTCACTGCATAGAGCGAAAGTGTCCCAGCAGCCGCGACGGTCGCCCAGTCCCATTGGCCCATTGCCTTGAAGTGGGATGATTGCGTCATGGCTGACTTGTACGACTGCACAGTAGAATCTCCGAGGGCGTAAGCAGTTAGATACATCTCACACGCAGCTGCATACCGATCATCACTGATCGCACCGTCAGGATAGTCACCACCGCCAAGGGCTGGGCCTGGAGAAGCCTCGCCTGCGTTGTATGTCTTACTTGTTCCGTCGGCTCGTCCCCAAGCATCTACGGCAGCGTCCCAAAGGATCGACACATGAGCCTGGTTGTCTCCCGGTGCTGATGCATACATTCTTGCAAGCTGTGCATTCACTCTTGCAACCGCATATGTGGCTGGTGTCGAGCTCCCCATCGCAGATCGAGTGCCAGCATTGTTTTGATTTTCAGCCTCAACAGTAATCGTGAAGGCGGACCATGCATGGTTGTGAGCTTTGTGAGACGCAAGCCCTCCATCAGACGGGAGCATTCCTCGTACGAATCTAGAGCCATAATTCACTTCATCAAGCACGTCGGGGATACTATTACCGCTCTCAGGAATGTTCAGGGTCCCATCAACAAAGGCTTCTGTGAACAACTCATGGAGGTTGAGCAAGGTCCATGCAGATATAGCATGGTTGACAGTGTAGACACCGAAATCGCCAGCATCAGCCCAGGATCCCAAAAGATCAAAGTCGTCACAGCCTTCACACCATCCTGGATAAGGGGGAACTGCACCATCTGCTGGATGAAGTGCATCTCGGGCATATCTCTCATCAATCAAATGCTCCCCAAGAATCTCATCAGGGCCCATGCGATGGAAGTAAAAGTAGTTCATTGCCTCGTGTGGAAGATCTGCGTAAAGGCTCGGAGCAATGGCAAATTCCAGACTGGCCCCAATACCATTGACAACCAACTTGTACGTGCCAAGATCAGTCAAATCTGAAAAATCGACTTGGTGGACGTCGTCGCCAGATGCATCATCAAAGCCAAATGGATCACTATCTCCAGCCAAAATGACTGAACCGACAGAGTCTTGAACTTGCCACTCAAGCGGACTTGTAGATGAGTCGACAATGACACCAATCTTGGATGCATAGCGGAGATAACCAACTTGATTAACTCTGACTTTATCAGATTCCACTGCTGGGAATGCTGATCCAATCGGAGATGAAGTAGTGGGTGGAGGCACCGGAGTCGGCTGGTTAGTTGGATTCGATGTTGGATTGGGTGTAGGTGAAGGAGGAGTCGGGACATTTGTTGGATTAGATGTTGGCGGATTGGTTGGCGTTGCAACGGTTGGAGGTGGCGTAGGTGCATTTGTCACTGGTGGAGTCGGCGCATTGGTCGGAGGTGGCGTGGGATCTTCATTTGTGCAAGTGTCGACGAGGCATGTTCCCCAACCAGCTTCATTAACTTGAGTACACTTCAAACCGTCACAACATCCACTCCAATCGTAAGTGCAGTCAGCCCACTCCAAAAGACAAGAGGGGGTTGATACTGGTGGAAGAGTTGGATTGAGCGAATCGGTGGGGCTGCTTGTTGTGGGTGCTGGCGTAGGTTTGGGAGAGACGGTCGGAGATGAAGTTCCAGATTGCGTTACGCTTATCTCCGCACAGTTGTAGAACCTTTCTGGCCAAGTAGTGCCACGAGTACCATCAGAGGGGTAAGGAGGGGTGCAAGTGGAGACTCCAGGAGTCCAGTAACTTGAAGGAAGTTCAGGATGCGCAGCGAAGTACTCAGCATAGCCAGGGGGTGAACAAGAATTGGCAGTAATGTACAGCCATTGTAGCAGCACCTCATCGCCGTACATTCCTTCGGGGAGTCTGAAAACAAACTCGAAGAATTTGATGCCTCCACCTTGTCCTCCCGCGTACATTCCTGAAGGATAGAGATAATGTAGATGTAGAATACAAAAGAGTTAGCCAACATTCTACAGCAAATATCTAGTGACTCAATCCATCAAACTCTCTCTTACCTCTCTCGGGATAATTTTCATCAGGCGGCATGGCAGGAGTACCAGCCGGGCCCTCAAGAACGTTATCCCTCACAAAAATGAGTGCACTACCCTCCGCCTCAAAATCAGCCATGCTACAAGCGTTCCCCTTGTTACACGCCCTAATCTCCATGTGACCATTATGATGAGTGTCCAAATAACTCCTCACAATAATCTCATCTCCTTCAAAGTAAAAACCCTCACTCGCCCATGGCATTTCACCCCCAGTCTTGTCGAGCCAAGAGCCGCCATCGAAGGAGCGACTACCAAATTTGCCACACACGCCATCGTTGAGGTTGAGACAATGGTGACAGTACTCGGCAGGAGGGCAGCCGGCACCGGAACAGATTGGCCCATCTTCATGGGCGAGAAAGTTCCTGGATCGAGGAGACTCCAAAAATCCATGACCGGCTACAAACGAAGGCGTTGAAAGGAAGGTGATGGAGGCAAGTGCAAAGATTGCACTCTTTGATGCGATGTTGGCGGATGCCCACATGATACGTTGTTGATAAAAGAAGAAGAAGCTGTGTCTGTAAAGTTTGATTACTTTGAAATTGTGCAAACCACAGAATGAGATGCTTTCACAAAACCACGATTAGGCTACGCTCGGAGTTGATTGCTACAACGGTCATCAATCGTAGAGGGAGTCAAATGTAGACACCAAATACTACTAGAGCACTCTTTGTCATCGGCCTACAAAATGATGCTCGTGAATGGCCCGTGAATGTGTGATTTTTTGCAGAGTGGGTCGCCCAAATACCCCCCGGAGAATAAGATTTTGCTCAGGGGTACGAATAAGTTGGATTTTTGTACATACCTTACTCACAGTAATTTAAGGGAGTACATGTAAGTAGGTACAATCGGAGGGGGGAGTTTTCGATCGACTCCGAGCTGTAAATGTCTGACACGACCGATGATGTGGTTGATAATTCTTGGTAGATAGTTGTGGGAGGTGAGCACTATGATACATTTGATGGACGAAAGTTGCTTATCGTATCTATAGGATCAGTGGAGACTTGTTTGGGTGCTTCATATAGCGACGAACATGATGCTACCTCCCATTATGGGGCCAAAGAGCCGAACAAACTACGAAATCCGTCATGCCGTTGTCTGCGTTAATTTCTTTTTATCATCGCCATATATCGTTAATATACCAAGCACGAATGTTTCCTATGTGATTATAGAAGAGATCCGCCGAAGGATATCTTTCAAATGATCATATCGTTATTGATATATGGCGTAGGAGAATAGGCCATCATGGTGCGGTGATGTTTGCTGATTTTTTGTGTTTCGTGGATGTTGAGTTGAGGGGGCATTGTGCCCTGAAGCTTGGGGGGCAGGCCCTCAAAGGTCACTAATGATGTAAAAAATGTTATCATAGCCCCCAAAAGGGGGATAGTGGCTTTTCGTTTTTTACTTAGTAGTAAATCAATGTGTCTCAACCCCGGTCACGAGAGCCACTAAGCCAGGGGTTAATGTAATTAACCCCTACGTTTGCTACAAAAAGGGCGGGAAAGAACTAGGAAGTAGCTTCCTCTTGGGCCGGCGGGTCGGCGAGACGATGATTGATCACCGCACAATGCGATGAATCAGTCAACAACTGCGTAGGCCATTTAAAAGCCGCTCTCCTTGCAACACAACATCTACATCACTGCCTACTACTTCCATTCATCATCAACATGTCCGCCAAAAAAAGCCGCTTCGACGGCCTAGACGTAGCCGCCATGACCTCCCATCTCAAACGAACCATGCTCGGCTTCAAACTTGCCAACGTCTACGATGGCTCTGCTCTAGGTGTCAACAGCAGTGCTTCTGGTGGTGGAAATGATAAAGCTGCGAGAGGGGTGTATATGTTCAAGTTGGCGGATCCTTCTTCTGGGCCTGCTACCGTGCCTGTTGCTGCTGCTGCGAGTAAGGATGCTTTGAAAAGTGATGGTGGTGAGAATAAAGAGGGTGATAATGTAACTTCTGCAAAATCGTCTAATGCTGCGGCAGATTCCAAGAGAGTCATGTTATTAATTGAATCGGGTGTACGGTTCCATCCTACGACGTGAGTTCCTGTGCATTTAATGTGTGTTACTCTCCTATGATGTGCATGTTTTACATACAACAATTTCGCTGACATTTATCTCTCCCACAACATCACCACACAGTCACTACTCCCAATCATCCTCCGGCTCATCCTCCATGCCATCCAACTTCGCCATGAAACTCCGCAAACACCTCCGCAACCTCCGTCTCGAAAACGTAACCCAGCTAGGCAATCTCGATCGTGTGGTCGACTTTCGATTCGGATCTGGTAATTATGCCCATCATTTACTATTGGAATTGTATGCTCAGGGGAATATCATTTTGACGGATGGTGAGTATAGGATATTGGCTTTGTTGAGGACTCATGAGTATGAGGTGAAGAATGAGAGTGATGGTGTTGGTGGAGGTGTTGATAATGGTGATGAGGTCAAGGTGAGAGTGGGAAATGTGTATCCGGTGACGTTTGCTACTACGTTGAGTATGGAGAAAGGAGGGGCAGGTGATGACACTGAGGTATCGAATGACAATGATGAAACTAATGACGGTGATGCTGATGCTGATACTGTAGGTTCAAAGGGGATCGTAGCAATGAATTCCTCCGAGGCATACAATTGGGCAAAAGCTGAATTGGTAGCGGTTCATGAAAAAGCATTAATTATGAATGCCAAACAACCTAATGACAATGGAGGTGGGCAGGGCAAGAAGAGTGGAAAGAAGAAGGGCGGTGGCGGTAAAAAGAAGACCATGGATGACTCTGTGGCTTTGAAGGCTCTTTTGCTAAAACCAACTTCGGGTGTTTATCATTATGGACCTTCACTAATTGAACATTGCATACGATCCGCTGGTCTTGACCCAGTGGTCAAGTTGAAACACGACAATATTGATTATACTTTGCCCGAAGCATCGTGGGAGGATCTAATCACATCGTTACGGGAGGAGGGTTCTAGAGTAATTGAGAATCTAACCTCTGGCGAAAGCGGTGGATTCATCCTATACAAACCCAAAGCTAATGATAACGATGAGAAGAAGAAAGATGAAAGCAATTCGCTCCTCCCTTCGAATGTGGCCAATACAAATCCCCACTCGGATAAAACACTATTGGAATTTCAACCCCATCTTCTCCAACAACACAAGGAACAGCAATGTCTCAAATATTCCACATTTGCCATTGCCACGGATGAATTCTTTTCACATCTTTCGTCACAAAAAGTTTCTCATCGGGCCGATGCTGCAGAGGCAGCTGCTCGTGAGCGTCTGGCCAAAATCCAGGCTGATCAACAACGTCGTGTGGATGGATTGGTGAAGGAGCAGGAACGGTGGCGTGAGGGTGCACAACTCGTAGAGGCACATGCCGAGGATATAGATCGAGCATTAGGGGTGATTAATTCTGCATTAGAGACTGGCATGGATTGGGAGGCACTGGAACAACTAGTTTCTGTAGAGCAGGCGAACGAGAACCCGATTGCGCTGCTGATACATGCTCTAAAATTGGACAAGGATGAAGTGGTGATGGCGTTACCCGACATAGATAACTGGGATGATTCCGATCCTGACAGTCTCCCACCAATTCATCACGTTACTGTCTCAATCAAAGATTCCGCATATGGAAATGCAAGGACTATGTTTGCCCAGTATCGTGCGTCCAAAGAGAAGGAAGAAAAAACAATGGAGGCATCAACCGTGGCCCTCAAAGCGGCAGAAGCCAAGGCAAAGCAGCAGTTAGCCGAGGCACAGAAGCAGAAGCAACGTGTTCAAGTCATGCCACAGAGGAAAGTGTACTGGTTCGAGAAGTTTGCTTGGTTCATCACTTCGGATAATTACTTGGTTGTTGCAGGGAAGGATGCGCAACAAAATGAGCAATTGGTAAAAAAATATCTTCGCCCAGGTGACGCCTATCTCCATGCAGAAGTGCACGGAGCTGCTACGTGTATTCTTCGTGCAAAGCGAAGGAGGCGTAAAGATGGGCGGACGCAGGTAATACCGCTATCAGATCAGGCACTTCGAGATGCTGGGACATTCACAATCTGCCGCTCTTCCGCATGGAGTTCAAAAATGGTCACTAGTGCGTATTGGGTAGAATCACATCAGGTGTCAAAGACGGCTCCCACAGGAGAATATCTTACTGTGGGATCTTTCATGATTCGGGGTCGGAAGAATTTTCTGCCTGCGAGCTCACTTGAGATGGGTTTAGGTGTACTATTTCGATTGGGAGATGATGCTAGTATTGCGAGGCATGCAAATGATAGAAGAGATTTTGCACTGTTAGAGCAGGAACAGATAATGGCACAAGAAGATGAGATGCAACAAAAAGACGAAATCTTGCCTGAAACAGATGGCAACGACTCTGAATCCAATGGAGAAGGTAAAGATGAAGATGATTCTGACAAACCGCATGTAGACGAAGAGGTTGTTGAGACCCCAGATAATGAGGTTGACCAGGAGTTGTCTGAAAAGATGGAAGCCACCAATGTGTTGGACGGTGATAATGACGAGGCATCTCCGTCTAAAGATGACAAGGCGGTTTCCTTCCAAACAAATGCCCCTCCGCCAAAAAGCGGAAAGAAGAAAGAAAAGGAATTGTCTCGAGGCAAAAGAGCAAAGAACAGAAGAGCAAAGAAAAAGTATTCTGATCAAGATGAAGAGGATCGTCGGTTAGCCATGATGGCGCTGCAAGGCGGCGAATCGTCCAAGAAAGGCAAGAAGAAGGGTTCAAAAATCATTGCCAAAGACTCTGAGATGCAGCAAAAAGCAGAGCAAGCCGCGAAGCAGCTTCTAGTTCGTGATTCCAAGAAGATTGCCGAGAACTTGGACGAAAGCGTGAAGGACATTTTAGCAGCTTGCGTGACTGTCAAAGTGACCAAGGGCTCGGAAGGTGTCAGGTGGAATAAATTCGATGCCGAGGTCTTGGAGCTCCTTCTTGAGATGGACTCTTTAGAAGAGCAACGTTCAGCGGCAAATCGGTTACTGGAGCTTACCAAGTCAACTAGAATCGATAACTTCTCTGCAAGTCTAGCTGGAATTATCCGTACAATCAAGAAGCATGGTGTCCAATCTTTGAGTAATATCAACCAAGGAGACGGGAAGCAACGCAAAACAAAAGCAGAAAAACAAGCCGAGAAAGAAGCATGGCAAGAGATTTTGGCCGAAGATGGAATTGTTGACAATGATGGTGATGATGATCTTGCTGGAGCTGTTGATGATTCTGCAGAGCTCGCTCAATTGACAGGGAAGCCAACATCAGGAGATATCGTGCTGAACGCCATTCCAGTGTGTGCTCCATACCATGTCCTAATGCAATACAAATATCGTGTCAAACTCACTCCGGGTTCTGTAAAGAGGGGGAAAGCGAGCAAGCAGTGTGTGGAAATGTTCACTCGCAACGAAGAAGGCAAAAAGAATGTGGTTGACGAGGGCACAAAGCGAGATAAGGAATTGATCAAGTTAGTGGGTGAGAATGAGTGGGTGCAAGCCATGATTGGAGATGTGCGCATTTCTAGTGCAGGCGCAAGCAAAGTTGTCAAGAAGCAAAAAGGCAAGGGCAAGGGAGGTAAATCAAAGAAATAAGAGTGAAATAGCGAAATTTTGAATTCGTTTCTTTCTCTTTTACAAGACAGGTAGAATAGACTATTCTATTGAACGTTGGTTCAGTCGCACAACAGTCCATACTCAAGAGAGCACGTTTCATCGCTCATTTCAGAGCACAACAGCAGCTTCACTCATAAAACAACCAATCAGTTACCTTCGATAACACAATCATGCCTGCAAATACATCTGCCTGGACTATCAAAGGTAATGACAGGTATCTCTCCTATGTTATGTGTGCCCACTCATCGTCTAACAACCTCGTTGCGCTCTGTTCATGTCAATAGGTGAAACGGCCTCTCTTAGGAATGCATGCCACCAATACGGATTGACGGAGATGCAAGTCCGTCAAGCGAATCTTCCATGCCAGTATCGCTACTGCCATGGCAATCCTTACATGGTAGTGAAACTTAGCGATATGGCTGATCTCAAAGCAACGTTGCAAAAGCAAGCCAAGGAGGCTGCCAAACAGAAATTGATTGATGAGCTTGGTGAGGATGGATATGCAAAGAAAATGGCAGCGGAGAAGGCTGCCAAGATGAAAAAAGAAGCTGACTTAAAGGCTGCCAAGACAAAGAAAGAGGCAGCGTTGAAGGCAGAGAAAGAGGAGCAAAAGAAAAAGGATAAATTATCATCTCTCCTATTTGACGCTTTGAGAGCATCCGAAGGGGGTCTATCTCCTTCTCTTTCCGGCGCAACCATTACCAAGACGGCGGCCAAAAAGGAGTGGCGTGTGAAGCCTGATGAGATCGTTGGGCATCTCAAACCAGTGGACCCCACGAAGAAGCACCCCAAGTATTACCTCGCCGATGTGATTGGTGTAGCACACAACAAAGGAATCAGCACTTTTAGAGCAGAATTGATATCCTCCCCTGATCGTTGCAAGCTTTATGCTCGCTATCTTGTTGACACGTTTCACGCTCAATGTAAAGCTTATGAAGATCTTGGAGATGCTGCTATCGTGCAGAAGGTGAGCACAGAAGCTAGCTGTGGTATTGAACGGACAATTTGGGAATATGAGGAGAGCATCACTCACCACCAGGAGCGTTTGGCCAAGGAGAAGGAGCGTCTTTCTGCCCTTGATCGCTTGTTGAAAAATTCTGATTAAAGATTAGAGTGGATTGCACAAGCATGTCCAGGTCAATCTGTGAATTAATTTTTAATGTCCAATATACAAAGTCTATCCTACGACCAGTTCTGCTGGAGTTATCCTATGCCAGGAGAAGAAAGCGATGGGGAGGATGCAGTTGGGAAACAGAAGTCAGGACGCAATGAAGGAAGAATGAGGGGACTTGACATGCCATCTTCTTGCACATAAGAAGTTGTTGTCGGGGGAAGCATGAAAGCTACGATGACAGCAGGGCCTCAGAAGCCTGCTTCTACGGTGTCTGATCGCAAGCCTGCCGCTGCCGTATCGAATTAGAAAGCACCTTGCAAATCTGCCGCTGCCGTATCGAATAAGAAAGTACCTCGCAAGTCTGCTGCAGCGTCTAATGGAGATGAATCTGATGAGGAGAGTGGTGAAGAAGAGGAGACCAAGAAGAAGACGACGACAACGAAGAGTCGTCAGCATGCCACTGACAAAGGCTACCGCTGCAGCAGTGGAGGCGATACCACTCGAGGAGAAGGTGGCAAACCTCCCCCTGCTACCAAGGATACCCAATCTCGCAAAAGAAAGGCTGATTCTACTGAATCGAAGACAGAGAGAGGAAGGTCGTCGAGGTCGAGGAGAAGGAACACATAACGAGACTCTGGATCTAGACCTGCCAATGAACCGCTCCTATACATAATTGTACGTAGAAATTACTTCAATACATCACCCAAATGACTCGAATACATCCTATAGTGTTCTAGGAATGATTCTCTATCGATTTCGGTCCAACATCGCCGTCATCTATGCAAACAAAGGAGCAACACAAAATGGTAATGTTTCCCGCCATTTTCGGAAAATCCGGCAGATAGGGAAATGGTGCATAGGAGGACTACCGAGGGCATTTCTGAATAAGAATTGATGTCCTAGACCCCCGTACAACCTATTGGACGCGTTAGGAGGGGTTTGGGGGGTGTAACTGGCTTTAACTGGCTTTAACTGAATGGGCCCCATATTTGGGGTTTATTTGAATTTTGAGGCCTGAAAACTCCTCATGATATATCTATTGCCTTATCATCTTAGATCCTCCAACATTGTTGCCACAACCCACAACCAACTTCTTCCTTTGATCGTTCTGGCAAGCACCACAGAAAAAATAAAGAACAAACCAGGATCCAACACGGTCCCCAAGGTGAGCTGTCTCATCGGAGCCTTGTTTGTGACTTCATAAACCAAGAAATGGGTCTGGCTGTCGGTCTAGTTCGTACAGTGGTTAGTATTTCGCATTGTGGTTGCGACGACCCGGGTTCGATTCCCGGACTGGACAGATATCGAGCCGATCTGATGAGGTTCAACTAATCTTCTTTACTTTTTGCACAAGTTTTGTTCTACTTGTTGGGGTTGCTATTCATTCTGTGCGATGGATGCAACTTTTCACCATGGTCGCTGCGCTTCACACCACACAGGTTGCAACGATCCGATCCATCCAAGCTTTTGCTTGTCCACCTTTGTTTTTTACACTCATGCTTCATGCTATCTATGCCTATGCAGAATTTGCCCTTTTAACTGAGTAGGAAGTGGTCGGTGCTGATGAGCGGGTCGTTCACAGTTCTGCTGCATTGCGTCGGTTGCATTTCATTGCTATTGCATTGTAATTAAGTACTGCCAATGTACCACACGCCGATGGGAACCATACATATCTTTTGTTTGGAGCTGAAGCTGCGATGGATCTGGTATCTGGAATATATTAAGCTGAAGCTGCCATGGATCTGGTATATATTGTGTGAAGAGAGAATGGACACTCGTTGGCTAGATGGATTAACCTGTTAATAGATAGAATGATAATTATCACGACAAAAACTCGATAGATAATTTGGCCTTCGACAGGACCACCAGACATACTTGATCTGAAACTGCCTGAAAATGTTGATCATCTGTCTGAAGGATGATGCTGATGATGCTGATGAGTATGTCCTATATCTTTTTGCACAGCAGAATGTATTACCCCTCTAAGCAAATAACAAGTAAACCATATATCAAGAAAGAGAAGAAGCAGTTGCAACATGGAAGTAGAAGGTATATAGTTGCGCAAAGATGTTGTGGGTGATAGATTGAGGGGCTTTTCGTGCGATGCGCTGAGACAATGGGTGAGTGCCGCGTGCCGGAAAAGCCGGAGTATCTTATTCATCACACACACACCATCCACACACACATTCACGGTAGTCACACACGGGAGTCACAGTGCGAACTCCCAACTCCTCAAGTGTACGACGTAAAAGTACTTAGCAGTAGAACGCAGCAAGAACACAGCAGCCGACACTCAATCATCCTTTACCCATCATGCTATGCTTCTCCACTCCATACGGGGAGGATGATTAACCAAATAACAATGGACAATACTGCACTTCTCGGGTGGAGCCATGAAAGTGACAGCGATGACAGCGATGAAGATCGTGTTCCACAAGACCACCCCCCTTCTCCCCCTTCTCATCTCAATGCAAAATATGTAGAGGGAAGTGTAGGCATGGTCCGAGGCGGAAAGAGCGTCCCATCAGCACTGCGTATCATCGCCGGAACACGTAATGGTGTCATTATCATCAATTTAAGTGATGGCGGCTCATTATATTTTTATAAAATCTTCAAGAAGCCGATGCGATACATTAAGGAACATTTCAATGAGACGACTGGAAATAAAGGCCAATCTGTCATACGCACATCTATGGAGAGACAAAAATTGCAAAGAGAAAAATCTGTCTTCCTACGCCGTCAAAATATCCGAAATAGCATAGTAGCCGAATCGGGAGAATCCATCTTTCACAGAGAGAAAACGCACGATAGGAATGAATTATTGGATGTGACAGATAAGGTGAAGAAGAAGATTGATAAGGTGGCTGTGTACACCAGTACAGATGATTTTGTGGAACCAGCCGAGATGCCATATCTTTACATCCCAGCGAGTGTTCCGTGGCGATTCAAGAGTGTGAGTAGCCTACGCAATAATTCGTTTCAGATTGTTGTGCCCCCTGATACTATGGGAGATACATCTCAAATTGATGATCGTGTGAAGGTGATGAGTTATAAGGAGAAAGTTAAGAATATGAGGAAGATTACAGCATTAGTGGATGGTGTGGAAGTTACGTTTGCTACAGTGTTGCGGTTGGGAGGCGACGATGACGATGATGACAACGAATCTGACGTTGGGCAGTACTACGATGATGATTCAGTATCTGAACAAGGGACCATTGCATCTAGATGGACATCTAGCCCCAAACGCATGGGATCAAAGACAAATTTTCAAGTGTTCCAATTTTGTTGCAAAGAGAACGAGCTGGCAGTTTATGCAAAAGCCTCCCAATCATTGGGGCGTGTGTTCACAGATAACAAGTATCTAAATACTGCGAAGGCTATCGTTGAGAGCAATGTCAGGGTGAGGAATGCAGGGCGAATGGAGGTTGCAGCTCAATTGAGGACGCTGGAGAAGACTAAAAGTGTGGCGAACTTACGAAATCGACGTGTAAGTTCGATTGATGAGTTGGAATATCGAGTGTTTCCGTTATATGCCTATCCGTATACATGGATGACAAAGCAAGAGCTTGCAGTAGAGCTCCCCAGGACATCAAAGAATTTTGTTGATTTACGACAAAATAAGGCAGATGAAATTGGAAGCCTTCGGGTAGAGGTCATTCAATGTATTGGGCTTCCTAAGATGGACAAATATTCCTTGACTGACGCCTTCTGCTACATTGTGTGCGGATGTGAGGTTTTTGTGACGGATGTTATACCCGACAATTTGAACCCAGCTTGGCTTCCTCTTACTAGGAGGGCTTGCATAATGCCTCTGAAGAACGCCTATTCTCAAGTTTATGTAGGAGTATTCGATTACGACGGAGAGAAAGAGGATGACGATTTTATAGGACGAGTAGTGATCGATACGCCACAGCTGCAATCTGGGTTCTCATATGATATCACCTTGCCACTGCGACACACATCGAAAACCTACTACAGGAGAAAGTTGGGCTGTGTACGGTTGCGACTTGAGCTGCATTGGACAGGGGAAAGAGCGGCCCTTTTGTCATATATACCAAAATCTCCGTCAGTTATCACGAGACGTATTACAAATAGACCTCTAGAGCCAACAACCACGATAAAATGTCCAGATGCTAAGTCGTTCGCATCGGTAGCCTTGACTATCTATGGCGAGGATGTCCCCGGTAAATACAGCGCGCACATCAAAAATGCCACGTCAAGAGAAGCAACGTTAATTAACAAGCTCATGTTCTACCAAGCAAAGAAAACTGGAAGAGACATTGCTACTTGGAAAAATCCTTTGCTTTCAATGTACATCTTTTGGGCTTGGATGTATATGGTGGTGTACAACGCTATTGACAACGTGCCTTCATTTATATTGAGTCTTCTGTTCATTGCGTTGCTCCGGAATTATGTGAAGTACAATGTCAACTCTGCAGTTGGATCTCTCTGCGGTCACCGGACAATCGGAGGAATGCTTGGAGTCCTACTGTTTAACCGAGACGATTCCAATGTGCAAATGTCGGAACTTCAGCGTATGTCTAATCGACCTTTTCTGGAAAGACTTTTACTCAACATTTTTGGGTTGAACTTCACTGCCAAGCGAAAGAAAGCGTGGAAAAATGAAGACCACTCTGAATTCCCCCTTTCTGCTGGTTTGGTCTACCCAAAGATAACCCCTGATGAAGCGTCAAAATCACATTCGTGGGTTGCTGCAAAGGACGAGACGAGCGGTTACATCAGCAAATCAGTCTTTGACGCTGCTAGATTGAATTCTGTACTTGATGATTGGGATCCAGAAGACGATGACAGTAGCGATGAAGAGGAGTGGCGCTTTGAGAATGGCAAAAGATTTGACCGCAGAGCTTCATTTACTAAAGGGGAGAAAGGGCCTGGCATCGGTGGATTCTCAGAAGATAGCTTATTTGACGAAAGTCCAAAAGTAGCTAGAAATGGGGTATCATCCACTTCTGCACAACATGCAATCAAAATGCCTGAGCTTCCATTCCCTGTGCTTCCAGAACAGGATATGAATGTAAAGAAGAAATCTTCAAGCACGATCATCGGTCAAATTGAAAAGATCCACGCAAAGGCTTCTAGAGCATTTCTTCATCTCTTCGACGATAGAGTATTCGTAGTCGATGATAGAGCTGAAGCTGAGAAATTGCTTCACATCAATACGACCAATAATCCAATTGCAAAGAAGATGTATCCTATCCTGGGAGCATTCCTCAAGCTGATTGATATCGAACTCTCTGCGTTTCGGGCTGTCTTCAACATTGTCATGTGGAAGGATCCATTTTTATCGTTTTGGACGACGCTTGTTGTCTTCTGTCTCATGGTGGTGCTGCTTTTCTTCCCATGGAGATATTTGTTTTTCATCATTGGCCTCGTTGGTCTCGGACCACAAAATTATGTCTTGGTAGATTGGTTCGAAGCAAAACGTATTGCAAGGCAACAAAAGAAGGGAGCAACAAGAAAATCATCTCTAGAGTCACTGGACAGTTATCATGATTTGGCAGAGTCTCCACTTCTGTTTAGAAACAATGTTCAAATGAAACCAGACGGAAGACACCGAGAAGTAGTTGTACCGTCAGTTCCATTTCGGTACAACAGGTTTTACGACTGGCCGCCTGATCCTGCATCTACGTCGATTAAAGAAGGCTCATACAGCTCTACTGATGATAATCTTGATATCGTGGCTAGGCAACATAGGCAAAGCCCAACAGTAACAAGAAAAAGGCAAGGTATTGGACGGCTGATTCGAAACCGTCTCCCTACTGTTTCCCAAAGCGCACTCCCCAGGCGAGATTCTTACAGCTTGATGTACGACAGGACCCAACTCCTGGCAGATAAAAGAGGCGAAAACGAGCGAGAGCAATAAACCGAAAATGTTTAGTGTAAAAGTTATGGTAGTGTGTACCTAACTCCGGACTCTTCCATTCTCTAGAGAGAGCTAGCAGTGTGCCACATCAGGGTACGTACCACTTACACATCATCGCGTAACTCACTGCACATCTGCTTGTATTCATTTTCTGTAGGTGGCTGGTAATAGCCGCTGAAATAGGAGTTGTACATATCGTAGTCCAAGCATTCTAAATCCTCTTTGTATATTTCGAAGTCGCTGCTTCCTCACTCCGGCTCTGGATCTAGCCAATTCACCTCACATTCATTACCGTATTTATCCCACCATCTCCATCCTACTCGAGGCCCTGCATGATCGAAGCAGACATAGAGTGGTGGACCGGGGTATGTTCCTCTCCAATCTACCTCCCTGTACCAATCAGGAGATTCTTCTGCCAGTTCCCAACTGTGTCTTGGAACATGTCCGGTTGCCTCTTCACAAGGTGATGTAATGCTCTCATCACAGCTGGCACGTCTGACAAGTGCTGGAATTTGTAGAATGTACCACCATACACGTTCCTAGACAGATAAAGGTTTTCCAGCATGGGAAAATGGTAATTTCTGATATCTCGAACGTCGCCAGTTGTAGCGGTGCCGGTCAAATCCAGCCCTTTGAGATGCAGAAAGTCGGCGAATACCATAAAGTCGCCTACGACCTTGGCACTAGCACTAGCGACTGAAATCTCCACCTTTTCAAGTGTGTCTTTCAACAACCTCAAACTTTCGACATTGCCACTCAATGATTTATTGTTCCAGAGTGACAGCTCCTTCAGTAAGGGAAATCCTGCCAGCATATCAAGATTGAATTTCAAATGATGGCAATTGCTTACATAAAGATTCTGTAGGAGGGGGAAGTTGAAGAGAAACGGATACCGTCCGTTCAATGGAGCTTCATAGTCAATTTGCAAGCTGCGCAGATTTCTGAATCTGGAAACAATTTCAATATCGTGGGTGGTATAGTCAGCTGTTCGTGCCGCTTCGGTTTCATCAGGAGAGATTCCATCGGCGTATTTATGGTCGTCGCGAAAACAGGGGTACCACATCCGGCTAGTAGTTCTTCCTGCGTCATACCCCCCATCTTCATGCTTGCAAAGTGAAACATCCTGCAAATTTGGAAGTGCTCTCGCCATGGCGACCAACGCGTTGTATTTTTCATCACTGTTTATTTTGACGTTAGGAACAATTGTCTTTGTGACCGCCTCTCTCCAATTGCTGCACACTACTCGCGAGCGCATCAAGTCTTCCGGAGAAAGGAATCCTAAAACGATTGTTAGCACTTCGTCGTTGAATGTATCCATGGTGGGCGTTTCCAGACAGAGGAATAACTGCGTTCGAACGGCCCTCGAAACGGCTCGTTTTAAAGCGTTTGGGGCGCAAATTGAGTTGTTTAGAGGGGCATCCCTCTCAAGATTGCTAGATGGATGTCGATTTGCGCTCTGTTTGCGCCCCAAACGCAGTTATTCCCCAAACGCAGTTTTTCCTCTGTCTGGGTTTGTTGTCACAGTTGCTGCCGAGTGAACGATTGACGTTGCAGATTGCTCGCTATAGCTCTCAATCGAGCAAAGAGGTCTTTCTTAAAAAAGAGAAAAGAGTCGATCGGACCCAGATGAAGGAATTTCCCCACATGAACTTATTACAAGGGAAGCCCTGATTCGTTTGTGGTTGCCTCAGCTGCTCTCACTGTATACCAATACTGACCAAATGCATATTGTCTTGATAGGAGTCCATTGGCATAACGTAGCTTGATTTGCCTCTCTCTGACGTTTCACCTTTTCCCTGTCCTGATCAGACATCATTGCATAAGCTAGCGCTCTACGATGTCTCTCCTCCATTTCTCTGGGACGGGGCAAGGGCAAAAGAGGAGGGAGCGGCTTTCTCTTTCTATTGTACTTGAACATCGCACGAGCATAGTCAACAGCGGCTTCTTCTTCACTATCAAAAGTGCCAATGTAGTGTTGCCTCCCGTTTATCTCAATCTTCGCCATCCATTTGTTCGTGGATTTATTGAGATTGACTCCCTCGTATTTAGAACTACCCCTACCAAGATTAAGCAGGCTATCTGTGGTGGAACATCGGCCAAATATATGAACGTTAGCTTCTTTTCATTTTCAAGTTCAGAATTCCCCACTTTGTATTTGAACACCGCACGAGCGTAGTCTGCTGCAGCTTGTTCTTCATTAGCATAACATCCAATATAGTGTCGCAATCCATCAATCGTAATCGCCGCAAAATTTGTTCCTCGCTTTGATGAAAGTGACTCCTTTATACTTTGAAGTGCCGTCCCACTTTTGCTTCCCAGAAAGTGGCTGTGGTGGGACATTGGTCAGATCTGCAATGCACAATTTGTCCACCGTCAGACTTGTATAGACTTTGGCCTCCCCTACTTTGTTGTATTTGAACAACGCACGAGCATAGTCAACAGCAGCTTCTTCTTTGTTATCATATAAGCCAATTGAATGTTGCTTTCCGTCAATCCTAATCACCGCCCTCCATTTCTTCGAGTCTTTACGGAAGTATTATACACCAGTGCCGTCCCTACCGCTGCTTTTGATTTGAGGCTGTGGTGGAACATCAGTCAAATCGATGAGCTTTCGCCTCTTCTAACTTGTATAGACTTTGGCATTCCCTACTCTGTATTTGAACCACGCACGAGCATAATTAACAGCAGCTTGTTCTTCACAAGCATAATATCCAACAGAACGTTGTTTTCCGCCAAGTGCAATCTTAGCCATCTAAGGCTTGTTCAAGGCGCTATGGAAATATACCCCTTCGTACTTTACTTCTTTCGTCTGAAACATCATCACCAGCAGTGCTCTGATGGGGTAGAGTCGCAGTGGTCTTGGCGTATTTTGATCCAAAGCAAAAGTAGTTGATCCATCGTGACGCAAACAAAAGCAGTAGATCCGTCGCAAGGAGTGCGGCTTGGTCGATGCCTACAGCAGACTCCTCCTCTCTTGACTTGATTGGTACATCCTTCACTGTTGCATTTCTTCATTGTCCATGTTGCATTTCTTCATTCATTGTCCATGTTCTAACCCCATCCTTAATGCTAATGCATACTCCTCCTTTGATGACTTGGCTGTTCATTCACTGCTGCAAAGTTTCTTCTTTGCTTGATGCTTACTGCACACTCCTCCTTTAATGACACTATTTTTATATCCTTCACTGCTGCATAGTTTGACCTTTGCCCCATGCTTAATACAAACTCCTCCTTTCTTAGCTTGATTCGTGCATCCCTCACTGCTGCATCGTTTGAGTCTCACTGCTGCAACTGCAAGTTTTGACCTCTGCCCCATGCCTCCTGCACACTCCTCCTTTCTTGGCCAGATCCAGCATCCTTCAGCTTCAGCAGAGCACATCTTTGCATACTTTTCCTCCAAGCGTTTGATTATACTTGGAAGACCTTTGCTTCCTACCTACAGCCCTATTCTTTGTGGGGCGAGCCATCGATGCTGCATCGTCTTGATTAGTAGAAGATCTCTTTCGAGTTAAAATTCACCGTAGACCGTAAAAGAAGCATTCATCCGCCCCTTCTCCTTGGCAGCAGCCTTCGCAGCCCTGGCTTTCGCCGTCTTGCTAGACTTGTGGATGAGCACAGCCAAGCCTTCTTCCTCGCTCATTCTCGTCTGTTTGATGTCATCAATAACACTCGCAAATCTAAAGAAATCGGATGGGCGTCTCACTCACTCCAATGTATCTTACTTAGCTTTTTTTCCCCCACTGGAAGAAAGGGAACGGTTCTCACATTTTTCAACGTTCTCACATTTTTCGGTTCTCGCATTTTTCATTACTTCTACTTCTCACTCATGATCTCTTCAAGATCTTGGGGAAGCGCTTGATACATAGCTTAGCTTTCGAAGAGTGTGTATCACATCATTCCTTCTTTCACTCACTCCAATGTATCTTAGCTTGTTTCTCGACAAAGGAAAGTGAGAACGTTCTCACATTTTTTGTTTGTTTTTGGTGCGCCTTAACCATGATCTCTTCAAGGGAATCATCTCTTTTGGGAAGCGCCTTGATACTATAGCTTTTGCTATCGATCTCTTCATTTCTTCTCTCACTTACTCCAATGTAGCTTTCTCCACAAAGGGAAATTGAGAACAGTTCTCACATTTTTCAGCTCTTCACATAGATGGCTGCGCTTTCAATCTTGGATACGTGAGAGCACTTCTTGACAGAAACCTCATAATCACAGCAAACAACGACGACAACGACGCAATCAAACACAATCAAAATCATCAATTACCATGATCATTATCAAGCCCCTCCCGGCCACTGCCGCCACGGCTCTGGCACTCATCGCACTCATCATTCTCTTATCCGCTTCATCGGCATCGGCGTCTGTATCTGCCTATTCATATCAATCGTTCTACTGTAACAAGTCTATGTGCTGCTGGGCACTCAACGTGAATCACTGGAATTTCCGTAACATTTGCTACGGATGTGAGGGTCAGGACGTGTGTAATTATTACACTCCTCGCACTCGCAGGCCGACGTTCCGCCCAACTAACAAGCCGACTCACGTAAGGACTGTGTGGAGGAACGATGGATGGAGCGGCGTTCAAACGAGCTATTGCTGTCAAACTACTGGGAATTGCCCAATCGATACCCCCGTCGTGACGCATCGGCAGTGGTTGGACCGAGCTCAAGGGGTGAGGTTGCAGTACTGCTGTCAGAGGAGTGTAAGTGTGAGTGATAGCTGGGGAAGTGGTGGCTGGAGAGGTGATCGCCATGGCCGATCGCTACAACAGCTTCTCCCTCTTTGCGTCAACACGGATATGCCAACATCGTCTCCAACAGTATCTCCAACGACATCTCCGAGTACGTCGAAGTCACCCTTATCATCTCCATCAAGCTTTCCATCGGCATCAACATCAACTCCATCAAGCGCTCCATCATCATCTCCGTCAAGCTTGCCATCAGCATCGACCAGACCCTCATCATCTCCCTCAAGCTTGCCAACAGATGTACCATCATTATCTCCATCAAGCTTGCCATCAGTGTCGACCAGACCTTCCGCAACGCCATCCATCTCCCCTTCCGCATCAAGCTTGCCCTCTTCAAGGCCATCCAACCTCCCGTCTGGTTCACCTTCGACGGGGCCATCAAGCTTGCCATCAGTATCCGCATCACCCTCATCATCTCCCTCAAGCTTGCCAACAGATGTACCATCATTATCTCCATCAAGCTTGCCATCAGTGTCGACCAGACCTTCCGCAACACCATCCATCTCCCCTTCCGCATCAAGCTTGCCCTCTTCAAGGCCATCCAACCTCCCGTCTGGTTCACCTTCGGCGGGGCCATCAAGCTTGCCATCAGTATCCGCATCACCCTCATCATCTCCATCAAGCTTGCCAACAGATGTGCCATCATTATCTCCATCAAGCTTGCCATCGGCATCTGCCTCACCGTCATCAATGCCATCAACTGCACCGTCGTCAGTGCCCTCAACCTCAAGCTTGCCCTCTTTAATGCCCTCAACCTCAAGCTTGCCATCGTCAATGCCCTCAACCTCAAGCTTGCCGTCGGCATCTGCCTCACCATCATCAATGCCATCAACTGCACCGTCGTCAGTGCCATCAACTTCAAGTGTGCCCTCATCAACGCCCTCAATCTCGCTTCAGCCCAGTCGTAGTAGCCAACCTAGTTTGAACTCTTGTGTTGGTGCAAATGCGTGTGGAAATATCGGAGGAACCATCGGTAATCAGAGCTGTAGAGGGACATCTGCATGTTTTGGTAATCGAGGTAACATTGGGGACAGAAGCTGTCAAGGTAAAAGGTCATGTTCACAAAATAAATCCAACATCAATAGTGACAGCTGGTAAGTGCATTAGTTCATCCCAATCTCTTGTCATTGTCAATGATGATGGTTGTTAGCACTCACATTACCTTATATATATATATTATTCAATGATCTCTTTGTTTTCTCACAGCAATGGTGAAGATGCATGTATATTCCGTGGTGATAGTGGTGGCCCAATAGGACCGGAAAGTTGGTAAGATAATGACTGTACAAGTTATTTGTCTTGTAAAATTTGAATATACACTCACGACTCATGCTCATGATCATGATTGATTTCTCACAGCAATGGCTTTAGGGCTTGTACCTACGCTGCAGGCACAATAGGCTCAAACAGCTGGTAAGTTTCTCTTGAACTTTACTATGAACTAGCGCACAAGCACAATGTTTTAATCCAGCTCTCACTTGTTTTCGGCTTCTTCCAGCAACGGAGAAAAAGCTTGTTGTGGGGTTACTGGTGATATAGATCCTGACATGTGCAATGGTGACTTTGCTTGCTGCAATGCAGCTAGAACTTTTTGTGCTTGTCCTCCTCCTTGAGCAGGTGGATATGGCGGTTATTATGCTTGATATGAGTCCATTGGCAGGAAAATGCCGAAACCGTTCTAAAAATAGAACGTTCTAAATTTAGAACAGCCGAAATGGCCTCAAAATATGGCGCGCTCTGTCCTCTCAACACTTTTTGACACTTTTTCTCACAATCCGTCGACTCATGCATGTGATTCATTGAACGTTGTTCGAAGGTAAACAAAGTTGATATCCCGCAGTTCATTCCATTCGTTCTTTGTATTTGTCGTTCTAACGTTTAGTGTATTGTTCTTTTATGAAAGCCGCGTTTAGAATGAGCAGTAAATTATCGCTCGATGAGAAGTATGCAATTTGTCCTCCGTCCGTCGCGTCGATCCGTTACGGTGTTTCGAGCAGTGTGTTTGACGACATTTCTGAGTGGAAGTTGTCCGCCCGTTCCTTCACGAGCGACTTTGAGAAGGCCCTAATCAACGCAGCGTCAAATCAATTCTCCGACGGCTTCCACGTTGGCTGCTTCTTCCATCTGAAGCAAGCTTGGAGACGTTACTTGACGGCAAAATGGGTCGAGGATAATAATAGTGAATAAATCTAAATTCAGTTGCGACGAATGAGTCTACCTCGAGCGTAGTGAGTCTATTTCATTCGTTTTCATTCGTCTATTTCATTCGTCTCGCAAAATGTGTCATTTGTAGTGTCGTTGTTTTAGAACAGAAGGCAAAAATGGCGATTTTCGGCTGTTCTAAATTTAGAACGTTCTATTTTTAGAACGAAAAAAACGTATACCCATTGGCAACTGTTATGCTGTGTTTTTGTATTGTATGAATTAAATGTCCTGTGGGCAAACCGTATGTACGGAGCTCAAAGAGAGAATTAAAATTTAAAAAGTGGAATGTGAGTGTGAGGCGTGAGTATGTGAAGTCGATTACTAGAATGATAAGATGATAAATGATAGTTAGTAATCAACATAGTATAGTAATTTTTATGTATACTGAATCATCGTTGGAAGAAGTTTCAGTCTTCTTCTACTTCTACATCAAGTTATCATAAGAATAAGACTAAGACTAAGATGCAACCGCGACGAAGGTGCAATATGAATATGGAATATATGACTCCAATGAATTGTATCTTAATGAACGGCTCTGACTACAACATAGAGGGAACAACCATAGTATAGAGGAGAGTTCAATCTCAAGGCACTGCACTAAGCACGACAGCATCTTCTCCATTACTTTATCCTCCCGGTGAGATGAGGAGCGAATGATGGCACGTGAATAGCGCTGCGACAAACTATCCGGTTTTACTCCACCTACCAACCAACGAAGACGAACCACCGAGTCGCGACACCGACCAACGAAAAACGAAACGCCAAGCGCCAGTGAGTGATAGATGATGTAGTGATCAGCAGCCAGCAGCATACTTGTACAGTTAAATCATCACCATGGCGACTCCTCGTAGGAAGAAGATGCTGCTGGCGTTGTTCCTGGTGGTTCTGAACATGACTTTTTGCATCATAACGACAATACAGTTCCAAAAGGCTGTGCTTACGCCGGTCGATCGGGTCGAAGCAGTGTCGCTCCATGCTCAACCGTCAACAACTAACAATACTGTGTCGCAATATTGGTCATTAGCAGTGTCAGATAGAGGGGAAACTGTCGACTGTCGGATTGCCACTCAACAAACAACAACCGCACCAACGAATAAAAATTTGGCACGAGATGTGGACAACAACAAAATAATGATACACATTCACGGCATGCATCACAGTGGCACGGGATATCTTCGAAAGACTTTACTCAATGCACTCAATCGTGAATTTTCTCCGTCGCCAGCTGAACCAGCGGCATGTATACAAGATAGTCTCCTCCCTTATCGACACTTATACAGCAACAAAACAGAGTTGTACAAAGATCACTACAAGATGGAAGAGGAGGGGCAACATTTACAAACTATGTATCCATCGTTCCACACACGCGCCCAAGTGTTCAAAGAGGCTAAAACTGCACAATTTGAGCTTCCAAAAATCGCATACTTGGCCGATTATTGTTTGAGTAACGATGATGCCGAAAATAAACGGATTGGCAACATTCTGTTGGAACAATGGTCGAGGTATTGGAACGTTACATCTAGCACAAAATTTCTATTACAAAAGACTCCTTCACTTGATGTGCAGTTTTTGGAATATACCAAGAGGTTACCTACACTTCATGTCATTGTAGTTCGTCATCCCATGACATCAAATTCGTGGGGGGTGCCGTATATGGGCTATGGGTGGGCAATGGCATATCATCATGTGTTGCAGTTGCTCAATGAGGGTAAAGTGGAGTGGTATGCAGTTGTAACTTACGAAGCATTATTAGAATATCATGATGTGGTTGTAGAGGAATTGATGGAGGTTGTGAAAAGTGGCATGAAAAGGTTTGGATTAACATCTATTGCAACGCAACAAGAGCAACTGAACATGAGTAGCAACTATAGTGACGATGGCAGGTTTCGGAGGCAGTTGCATCTCCGTGGCGCAAGTGGAATTAGCAATCCCAAGAAGAGAGCCAATTTGTGGCTCGGAGTACCTTCAAACTCTTACCTCATACCCAAAAAGAAGAGTGTCGAGCAATGGAGGAAATGTTTGGCACAAAATGGATGCCGCCAAGGATTGGACCTTCTAACAACTGATGTACTACCTTTGTTTGGATATGTATCTATACAGAAGAGTCATGCAAGTCTGGTCAAGAGAATCAATGATGGTAACGCGACATTATCAAGAAATGCTCCACTAACTGCTGATCCGTCTCCTGTAACGGTATCTAAAGATTATGGCCGCGTGCTGTTTTCGTCAGAGGGTGATGCAGTAAAGCTGTTGAGTCAAAGGAGTGGCAATTCAGGAAGGGATGGGGCGGAAGGTCTAGAATATATCGGTCAGCCTCCACCAACTGATTTGGTTGCAAAGATGACGGTATTGCTCAGAAGGTTGCGTTACATCCCAAAATAGGTACATGAAATGCTTGACTACTAATTTCTGGGTTTGTGAACAACGATGATTGCTGGCAATTGTGACACCATGAATAGCAACTCTTTCTAGCTGCTCCTCATGCTAAGACTTAACAAGCCGACCATGGATAGATTAAGTAAGTCACTTTCGAAAGATAACCTAGTTTCCTATCCCATTGCATTAAGTATACCACTGCTGTTCAATTAACAGTGTAAACATTTCATGTTGTTTCATGCACTGCTTTTAAATTCCCCAGCAAGATCCCACTGGCCAGGTGTTTCACCTCCGTCCCACGGCATGGCAATGTCCAACGCCTCTCTCAACATGATCTCATCATGCTGCATCAAGTAATCTCTCCTTGCATCTCTTTTAGCTGCGTCATCGAACTCTCGCTGCGCAACTGCTGGACTCAGATTAAACTCGAACATCCAGATATTACCATTATTATCTGGCATCCAGTCCACACTAAACACTTCAAATTGCTTCTTATTCCGCCTTCCCTTTAGTTTGCCACTTTCAATAGCTCTTGAAATTACTTCTACTGTTCCATGCTTACACTTTTCGTATGTGCTTTCCCAGTGCTGCTTCCATCCAACCGTTTTACCAGGAGGTTCGGGATGACGATGAATGGTGATTTGAGTGTCGTGCGTTAAATCTTGTGAGCTCCAAACATTTGGACTGATTGATAGCAGGGCACCCTTGTAGGTGTAAAGGGTCCATGTTACCCCATCATCATTGCATATTAACAACACATAGAATTTGAGGTGTGTCTTCCTCCCATCATCAGTTAGCAGCGGTTCCCGAATATGTTGTTGAACGACATAGCTCTGATCTTTTTTGATATGTGCCATTATTTCGGAAGGTTTACCAACAATATCAATCGCTGCTCCCCCTAAGTTCTTGTCCGACTCTTTTATAAACCACGGTGCATCAGTGGCACCGTCTTCGTCATCAGATGGTGGTTCATCTCCAATCCATTTACCGTCATGAATACAAAACGTTTTCGGCATGAACTTTCCAGCGAATTCAATAACCTTATCCTTCTCGTCTAGATACTCTCTTCCTGACAAGTACATTGCAACCTTACTAAATTCTGGCTCATCACAAAAATCAACCACCTTCTTTGCAAGTGGACAATGGAATTGATGAATAAAATCTTCATACCAAACTTGTGTTGGGTATGTCTTCCACCCTCCTCGTTCTTGCAAGAGTTGAATGTATCGAGAGCCATGTCCACGACGACCACAATCTGATGCAAATAGTAAATTGTTGTCGCTGCTTTCACCCCCTTTGGATAACAGATGTACCAAAATATCTTTGGATTCGGTAGAATATGATTCTAATCCTCCGACATCTTCCATCATCTCTTTCAATGAGATCACATTAGAATACACGGGCAACAAATGATCAATTGTTGCATTCAATCTCTCCTCATTGTCATCTTGTATGCACTCTTTAATTGCTGATACGTCTATCCCATTGTCCATTATAATTTGCACTGCTGCTTGTACCGAGCCACTTGCTTTCGCACCAACTATGTACACTTTGGAAATATCCTTCTCCTTCAATAGTGTGGCCAATTCATATGGGACATGTTGTGCCCGCCACACAATGCTATCAGTTTCTTTTGGAGAGATAATGGGATCTTCTGATATAATTTTAGAACCATCCCATCCCTCCATGAACCAGTGGACGGCCTTGTCGCCCAATTTCTGATTCAGTTTGCAAAGCGCTCCATATAATTTATGCTTTGGAGACACTCCTTCATATCTTGATTTGAATTGCAGTCCAGAGTACACGACGAGCCAATCGTTTTTGCGAGCTGCCTCCAATGGGATTCTAAGACTTAGTAAGAGATTATCTCGCTGTTTCAAGCTCCCCAATAGATCGGGCTGAAGATCGCATATTACTATTGCCGTCCGCTCTTTTGTTGTGTCTACCATGGTGAAAAATACTACTAGTTGGTTATTGCTTATTTCTGCTTCTACATATTCAGTCAACCAGCCTGGCTTCATCAATCAAGCCACAGCATGCACAAGCAAAAGCCAATGACAGCGGCGAACCTGGCAAGAACTTCCTGATCCGGTACTCAATGCCGCTCTTCAACTTTGGGGAGGTAAAGCCTGAGTACCAGTTGTCACATCAACAAGGCAGGGCCATCCATCCATGCAACTACTTACCATATTTTGTTGCTCTATTGCCTGTTAGCCTTGTGCCTTGTGCCATAAATCACAACCTGATGCATTAATTTGGGCAGTAGGAGTTATCGATCTATTCAGCTTAAAGTTGAGAGCTTCCGAAAGCATTTGGGCCTGTGTGACTCCCTCTTTGGATTCAAAGTCGCCCATACACTTCTACTCCGGTCTGGCAATGATTTAGATAGAGCGATTAGGGATATAAACAAGCATAGAGAAGTTATGAAGAGGGCTTGTCCGAATTTTGAAGACCCTCAGATTGTGATGGATTATTACAAGTATATTACAAGTCTTGCGCATCCTGTCACACTCGATCCATGGAAACAAGTGGCATACATGTGGAAAGGTCAGATCGTATTCCAAGTCGATTCATTTCATGCGTTACAATTACTTCTTGCGAAAGCTTGACGTTGACGATAAGAAGGATGTCTGAGGCGTAGCATTTATTACGTTAATGGCCTTTCCTGTGTGTTGGTGATGTCTGTTGTGATAAAGCAAAGCTAATAAGTTGTCTAACCTTCAACTAATACCAAATACCAAACAAACCGAGCAGATTCTGGTTTGTTCTCCTGTGCCATCTTTCCTACTCGCGCTCTAACAGACTCATTGCAAACTGATTGGCATATCGGGCTGTCAATTTCATACTTTTGGAGCGATAGAATGCTTGCTAGCGAAACTATACGCAGACAGTCGTTCCAGTCTTGACTAACTTGGTGGCAGTGACAGTGAATTCAAGCCACACATCGCGGTGACCTTCTTGGAGCAATCCTGCCGCTTCTTTTGATGAGGGCTAGCTGCAGATGGAGAAATACGAAGGCCCGCACAGAGGACAAAAAAGAAGCAACCCATGCATTGATGGAGGACGTAAAAGGCTGGCCTAAAACCTTTCCAGCGGGCTTGAACTGGAATTCCACCAACAAAAGTTGGAATCTTAGGAAAGTAATTCGTGGCAGCTGCCAAACAAATTTGACCTTTCCAGACACGATGCAGGGTCTATTGGATGCTCTCAATGGCCTCAATCGGTTCATTGCAATGAAAGTGCTGAAGAAGGATTTCATTAAACAAGCTACAAGTGAGCAATTGAAAAAGATAAAGGGGGTGATGGAGAAGCACATTAGAGTGAAGGATGGCAACAATTGTGACTGTGAGTGGTGCGAAGAAGCCTCGAAATCGAAACTGAATACCAAGAAGAGGAAGAGCACCGCGTCCAAGAAGCAGCCTGCAACCAAAAAGCACAGTACTAAGTAGCAGCATTTGCGGAAACTGATGCTTGGTCTCCAACAAGCAATGAATTCATCATTTATAGTAGTGTTGATATGCATTAAGTGATATAAGATTCGGGAATCAGACACAACTGAAAACAGTCATTATAAATTTTCTCACTAAGATATTACTTCTTTCTACAAACGCTTCGCTCACGAAACATGTCACTATCAATAAATAAATGCATCACCTCTAATTCAACCTCAACTATAGCTACACTTTCAACTTCACAACATCTTTAGAAGTTGAGAAGATTCCAATTTCCTCTTGTTGCTACTGCTCGAGGATGACTGATCTACAGCAGAAGGTGAAGGTGAAGGCAATAGGGGCACCTCTGTTGTATCTTCAACTGGAGGAAGAAGAGGAACAGCAGCAAGAGGAAGAACTTCCACCTGCACGTTCTTTTTGTCCGCCCTGTCTAAATATGGGGATTGTTTAGCAGAATTTACATCCTCCTTGTTGCTACTGCTCGAGGATGACTGGTCTACAGCTGAAGCTGAAGGTGAACGAAGAGCACGGAGAGGAAGATCTTCAACCTGTGCATTTTTTGCTTTAAAAGCGGCCAATCGAGCAGAATCCACTTTCAACTTCTTGCTACTGCTACTGCTCGAGGATGACTGATCTACAGCTGAAGCTGAAGGCGAAGGAAGAGCATGGAGAGGAAGATCTTCCACCTGTGGATTCTTTGCGGTAAATGCGGCCAATTTCGCAGGATCTACTTTCAACTTCTTTCTGCGCCTACTGCTCGAGGATGACTGATGAACAGAATTTGCTCCCAACTTCGTCCTACTGCGTAGCAGCTCGAGGATAGCACAGCTCGAGGATGACTGACCTGCAGCTGCAGGCAATAGTGGCACCTGTGTTTTGCTTACGGATGGAGGAAGAGTTGGGAGAGTACACACTTCCCCTCTTTTCTTTTTGGCCGCCATTTCTTCTGCAAGCATTTCTTGTTCGACTAGCATTTTTGCCTTCTCAACAAGCGCATCTGTATCCAAATTAGCAGGCGCGTCATGCTTTCGATCAAAAATCGTGCTAATTGGGGGAAGAGTAGGCAGCGAAAGAGATTCACTCTCATTTGTTTCACCACTCGTGGATTTTGCCGTGTCATCAACTTTATCTGTCACCTTAGACTTTGCCTTGTTCTCTACTTCACTATTCCCAGTATCTGGAGGCTGAGATACATCCTTTTCACCTTGCATTGGATGCAACTGAGCTTGAGGAACGAAATGCGATACACCAAATCCAAATCCAAATGGCTGGTACGGAGGTTGCTGGGGGTACCCTTTTGCCATCTCAGCAGGCGAGTCCTCATCCAAAGCAGTAGCATCAATTGGCGGAAGAGCAGGCACAGGAGGAACTTCCGTCTTCTTAGTTTCACTGCTCGTAGATTTAGCCATGTTGTCCGTCACCTCAGACTTTTTCCTCGTCTCGGCTTCATTCTTCCCAGCATCTAGAGGCTGAGTATTATTTCCACCTTGCATGGACTGCAATTGAGCTTGAGGAACAAAAGGAGGCATCCCAAATCCAAATCCGAATGGAGGAGGGTGCGGGGGATACCATTTTGCTTTCTCTGCAAGCAAATTCTCACCCAAAGTAGTAGCGTCAATTGGTGGAAGGACAGGGGGTGGAGGAAATTCCGTCGAGCTCGTTTCATTACTCGTGGATTTTGCCTTGTCGTCAACTTCATCCGCCACCTCAGACTTTGGCTTTTCCTCGGCTTCGTTCGTCCCAGCATCTGGAGGCTTAGATGCATTATGTTGACCATGCATGGGCTGCAACTGAGGTTGAGGAACAAAAGGAGGCATACCATATCCAAATCCATATGGAGGAGGATACGGAGGGTACATCATTCCGAATGGATTCGGCGGGAATGGCCAACCGGGGGGACACTGTGGCCAGGGTGCATAGCCCTGAGGATACTGATTAGGCGTGGGTGTGTTCGCTGTTGCCATAGTATTCTGAATCTGTTGCTGTGGAGGTTGTTGCAAATGTGGCATATGAGGTAAATGCTCAAAACCCTTTGGTGGTACACTTCCAGCAGAAGATTCTGCTGCGGAAACACCAGTCTTCTTGCTTGTAGCATCAGCCGCAGCAGTAGGAACGAGAGTGTTGGCTGCTGATTTATCACTGGGAAGTTTGACCACCGATTCAACAGGTGACTTCTTTGCCTCCGCAGCGTTTCCCCCCTCCACTTTCTTCTCCCCCAATCCGAATGAAGCATTATCAGATTCACCCGCCGACGAAATATTTCGCAGCTTCTCTGCCTTATTATCACTCTGGGCGTTTTGCCCAATCGCTCTCTTTTCCAATTGACACGCTTTCCCACTCTTGTCCTCCGTGTTGTGATCATCAGAGTCGGATATTTTCACCTCATTCTTCCGGCTCTTAACAGCAGCTTGTTCGCTACCACTGCCAGCAGCAGCAGCATCGTCCTCAATCACGATACTTTTGACGTATTTCGCTTCCAAATATTCTAGAGCACTGTTAAAGTCTTCTCTGCGGAGAGTTTTGGACTGCCCCCCTGCTGTCGTGGATATGGACACTACCTCTGCCTCGACATCACATGCCGTCCCCTCTTGAGTTGTATTGCCTCCTCCGACTTGTGATTCCGCCCTATCGGTGGTATCGCTTGCTGCTGTTTCGTTCTTACCGTCGGCAATGGTACTAGCTGATTTGGATGCTGAAGAAGTTATGGCTGTGGCGGCGTCATAACCATCTACACCTAAGCCGATGCCATCAGCGGCGGCGGTGCCAACCGACGAGGGCGAGGGATCATCGCTCGCTGACGGTGCGGTCACACCACCACCATTGGCCGGGGGAACTATTCGAACAACGCTTCTTGTGGGCATCATTACTTGATCTTCCGAAGATATGTGTGAATGAGAGCGTTCCGGTGGAGAGAGTTTCTTTGTTATGGTATGGTAGTGGTAGCGTGGTTTGGTGAGAGGAGTGGTTTCGCGGAGTTTTACTTCACGTTCACGTTGGTTTCAGATTAAGGATTATGTCTGGCTGCTCGTTGGTACTTTTGCTTATGAAACGCAGAATTAGTGACAGACAGTCCATAGATGAAGGAGGGAAGATTCCTCTTTTGGCGCCAAGGCCTCATCCGTCACTGCCGCATCGAAATCATCGATGATTGAAGTGAAGATGAAGAACCTCATCACTGCTAAGTATTACTTAGTCATAGATTCGTACTACATACACAAAGATTGACGATGAAATTCCTTGCAACTTTACTAACAGCTCTACTCTGTACGGAGGTAGCCTCAGCACTGAGCGTAGTACCCGCAAAGCAACCAGCCGCACAAACAATCTCTCGAAGAGATGCCGCCGCATCAATCTTTTCCATCGGTGTCACCGCTGCCGCCTTCTTCACTCCCACTCAAAATGCAAATGCAGCTGAAGATAATCAAGTGCTAAGTGATGAAGAAATGGCAGCTAGAATTGCACGCAAGATGGAACTGCTCAATAAGTCCAAATCGGGTGGTGGCGGAGGCGGTGGTGGTGGCTTAGGCGGTGGAGGAACGACCCCGGTCACGGATATTAGGAGTGATGTTAATCCCGAGGCAGCGGTCAATTTGAGATCGAGATCTGCGGTAGAGAATGCCAAGATTGCCATGGATAAGCAGAAGGAGATGAAGTCGAGGGACAATGCTAAGAAGAGAGAGGACCTATGCGAGATGTTGGGCAGGGGGTGCTAAATTGAGATCATCGAGAAGTTACAATAATTATTGTCATGCAGAGATATTTTGATCTGACAATTCATTTGGATGAGAAGAGGGCCACTAAATCTGCTTACTTAAATTTTGGGGCATTAACGCTTCCTATTTCTCTGGGGTAGAGGTGTGCATGACTGATACTTTTACTAAATAAATATTTAGGAATTATTTGGGTGACAATGTCAGATGTCAGCTACAAAGAACTAATGAAGAGAGTCCTGCCACAGACCCAACAATATGTCAAGCCTTCCCTAACAAAGCAGACCAATCGTGCCGTTGAGTCTCCTTTTAAGCCTCTGCCTCTTATGTTCGACAACTTTTAGGCCTTCGAGCAACCTGGCTTTGTTTCTTGATCTACAGTTTCTTGATCTACATCTACCCCTCAACAGCTTCGGATAAGATTTGCTTGCCGATCCCCGTGATGATATCAACCACTTCGACATACTCTCATTTGACTCGTTTAGCGCTTTCAAAGCCTCATCAGTCGTGCACCATGCAGGTCGATACTGAGTCGTCTGGTGCCATTCTTTGACTGTAGCTGTTTCCTTCCACTACTACTACGCTTCGATGATTTGTATAGGTCATCGTTCAGTTACTACCTCCGTTGGAGTCATGTTGTACTTCTTCAGCACTGCATCATATCCTAGGTATGCTCCACGTCGACTCATGTAGCTATGAAGTGTGGAGTATGACTTCACTGATATATCAACATGATGCTCTAGCAAGATGCTTTGTTGCATAGTTGAGAAGTAAGGTACCTTCTCATCATCAACTGTACTGTCACTTCACTGTGCTTCGAAGATTATCCCAGTCGATTGAAGTCAGCAAGGGCGGCTTGCTAGTACTCAGATATGAAGTGGAATAACTTCAATCAGTGGCATGACAAGTGTTTCTCCTCCCTTCTTTTCCTCATTAGGACAAAATTCTAATACAAAATAGATCGTAGCGCTTCCCTTTTAGGACTGCACAATACAAATTTGTGATCTAGAATACATGATGCGGGAGGAGAAAGAGAGCGTTGTCGAAGAAGAAATTCGCATCTTGTAAATTGATATCCTCCCCTTCTCGCAATGTTTAGATAACTCCAGAGTAGGATGATAGTATGCACGAGTAGAAAAAACAGGGGATGCAGACTTGATATAACATGAAATTACTTTAGACAAACAAACCCACCCCGATATTCCCTCTTAGTAAAAGGAGTATCATACACTTCAATCAAAGTCATTGGACAACTCTGCAAGCCAAAGTTATGATGGCTGCTTGGAATCAAACTCAGCAACAGCCCTACAGGCATTCTTGTGCATTGGCCAATCGGCTACCTGACACTCTTTGGAACAATAGTTTGAGAGACGGCACTGAGTACAGTGCAGCATCGAGCTGCGTTCAACCTTCTGACCAGGATGGCTACAGCAAGGATTGCAACACATCCCTACCTTCCTGATAGATTTGACTTTTTTGTATTTATCATTCAAGCAAGTGCAGGGAATACGCTTCCTCACGTAGCTAACCAATGTGTGTTCGTCTGCATCATTTTGAAGCTCTACTACTTTCATCCAATTGATGTTCGCTTGAGATTTGTGTATTTCAACCGCTACGTATTGTTCCAAGAAATTAGAAAAAGACGCATCTACACAGGCTCCTTTATGCTGTTTACCGCCAAGAAGACGTTGCGTTGCACCACTTAGAAAATACGATTTCACCCACTCCAAGCTGTCAATATTGTCCCACACATCAGAATATTTATCCATCGTGGCCGCTTGAGCAATCTCGAAGGACATTTCCATGTTTCTGACAGCATCAATAGCAGCATTATATTCTGCTAAAAAAGTTTGAATGAAATATACAAGCGAAGATTCTTTTGGAATATTGAAGCCATGCAAGCAGAGACCGTTGTCATTGTTATTACACCCGCTCAAACTCAAAGTTTCGATCTGTAGCCGCACCATCTGCGCTTCAAATGAATCCTCCTGCTGACCGACCCCTGTCGCCTTCTCCACCTCCTTCTCCTTCTTCTGCGCTTTGGCCGCCTTCCGGGCCTTGCCTTTCGCCTTCTTCCGGGACGCTGGCATCTTAGAGAGAGCGGTGTCCGTCAGCTTATTACAGTTACAGGAAAGGAAGAGATCTTGATTTTGAGGTGAGGCCCGTTCTGTCAAGAGATTTTTCACCCTCATTTTTCAGGGTTCATTTTTGTCACTTCGCCAGTTTACTAGAGAAGAGAAAAATGAACCCTGAAAATGAGGGTGAAACCTCCTCAAAAATCGGCCAATCTCGAGGAGGTTTCACCCTCATTTTTCACCCTCATTTTCTCTCTTCTCTAGTAAACGGGCGAAGTGACAAAAATGAACCCTGAAAAATGAGGCAAAAAAACTCTTGACAGAACGGGCCTGGAGTGAACGAGAGACCCCGGGGGATAAGTGGAGGGATAAATAAGTCGAAGTTGGTTTGTACCTCTCTCTACAATAATGAGGGGAGATATTTTGACGATTTATTTGGACGAGAAGACATGCCCTCAATTAATTACCTACACGCAGCAACAACAACAACCTAATCATTTCTCTGGGATAGGTGTGCATAGATCATTCTCCCAATAAATATTTAAGAACTATTTGGGTGACAATGTCATCTATTCTGCCACAGACCAACAACATTAAAGCCTTCACTAACAATAACAAGCGAAACAATCGTGTCTTTGAGTCTCTGCCTTTCTCTGCCTCTTATGCTCGACAAAAGCTTTTTGGACGTCGAGCCACGTTTCCATGTGACTTGATCCAGCCCTCAACAGCTTCGGATAAGATTTGTTTGCCACTCCCTGTGATGATATCAACCACTTCGACAAATGGATGTGATCCTCTCATTGCACTATCGATCCACCGAGGCAGCGACTCGTTTAGCGCTTTCAAAGCCTCATCAGTCGTGCAGCCATGCAGGTCGATACTGAGTCGTCTGGTGCCATTCTTTGACTGTGGCTGCTTCCTTCCACTACCACTACTGCGCTTCGATGATTTGTATAGGTCATCAACATTTCCGACCACAATTGGAAACATTATTTGACCAGGAGAATTTCCTATGCCTACATCAGATGGATTGTTCATCTTGACTTGAGCTTTGCTCGTAGTCCTCTTCTTGTTGTTGCTAGTATTTGACTTTTGGACGGCCAAGTCGTTGAGAGTCTTCCTAATCTCCCTAAACACAGGTTCGGCCTCCTCAAAGAGTTTTGTAAGTAATTTGGAGTGTCGTTCCTTGGCCTTCTCTCGAGTTGACGAAATGTAGCTAGGCTGCTCATTGCTGTTTCGCTTCTTCTGTGTCTTCGCTCGTCCGCCCAATTTCTTCGCTTTGCTCTTCCTTCGAGAAGAGGTGTTTGTAGTTGTAGAATCTGCTTTAACATCCTGTGACGCTGCTCGTAAGCGCTGAGCATTAAAATACGTCATTACGGCACCATCGCAAATTCCAAGGTCTTCAATCTTACGATTAGCACATGCGCTGGAAAACAGAGGTCTCTCGTTATGAGTGATTCGGATAAACTGAGAGTCAGTCTTGACTTCGTGCGCCAACAAGATGACTAATGTCTTGAACGTGTGCCCGCTTCTAAGGCGAACAACATGCTCAGTGCTGACGCCCTTTTCAATGAAATTAATCTCTACAATTTCTAGGCTTCTGTGCAGGCGTTCCGTGTTGCTCTGAAGTAGCCAAGGAGGGAGCAACAAATACCTAACCATGCCGACTCTAGTCTTGACCGCTTCAACGTTTTGAGCCAAACTGGTACACGTGTTTGTTCCGGCGAAGACATTCTTGAGCACTGAGCTAGATCTCATTTTCTCAAGATCATCCTCATTCAGATCAGGCCATGACGTGAACGACTCGAGGAATGTGACTACATCATGTGTGCCATTTAGGAAGAACGCTGTGAAACAGGCTTCCGAAAGAATCAGAGCTCTTGCAAGGTTGTCTTCGCCCCTATCTAGTGCATAGCGAATCTCGTTGAATATGCTGCGAAGGAGAGCATTGGCCGATTTCCCACTTGCTTGCCCTGTACTGCAGTTCTGATGGACGACGGGTGAGCGGCTTGGATGCGACCAAAGTCTTGCCACCTCGAGGAGATTCACATTTGTTGTTATGGCACAAAAGACGCTAAGACCTTTCACTGCCCATCCTAGGAATTCTGCACAAAGTTAAAGAGATATGTGAGCTGATTCTGTAGGAATGGGGCGAGACTTACTTCTTTCTTTTTGACTCACCTTCCTTCTCTTGACTCACTTGTGCAATGTGTGGAGAGTTACGAGCACTTGTCGTGCGGAGTTCGTACGTCACCTTCCTCGACTTTCCCATCTCTGTCGAATGACTTTCCCAGAAGGAGATCGGATTCACCCAGCCACACGCTCAGTCAAGACAGCCAACAAACACAATGGAATCGGAACCACTTGATGTGATCGAAGAGTCAAAATGAGTCCATCAAAATGGCGGGAAATTTAAAAAACCACAAACCAAAACACATCAAAATTTTTGATGAGATCATGAGATCCATCTCAGCTAGTATCCCCCAATAATCTTCCCTAACACTCTTCCAAATCACTAACATGCCACCAAAGAAGAAGCCAGTCCAAGCAGGCAAATTCAAGCCGCTCAAACGACCGACAAAGAAGGCAGCAACGGCAGAGCCATCAGCTTCCACAAATAATGCTGCCGCAGCCACATCATCATCATCTTATGATGCCAAACCACGCTCTACAACCACCTCCACTGCATCTAAACCATCAAACAACAATTCTCGCAGTCGCAGTCCCAAAGGAAGAGGTGGTGGCCGAGGCGGCGGTCGAGGTGGCCGAGGACGTGGACGTGGTGGACGCGGTGGCAGATTCATCGCTCCAACCGGACAGGCATTCTTCACCGGTAACGCCTCTGCAGGAGGAGGAACCACCAACAATGCAAGTGCCGCTGCTGCCGGTACCAGAGCCGCCAGGGGAGGAGGTGGACCAATAGATCCAACTAAATTGTCGTCAGCCCTAGGACCAACTGCACAGAAATATACCGTGACACGAGAGGCAGCCAAATCTGCTGCGGCGGCTGCTCGCGCTCGTGAGGGGGAGGGAGAAGAAATTGTTGTCATGGAAATGGATTTAGAAGACGATGATGATGAGGGTGGAAAGAAGAAGAAGAGTGTGTTGGAGCAAGATCGTCCGGAGAGGGAAGGACCTTCATTGTATGATGATGAAGTTCAAGAAACAACTGTGGATATTGATGCGTTTGAGTATGATTCTGATTCGAGTATTGAGGAGGAGAAACAACGTCGTAAGGGGAATGTTAGTCACTTTCGTATGGCTCCCAATCAGTTGCCATTTCCGGTTGCTCCACATCAGCAGTCCATGTATGATTGTCAAGGTAGTGCTACTAAGTCTTCATTGATTACAGATGAGAAGAAATCAGCAGATGTGGAAATGGCGACAGAACAACAATCATCGTTTTTATTGAGTGATCCGGTTTTAGAATCTCCCTTTATAGATGTGAACAAGGCATCTGAGCATTTGAAGCAGTTGGAATTGGACTCTTGGTTTTTAATGAAGTTCCCAACTCGATTGCCCCATTTGGATAATTCTGGGAGTGGTGGATTGAAAGCGAATGTTAAAAGTGAAATGTCCGAGGGGGATGAACCAGACTTTGTTGGAAGTTCCAACAACGACGTGACTGATATCACACCAGCGACAGTTTCTGTTGGCGCAGGACCATCGACAGCTACTGGGTACGATGATACATTGAAGGATATCCCACCCGGTAGATATGGAAGAATTGTCGTCCGAAAGAGTGGGCGGACAGAATTAATTGTTGGAGGGGGTGATTCAGGCGAGCCCGAAGTGAGAATGCTCGTGCATGAAGGTCTTCAATGTGGTTTTCGGCAAGAGGCTGTGTCTATTGATCCAGACGAGTCGACCTTTGTAACGTTGGGAAATGTCAACAAGTCAATAGTTGTGACGCCGGATATAGAGAAGGCGTTTGCATCGTCATGAGTTGAAAGCGATTGAGTAATAAATGAACAAAACAGATTTAATAGTATATTATCCTACAGCAAAAACAGCACTACACATTTGTGGCCAACTACCAAATACATCACGTCAGAGTTTCTTCTTAACTTCCACAGCATCTTCATCACTCTCTCCATATTCATCACTATCCTCTCCATCAAGGGATGGGATACTCTCCGTCTCCTCAACAGATGCAGGCTTGTCTCCGTGGGCAGACGAGCACAATCCCAGAAACCCTTTGACAGCATTCAGCATCCTATCAATAGAAAAGACGGGAGCACCATAGTTGCACGTGAGTAGTCGATGATGAGCAAAGTGATCACTCGGCCTGACAAATATCCAGGGTATGCGACTCATCACCTCTTCCAATGCAGGTGTATGAATGGCGAAATTTGAAGCCATGACAATCATTGCAGCAACAATTGCAGATGATTTATCAGTTCCGCCGAGGTAGGATCCAAGTAGGAATGGAGCCATGTACGAAAGTAGGAATTCTGGGACGGAGACAGCACTGGCCGAGCTTGGGAGGACTACCACGTTGAACTTGTGGTGGAAGCGATGCATCCAGTATAGTTTGGGTGTATGCATTGCCATGTGTGCTAAATAATACCAGGCATTTTCGATTACCAAGAACACTAAGACTGAGGTAATCTGCTCAAAATGAGTCAACGGACCCTGGACACAGCAATACTTGATAATGACAGCGTAGGTGACTGATCCAAGAACAACACTGTTGAATGTAGTAGCAGCCATGCCGGCTAGGTGAAGTTTCTTTCCGCCTTCTCGCTTGCGGAGCTGCTGAACATCATCCATTGAGAGACCGAACTCGAGCAGAAGCATTCCGATAACGTTGAGCGACCCAAAGGCGACACCTTCGGCGAGTAGCGGTGGTAGCATTATGGCGTTTGTTGCTTGCTTCCTGGCTGCTATTGATGTAATGTCCTCGAGAGTAGTCAATGCAACCAGATCAGCTGCTATGATAATGATCAAAGCCACCAATGCTTCATGTTCAAAGCGAATTTGACTTGGCACAAAATGAGAACAGTGAGAAGTTCGCAGTTGTCAAGAGTCTACTTTGAATGACGAATGCGTAATGGGTGAAGGAAGAAAACGAGTCCCGCCCCTTGTGTTTGAGAAAAGTGCTGTCTGTTTGCAGTGCCAACCTCTCTACGTCAATGAGGTTAAGTACTTAGGATCATGTTGGGGCACTTAGTGTGCTTGTTGAAATAACACGAGAACTTTGTTTGAAAGAGTTTAGTAATTATCTTTATCATCTTCCATCAGTGGACACTCTAACATATCCCTGTGCAATTTTAGAACCTGACCCTTTCATAACCGTAGCATTCAAACCATTAGTCCGCAGCGGATCAAACGTTATCCGACGATTCACCTCAACTTCCTTGAGACGGTCTTTCATTATTGTATCGGCATTCTTCTTGTCCAAGTCTTGGGGATCAATCTTGCCATTGGCCAATAGTTCCAGTAAATCGAGACACTTGATTCGGCCTTGGGGTGGGTCAATGACAGGTGAGGAGTCTGGTTCTAACAGTGACAATGGTGGGATCCTGGGGGATGTAGTACCATTCTCTTGTTCTTGATGGTCACTGTCCTGTTCTCTCTTCACAACATCACTTGCAATACAACCACGAGCATCAATAATACCATCATCTATACTACAGGGAGGCCAATACCTATCAATAATAGCCCCCAAAAATCCATTCCAAACCGCCCAGTGCGCCTTCCTCACATACCCCAACGGAGTAGAACCTCTACAATCCGTAATGGACAATAACCACGGATCCTTCTCCAACAATAATGATATCGTTTCAAAGTTTGGTGAAGCAGTCCAACATGCATCATGTAATGGGGTTCGTCCAAAGTCATCCGAGACCTGGACAGAGGAACCAGCGTCAAGGAGGATGCGTAGCATGTCGTGATCACCACGACGGCATACGGCGTGGATGATGGATTCACCGAATTTATTACATGCGTTGGGATTGAGACCGGTGGAGAGGAGGGTTTGGACTTGGGGTTTGTCGGAGGATCGGATGGCGCGGGTTAGTGATATTCCGTAGCTTGATGTTTGATGTGTCTGAAGCGGTGGGGGAGGGTAAAGGAGGAGTTATTAGTAATAAGTAATTGGACGATGAATGAACTTAAACATACAGAGCACTCATGCTGTGAACTCACCGTAGGAGTGCTATGATAACCACCCTTGAGACTACAAAATGTAGTCGCCGGATACCCCCTCGATCTTAACTTGGCTGTAAAGAAATCATTTGGAGATTGCACCATACTCTTTTTATTACACCGCAGTGCTGCTGCTGCCGCCATGGTCGATGACGATGGAGCAATTGACGTTGTCTCCTGCGGATGAGCTGTAGCAGCTTCATTATTATTCGACTGTGCATGTGACTGCTGCTTTATGAGATTCTGTGGTGGGACACTGCTAGGAAATATGTTGTCAATAATAGACAACGATGATGATGATTCAGCCGCCGCCGCCGCCTCACCACAAGTCAATTTATTCACAACTGGCTCATCATCCCCCTCGGAAGAAGATGATGAAGAAGAATTAAATGCCTCCGTCGTCAACTCTGCTCCCTTTTTAATGCCAAACATGGATGATTCGTCTAGCCGCTGCCACTTATTGGATGATGGTATTATTGAAAAAGATGATTCGGCGGATTCTGACCTCCTCTTATTGCAGTAGTTCATAATATTCTTACTGCCGTCTTCGACACTCTCCTCTCTTGTGAAGGTGAGTTATATATATAATTATTATTATAGCAATGTCTATCTTGGATAACGCCGCTGATGGTTATAACAATAATACTGAATAGGCCTCTCGACGTCGAATTAATTTCGCGTCGTTGTGCTTCCTGCCCATTTGCAGACCTCCTCCGGCCGTCGGTCGCGTGCGTGCCAATGATTGATTTGACATTCATCGTGACGACGGCCGACAAATTGGCAGCTGATTATTCTTCCACTTCCGGTCATCACATGGGAGATTGATCATGCTACAAAGGTACAACTTCCCAACACCTCAGCCAGTTAGTGCGCGGTGTGACAACGTCGAGGAGTTTCGAGGCGACGTGGTAATTTTGGAAGACGCACTTGGATTTGGGTGGTTTCATCTGGCCGCTACTCCCATTTGCGCCTCATCTCGTTGCGACACAACATTCCCTCACTCTAGATTGATACTGTAAGTACGCTAAATAAGATAATACATCGCTATGTACGTTAAGAACCTCTTGCCTCTTGGCAGTTTTTTGCTTGTATTTGATTGCCTCGCTTGATTGCACTCAGTAGTTTGCCTCGTCGGCAAACAACCACTGAACACTATGAGCGACGGCAGCAATCAAAAGGACTTCATTGAAAACGCTGACGGATCGCTCCTCTTGGATCATAAAGGAGTGAGTTGTTCTAATTGCCGCTTAGTATTATATTCCTCGTTTGCTTTTGACGGCATTGGCAAAATTCTCATTTTTGTTCACCTCGCTCCTCATTCAGCAACCCATCAGCGTCGACAAATTCCTCTCCACCAAACCCCTCCGCAAAGAAGTATCCACACGTCAAGGTCCTGGAGGGATGAAACTATCCTACATGGGTGGAGACGTCATTACTAAAACTCTCAATGAAGGTAAGTTTCCAGCTGTGTTTTTGAGAACTTCAACTCATTGAAAGCGCTGAAAAACTAACGAGGTTTTGCACACAATCAAGCATTCGGATATGACGGGTGGTCCCTTGAAGTCAAAGACAAGACCCAACTCGATCCATTGAAGGATGACAAAGGACGGTACATCGTCGCCTTCACTGCCACTGTAAGAATTACTCATTTACGAACTGGTGCCTTTCGTGAAGATTGTGGAGCAGGCGACGCAATTGATAGAAGTTTGGCCTCGGCAAGTGGGAATGCATTGAAGGGTGCAGTGACAGATGCAATGAAACGTGCGGCACGGCATTTTGGTGAAAAGTTGGGGAATTCGTTGTATCATGATGATTTTAGTGTGAATAAGGCTCCGAATACATTGAAGGATGCTTGTGACATGTTGGATTTGGAGCGGGCCAAGGGGAGGTTTGGGTTTGATAAGGATAGGAAGAAGATGATTCCGGCTCAGCAGCAGCAGCAGCAGCAGCAGTCCACAGCTGTGACTTCTGTTGCGGCAACAACAACAACAACGACATCTCAAACTGCTGTCAAGGGAGGAGGACTACAATATTCTCACAACAACAATTACACCAAGCCTCCACCTCCACTTTACGTCGGAGGCTGTGTTGCACAAACACAGCAGCAAACACCTCGAACGGTACAATCAAGCGTATCCAATCAACCCAAGACGAAGAATAGCAATGCATCCAAGCCTTACGTTACGCCTCACCACGGAATGATGAATTCTAACAGAACTCCAGGCAATGGAATCGCACCATCACGTCCTGCTACGGCTATATCAGCAGCATCAAAGGTAAATGAGAATGCAAATCCCCAAACTACAAAGCTTCTACCTCCACCGAAGACTGGAGGGTTGAACCTCCCAAAACGACCGGGCACATCTCGTGGTGTGGGGAACAACGTCTCATTAGGTGGAGATGAAGTCATGAAGGCGTTTTACGGAAGCAGTAGTGACGTTGCTGCTACTACCGCTGCACCTTCCATGTTTGAAAGAGGTGGTGGAATGAGCCAAGCATTGATGACATCACAGCAATCTCTAAAGAGGAAGAGCGACGGTGCGGATGGCAATCCGAATCCAATGAAGAATCCATACACTCAGTCGTAATCAAAGGGGTGTTGCTTTTTGTGTTGTTCTCTTTGTATTTCATGTTGTAAAGATATTTGGGCATCAATGGAGCAATATTTGAAATTAGATTTCCAGTAGTAGGTCTCGCATTGATACTAAATTATAAGCATTTACATATTCCTTTATTTTGACTGGATATTGTTTAATAGTCTCCGCCGTCTCCGCCTAAAGTAAGAATAGATGAAAAATGAATGTTATTAGATGACAATGAAACATAGATTGCAACATTCAATTAGAGATAAGTTGATGTGTGTACTTACCGCCGAACATATCAACAGCTGGGGGAGCCTCCTCAACTTCTTCTTCTGCTTCAGGGGCGGCTTCCTCAGCGGCATCAGCTCCTCCGCCGCCGCCTCCTCCTCCGCCTCCACCACCTCCTGGTGCTAAGCAATATTTATCAATTGAATCGGCCTATGATGGTTGATGGAGAGATTTGGGTAAAGTTAGCAAAACATTCAATAATAATGAATAACATAATTCATTTCTTTCTACCAGACCAAAATACAACAAATCACGCACCTTTGACACAGCAGTGGCAAAGACACTGGCCCAAGCGCCACTTAGGCTATTTCCACTAGCAGTAGCAACCGCTGACAAGGAGTCGGCGGAAACATCGGCACCGGCGGATCCGACCACGATGGCGGAAAGTGATGCGACAAGCTCTTGCTTTTGAGCGTCAGAGAGACCTTCGAGAGACGAGACAACCATTTTGAATATTTTACAACTGGTGATTGCAATAATTTTGCAAGGATTGAGAGAAAAAGAGGAGGTGTTAGTTGACTATTCGGGATTTGTTTGAGGCGATAATGGTCGTCGATAGGAACTGCCCGAGATAGTGAGTTATAGTCGCTCAATTGGAAGCAATCCAACGGAGATAGTCTCCTCTGTGAGTTCGCTACTCAATCAGCCAAACGGTAGGGCCGAAAATCATTTCCATTTCCGCTACCATAGCACCAAAAGGCCGTCATGGTCCTCACCTTAAAAAGTTAGGGATGGTGATGAGCGGGAGGCTGCTTCCAAGTAGGAATTCCATACAATTCTACGGGGCGGGCAAGTAGTAACAAGTAAGCGCTTTTATTGAGGAGTCCCATCTGAGCAGGCTGTATGTGCGCCATACTGTGCTGTCATTAAAGTAAGTAAGGTAGTAAGTATGTTGTCACAAAGTGTTCGAACTTCACGCGTGGTATTTTTACCATACTTCCGTGACTTCATTCAGTAACCTGCACAATAGCACTCACCCCCAATGTCGACAATGGCAACGATGAGATTCAACGCCGAGCAATGTGCACAGCTCAAATTTCCAGTTGGATGTCCAGTCTGGTACAACTGTTTACCACTAAAAGACAATGTAGGAGTAGAAGAAGCGTCGGCGTCGACATCGTCATTTTTTCTGAAGCGCGGAGTGATAAAGGGAGCACTCTTGCGAGATGGTAAACTCTTCTATGAAGTCACACATGTCGACAAGAGTAGTAGCGTCATCACCGAGGAAGTGGAAGATGGCGAGCTCGGCTTTGGTGCGACGTGCCCCGTCACTATTCTGCCCCAAAATGTCGATGCCGATGCAGATCCTGTGGAAGGGGAGATTGTGCTGTTCACCCCATCAAGTGAGGATCCAAACACGTTTGTCTACACTGCAATGATTTTTCTAGATGGAGCATCAACGTTCAGATATGAAGGTGGGATTGATGAAAAGAGGGTGGTGTATCGCTCGAATGATAAGAGTATTGTTGACAATAGTAGTGCTGCATTTGGTGTGAAGAACGACAATGCGGATGCATCGTCATCTCAGAAGAGTTCATCAAAATCAACGAACAATTCAATGATGGCAAGTGCCCATAAAGGTGGTAGCAATCATGTTGACAAAGCAATGCCGATGGAAGCTGCGAGTGCAAATGCATTTGTACCATCCTCAATCACCTGCAATGCTGGCGCAAATGTACCTGGAGGCACCAATGTTAGTCTTTCAGCTACCGATTCATTCGATAGTACCAATACCAACAGCAACGCGTCTGCAGACGATTCCATGTCTTTATCTCGAAAGAAGAAGCCGAGATATTTGAGCGAGTATGAGATTGGCACCTCACGGAATGCACACGCGAATCGTATGGAGATTGCAGTGCCACTTTGGCTTCAAAAGGACCTTCAATCCCAACGCGATCTATTCTTCCATCTCATTGGAACGAATGGGTGTAATACGAAACGCATCGAATACAACTCGCGGTGCAGGGTTTATATCAAGGTCATCCTCGGCGAAAAAGTGATCTCATCCGTCCCAATGACAATCCACGTCGAGGCAATGAATACACCAACAGCACTTGGGGACCTGACTGTAGCGCGTCAAATGATCCAGAGTCTTCTTCTCCAATTTGTAGGCAATGACGGCTCGAGGGGGAGACTTTTGTACGAAGTAGCTCACAGCTGTTGGGGGGTTCATCGTCCTAGCCAATCAACCAGCAATGCTGTGAAAGAAATCAACCCCTTTTTTCCTCCCCAAGACCGTGGTAGTGGTAAGGAATTCTTCATGAGTGTCGTTGAACTCCCATTCAAAGTCACAAAAGAAGGGAAAACAGTCCACGCAGCGTATCTATTGTCCAAGGAAACGCTAAAAAGAATTCAAGCCGCCGGTGCCTACATCAGAGTTGTAGCAACAGAGTTCCAGATTCCAACAAGCCTTTGTGAACCTTACGTGCTTGTGTGCGGAAAGACTTATGAAGGTGTAGACCGAGCAGTTGACATTGTCAAGGATGCTATCAGGAGTCACTAAGACAAAGACACGCTTCTTTTAGCTTTGCTAGCTTAGCTTACAACTATCTTCCTCTTCTCTATCGCATTTGCTTTTGTCTTGCCCTTTTGGCTCGCCCTTTAGTATTGCATATAACGTTGATAACTATCCAAAGTATGACATCATTTGCTATCAAAGTTTACGCCGATGAAGGCGAACTAGAAATACAAGTTCAGTGGAGATCGAATCTGTCTACTCATGGAAGTCTTTCCATCCTTCGTGCCGAACAGTGGAGTCGCTCCGCTCGCAGCTGCTGCACCACAGTCTACTTCTTGCTCATCAACTCATATCCTTGAGAAAGATGGCGATGGAGCCATTACGAAGAGCCATCAGCAAGGAGTACTTAATAGAGTTATGTCAGCAAAAGATGAAAATTGTGTGCTTTACAATCATATCGCAAAACGGAAGCATCTAATCATTGATACGTCTTGAGAATTATCAGACAATTGCTGATTTGCTGAAGAGTCGTGTCAACGTGTTCTTTCAGCGCATCTTCCACTTCATCTTCTACTTCCAATAAAGCTTCTTTCCACACAATCAAAGGTGATGTCAACTCTTGATAACCCACTCTCGATGCCGAAGATGTAACCATTTCTTCAATTATAAGTAAACACAATCCAGTGATTGATAGAATTGTAAACGCTTCATCAGTTTGGGACCGCATATCCAAATGCTTCCAGCGTCCTCCTGCCCGATGAAGGAATCGAGACATCACGTACACAAGAGGGCGGTCCAAGGATGACACCGCAGTTTGAACCTTGTCATTTGTATTTGAGCACGCCACCACGGACATGATACATGGTAGCAAACAGCATAATGGCTCACTTGTTTCCAATCGCTCTGCATTTGTGACATTCTTTTCACCCATAGCATTACACAATAACATACCAGCAGAAAGAGCAGTTGCAAAACAAGATGCCTCTGCTTCTTTTGTCAATTCCATATTTCGCTCATCAATGGTGGAGCTGATAAGTAAGTCTTCGACCTCCAACTCAGAGGCAATCGTTCCAACAAGCACACAACAGATCCTCCCCACATTGTTTGCCTGATCAGATACCGCAATTGGAGTCTCATCCTGACCACCACAAGAGAAGGAATTGAGGTATTGAACAGAAGAGTTCAAAGCATCCTCCAACGATTTACGGATGTGCAAAAGAGCCTCCGGTACCCACACCCCAGATGCGATTACCCCTTCGTCATCATCTGCCAGACTCGTCATTAATTGGACAGTTTCCAAGATTACAGTTGCACATGATTCGATTTCAGAGCAAACAAATTCATTGTCCTGAGAAGATGCATTGCCGTCTTCAACTATTGTGACCCACCGCCCTAGATTTAGTCGTAAATCTCCAGCAGCAAGTTGAACCAAAGTACATAATGGCCATGTCAAACCAAGCTGACTTTCCGTGTTCTTTGAACGGAACCACCAGAACTCATTGTTCAATACAGAAGATGATCGTGCATTAGAATCGTAGAACAACCAATCAGGAGCGAATGAGCGCCATAAGTCCATAGTGAGTGTGTAAATCTCCCCACGCAATCCCTTTAGAGATATATCGCTGTTTGTTGAAAGTGCTGCCTCTTGAGCGTTGGACTCTCGTTGATTATTTGATAAAGACGATGCAACAGTATTCCCAAGCACCACCATTCCGTAGAATACAAATGACCGGATTGAAGCGGTTACGGCCTCTTCGCTTTGGTTGCCATTTACACCGACTTCCTGCGCCATGAAGCAATTCTTAAATGATGACGACACTGAATTGTTTGATGACTGCATGCACAGTTGCAGGTATTGAAGCAAAAGCGCATATACATGTACCGAGAGAGCATCGCTTTGTTGTGAAAATTGGATCATTCCAAAAATAGTGCTCCCTTTCAATCGGAAGATGTCCCCACCAGCAACAGCATTGGCATGCTGTAGAAACGATTGTATACAGCCAACAAGCGTTTTGTTGAATTCCAAGTTCCAATCAGTGCCATTATTATCGCTATTCTTGATCTCACTATTGCTATTTGGTGTACCACCTACAGGTGTTGATTGGATCCCTCCATCAAGAATCGAATGAATAGTTTGAACCATCAATTTCTCCTCTCCATCGTCATCATTATCTGCAGTAGCATTTGCTGTTGTTGCATTCTGCAATGGCGAAAACGAAGCCCCCTCCCCTCTACACAACATACGACGATTTACCAATGTCTCCATGAAATTCACCCACAATAATTCATCATCACCACCTAGAGATTTCTTCTTCATTTGCTTGCCATCTAATATCACCAAACCTTGTTGTTGAGAATGTCTCAGCACTATGCCTCTCATAACCCACGCAATTTCAACATCCACTTCTTCTATCTCGAGAGAGGCACGTGCATGCAATGTTGACGGAAGTAATTTGTGCAATAAATGTTGCTCACACTTCACCACTCGATTGTTGTGATAGTTGATCCCAGCCGTTTCCTCGGTGTAACGCAAAAAGATCACATGGATGGCAAGCCGAAGAAGGGCATATGATGTGGGTATTTTCGCACTATCTTTAGCATTATTAGACGACACAGCGTTATTGTAGGCATTGACCAGCCGGCCAATGAAGAGTAATAGATTGCAATCATTCTCTTCTAATGCCTTCTGCAGTTGTGATGGTGGCGGCGTGGAATTACCTTCAGCGGAAGATACTTTGGATGATGATGTGACATCGTCGGGATCATTGGTATTTTGTGGAGAGGCAGTAGTTGATAATCTGAGTAGCAATACAAGTGATGCCAGCTGTTGCTCGTCTTCCATGGTGATACTACGAAATGGTGAAATAGTTCAGAGCCAAGGTTGGGTAAGTAGTGCCCAATCACTAGCCAGCAATATGGAAGTGGAGTGATGGAGGTGGTTGGGAGAGATGGAGATGGAGCCAGGAAGGCGCCAAAAAACGCGAGTCACATTGGAGCCTGGAGCTGGAGAAGTAGATGTTCTGTCAGAGAATAATCCTTGAGATCGTCTGGAGCCTCCCCGGCGGCGAAATCTCTATCTGGGTCGACTATGTTCCTTTCCCGATCGCACTCCTTTGATAGATCATATGCAGGTGCGGAGAGCTCTTGTCAGTCGACAGATTTGCACAAAAACAACACAAATTGGTTTCGTCCTGTCCTGTTTGACAAGACCGAATCGGTCCTACTTCATTGAACAATATATTTTGTTGGATGCTTGTCCAAGCAAGAGTTGCCCAGAACGTCATTATGTACTATTGCCATCACAAGGACTAACTCGAGAAAGGTCTTGAGGGTTACAGTTACAATGAAAAGTGAGGGAAAGGATTTATCTGCTGGAGGTTCTTGAGCTTTGATTCCTAAATGGTTGATGTTACGAAACGAGAGTGTAGATAGAAATTGTGTGCAGCCTCTCTGAAAGTATCATGGTAATCTTGCTTATACACACAAATCTTTGTTCGGCACAGTCATGCATCATTAAAGCTAGCTCTTAAATATTAATGAGGAGCGAGTTGAGGTCAATTAGTCATGGCAGCTAGGTCTAGGTCTATAAGTAGAAGAGGAAGAATCGAACGAGAGAAATCTTCATTGTAATTGATTGAAGAGGAAGGGTACTGCTTGCTTTCACAGCCGATTCCTGGCCTGATGTGATTCAAATTATCGAAGAAATAATATTAGATATGACGACTCCCCGCCGCATGAGAGAGGTCAGGTGTAGCACATACTTCCTTGCTATACTCGTATTCTTTCTGCCCAATGCCTTTTACATACTCCTCCTTTCTGAGATTGATTCGTGCAACCTTTACTGCTGCAAGTTTTCTTCTTTGCTCCGTGCCTAATGCACACTCCTCCATTGATGGCAATATTTGTGCATCCTTCGCTGCTGCAGGTCTTCCTCATTCGAACTGCTCCATGCTCCATGCACACTCCTCCATTGATGGAAATTTTTGTGCATCCTTCACTGCTGCATAATTTGAGCTTTGCACCGTGCCTCCTGCACACTCCTCCATTGACAACATAATTAGTGCATCCTTCGCTGCTGCAAGTCTTCCTCGTTGCTCCATGCCTTTTACACACTCCTCCTTTGATGTCAATATTTGGACATCCTTCATTGCTGCATAGTTTGAGCTTTGCACCGTGTCTCCTACACACCCCTCCTTGGACAATATAATTAGTGCATCCTTCATTGTTGCATCGTTTAACCTTTGCCCCATGTCTAATACACACTCCTCCATTTCGAACTTGATTCGTGCATCCTTCACTGCTGCAAGTCACCTTCTTTGCTCCATGCCTAATGCACATTCCTCCTTTCTGAGCTAAATTTGGACATCCTTCATTGCTACATAATTTGAGCTTTGCACCGTGCCTCCTGCACACTCCCCCATTGACAACTTGTTTCGTGCATCCTTCACTGCTGCATAGTTTCTTCTTCGTTGCCCCCTGCTTGGCCGTCTTCTTGCCGGGGCGATCCATCGATGCTTCATCGTCTTGATCAGCAGAAGATCTCTTTCGAGTTGAAGTTCGCCGTACCGTAGACGAAGCATTTATCTGCCCCTTCTCTTCGGCAGCAGCCGCCGCCGCTGCCCTGGCTTTCGCCGTCTTGCTAGACTTGTAGATGAGCACAGCCAAGTCGTCCTCCTCGCTCATCTTCAATTTTTGAACAGAGAGAGAGAGCCGTTGTGTTTATATCCAAGCAAACGGCACTTTTCTCTCTCTCTCAATAAGTACACGTGAGAGGCGAGTGCGAACTTGAAACGCTGGTTTTCGGAGTCCGGAGAAACTTTAGACACGGAAAGACACGAAATGCACATTTGCTCTCTCCTTGCTTTATGTACTTATATATAGCTTGGTCGCTGTGCTCTGAACTTGATCGCCTACAATTCACAATTCACTGTAAGCGTACCTAACAGTGTTAGCATGGCATGATCATGATTTCATCTCCAATCTAATCCAATGCCATGCCACTTATGATAATGATGCGAATCTGCAGGCTGAAGCTGAATATTGCCCGTACTTAGATAATTACCGATTTATAGGCCATCTACTCATAATTTTGTGCCTGATAGCTTGAAATGAGCCTTGATCAAGTTCATTTGTCCACTCGTATGTCAGTGTCTCCAATTCCAATTCTTTCATCATTAAGAGTGATTTTAGGAGAGTCACGACTTCAGAATCGAAAGGATTTTGAGTCTAACAACCAGTAATTAACGGTTGCCATACCGACTGAAGTAGGTAGCATAAGTAGTAGGATACTAGCCGTAGGTATGGTTTCCAATTGGAATCGGTTCGGACTAGCTATGTCTATGTCATGTGGCTCACGGACACGGAAGTGTGGCTACTACAACTACAACTTGTCGTAGAGTCTTCGAAATGTCACAACCGCCATACAAAGCACTCTCATCAAGTGCTTCATGCATGCAGAGCGTCGACTTATCTATTGCATCTGAGCAGCTACTTAGCTAAAACTCAACTACAACTACCTTGCCCAGAACGTCATCATATACTATTGCCATCACAAGGACTAACTCGTGTGAGGGTTACAGTTACAATGAAAAGTGAGGGAAAGGATTTATCTGCTGGAGGTTCTTGAGCTTTTATTCCTAAATGGTTGATGTTACGAAACGAGAGTGTAGATAGAAATTGTGTGCAGCATCTCTGAAAGTATCATGGTAATCTTGCTTCTACACACAAATCTTTGTTCGGCGCAGTCATGCATCATTAAAGCTAGCTCTTTAAATATTAATGAGGAGAGCGAGTTGAGGTCAATTAGTCATGGCAGCTAGGTCTAGGTAGAGGATGAAGAATCGAACGAGAGAAATCTTCATTGTAATTGATCGAAGAGGAAGGACAGTGCTTGCTTTCACAGCCGATTCCTGCCTGATGTGGTTCAAATTATCGAAGAAATAATGTTAGATATGATGACTGCCACCCGCCGCATGAGAGAGGACAGATGGAGCACATACTTCCTTGCTATACTCGTATCCTTTCTGTCCAATGCCTTTAACATACTCCTCCTTTCTGAGATTGATTCGTGCAAGATTTACTGCTGCAAGTCTCCTTCTTTGCTCCATGCTTAATGCACACTCCTCCTTTCTGAGCTAAATTTGGGCATCCTTCATTGCTACATCGTTTGAGCTTTGCACCGTGCCTCCTGCACACTCCTCCATTGACAACATAATTAGTGCATCCTTCGCTGCTGCAAGTCTTCTTCTTTGCTCCGTGCTTAATACACACTCCTCCATTGATGGCAATATTCGTGCATCCTTCGCTGCTGCAGGTCTTCCTCATTCGAACTGCTCCATGCTCCATGCACACTCCTCCATTGATGGAAATTTTTGTGCATCCCTCACTGCTGCATAATTTGAGTTCTGCCCCGTGCCTCCTGCACACCCCTCCTTGGACAACTTGATTAGTACATCCTTCACTGCTGCATCGTTTCCTCTTTGCTCCATGCCTCCTGCACACTACTCTGTTGATGACAATATTTGTGCATCCTTCGCTGCTGCAAGTCTTCCTCCTTGCTCCATGCCTAATACACACTCCTCCATTGATGGAAATTTTTGTGCATCCTTTGCTGCATAATTTGAGTTCTGCACCGTGCCTCCTGCACACTCCTCCATTGATAACTTGGTTAGTGCATCCTTCACTGTTGCAGCATCGTTTCTTCTTCTTTGCCCCGTTTTTGATGCGTACTCGTCCTGTCATGGAAAAATTTGTCCAATGATCAGCAGAACATACAGATTTCTCTCCGACCTTTTGTTCCCTAATCTCAATTACAGCCCTCTTCTTTCTAGGGCGGTCCATCGATGCTTCATCTTCTTGATTAATAGACGATCTCTTTCGAGTTGAAGTTCGCCATCCCGTAGACGAAGCATTCATCTGTCCCTTCTCCTTGTCAGCAGCAGCAGCAGCAGCAGCAGCAGCCCTGGCTTTCGCCGTCTTGCTAGACTTGTAGATGAGCACAGCCAAATCTTCCTCCTCGCTCATATTCGATACAATATCAGAGAACAGAGCCCTTTGATAGGTCCGAGCCGTGTGCCGTGGTCACAGCACTTCACAGCCAGTAGCCAGCGTCTCGTGCTTGCGTTGCTTCTCAGGTTGCTTGCTTCGGGTACGAGCGAGAACGAGAGGCATATTAAGTAGATAAAGGGAGAGTTGTTTGTGTAGCTTGATGATCAACCCCTAAACCATGCTTGGCTGTCATTTAAGACAGCCATCTCACAACTCGGCGCTCAGCGCTCAGCTTTGTCCTCTCTCTCTAGCCGTAGGTCAATTTTTCCCCCCATTTGGGGGGAAAAATGGATTTTGGCCGTCTCGGGCCTTGGCTCCAATTTTTTTTACCCCCAAATGGGGGGAAAAATCCGCTCGACGATGTTTAGCCATTACTACACCCATACTACGCCGATCCTCTCGGTTCAAAGACGAATAATATTCCATTCAGTTAGTTTAGAGTGCATCTGCAACATGGGTTGATGACATTCCAACCACTCGCCGAGATATTAGGGGTGTCAAATCGGTTGCCCGGGCGTTGATGGGCGTCAAATTGAGGCGATCTCGGATCACAAAACACACAACTCACAAAAAGCACCTCCACCATGATGCATCACATGGCATTATCGGCCATGAAATAAATAATAACAACAACTCCAACATGCTCCCTAACCCAATTTTTGTGCTGAATCCGTTTTTGATGTCGGCGGGGGCCGATTCTCTACGGTTACGGCTTTATGACGACATGAACATAATACATGTAAATTCGGCACACTCGACAACAGCAGAGCCGACCTCATATATGAACACTGACGAAACATCGATGACCCCACGCAGCAACATTCGATAGTATATGTCTTTGACGAAGTAATGATGGCTTGGTAGCCGTTACATTGGCCAAGAAGTCAAGATCATCGCATATTCGCTACGCATCGGCTTGCGTCAGGAGAACATGCCGATCACCTACAATACTGCCGTAGGGGGGACAGCTATCAATGCATTGTAGTCACCAAACGTCACCTCTCGTCCCAACATGATAGTAAGTGGCAAATGGGGTGATATTTGGGGTGGGAAATATCAGAGACCTCCCTCAAATGCTATGTCAAAGAAGGAAGTTCATAACGATCAGCAACAGGGTAAATAAGCAATAAAATAGAGAGGTATCAATCATTTCAAGTCACCCAAGACGCCCCAAAGGTATTACGGGTATATATTGAGTAAATGCCGTGTGTATATTGCAGTGAGGCGGTCTTGACTGGCCAAAGTATATGTAGATTGAGTGAAATATGGTGATTTTATGCCCCTAATGGTGAGTATTATTTCTCTTCACAGACGATGATCCCTAGTAATCCCAACCACAGACACGTAGCCTATAATATCTACTTCGAGATAATCATCACATCATAGGTGTATTCATTTCGTGTGCGGTGTTGGGGGCATAGGAGGAGAGACCATCATGGAGAGGATCCTTTTGAGCTCAGAATTGGAGGTGAGGAGGAAAAAGAGACCAGAGCGAAGAGCCCGCTGTAGAATTACTACGTAGGAATCAATTGAATGAAATGGGGAGAAAAATGGGGGTAAAAAATTGAGCCAATTTTGATGATGACAACCACCTCGATCATGGCTATACGACGCCCTAGTAGAGGCAATTAACACACTGTAGACACCAAATATCGACTCAAACATTTGAGGCAACGGTATTAGCCAAGGTTTGATGTGCCTACACTATCACTGGGTCCATCAGAACCCCCCAAACTATTGCACTGAAAATGGCCATTTTTACCCCCATTTTGCTCCCCATTTTTGGCTGACCTACGGCTAGGCCATCTGCCATCGCATCTGCCATCTGTCATCTGGTCGGAGACAGCGCAGGGCTCGCCATGAAGATGAGTGCCATTCCGCTCAGTACCAACCCCTCAGTAGCAGCAAGCGACTTGCCTCCTTTGCACTCAATAGTAGTAGTTGTGTGCGGTTAGTCATCATAGCCTAATCGGATCGCCTTCAATCTCGACTAAACATTATTATTTCTAAAAACACATATCAGAAATATGAGCGAATCAACAATTAGGAACTCGACATCAACAAGATCAAAATCATCATTGACTAAACCAGTTGCGGTTGCTGCTGCCGTCGAACCTGCCGTCCAAACCAATAATGTTGGTGGTGGTGGTGGCAGCGGTATCCTAACTCAATCATTGGCAATGGTGGATTTAATCTTTGGTATATACGGTATCGAGTTATGGCATTACAATGAAGCCACTGGTAAATTAGCCATTATTAGTCTTAATGAAGAAGATGATGGAGAGAGTGGTAATAATAATAGTGGAAGTGGAGCATTCTTAATTAAACGGCAGCCACAGGAGACTGATCCTGATAATGATTACGCGACACCTGAGGCATTAGAGGCGTATAACAAATTAACTAACGTAACACAATCGGGATATATTGCAGTTAATGAAACTGATCCAGGTGTGGGATTGTCGGGTGCGTTGTGGGCCGAAAGTTCAGGAGGGGGGAGTGATGCCGGTGCTAATTTTAATAGGGCATGGGGTGGTATTGGACATAGTGGTCGTGAGAGTGTTGTTTGGCGTGATGTTTGTGAATTGGCAGATGATCCTGATCAGGTGAGAAGAGATTTTATTATTTGTGAATATTATTTGTGCATACCATAGGTCATGTGTGCATATGTGCTTTGCAATATTATATCAAATGCATTTGTGCTCATATCATATGTATAATTTTCCTCCTAAACAAACAAGCCATATGATGAACGTCTTCAAGCATTGGCAAAGGCTGGGTTTAAATTGGCAACGGGAATTACATTTGATATCAATGGGTACCGTGGAATTTTCATCGTATATGGAAATCCACACGGAGATCGTAACAAGCTCAACAATCCAGCAAATGCAAGGTTCATGAATAATGCCGCTCAGTTAATTGGTGCAGCGGCAGCAATTCAAGATCCAATCGAACGGGTATTAGCATTCCGGAAGGAGGAGGCATTCAACAATTGGCACAGGCTCAAGATCAAGCTACTCACTATTGTTCGTATGCTCGGAGTATTACGTTATACCAATGAAAATTCAGGTGGATTATCATCGGACAGGCCAAAGCTTGAGAAGAAGTCATCAATTGCCATGTTACGGGAAGCATCTGCTCGTTTTCGTGAAAATGCCAAAGAAACTGTCGAGGAAGTAAAGGAAGCGGCCAAGAACAAAGCTACTAGATGGGGAAAGAAGGTTAGAGGTGGAAGTGCTGGAATTGCACCGGCCTTTACCTGGAGGCAATGTCTGTGGACATTTGTGGGTGTTGTTACTACTCATACTATCCTTTCTCGAATCAATCTCTTGATCATGACCGAGTCGGATAAAGAATTCAATCTCATCCTTGCTCCACTGGGTGCTTTGACTACCTTGCAGTACACCTTAACAGCTGCCCCAGCCAGTCAGCCTCGAAATGCAATCTTTGCCCAAGTCTTTGCCATTACTGTGGCCATTTGTCTGAGCTACATTCCAAACATTCCGCCGTGGTTTCGTTCAGCCTTGGCACCAGCCATTGTCATCCCAGGCATGGCCAAGTTGGGTATCATCCATCCACCGGCTGGAGCGTCCGCTATTGTCTTCTCGACATGGAAGGAGAACAACTGGATAACAATGGGTATCTTCCTCGCTGGTGTGGCTATTTCTATTGTAACTGCCGTGGGTATTAATAACATGAGTGATCGACGTCAGTATCCAACAAGTTGGTACTTGGTGAATAAGACAAAGAAAGCTATTGTTGGTGAAAACGAGTTGGGTCAAGTTACTGTCATTAAAAAGGCACCTTGAGAGCTTATGAGGTCAGGTATTTTACGTATATGTATGTATTAGGTGTTAGTGTTAGTATGACATAATCATGATTTCATTTCCAATCTAACCCAATGCCATGTATTGAGATGAAAGCATCTACTATGCTTACTGACTACTACTACTAATGTCGTGCGTAGAGTTTTCTACGATACAACAAATGAGATGCTTGGACTTGGCCATTGTCATCGTGAGCGGTTGGATCGTGATAAGTACTCGTTCGCACGTGCTTCATGTGGTCTGGCTGTCGCAGACGGAAAAGAGGGCAGGGGGCGTCCCCGCACGTATCCCCCAGCACTATTTTCAACACCATGCCACTTATGGATAATGATGCGAATCTGCAGGCTGAAGCTGAATATTGCCCGTACTTAGTTATAATTACCGATTTATAGGCCATACTACTCATAATTTTGTGCCTGATTGCTTGAAACGAGCCTTGATCAAGTTCATTTGTCCACTCGTATGTCAGTGTCTCCAATTCCAATTCTTTCATCATTAAGAGTGATTTTAGGAGAGTCACGACTTCAGAATCGAAAGGATTTTGAGTCTAACAACCAGTAATTAACGGTTGCCATACCGACTGAAGTAGGTAGCATAAGTAGTAGGATACTAGCCGTAGGTCATGGTTTCCAATTGGAATCGGTTCGGACTAGCTATGTCTATGTCATGTGGCTCACGGACACGGAAGTGTGGCTACTACAACTACAACATGTCGTAGAGTCTTCGAAATGTCACATCCGCCATACAAAGCACTCTCATCAAGTGCTCTATGCATGCAGAGCGTCGACTTATCTATTACATACACTGAGCAGCTACTTAGCTACAACTCAACTACAACTACCTTGCCCAGAACGTCATCATATACTATTGCCATCACAAGGACTAACTCGTGTGAGGGTTACAGTTACAATGAAAAGTGAGGGAAAGGATTTATCTGCTGGAGGTTCTTGAGCTTTGATTCCTAAATGGTTGATGTTACGAAACGAGAGTGTAGATAGAAATTGTGTGCAGCCTCTCTGAAAGTATCATGGTAATCTTGCTTCTACACACAGATCTTTGTTCGGCACAGTCATGCATCATTAAAGCTAGCTCTTAAATATTAATGAGGAGCGAGTTGAGGTCAATTAGTCATGGCAGCTAGGCCTAGGTCTAGGTAGAGGAGGAAGAATCGAACGAGAGAAATCTTCATTGTAATTGATCGAAGAGGAAGGATACTGCTTGCTTTCACAGCCGATTCCTGGCCTGATGTGATTCAAATTTTCGAAGAAATAATGTTAGATATGATGACTCCCCCCCGCCGCATGAGAGAGGACAGATGTAGCACATCCTTGCTATACTCGTATCCTTTCTGCCCAATGCCTTTTACATACTCCTCCTTTCTGAGATTGATTCGTGCATCCTTCGCTGCTGCAAGTCTTCTTCTTTGCTCCGTGCCTAATACACACTCCTCCATTGATGACAATCTTCGTGCATCCTTCGCTGCTGCAGGTCTTCCTCATTCGAACTGCTCCATGCTCCATGCACACTCCTCCATTGATGGAAATTTTTGTGCATCCTTCACTGCTGCATAATTTGAGTTCTGCCCCGTGCCTCCTGCACACCCCTCCTTGGACAACTTGATTAGTACATCCTTCACTGCTGCATCGTTGCCTCTTTGCTCCATGCCTCCTGCACACTCCTCTGATGATGACAATATTTGTGCATCCTTCGCTGCTGCAAGTCTTCCTCCTTGCTCCATGCCTAATACACACTCCTCCATTGATGGACAGTTTTGTGCATCCTTCACTGCTGCATAATTTGAGCTTTGCTCCGTGCCTCCTGCACACTCCTCCATTGATAACTTGGTTAGTGCATCCTTCACTGTTGCAGCATCGCTTCTTCTTCTTTGCCCCGTGCTTGATGCGTACTCCTCCTGTCATGGAAAAATTTGTCCTATGATCAGCAGAACATATAGATTTCTCTCCGAGTTTTTGTTCCCTAAATTCAATTACAGCCCTCTTCTTTCTAGGGCGGTCCATCGATGATGCTTCATCTTCTTGATTATTAGACGATCTCTTTCGAGTTGGGCGAAATCCCGTAGACGAAGCATTTATCTGTCCCTTCTCCTTGGCAGCAGCAGCAGCAGCCGCCGCAGCCGCCCTGGCTTTCGCCGTCTTACTAGACTTGTAAATGAGCACAGCCAAGTCTTCCTCCTCGCTCATCTTCGATAAATATTATATAAGAACTGAGAACAGAGCCGTATGAAGTAAGTGTAGGTTGTCGTAGGGCGGGTCGAGCGACATGGTCAGCGGTCAGCACCAGCTGCTCTCGTGGTTCGGGTAGAGGCGGTAGGTTAGCCAGGTTTAGCGAACTGTGACCCACCAACTGCAACGAACTACCAAAGATATCTGTCCGTCCGTGAATCGATTTATCTTACTAGTCTCGAGTGGGGGAGCGGAGAACGCAAAACCCCACAGTTTTTGGCCGTTGCCTTTTTTCTTTGCCTCCGCCCGCCCGCCGCGCCCTCCGCTAAAAAAGGTACAATATCGTGCCTATTGTAGCGTAGAGGTCAGTCAGCGATCCACAATGAAGCGAAGACCAGGGGGGAGGGAGAGTAGTAACACCACGAAGTACTAGCGGAGAGCTTTTCTTGGCAAGAGATGCGTATGTGCAGCCGCCGGCAATGGACGAAAGCACACTACACCTACTCATTAGTGTTGTTGTTTATTCCATTATTGATAGGATCATGGTTAGGAGAGATTCGTGCTCCTCATCTCTTTCTACACTCCAATCTAAGTGGCGATGAAGTCCACATTAAACCACAAAATTCTTGGGATAAGATTTGGGATATCGCTGGTTTACTTCCAGCAGCGTTGACATCAGAGTATGACGGGATATTATCCAAATTGACAGCTAGAGAACTATTCGAAACATTTCCCTCTCCTTCCAGTGCCGACACAGTACAAATATATAACGAAAGGGCATATCATGAACTAATCCAAACATTCATGACAACAAAAACAAACATAACGATATGCGCAAACGGTGGCTCTGTTACAGCAGGTGCTCACATAAAGGCAGAATCAGATCGATACTATTCCAAACTAGCAAATTATATCAGTGAGCTAAATCTCAATGCGGCTGGAGGAGCAGTCAGAATGATAGGGCGAGGACACGGTACTAGGAATTCACTTCACTCAGCAGTGTTTGCTCCAAACTTCTTTCCTCAGAACACAGATCTATTCTTGTGGGAGTTTTCCATCAATGATGGACAACACGGTTATAACAATAATAAGCGCATCAACCGAAGAGATTCTAAAGCTGTCAAATTCCCCAACGAAATTATTATCGAACAAGAGCGGTCTATATTTATTGCATGGCTTCGTGAAGTTGAAAAGATGCGCCCGACAAATCCTCCAAAGGTTATATTGATCTATCTTTGGAGAACTCCATTTGCAGTTGAGCTGTACGGCAACCAACAAGGAAGAATTAATAATCCTGTTTACAATGCACACGCACAACTAGCAAACGAATTTGATTTCGTGGTCGGGCATGTGAATGTTGCTTCTTACTTCGATGAATTGGGGATGAAAAAGAACGACTTGAAAGAGCTCTTTCTTGCTGACAGACTCCATCCAAGTGCAACTGGGCATTTGGCAATTGCTTTCCTACTGCTGGATTTAATCAGAGGCAAGGAGACGGATGGTATGTCCAGATCTGAAATAAGAAATGATGCGGATGTGCCATCAAAACACCAGCAACAGCCACCAATGTATAAGTGGCTTTGTGGTACTGAAAGTGAGGCAAAGAGGTTCGTCCAAAGCCAGGTCGTTGAATATGGCGACGACAGCGACGGGATATTCTCTAGATGGCGGTCACCATTGGGGACAGCGACTCTAGAGACGCCTCGTAATGACGCTGTGTCAGGAACCAGACAGATGTTCTTTGATATTGCATCCTCTGACAAAATGATTCTTGGAAAGCAAGATCCTTTGAGAATGGATCGTCAGGGAAGTACTCCCCTGTTATGTTGCAACGCTGAAGCTTCGATCAGTGATTACACTACTGTCAGAGTTCCAGAAAATGATAAACCCATACAAAATGCACGCTCTATATTCTTTGGTTTTGGCCCAGGGCTATCAGATGTGAAGGCTCTGAGAGTATACATCGATTCTAATAAAGAGCATGTCAATGGAAAGTTGATACATGTAGTAGATGAGGATTGGAAATGCTTTTGGTCTTGGAAGGACGTGTATGACCCAATGTGGTTTGCCTTTAGGAAGAGCAATCCGAGCTTTCAAGTATGCGAATTTGTGTTGAGAATGACAGATGTGATCAAGACAGAATCCATATGCAGGAACAGAGCGAAGCAATGCTCATGTCGATAGCTGTTTATTGACTTTAAACTCTGTCTTTGCTATCGCATGCAAATTGTGGCAGTCCTTGGACTTCTTCGCAATAATAATCTAGATGATATTTTCGTTGCGATGAATGCACTCCCAATAGTACAATATGACAAGGATCACCACCCGACAAACAAAATAAAACACTGATCACCAACCCACGTATATTAAATGAGACGATCAAGTACGCAACAAGGTGGCGTCTACGTTGGTGTTGGCGTTGCAAGTACGTGTGTTGCCATCCCAAACGCAGCCCTTGCTCATACAATTTTTGCTACTAGTACCATCGTATTTGCTGCAATTGAAGATGGATGGAGATGTGTTGCGACAAACTCCATCATTCCAATCCCAAGCGCAGCCCTTCCTCACGCATTTCCCGCTGCCATTGTAGTCGCTGCACGTTAAGCTGGGGCTGGGCCAGCTGGAGGAAGGGTTGCGACAAGCATTATTACTCCAGACACATCCATCGCTATGGCATGAGTCGATGTCCCAAATACTTGTGCAGCCGCGAGTGATGATGTTGGCGTTGCAAGTACTAGTCATACCATCCCAAAAGCAGCCCTTTCTCAAACATTTCCTGCTGCCATTGTAGTTGCTGCACATAGAGCTGGGGCTGGGCCAGCTGGAGGAAGGGTTACGACAGGCATTATTACTCCAGACACATCCATCGCTATGGCATGAGTCGATGTCCCAAATACTTGTGCAGCCGCGAGTGATGATGTTGGCGTTGCAAGTACTAGTCATACCATCCCAAAAGCAGCCCTTTCTCAAACATTTCCTGCTGCCATTGTAGTTGCTGCACATAGAGCTGGGGCTGGGCCAGCTGGAGGAAGGGTTACGACAGGCATTATTACTCCAGACACATCCATCGCTATGGCATGAGTCGATGTCCCAAATACTTTTGCAGCTGCGACTGCTACCGCCCGTACAATAGCCGTCTTGTTTGGTTCCTACCCATACACAAACGCCCTGACATTGCTCATGATATATCTGGCAAGTCCTAATGCCATACTCACAGGTTGTTTTGTAGGAACAGTTGATCATGTCAATGAAAGATGATTCCTCATCGGGAGTGGTTCCTCTGAGAGACTGACATATATGCAGTCGTTGCAATGGTGGGACGAGACGGACGTTGGTGCAGACCATTACAAACAGAGATGGATAGAGTGTGGTGTAGATATAAAGACAAGGAAGAGGAGATGTTAGTGTTAGAAACAAGTGAACAGACACGATATACACACCAGCATCGTGTAGTATGCATAGCAGAAGTGCATCAGTATGTGCGTCGGATAGGCCAGCACCAAAGGCAGTGGGCATCAAACACAACTTGAACTTGAACGAAACACAAAAACAGAACAGAACTCACCGTTTTATTGGCAGAAGCACAAGGGAAGAAGGCCGCGACGGCGGCACCGAAGAGAGCGGCAGCAGAAGAAGATAGCTTCATGATTACTTTACGTAGTGCGGGGTTGGCAAGATGTTTATATATTGCAGGTGCAGGTGCAGGTTCACGTTGTGGCATGGTCATATCATGGAGATGGAGGAGAGAGATCTTGAGATCTACCTCCCCAACGTTGGAATCAATACAAAGATATCTAGAGCTTGAGTACTAATATGTATGCTTTATGTCAAAGTGCGCATCAAAGCGTCCCCCCAAAATCAAGAGACCAAAATCGCCCCCCAAAATCAAGAGACCAAAATGCATGCATTCATCCGGAAATTCAACCGGAGTTGCACCCCCATTTTGAGTATTGAGGTCCTATGTAGACGGGTTGAATTTCGGCAGTAAACTCTGTCATAAACTCAAAAATGACGGGGTACTGACCCCTTTTTGTAGTTTATGGAGGGAGGGCGAGTTGAATTCTGGGTTGAATTTTTTGGGTTGAATATTCAACTCTGTCCACGTAGGAATTAATACACCGAGAGGCGGGCTCCTCAATCTTCAACTCACAATCGAGAAGATGAGCCTGTTGGGCGCAGCTCGTGGCCCTGCTATCACCGCCTTTTGGAGCACTTTCGTTGCTTCGGCCGCCACCACAACGTGGCTGCTACTTCTTGATGAATTTGTCTGGAGGAGCATGGCATAATTTCGCTCCTAAATAGGCGGGCCACCCTTTGCATGCGTAGGCCGATCTGTCGTGAACTATTCCGACGCACGCCCATATAGTCGACCACTGCATCAATAGAGACGCCCGCTTCATTGAAGCTGGTCCTGATCATACCTGCACAATAATATCAACGGCTTTGGAAACAATTCACTGGAAGAGAAGCGAGTTTTGAGTTGTGCACAATCATCTGAACACAAGTCATCAATTCGATGGCATGATGGCATGAGAAGATGGGCGCCTTTTACTTCTCATACGAATAATAAGGAACTTCACGCAGCGGCTGATGATAGTGCATTTGGTGGCATTCACGATATAATTGCAATTACCGCTGGTTTTATTTCGTAGGAGAGTCATTCCAAGAGTGCAAGCTACTTTTATGTGATGATATGTTGTCAGAAAAACATGGCTGTGTGAAATGATGGTCTATATCTCTCGGCACACATTATCCCAAAGAATAACTGGCATGTCAGAGCAGCAAACGTATCGACCCTGAAAGCTTTGTGCATGGCTTTATTCTGGATACATACAACGATTACATAACACCACACTGAGAGCTGTGCATGTGTGAGGAGCTGTGAAAAGAAGAGCAGTAAGAGAATGCATTTAGCTCGAGTAGTAGCCCCTCCCAGGCGTGAAATGAGGAACAATAACACTGTTATTGTATTCTATGACCATCTTGCATTGATAAGTTAATGTTGCTGCTATAATTATTAACGAAAAGTCTCTTTCATTCACAGGGTCGGGTGCTTCTTCTTGGTCTCTTGGCTTGGTGAAAAAGCATGTGGCCCACTACTTAAGTACTCCCATCTATTTGGGTTGCATGCTGAGTTGCACAATTCTGTGAAATTTACGCATTCATCCGGAAATTCAACCGGAGTTGCACCCCCATTTTGAGTATTGAGGTCCTATGTAGACGGGTTGAATTTCGGCAGTAAACTCTGTCATAAACTCAAAAATGACGGGGTACTGACCCCTTTTTGTAGTTTATGGAGGGAGGGCGAGTTGAATTCTGGGTTGAATTTTTTGGGTTGAATATTCAACTCTGTCCACGTAGGAATTAATACACCGAGAGGCGGGCTCCTCAATCTTCAACTCACAATCGAGAAGATGAGCCTGTTGGGCGCAGCTCGTGGCCCTGCTATCACCGCCTTTTGGAGCACTTTCGTTGCTTCGGCCGCCACCACAACGTGGCTGCTACTTCTTGATGAATTTGTCTGGAGGAGCATGGCATAATTTCGCTCCTAAATAGGCGGGCCACCCTTTGCATGCGTAGGCCGATCTGTCGTGAACTATTCCGACGCACGCCCATATAGTCGACCACTGCATCAATAGAGACGCCCGCTTCATTGAAGCTGGTCCTGATCATACCTGCACAATAATATCAACGGCTTTGGAAACAATTCACTGGAAGAGAAGCGAGTTTTGAGTTGTGCACAATCATCTGAACACAAGTCATCAATTCGATGGCATGATGGCATGAGAAGATGGGCGCCTTTTACTTCTCATACGAATAATAAGGAACTTCACGCAGCGGCTGATGATAGTGCATTTGGTGGCATTCACGATATAATTGCAATTACCGCTGGTTTTATTTCGTAGGAGAGTCATTCCAAGAGTGCAAGCTACTTTTATGTGATGATATGTTGTCAGAAAAACATGGCTGTGTGAAATGATGGTCTATATCTCTCGGCACACATTATCCCAAAGAATAACTGGCATGTCAGAGCAGCAAACGTATCGACCCTGAAAGCTTTGTGCATGGCTTTATTCTGGATACATACAACGATTACATAACACCACACTGAGAGCTGTGCATGTGTGAGGAGCTGTGAAAAGAAGAGCAGTAAGAGAATGCATTTAGCTCGAGTAGTAGCCCCTCCCAGGCGTGAAATGAGGAACAATAACACTGTTATTGTATTCTATGACCATCTTGCATTGATAAGTTAATGTTGCTGCTATAATTATTAACGAAAAGTCTCTTTCATTCACAGGGTCGGGTGCTTCTTCTTGGTCTCTTGGCTTGGTGAAAAAGCATGTGGCCCACTACTTAAGTACTCCCATCTATTTGGGTTGCATGCTGAGTTGCACAATTCTGTGAAATTTACGCATTCCAGGAGGCAGTGCCTATCTAATGGTAGTGGAAGGAGAGGTTGTTGCTTGGAACGATTCAGCTTGTAGGGCATGACCGTATATTAGCTGCTTTTTACTATGGCTTGAACTCATTCAGGCGTCTATCAAGGAAGGGCCAACTCATCAAGGCGGCAAAGCTGAAGCAGGTGAAAATGGTGCACTCATAGTGTTGAGAGTGCGAGAAGAAGTCTCAAATGGAACTATAATTAGGTGTATTTGTTGCAAAGCAGAGATACACTCTCACGAAGGCAAGATCGACAAGCCGAAGCCGCGTACGGGGCCGCTATCACGGCAGCGCATGCGTCAAAGTTCCTTATGAGCAGGGCCTGGCCTGTGAATTCGCGGCATTTCTTGTAAGAGGAGCGACAAGTTCGATCATGCTGTTAACTTCTTTCACAAAGCAAAGCTGTGCTACAACGACTGGGGATTCTCGATGAAGGTTGCTTCGAGCATAGCAGGGCCTGGCCTGTGAATTCGCGGCATTTCTTGTAAGAGGAGCGACAAGTTCGATCATGCTGTTGACTTCTTTCACCAAGCAAAGCTGTGCTACAGCAACTGGGGATTCTCGATGAAGGTTGCTTTTGCATCATGAGTCGGTAACACCTTATTTTAGATATGTACATGAAGGAGATCCAAGTGAAAATGGATTGGCTTGTGGTATGTTATTATGAATTCCTACGCATAGTTTAAACGCGGTCAGACACGGAACGAGAGAAAGGTTTTGCCATAATCTCCATCTTCATCTCAACAAACAACAACACAAGAAGTCATTCAGCAAGCAACAACACCTTGCCTCTTCTGCCATTCAGAATCATCGATTGGAGACGTTCTAAATAAATTTACAACATAGCCCTTCTCTTCCCCTCTCATCATGTGGGACTCTAAATGCATTGCAGCAGCTGTCTGCTTCACCACATCGAACATTCTGTACGTGATTCACGGTGCTCTCATGATGAAACAGAATTCTTCGTCATCTCAAAAGATTGCCGATGGAAATGATGTCACTATCAACAATGGTGTCTACGACGATAACAACAATTATAATCAGGCACAGACGCAGTCTCAGTATCATCCGATTAATTTCAATTTTACAGTGAGTTTGATAATTGATTTATATATTGTAATATTTTCATCGACCTACTTCTCTCAACTTTTCATATTGTATTTGCCGCACTGTCAATCATAAATAGCACTGGAAAGATCTTGACCCCATCTACATCCAAAGTCGATGGATACAACGAGAAGATTCTCGTGCGCTCATGATGTCCGCTGCACTGTTTGGAACACTAGCCTGGTTCTTCCTCATGGTTCCCATTGTGCAGAGTGCATGGATTTTGTCCAGGGGTGGGAGGAGGCTTGTTGGTCCTCATTTACTCATGGCTTCGGTAAGTTTGTGTTTGGAGCAGTGGTTCATTTTAATTGGAGCACACGATTCCTCATTGTTGATTCCTTTGCTAAACAGCTGGGAGTTGTTGGTGGCATCATCGAATTATTAACTCGTCTCATAGCGGTAGGGATGAATAATGCACAAGAATGGCTGGCCAAAGACTTCAATCTAAGCGATTGGGGCAGTGAGGGAGAAAGCAGCGGGGACGGATGGCGTGTCTTGGAAATGATTCATATCGTCACCCGAGGCATGCTTCTATGGATCGACTCATTTGAAGCACTGGCTATATTTGGTATTGTTGTCATAATTTGGTATAGTGTAGGATTGGAGCCAAAGTTTAAATCTGTCAAGAAATCTTTGAGTGTTGACACTGGCGTAGTTGCAAGTAATCCAGAGAGTGAGAATGCCATAATTATTGAGGATGAGGCAGATTCGCAGGAAGTACCCACTACGCAACAACCACCGTCGTCAGCCTTTGCAGCTGTGTCTGCAACCACAAAAGTTGCGGTGAAACCAACGTTTACGAAATGCTTCACCTACTACGGTCTTTTCGTTGGCTTCTTGTCAGCGATTGACTTTGTAGCGGCTGTTCTACGCTTTATTAATTGGCCATTGTTTGGTAGGATTGCCATGGTGACTCAAACTCTAGTTGGAGTCATCTTCTTACCGATTTGGCTTCTTATTTTTGCAAAGCAATTGGGCAGAGCTACTGATAGTTTTGAAAGAGAAGAGCAACGGAGAGTACAATACATTTGGATGGTTGTACAGATGATGAGGTGGCTGGATTGCTTGCGTAATAGTTGCGTGTCAGTCCACTGAATGTATAAAACGATGATAGATCTTTTGTCTGAATAACTTGTGTTAACTACTTTGGTTAGTCTTTTATATATGTACAGAATAAAACCACAACATTCCAACCATCTCTTCAATCAATCTAACTCTGCATACAACGCTCGTAGATGCATTCAAGTGCTTCTTTGTGTTTGTCCTGAGTCGAACTAGCATATGCACTCAAAGCCTGCATATTGATCGCATCACACTGAATGTACTGGATAGCATCACAGCCTCCTGCCTTTTCAATGTATGAAGCAAACGCCCATTGGCACACACACCAATTCTCAACCTGACAAGATTGATACTTGTTCTCATGACATGGCATGCTAGAGGAACACCAATCTGATTGGCCAGTTACTTGGCAAAAATTCATTCCACTGGAGGACATTGAGTGAAGATTAATGCAGATATGATGTGATCCAGCGTCATCCTGGAGGTCGACACAGCTACCACTTCGTGTGTAGCCCGTGAGGGCGCTGCCGTCCGATGAGCACGGTTGGAGTGTGTCGCCGTACACATTCTTTGGGACGTAGTCGTCTGCGGTGGAAGTGCCGTGGCGAATGACGAACAAGAGAGCTTGAAGCAAAATATTCATCTTCATCTTCTGCTGTACTAAATAGTGAGAAATGGCGTTATGGAGGTGGTCTATGGCGGCTACTACATGCTATCACCGGCAAGTCACCGGCATGGTTGTAAAGACGATTCGATGACTCATTTTTCTTTTTTAGGTCCATGAGTGGCTCTTTTATCGCATCTCCCTTCTTCGCTTCTTAGAACATTTAGCTACGCATTCGCAAGTTTTGATACGTGCTGAACGAAAACACACGTCACACGTGCAATTTGCACTACTACGTTACGATGAACTTCATCCAGTTCAATCTCCAGAGAACCAGCGCTTACTGCCGCTCTCTAGCTGGGTTTCAACATCACAGGAGAAGGATAGCAGCATCATCAAATGTTCAGCGTCAATTTGAATCACGGAGCTTGTCTTCTGCTCCAGTAATATCATCACCAGACACAAGTGTTGGTAGCAGCAGTAACAAAGACATCACCACAGACAATAAATACTCTACACCTCTCATCACCGATGAAGGTATACAAATCTTTCAAGCAGATCCAAATACTACATCGTCTGGTCTAGGTCTAACATGGGGATCAGTCCTATGGCCTTCGGGATCCTGTCTTGCCAAATATTTGTATTGGAAGCAACAACAACAACGGGCAAACGATGATGATGTAGATGTTATCGACAACAACACTCGTATCTTAGAATTGGGATGTGGCACAGGCGTAGTTGGTCTAACCTGTGCCAAACTTGGAGCAAGGCATGTCACTCTATCCGATTCTGCATCGGAACTTTGGCCTATACTACGCAAATCAATCGAGGCAAATGACATTGACACTACATCAATAAACATTTATAATTTGGATTGGAGAGATCCATCGACATTTTTGATTCCATCAATTACAAACAGTCACCATCAGAGTAATAGGTATGATCTTGTCGTAGCAGCGGATGTTCTGTATGCTGGAATGGATGGACTGTTTGCCCGAACATTGGCGTCACATCTACCATCGAGTGATGAAATTGATGGGCAGAAGCCTCCCGTGGCAATTATTGCCTGCCCATTTCGAACTGATTCACCACTCTTCAATTTCTTTGGTATTGTGAAACGTCTTGGGTTAGAACTTGATCGACTTGAGGATGGGAATGGGAGTGCAGCGGGTGCTGCTCCAGGTACTAATTTATGTGAGGCCTTTTATGACAGTTCCTTTGTTCCATTATGTGGTAGAGGAGAGGGGGAGGAGATTAGATGGAGGCATGTTGCAACAGATCCTTCTTTTTCAACATTGAATCATGATCGGGTTCAGATATTTAGGGTGCGTAGGGTTAGTGGTGCATCCTCAAATGCGAGGGCAATACGGAGGGTTGGAAGAATTTAACAAGGGGGAGTTGTTGATTAAACAGTAATGCATTGCACTCAACTGAATCATTTGATTCATCATTTATCTATTGAGATTTAATGATTGCACTGGTCTGTTGCCTGTGCCTACCAAAGCAACAACTAAGCCAATGACGTAACACATCACGTAATCATTTTTGTCTACGCATCAGCATCATCCGCAATAGCATTCAAATGCTCCTCAATCTCCTCCTCCGTCAAACACCGAAACCTCCCCTCCTTCCCCTGAACACACGCCACCTCAATCTCATTCCCCCTAAAATCACTCCCCAACACACTCCCCAAACAAACAATCGCCGTCCTCACCGTCTCCTCAAACGTATAATTCTCAATCCTCTCCACCCTCTTTTCCAAAAAATTCGTCGCCTCCTGCTCCTTCGCCCCACTCGCTGTCCCCTTGAACGGCAAATAATGCCCCGCCGGATCCACCTTCAACACCGTCGGTCCACTCTCCTCATCCACCCCCACAATCAACAACACACACGCCAAGGGACGCATCGATGCACTCTGAGTATTCACCTGTGCCAAATCCGCCATCCGCTTGGCCAAAACAGCCGGAGGAATGGCATACCCATATTTAAATTCAAAATCGGCCGCCTCATACCTCATTCGCTGTACTGCCGAATGACAATCGGCAATCATGCCCGTGGCCAACACCCCAATTTTCGGCGTAATGTTAAACACGTGACTGACAGAGTCGGGAACGATGAGACGATCGGGGACCTTGCGTTGGGTGACGACTACGGCTGTGTCGGAGCCGCGGAGGGCGATTCCGGTGAGGCCTGAGGCGGAGGAGGCGGCTTTGAAGGCGTATTCCATTTGGTAGAGGCGGCCTTGGGGGGAGAAGATGGAGATGTGGTGGTCGTAGTTGCTGTCGCGGGACATGGTGGAAATTGTTTGTGTTTATTATATAATGATATAGTGGAGTGTAGTACTGCTGTTGTTGCGTTTGTTATCGGTGTGGAACTGATGGTTGCTTTGCTATTGCTAATCAAAGGACGGCGTTCGTAGTGAGTGAAAAATGATCATTTCGATGAGGTTCATTTCGGATCTATTGATGGGAAGATTCGAGAATCCAAACGTTCCCTTCTTTACCCGATGAATATGGTAAAAATGAGAACTTGCCGCCGACCTTGACTTCATCCAATTCTCTCCACAAGACTCCTTGTTGGAGTACCATTGATAGTTGTGCACTTGGCTTGCAATTGATGAAATGTAATAAGTGTAGGCGAAGAGTCAAGAGATAGATTGAAGCAAAGGGAAATCGACACAACTCCTATACGAAACGAAATCATGGCCGCAACATCATCATTCGACGCATACAAATCAGAACTTCTCTCAACAATGGAGCAAATCAAATCAAGACTTCAATCTAAAAATAGTGTTGATGAGGTGGATGAGATGTTGAAGCAAGGTGAAGATTTGGTGAAGCAAATGGGTTTGGAGGCAAGAGGGATGGATGATGCTGTTGTGAAGCGTGATTTGTTGTCAAAGGTAAGAGATGAGATGTGTGCTATATATAGTATGCAACGTCCGACATGAACACTTGCTTATCATAATTTATCTATAATGTTACATTTCGTCCAGGTAAAAGAATACAAAGCACAACTAGCAAATCTACGCTCAGAATACGAATTAGCAACTCTAATCAAAGTGGACAATGATAACTACAATACAAGCTCCTCCATAGTCGATGCACGAAGCACAGTACGATCCCAAAATGAAACACTCCTAAATGCACGAAGTGCCATTGCCGAGACGGAAGGTGTGGCAATGGGAATTACAGAGGATTTAAGTCGGCAGCGGGAAACTATGAATAGTGCTCGTGGACGAGTGAATGAGGTATCGAATATGGCAGAGAGGGGTGATGGTATTTTGAGGGGTATGTTGAGGAGGAATAAATTCTGGCAGGGCAAGTTGTGGTAATGGAAGCCTTCATACTTGCATCTTTTCTACATCATGCAATCACGGCCGAAAAGGATTGAGACTCATGTTCTCTAATTAATTGTGCTCACAAATCAACTGAAGAACGCTAGCGTATTCTAAAATTGTTGGAAGATTATTACATTATGTTTGTATAAACGGAGGAAACGAAAGATGCTGTCCATCAGCACCCTTACACCTCTAAAAAATGTAAATCTGTCCTCTTTTGACTCTACTATAATTCTTCTGTAGTAAGAGCTGATACAACAGAAGCGTCAGCGCCTAACTGTATAGCAACTCTACTATTTGCGCCCATTGCCGCCACTGCACTCACAGCGGGACCGGCCATGTCTCCAATGCCGTCATCTGCGCTCCAAATGGATGAATCATCTTCTTGAATCATCGCATCTAACGTGCCTCCAGTTGCTTCTGCTGCCTCTTTCCTTTGGCGTTTTAAGTTTGTCCATAATCCGACAGCAAGGAAGGCAACAGTACCGATAGCCACCATTGATATGAATCCTGATTTGACTGGAGTACTTCCTCCGATTGTTTTATTTCCCAAATTGACATAGTTCTCGGACATTGTTATGTCTTCTTCTGCAGTTGGATCTTCTTCTTCTTCTACCTCTGCAGATTCATTGGTCGACTCACTTTCAGATGAGTCATTGTTGCCGTAAGAAGAAGAAGAATCGCCTCCGTAGGAGTTTGAGGTGTTATCACCTGTGGTACTTGAGCCGTTGCTGCTTGAGGAAGTTTCTCCGTAGGCACTTGATGTGTTATCACTTGTGGTACTTGATCCGTTACTACTGGAGGAACTATCTCCGTAGGCACTTGATGTGTCATCGCCTCCTGCAGCATTTGAGCCGTTGCTACTTGAGGAACTGTTTCCGTCGACATTGGACGAGGTACCGGATGCGCTGCTGGAAGTGTTATCACCCCCGTTAAGATTTGATGCGCTACTGGTAGAAGTGTTGTCGCCTCCATTGCCACCAAAAAAACTTGAGAAAGTATCTTTAAGTTCGCTTGCAAATGAACTCCAATTAATAGAGTTGTCACCTGTCTCAGGGTTCTCGTTGCTGGCGTTGGAAGTATCAGGTGCCGAACTTGACATAGTATCTTGAAGTTCGCTTGCAGATGAACTCCCATCAACAGAGTTGTTACCTGTCTCTGAGTTCTCGTTATTGGCGTTTGCAGTATCAGGTGCCGATTCTTCGCCACCGTCTATAGTGGCAGCCTCTGCATCAGGGCCGGTGTTAGCATCGGCTGCTTCAGATAATGATTCTGTCTCTACACCAGCCCCGCCCGCAGCATCGGCTGGTTCGGTAAGTGATTCAGTCTTTGCACCAGCGCCGGTGTTGGCAGCATCGGCTGTGTCGGTAAGTGATGCAGTCTCTACGTCAGCATCTCCCGCTGCATCAGCTGCTTCGGACAATGATCCAGTCTCTGTATTCACTGCGGTACTAGCATCGGCTGTTTCACTAAATGATTCAGTCTCTACAGCAGCGCCGGTGTTAGCATCTGCTGCTTCGCTAAATGATTCAGTCACCGCATCAGCCTCGCCAGCTGCAGTAGCTGCTTCGGATAATGACGATTCAGAACCTTCATCAGCGTCGCCTACTGCATCGACATCTTCTAATGCTGACTTTTCCACTGCATTGGTCTCTGATGATCCCGCATCACTGTCGCCTGCGTCTGCTGCTGCCTCGGAGGATGGCCCTTCTTCCTCGTCTACGTTGGCTGATGTGTCTCCTGCTGAAGTCTCTACTGCTGGTGCTGCCTCGGTGGATGATTCATCGTCTGCCACATCTATGATGGAAGACATCGCTTCACCTGCTGCCACAGACGATGAATCCTCATTTGTGTCTGTATCATTCAACTCACTCTCTGCCGCCCCTGACGTCTCATCGTGTAGACCATCCACGGTTGATGTGGCCTCTTCTTTAGTGTTCTCTGACATGTCCACCATCTCCTCATCTAGGAAGCCACCTTCAACAAACTCATCTGGCAAACCAGCCTGAATCAAATCGGCGTCCGGCTGTTGTGGTTGTGTTGCATTCAGCCCGTCAACATCAACCAACACTGTTGTGTCTTCTGTGTTGCTCAATTTCTCTTGATTGTTCTGAAACCGATCATATGCTAGATGATCGACACTACTACTACTACTACTACTCGATCTACTACTCGACTTTGAACTCTTGCTCTTTGAGCTCTTGCTACCCCGTAATCCCTTCGACTTTCCAGATGTCTTCTTCCCCAGCGAGTAGGACTCTGTATTGACACTCTGATGACTGGGCGTTAGCCCAATGACACCAATCAATGCAAGAACTGCTGCTACGAGGATTACTCTCTTTGAGTTTCGATCCATAAAATCTATAAAGGATTGAGTTGCTGTATTTCGCTGTAGTATGGCTCTTGGTGCTAAATCTTGGTCGTCGGCGTTGTCGGCGTCGGATCGATCAAGGAACTTTTCCGGTGAGACACATGATTCTTCCATCATCATATGTTGCATGTCGATGTTGCTGTGGGTGATTGATACGAACTGATCTGCTTCCTTGTTGGGGGTGTTGTGAGTTGTTGCTGCTAGTGATATAACCAAAGAAATTGTTGGCGATAGACATCAACTTGCCGTCTTGATTGGCATGCAGCATGCCACAAAGTGGCTCGCAAGTTCATCAAAGCCTCCTCGCCGATCCTGGCACACAGGCCGCACACACAGTTCTCTTTCTTGAACAGGTTGGCACACACATCTGCTTTCTTATAAAGTATATTAAATTCCTTCATAGGTGAAGCTGTACCAGTATCTGTATAGTTCCTATCTAGAGGGAGTGTACCAGTTTTCTAGGGAAGCGAAGCAAGCATCCGGATGCTCGTAACGACAATCTGTCTTCTGGCCCTGTCTCAGCTCTGTCTCTGGCCCTGTCGCATCATCAAGTGTGATTTTGATGGTTGGTGGTGGCCATCAACAACACGATCGAGGGCCATCACTTCTACAATCATTGATACATAAGTATCATCTGCCAGCCAGCAATCTGTGGCACAACAAAAAAAACATCATGATGATGATAAGTAACTCCTCAATAACTGTCGTCGTCTTCGGCCTATTATGTGTCGTATGTGATTCATTCACACCTCCACCAACCAAACTATCTTCATTTCCATCATGGACATCACACCAAAATAACAATCGTCCATTGGCAGTCGGTCAACTACATGCAACATCTCAAAATGAAGGAAACAACAAAAAGAAAAAGCCACAACATGATCGTACAATCGATAGACGAAAGTCACCAGCACTATGGAGAAATGATTTTGAATATTCCATTGCACCCGTAGGCCTCCAACAACAATCACCATCCTCCTCCTCCAACATTCAGCCAGAACAAAAGATCATAACAGAACCACCCGAACTAATGTCCCCAGCAGGAGGATGGCCCCAACTAAAAGCAGCAGTCGCCAATGGTGCCGATGCAGTATATTTGGGACTCACTTCCTATTCGGCTAGAGCTCGTGCTTCCAATTTTGATCCGGATCCTACATTGATTTATAAAAGTGATGATTATGAACCGAACAACGAAGGGACAGCTTCTTTGGCGCAAGCGGTGAAATTTGCACATGAGCATCATGTACGAGTATATGTCGCTTTTAATACACTGGTATTTGATGAAGAGTTACATGAAGTTCAAGAGTTGATTGAACAAATATGGGAATGTGGAGTGGATGCAGTTATTGTTCAAGATGTGGGTGTTTCTAAAATTGTCAAGGAGGTGGTGGATGCCTTATCGGCAAAGATGGAACAAGAGGAAGGATTGGGGAGGATGGGAAAGGGATTGGACGGGGCAAGAATGGAGATTCATGCATCGACACAACAAACTGTGACATGTGCCGATGGGGTGGAATTTGCCGCTCAACGAACGAATGCCACTCGTGTCGTTCTTGGACGGGAATTATCCTTGACGGAAATTGCACAGATTACGTCTAATACGGATATTGAAATTGAAGCCTTTGTCCATGGTGCATTGTGTGTTTCGTACTCTGGTCAGTGCTTTTCGAGTGAGGCATGGGGTGGACGATCGGCGAATCGTGGTCAGTGTGCTCAGGCTTGTCGATTGCCGTATGGATTGATTGCGAATGGGGAGTTGAAACATTTGAGTTTTGATGGGATTGAAGGGATTATGGGGGGTAGTAATAAGCAATTGCAGAATAATGATGTTGATGAAGTGCAGTATTTGTTGAGTCCACAAGACTTATGTGGTCTGGAACATGTGGAAGGATTAGTCCGAGCGGGTGTTTCGTGCTTAAAGATTGAAGGGAGGCTAAAAGACTCGTCCTATGTTGCAGCTACAACTCGAGCATACCGACAGGCTATCGACGAAGCATGGGGCAAGGTACTGGAAGAACAAAGCACTACATCTTCCTCTACCAAACGTATTCTATCTTCACCCGATGAGCATGTATCGAGATCAGATCTGACACATGTCTTTGCACGTGGTCAAGATGAGAATCATGATGGTTTAACTGCAGGATTCTTTGAGGGACCAAAGCATCAACGATTGGTGAGAGGTCGCTCGCCTCGTCATAGAGGTGTGCATCTAGGTCGAGTTGTATCATCAAACAGTGGTGTCCTAACTATTCAGTTTGACGATCGTCTAATGGACGAGGCAGAATTTCCATTGAAACGAGGAGACGGTATTGTCGTTGATAGAGGGATGCCACAAGATGAAGAACTTGGTGGTCCAATCTACGATGTTCGGTGGAATGCTAGAGATGGAACTGCAGATATTAGATTTGGGAGAGAAGTTGAACACCGCTGGATGGATAATGATAGACGCTCCCGACAAAAGATGGCACCAAATGGTGCACACGTTTGGAAGACTGCCGACTCTGATGTATCAAAGCGGATGAAGAGACTCGCTGTTTTGGATCCACCCAAATCACCTGCCAAGGTTGTGGTGTCGGGAGGAATTGGCCAGCCGCTGACTGTAAAGGTAATTGACACCAGGAGCGGGAAGGTGGGCGAGGCGACTAGTGATGATCTTCTTGAAGAGGCTCAGAAGGCAGGCTTGAGTGCTAAAACAATTCGTAAAGCAATTGGAACGCTCGGCAATAGTCATTGGAATTTGGGAGACGATGATATTGACTCCAGTTCGTTGGAGGAAAATGTATGGTGCCCAATGTCACTCATTAAGGAGACGAGGCGCCAAGCACTGGATAATCTTGTAGAAGCAGTTGAAGGCACTCCGAAGGATGATGATGAAAGAACAAGGCAGACAAACCTTTCTTACAATGATGAAGTTGTCGTCGACCAACTGCTCAACGAAATTTCAACAACCATCATGCAAGGAAATGACTCGCCAGCAGCCAGTGTTAAAGTTTCAGTCCTTGCAAGGAGCTATGAGCAGGTAGACTCGCTCTGCTCAATGATAGAATCTTCAAGTGGTGGAGCTCACGCTGTGGATGAAATCGTTGTTGACTTTTTGGAAATTGATGGCATTCGGGCTGCGGTTTCCCGTATACGTGAAGTGAATGATGTCCGCGTAGTTGTAGCTAGCCCGAGAATCATCAAGCCAGGAGAAGAAGGGATTTGGAGAACACTTTTGCGAACTGAACCTGATGGGATCATGATTCGATCAACAGGGCTCCTGCACCGATTAACGCAATTGGGCGGTGCAGGCCAGCAAGTGACTATTCAGAGTTCCGAGGGTGACGAAACGATTCAAGTTGCCATCCCTGAGCTGATAGGAGACTTCTCTTTGAATGCAGCAAATGCAATCACGGCTTTTGAACTGCTTCAGTCTGGACTTGATCGAATCACTGCCGCTTATGATCTCAATGCCAACTCTATCACTGAGCTTGCAACTCTTTTGGGAAGAAAGGCATCTCAGCTTGAAGTTGTGGTACATCAACACATGCCAATCTTCCACACAGAGCATTGTGCATTTGCGAGGTTTTTAAGCAAGGGAGATTCATATCAAGACTGCGGTCACGTGTGCACAAGGAACACTGTACACTTACGAGATCAGAATGGAAAAGATAACTTAGTGCTCGCAGACATGGGTTGTCGTAATACTGTATTCCAGGCCGAGTCGCAATCAGGTGTTTATTCATTGAATGAATGGGTAAAGGCAGGTGTTGGTCACGTGCGGATAGAACTTGTAGATGAGAAAGGAGATGATGCTGTAAAGGTTGTCAAGGCATATCTGCAATTTTTGGAGAAAGATAAGCAAGCAATCGACGTATGGTCCGTGTTGGAGGGTGTAAGTGATAGCAATGGACGGATGGCAGGAGTTGGTATAGGATCGTTGAGAAACTCAGTGGAAAGAAGGAGTGGAGAGATTACATCTAATATTCATTAAACTTTGTTGCAACCAGCAAGGCTGCGCTAAAAATCATCTTCGGATGGAAGATCATCATTTGCACTCGCATTAGTGTTCAAGCAGACAGTTTATGATTAAATCAGGTTCTTGATTCTGATTTTCATACTTAGTTTGTTTGCATGCAAGTCTCATCTTCCTGAGAGCAATCTGACGGGTGGAGGATCACCATTCAAGCTTCAAGGCCTGAGCTGAATGACCCATTCGCCTTGTCTTCAAGGCTGATGACCCAAGCGAGGAGGCAGGGCGGCGTCTCCGCCGCCGCTGCCTGATTCAACGCCGGCACTTCCTGGGGTCATATGACCCCAATGCGACATTTACCGGGGTCATGAATGGAAGCGACACTTTCTGGCTTCTCCGGTCACAAGGAATGGAAGAAAGGCACCTTCCAACATCCCGTTATCGCTAATTTTTACAGAGGAATACGTAGCAATCGCTACAGTTCGTTCACGAACCGGAGATGCCATCTTCTGCGGGCCATTCACCTCCTCAAACTCCCAACCAATTCTCATCTTGTGTTCATTCACTGTTCACACCTGATACTCGTTGCCATAAATTGCAACACCAACCATGTGTAGAAATATGTCACCCCGTATAGAACAAGACTGTGATATCGAGCTCGGCTCATCATCATTGCACGAAGAAGAAGAAGAGACGATCAGGCAGCCGCTCATCAAAAGAGACACTTCCGCCGACACAGATGACTCTCCATCTGTTCCCAACATTACGGTGGAGGAAGACACCAAAAAGAAGTCATCCACCACCAAGTCCGACGCCGGCTTCGGCTCGTCCTTCCTAGAGACACTTCATCCAACACAGCAAATGATCCTCCTATCATTCGCCATGTTTTTATTCTTCGGCATGCACAACGTCTTACAAGAGGCAATCGTCAACTTACTAGCCAACACGTCATCATCCTCAAATTCCAAGGCCGACGGGACCATCATGCTCGGATTCGCGGAATGCACAGGAGTACTCTTCTTCAGCTACCTCGAACGAGTTCACATTGCCAAAGAACCGGGCTTCCAACGAGTCGCACCCCTAAAGGCCTATCCACTCCTAACATTATGTCTCTTTGCATCGAGCAGTCTATGCAATATGAGTTTGTCCGTGAGTTGCTGTCATCTATTTTATGTTTCAGTTATTCATGTATCGTACACTCTAACGATATGTTCTGTCGCCTGTGTGCCTATATAGTTCATAAACTTCCCCACCAAGGTAGTCTTCCGATCATGCAAGTTGGTCCCCACAATGATAATCGCCACCATTGTCAACAAACGCATATTCGCCTCATACGAATACGTCTGTGCATTGGCCATCTGCGCGGGACTTGTCCTATTCGCCTTGGCAGATTACACCCTCAACCCAATGAAATTTGATGCCACCGGATTGGCATTAGTGAGTGGAAGTGTCGTTGCCGATGCTATATTGCCCAATGCTCAAGAGAGGTTGTTCCGTCAGGGAAGTTCGAGGTTGGAGGTGACTGTGTTTAGTAACCTCTTTACCTTTTTGGCAATGGCGTTTATTACGTTGAGTAATGGGACTTTGTTCAAGTTTGCCAAGGTCATGGCGCAAGATCATACTATTGCGCTGTACTTTGGGGTGTACACTGTCCTATCTTACATTAGCATCTCGTGCTACATGACGCTTGTCAAGAGGTTTGGGGGTGTTACTGCTGTACTGCTCACAACGGCACGCAAGGCCATGACATTGGTGCTGAGTTTCATTCTCTTCCCCAAGGGATTTTCGTGGCTTTATGTTCATGGAAGCTTGTTGGTGTTGGGCGCCTGTATGGTTGCGAGCATCTTTAAGAAGTTAGAGAAGGTGCCGTTCCAAAGCCGGAAGAGTGATGATAAAGAAAACTATTCGTTGAACTACAGAGACAAGGCCTCAGAGGATGTAGAGTCATCAACACATTCTGATGATCAGTCATCGGCAGACAATAGTGGAGTGACACGCCGAGTGACAGCTGTTCAAGTAGTATGATAGAGTAGAAATCATAACGGGCTAAATGAGAATAATAGTGTAAAAAAGACTTTGTAGAAATACACCCAAATGCTCTCAGTAGGGGTGACGTACAACATACTATTTCATTTTGATTTGGACTATAATCAAATCATATATAATTTCTGTTTATGTATAAAATCAATTCTTCTACAACATATTAGGACGACAACGTCAGCAGCAACAAACACATTTGAACTATAACAACATTCATCTAATGAACGCAGAACGTTTCTAAAAAGGGCACCGCAGCAGCAGAGCACAAACAATTACATTGGAACAAGCTCTTCCAAGCTAATCGATACACCCCTCCTCTCTGTGCCCACTCTCTCACTCTCCTCTCTACTGGAGTATTCCGAGAAGCTCTTGCTTCGTCTCTTGATCAACTTCCTACCACTGCTACCGCTGGTAGAGTTGATATTCGTAGCACCCTTGACATCTAATGGATTCAACCTAGTTAGATCATCATTGGCAAGGCCACTTCGACAGAGCATCCCCCTCAACAAAAAGTAATACTTGGCATATTCCGAAGCGCCAACCTTGACTCTATACTGGAGAGCACTCAACAGTGCAATCTCCAACTCATTCGTCCTCTGCAACGAAAAGGTCATTCCACAAGGACCAATCTTGGAAAAGTCGCAGTTCCACATGCTCAAATCATCCCATACCTTGCTCGCAAGGACCATGCACGAAAAGAGAATAGATCTCCAGTTGTCGGACTGGGGACGTAACTCCCCCTTGCTCTTCTTGATGAGACGTTCGACATATATCAATGAAATGATGATACATTCAATCTCCATTTGAGAACGTACAAAGACGGAACGGTAAAAGTCGGTAACAGCCTCGAGGGTGGGGATGGATTGAACGTCGAGACTGCGGTAGTCTCCGTGGGGACGGCAGTCTTTGAATACTGCATACTTGGGGTCTTGGGGTGGTGCTGATAGATAGGGGGAGGTGTTGATGTCAGCAGCAGCTGATGTTGCAGCGGTGGTATTGGCAGCAGCAGCACTGGATTGTAGCAAGTGAGCACGAAAGACACCACAAACACACTTGATCATGGCATCCTGATCAGGAGCAGCGAGTGTCGTGTTCACATGAATGGTTCCACAAGTATTACGCTTGGTCACCAAGGATGGTCTGGACAACTCTCTCCGGGGATTGGTAGATTGATTCGGAGAGCCAAAGCTGGATGTAGTGGATAGAATAGACTCCTCTGACGGTGTCAATGGCGAATATTCAAATAAGGAGTCTGACAGGGACACATTGACACCCTCACTTTCCGGAGAGAGATGAAGACCTGACAAAATATCCATCGCTTGAGTCGTGGGCGTGGAGCACTCTGGATGGAAACTCTTTTGACCACCACCACTTCCCATCGCAGGAGTAAAGACGACATCATCATTGGCCATGAGAGGATTCAACTGCCTCGCTAGATCATACTCCATCTTGGAAATGGTACGGACCAACTCAGGCTTATCAATCACCGGCTTGGACGAGTTACTCTTGATACGCTCCAACTTACTCTTCTTCACGAGAGGGAGGACCTTATCATTCCGTTCTTCCTGCTCATAGAGGAGTGAGGAGCCACGAGATTCAGAGCTCCCAATGCTAAATGTGGGAGAGAAGCTGTTCATACGGACAGTGTCATCCATGCCATTCATGGCACCATCACTTCGTCCACCGGGACTATCCTCCAGTGAAGATGAGGAGGAGAGGACCGATTGACTATCTGCAGATATCCATCCCTGGATCCAGTCATTGCTACCACCACTGGCACTGATGAGACTACCCTCCTCACACGAGGGTTGGGTCCAACTCTCACTAATCTCCGCAGTATCCGCAGTCCCCGGTGAGATGGATGCCATATCCTTCATGGTACTCTTACCAAACATCATTCCACCACTACTACTTCCACAACTCTCAAACATGCTACCACTACTTCCACTACCCATCACCACCGTACTCTTGGTACTCATCCTCCTCAAAATATTCTGTTCCATCTCCTCAAAGAATTCCTTTTGAACCCGTTCCTTCGTTTCGATGTCACGTCGTTCCTCGTCCGACGCAAGTTCGAGAGGCTTCTTCCATCGGGATTCACGTGTGTACATGTTCCAGTAGTAGGTCTTTTGGGTTTTGGGACAGAGGGCTGTACGCCATGCTGTGGGGGAGGTTGCGGGTGATGATGAGGAGGACTTTTTGGTGGAGGTGGTGGTCATGGATGATGGTTTTGGTTGTTTGGAGGAGGATGGTTGGATGATGTCTGCGTTTACTGCAGCGGATGAGGAGGTTGAAGAGTTGGCTGCAGTGTTGGTGGGAGGGACGTACTCTTGTGGCGAGCCCGTCCTATCATGTTGCTGCTGCTGCTGCTGCTGCCGTTGTGGACGACCAGGTCTTCGTGTAAAGCTAAACATGTTCAAGATTCCCTCCAAAGGATTATTGCCCTTCTTGCTGCTAGTATCGTTGTTCGTGCTGCTGTCGTCACTGCTATTGTTGCCTGATGCTCCGATGGAAATTTCGGAGTATTGTCTCTTGATTTGCGTCTGCTGCATCGGTCGAACAACTCTATGGGTGCTGCTGCTGCTGCTATTTCATGTAAGTAGTGCTCTCGATTAACTGGTTGTCTCGAAGGATTACTTGTGAACGCTGTGGTGGTTGTTGTGTTGTTGTTCATGCGGGAGAGAGGCGGGAAACAAGTTTTTGCACTCCGATTTACATGGGAACGGAATCACGGAGCAAGAAATGTCCGTTCGTCGGACCGTTCAAATCTTTTTTGAGTTTTCGGCAACCGTTAGACTAACTTTTGGCGTAGGGCATAAGTAATTAGTTGTATCATGGGCTTGTGGACATGGGTGAAGATTTTTAGGGTTAACCTCTGCTTTCTCGCTAACCTGTCCCATCGATCCCGAAATTGGTCCCACCATCGCCTCCCACGATGCGTTACGGAGTCACCTAAGTACGACTTGCCTACGACTGCATTTCTCTTCATTTACTGCTTGGCAAGATCGCAAATAATGCCCAGCAACTCCCACCAACCCCTACCACGCACTTATCGTGAATCTTGCTCCTTTGATGTGCACGGCTAGCTTGATATCATGGTCTTTCTTAGCACTCTAATGCAGTTGATTATTCTCATAGTTTCATATCAACTTTGTCCATCAACTGGTCTGCATCATAACGACACTGCCTAAGCTTAACCTATCGAACCCTTCAGTATGTCGTCGCCATCATCATCATCATCAGCATCCATTCTTCTCACACCCGTAAGGAAAGAATCGACTATTGACCTAACACCTCCTCCGCCACCAAGCCCAACTACGAGGATGGTACAATTCCCCTCACTTCCCAATCTAGTAGATCTACACGACGAAGACTATTCAGATAGCAATGGACGGCCCATTGGATTCTTTCTCATGGCACCAGCCGCAGCACCAGCAGCTACACCTACACGAAGAGATTCTCGAAAGAGGGCGACGGTTTCACCGCCATCGTCGCCCAGGAGGAAGTTGTATCCACGTCCATTGAAGAAGATGAAGATCTTTTCTCTTGAGTAGGCTATTTGATACGCTACGCTGGCATGATGTAAATAGTATAAAGAAGAACCTGTAGCTTAATGGGTTAATAGAACAGCACAAGTTACCACATCTTCTTACGTTTCTTAATATTATGTCGTGGACAGCATTCTTGAAAGCCTCGATATGCTAACAATCACGTCCGCAAGGCTTCTGTGATGCACTGCCAAAGTCTACATAGATGCTTGGCAAGAGGAGTCATACCTACATGTGCAGATATCCATCATGCACACGCATGAAAGCCAAGATGTTTGTTCTTCTGCTGGCCTTGTCCCTGGTTCTATGGACTTCTTTGAAGGGTAAATCTTGCACAAGCATGATGAGAACTTAATGCTGCAGATGTGATGGTGTGTTGATTCCAGTAGTGACTGCTCGCAAATTACTTATCTCTCTCTAGAGTGACACACATGGCCCCAAAAGAAAGAATCACATAACACTCACTCGAAGGCAGTCTCAAAAAATGACATCAGGTTGAAAGTGACTTTATTATGATAGTCTAAATATGATCAGTCTGCTAATTCTTATTGGAAGAAAGGTTCGTCTCATGTCCATCCTCTCTGTGCAAACAGGAGTCTCATTTACCACAGAATATATTTATAGAAGCAGATGACGTGCTTCTTCACATACAATGCTATTATGAACATGAACAAGACTGTTATGAAAATGAAAGGGCTATAAACAGCATGTTTATGCCATGCAATGGCAATGAATGACTGCTCTACCTTTTTGTCCGTATGATAGAGGCAGGCAGGTCCAAGGGTCATACTACGTTAAAAGAAGGTGTTGGAAACCAACCAACCAAGCCTGGTTAACATACTTACTTATCTGCTGCTTACATTTTTTGTAGTAGAAGAGTCGCGGTGCGACAAACACAGAATCTTTCCTCCACGCGCGCACCTGTACCTGCACCTACTTAAAAGTAAGTACCTTTCCCACGCACCCCTTCGAACAGAACCACCCTCCATCGTGAATCTTGCTCCCTTCTTATGCAGCTGATTGTTCTCATAGTTTCATACTACCATATCAACTTTGCCCATCAACTGGTCTACATCCTAGCAACACTACCCAAGCTTACTTAGCCTGCTCCACTATGTCGTCGTCATCCTCCTCCTCCTCATCATCATCGTCATCCCACGGACAGAAATCTTCCATTCTTCTCACACCCGTAAGGAATGAATCGGCTATTAACCTAACCCCACCTCCTCCACCGAGCCCAACTACGAGGATGGTACAATTCCCCTCACTTCCTAATCTGGTAGATCTGCACGACGAAGACTATTCAGATAGCAATGGACGGCCCATTGGATTCTTTCTCATGGCACCAGCCGGAGCAGCAGCTGCGCATACACGAAGAGATTCTCGAAAGAGGGCGACGGTTTCACCACCATCGTCGCCCAGGAGGATGTTGTATCCACGTCCATTGAAGAAGATGAAGGTCTTCTCTCTTGAGTAGGCTACTTAGTTGATGCGCTACGCTGACATGATGTAAATAGTATACAGAACCTGTAGCTTAATAGTTTAATTGCACAACACAAGTTACCACTACATCTTCTTACGTTTCTTGATATTATGTCGTGGATAGGCATTCTTGAAAGCCTCAATAATATAGCATCTAACAACTTCACGTCCGCAAGGCTTCTGTGATGCACTGCCAAAGTCTACACATATGCTCGGCAAGAGGAGTCGTAACTACATCTGCAGATATCTATCATGCACACGCATGAAAGTTAAGATGTGTATTCTTCTGCTAGCCTTGTCCCTGCTTCTATGGACTTCTTTGAAGGGTAAATCTTGCACAAGCATGGCGAGATCTTAATGCTGCAGAGGTGTGTGTAGATTCAGTGACTGCTTGCTTAGGAGTACCTCTCTAGAGTGACACACATGGCCCCGAAAGAAAGAATCACATAACACTCACTCAAAGGCAGTCTCAAAAATTGCCGTAAGGTTGAAAGTGACTTGATGATGATAGTCTGAATATAATCAGTCTGCTAAATTCTTATCGGAAGAAAGGTTCATCTCTATCCTCTCTGTGCAAGCAGGAGTAGTCTCATTTACCACAGAATATATTTATAGAAGCAGATGACGTGCTTCTTCACATTCGATGCTATTGAAATGAACAAGACTGTTATGAACATGAAAGGACTAACAGAGCATGAGTATGCCATGCAATGGCAATGAATGACTACCTTCTACCTTTTTGCGGCATAATAGAGGCAGGCAGGTCCGGGGGTACATAAGAAGGGGTTGGAAGCCAAGCCAAGCAACTACTTTTAAGCCGCTTATCTGTGTTACACTATAAGAGTCCGCAACAAACCGCTAACAAGCGTATAAGTATCTGTTACTTATCTGCATGCACCTTCAGAATTCAGATCTTTCCACCACGTACCTACTTTTACCCACTACCTCGAACATGCTATGAAAACACTCACAGAGCAACCATCGCCGTTTGTAGCCTCTAGCCTTTTTAGGGTTAACTCGTGCGTTCTCATCCTTCTCATCACTCCCGGGATCGATGCCTCCCGTACAGATCCACATAAATCTATGACTTTTTAGCTTCTTGGCAAGATGGATGCAAAGTGCCCAGCCATTTTGTAGGCAGCATCTCCCTTCCCTTCTCAAGCAACTTCTACCACGCACTTATCGTAAATCTTGCTCCCTTCTTATGCAGCTGATTGTTCTCATAGTTTTATGTCAACTTTGTCCTCAACTGGTCTGCATCATAACAACACTGCCCAAGCTTAACCTGCTCCACTATGTCGGCGTCATCCCCCTCCTCCTCATCATCATCATCATCATCCCACGGACAGAAATCGTTCATTCTTCTCACACGAAGAATGAACGTAAGGAATGAATCGACTATTGACCTAACACCTCCTCCACCAAGCCCAACTACGAGGATGGTGCAATTCCCCTCACTTCCCAATCTGTTAGATCTACACGACGAAGACTTTTCAGATAGCAATGGACGGCCCATTGGGTTCTTTCTCATGGCACCAGCCGAAGCAGCAGCTACGCATACACCTACACGAAGAGATTCTCGAAAGAGGGCGACGGTTTCACCGCCATCGTCGCCCAGGAGGAAGTTGTATCCACGTCCATTGAAGAAGATGAAGATATTCTCTCTTGAGTAGGCTAGTTGATACGCTATGCTGACATGATGTAACTAGTATAGAACCTGTAAGCTTAATGGTTTAATTTTATACGACTTGTGTTGCCATTGCATCTTCTTACGTTTCTCAATACTGTGCCGTATATAGGCATTCTTGAAAGAGAAGCCTCAATATATAGGTCCGCAAGGCTTCTGCGATGCATTGCCAAGTCATACATACATAGAACATAGATGCTCGGCAAGAGGAGTCATCCATCTGGAGATATCCCCATAGGCAATGGTGAAAGCTATGATTTTTGTTCCTAATAACTTCTATGGACTTCTTTGTAAGCGTTTACCATTTCAAAGCATGATGAGATCTGACAATGCTGCAGATTTGAAACTGATTAATTTCAGTGCCTCCTTCGCAAATTATCTAGAGTGACACACATGGTTCCAAAGAACGAATCACATAGCACTCACGACATCGGTCTCTCATACTAGAATGAAGACGTTCAGGTTGATAGCGACTTGATTATGATAGTCTGAATATGACCAGTCTGCAAAGTCTTTTTGAAAGAATGTTTCATCTCACACCATCCTCTCTGTGCGTGCAAACAGGAGTCTGATTACAGAATAAATTGATAGAAGCAGATAGACGTGCCTCTTCGCATAGTTGTTATCATCATGAACAAGACTGCTGCATATTAATGTTATGAAAATGAAAGGACCATATCGAGCATGAGTATGCCATGCAATGGCAATTGGCAATAAATGTCTAGCTTCTACCTTTTTATAGGCATACTTAATAGAGCCGTGCTCCCAGCGTACATAGCGAAGAGTCGCGGTTCGCGGTGCGACATACCGCCAGAAAAGACTATAAAATCTTTCTGCCATCTCATCGGAATTTCACTTTCCACTCTTGGAACTTGGAACCACCCCCTCTTGACTCTGCGCTCTTCAAAACCATCGCCCCATCATTAGCAAGCCCCTCGAGCCTTCCCTCTGTCCACTCATCATTGCCTCCATTGCCGACGCTCTTCAAAGCAGCACATCGCCCTCACATACCACCACAAAAATAATGCCTCCGTCAACTCACAAAATCGAGAACGCCAAGTCCGGAAGATCCAAGTGCAAAAGGTGCAAGGAGATCATCGCCAATGGAGAGCTGAGGATTGTCACGGAAGCGTATTCTGAAACCAGGGATATGGACTTCGTTAGCAATTATCATACTCAGTGCTTCAAGGTGCCACCTCGTGCGATGGCCGGGGTGTCCCCTGAGGAGTTTGTGGACGAGCATTTGGAGTGAGTGCCAATTATATTATTACGATGTTCTCTCACTACTTTCCCCCAGCGTCATTCAAGGCTGTTAACAAAACATGCTGACATTCCATGATTTACGTCAGAATAACCTCTAACTCGGTATTGTACTGATTCTCTAATTTCTTCATCGGCTAAAATTTATTCAAAGGGATTGTTCCAATGACGACGTCTTGAGCGATCCTGAAACTCTTGCTGAAATTATTGCCGACATCACCCTTGCTACGAATGCCCCCAAAAAGAAGGCCACGAAGAAGAAAAGCAAGGCTGAGGCAAATGAGGAGGAGGAGGATTGCCGTCCCGCGAAGAAGGCTAAGAAGGCTAAGAAGAAAGCTCCCGTGAAGAGTGAGGAAGTTACCGAGGATGATGACGATACAAGTGACGACAGTGAGAAAGGAGATTCTTCTTCTGCTTCTTCCACTTCTGAGCAGCAGTGGGTTGGATGTGACAGGTGAGTTTGAGCTTGTATATTCTTCGTGTAATGATCGGTATGAATTGATATCATGCTCACACGATGATAAATTGTCATTATGCAGCTGCGGCAAATGGAGGAAGCTCCCCGCCAACATGTCCCCGGATACCTTGCCAGATGAGTGGCATTGCAACATGAACACGTGGGATACATGCTTTGCTACCTGCGAGGCTGCAGAAGAAGAGGGAGCGTAGGTCGTTCTTTACCAGATGAGAAGGTTGAGTGAATTTCAAGGATTGGATCGAGAATTCTATGGACTCAACATCAGGGTAATCATATCTAATTAGTGCACTAACAGATAATTCATTGTTCATACACGAAAATGAGACTGGTGTGTACATCCATCACTATTGCATATCTTGGCCTATGCCCCGTGCTTCATGCATACTCCTCTTTTGACGACATAGTTTGCGCATCGATTGGGGGGAGTATGCCAGAGTACGATACAAATCAGTTGCGCCCAGTATGGTACTATCGTATTCTAATTTGGAAATTGGTTTGTAAATTGACAATCTGCTCTTGAGCATTAGACTTCTACGATTTCTTGACAGATGACTACCTCTCCAGGAATTTTAGCACTTACTTCGTCTGAAGCTCCAGCAGTGCGCTGATGCGGTAGAGTGACAGTTGCAGTAGTCTTCTCGTGTTCTGATCCAAAAGCAGTGGATCCATCGTGAGTACGGTTTGCTCCATGCCTCTTGCACACTCCTCCACGCACGGCTTGATTCGTGCATCCTGCACTGCTGCATATCTTTATCTTTGCCCCATGCCTCTTGCACACTCCTCCTTCCCGAGCTAGATTTGTGCATCCTTTACTGCTGCATTCCTTTTTTGTCCATGTCGCCCCATGCCTCTTGCACACTCCTCCTTTTACGACTCGATTCGTGCATTCTGCACTGCTGCATATCTCCACCTTTGCCCCATGCCTCTTGCACACGCCTCCTTTTTCGACTTTATTCGTGCATCCTGCACTGCTGCATATCTCCACCTTTGCCCCATGCCTAATGCACACTCCTCCGTTTTGAACATTATTTGTGCACCCTTCACTGCTGCATTTCTTGTACACCTTTGTCCCATGCCTCTTGCACACGCCTCCTTCCCGAGCTAGATTTGTGCATCCTTTACTGCTGCATATCTTGGCCTTTGCCCCATGCCTCTTGCACACTCCTCCTTTTACGACTCGATTCGTGCATTCTGCACTGCTACATATCTCCACCTTTGCCCCATGCCTCTTGCACACTCCACCTTTCTGAGCTAGATTTGTGCACCCTTCGCTGCTGCATATCTTGGTCTTTGCCCCGTGACTTCTGCACACTCCTCCTTTTACGACTCGATTCGTGCATTCTGCACTGCTGCATATCTCCACCTTTGCCCCATGCCTCTTGCACACGCCTCCTTTTACGACTTTATTAGTGCATCCTGCACTGCTGCATATCTCCACCTTTGCCCCATGCCTAATGCACACTCCTCCGTTTTGAACATTATTTGTGCACCCTTCGCTGCTGCATATCTTTATCTTTGCCCCATGCCTCTTGCACACTCCACCTTTCTGAGCTAGATTTGTGCACCCTTCGCTGCTGCATTTCTTGCACTTGACCTTTGCCCCATGCCTAATGCATACTCCTCCATTTTGAACATTATTCGTGCACCCTTCGCTGCTGCATATCTTGGTCTTTGCCCCGTGCCTTACGCACACTCCTCCGTTCCGAGCTAGATTCATGCATCCTGCACTGCTGCATATCTTGGTCTTTGCCCCGTGACTTCTGCACACTCCTCCTTGGACAACTTGATTAGTGCATTCTTCGCTGCTACACAGTTTGACCTTTGCCCCATGCCTCTTGCACACTCCTCTGTTGATGACAATATTTGTGCATTCATCAACAGAACAAACAGATTTTCCTCCGACATTTTGTTTCCAACTTGCAGCCCTCTTCTTTGCGGGGCGATCCATCGATGCATCATTGTCTTGATCAGTAGAAGATCTCTTTCGAGTTGAAGTTCGGCGTTCTGTAGAAGAAGCATTCATCTGCCTCTCCTCCTTGGCAGCAGCCGCCGCCGCCCTGGCTTTCGCCGTCTTGCTAGACTTGTAGATAAGCACAGCCAAATCTTCCTCCTCGCTCATCTTTGATGCAGACGAGTTGTTGATGTTTTAGATACAGTTGTTGATGTTCTGGATAGTGGAAGTGGAGGACTGTGCCGCAGGGGTAACACTTCATAGATTTGTAGAGGTAAAACGTTTTTTATAAAGGGGGCACATTCCATCTCATATTCGGTTAAATTAAGTAAGGGGTAAAATCATTTTAGTAAATAAAATAACTCTTGGGAGTGTTCTTTGAAGCCCAACTTCATCATTCACACTCCTCCTCCAAACTCGAAGAGGAGGCAATGAGGCAATAGCTAGCTCTAGACATCATTCATTTGACCACTCCACGACCATGAGCAGCAGCACAACAGCTGCCGACGACCTCACTGACATCGTGGCAGCAGTGGGGCCCACGATATTTTCCTATCTTCCCGTAGGATCTCTCCTCAATGGACTATCATGTCCTCTGCTCGTCAACAAAATCTTTCGTGGTGCCACCCTTGAATATCTGCGAGAAGCGGAATGTTTAAGTTTCTCTCAGTGCCCACACCTGCGAAAGATCAATGATGATCAATTGATATGTCTCGTGCAAAGAATGCTCGGAGATTCTAACTGTCTCAAAACCAAGCAATTAGATCTATCTAAATGTCGCAAATTGAAAGGCGAGGGGGTCATATTTTGCCTTAGGAGCATGCCTAATATTGAAAGTCTATCTTTGTCGTCGGCGACACGTTTCCATATCACCGCAAACAACTTCAACGATCCATCCGTAATGGCTGCAATGAAACATTTGAAACATGTGGATGTTAGCGGGTGTACTAAGTTGAATACACCAGAGATATGCTGTCTGGCGTCGACTTTGTCGGGGAGCAATATCCGTGTACTTGATTTCAGCGGTTGTTCCACACTTATCGGCGATGACGCAGCAGTATCAGTTGCTGAACACTGTCACAATCTTGAATCTATCAATGTATCTGGATCGAGAAAGTTGACAACCTTTGGTGTTGCAATTATAGCTTTTGTTTGCAGAAGCACGCTCCGTTGTTTGAGTTTACGTGGATGTGAGTCCGTGAAACTCACTACTTTGCTTTATTCCCATGCCAGGGAATTCCCAGTGAATCAGCTCTTGCAATGGTGGTATAGTGGAGACGATATTTCAGTGCTTCGCCGCAATGTGATGGAGGGGAACAACAATGATAATTCGTTTCTCACTCGTGATTACGTCGACAGTGTCATCGCTGCAATGAAGTGCATTGTGGATGGTCCCGTTTTTACAACAGAGCGAGACGAATCAGAAAGATTACTGGGTTTATGCAAAGAATACGAAGAAAGGTGGACGAATCATTATGGGTGGGTGGACAGGCGTGGTGAACACTCTTTGTTCGGTCAACTGGAGAAGCTAGACATTTCCGACAGTTATCCTATATTTTGTTTATCTGACCCAGAGCTAGCTGGAGTTTTTGGAGTCATATCTTGGTTGAACCAAGGAAAGCTCCGAGAGATAAACTTGTCTGGGTTATCCATCTCGCCCCATGCGGTCTCCTCGTTAGCTCTTGCATCGGGTTCCCGTCTCCAATGCATAGAAGTCTCATATCTTAAGGTCACTGGTACCTGGTTAGATCTAAGATGGACTTCATGCATCGACGTTAAATATGTCTGTGAACTGAACCTATCTTGTTGCAATCCTCTCATCGACAATGGTACCAATTTTTCAGAGATGGAGAATTTACGAAGTCTGAAACTCGATCATTTGCTCATTGAAGACCATAACATGGAGGTACTCCTGTCAACTACAAAGCGGTTGCTGCACTTGAGTGTGCATGGCTGCTCAAAATTGGAAGTTAGCGTCTTGACGAAGGCCAAAGCCATAAATCCTCACCTGGAACTGCTTGATCTCGACGTACGCGATGCTTTTATGGATGTTCCGCTATCAACAATTAGAGATGCATTTCCAAGTCTTCTGAAGCTAAACAATCGATGCACAGCAATGGGAACTTCACGAATTAAGCAGCATCAACAGAATTATCAGTGGAGAATTGGAGCGAGGGAGCGAAGCAGTAGAGGGTCAAATAAGCGCAAAAGAGGAGAGTCGCTAAATGCCAGAGAGAGCTGTGTTGTTGGTTCTGCTTCGATGTCGCTGAATTGCTGTTCCCTTCAGTTGACAGGGTTCAGCAAAGCAGATTGTACAGCGCAAGAGATGTTCGGGTGCAAAACATGTCACATTGAGGTTGACCGCTTTGTTTGCATGACGTGCTCAAAGGCTTGCCACACAGCTCTTGGTCATGAGGTTTTCAGTATTGGATATGGACCTGGGTATTGCGACTGCTGCATTCTCTCTAAATGCATGTGCATATAATAAATTTCTCAATTGATAAATGTAAGCCTGTATTATCAATCTATGTCTGTTGAAATTTTGGTCCACCAAAAGCCAAGCCCAGCCAACTAAACATGAGGAATGTACCAGTTAATTTGCCCAAATTAATCATGATTTCATTGTAGTTTGCATTCCCAAGACCTAAAGCATCCAAGACTTCGTCACCATCTCTTACCATGGCAAGCCCTCCCATTCGAGGCAGCTCCTTCAGATTGCCCCAAAAATCACGATCTTTCTCAAATGTCATCCCTCGAAATTCAGCTGTAACAAGAGCTTCGATTGCCCATTTTATTGGAGAAAACAATTTTATCCACTCCATGACACGATTGGGAGCTTCATCGGTATTCACTCCGCTGGGATTGATTACACCCACCACCATCAAGATGACAAGAACCGGGACTCCTAATGCCATTGCCGTTTCGGCAGTCGATGCTATGCTGCCAATAGCAAATCCGAGAGAGACCGAAGATCTGTGGAGAAGAAAAGAATGGAAATGTGAGACTTCATGCAAAAGAAACAATCATGTACATTTTTCAGCTAGCAAAATACTTACATGGTCATTAAACAGTACGTCTTCATCAATGTCCCCATCGACGATCGTAACCCCGTCAACTTCTTGAGCACAGACGCAAATATCAAAGCAAAGCTCGCATCTAGCGGCATCTCGGCAAATACTTTTGCAAGTAGATACTCTAGACTTGAGTAAGATGAGCGCATCTGTTCACGTAATACAACCCCACGTTCTTTTGCAAACAGGTCCAACGTTTTCATAAGAGCTGAGCGATAAATCCAATTTGTAGCAACAGGTTAGTTATAGATCAAAGAGTGGTAATGCTAGTAGAACTCACTCGCCAAAAAAACTCACTTACCCATGATGCTCAAGTTAATACACCCATACGTCAACAAGGCCACTCTATCAGCTATACTCTTTGTCACAGACTTGTCATGTCGGACCGACTTGAATATTGATGCAAACAACTTGGCTTGAAGTACTGATGCACCAAGTCGAAGCATTAGAACTCGTGTATTGCGTATATTCTGTCTCAGGGAACGCTGGAATAGAGCACCAAATCGATGTAGCGTCCTTGATATGCTAAACATCTTTCTATTGACTGTCCCTGCATCTTTGCTGTTTGTTGCCAATTGTTGCTTGTCCAAACAAGCTTGCTCGTCACCCGCATGAAGTGAAGTACAAGATTCCAAAAAACGATGATGAAGAAAATTGATCCGATCAATGTCTTTCGTACCCTGTTCCAGATCGTCAGTGTCTATCGTAACTAGATCAATAAACCACTCTGCTGGGTTAGTGTCGTGTGGGCATTCATACCCAATCTCTTTAAAGTAGGCAGTGGCATCGTTTCGATTGCCAGCATAACACATTTTTCCGCCAGGCGCTAGCAAAATGAATTCATCTAGCATCTTCCAAATGGATGATTTGGGCTGATGCAAAGTACATATCGATGGTATATTCCTATCCTTCGCCAGTTTGGAAATGAGACTCACTACCTTCCCCGCTTGACTTGAGTCTAAACCTGTCGTGGGCTCATCGGCAAGGAAGATCTTGGGTTCCGTCATTAATTCTAATGCCACAGATAGCCGGCGTCGTTCTCCCCCACTCAGACCTGATGCTGCACCACCTCCTGCCCTTTTCGTAGCCTTTCTCAAACCAAAGCCACCACCACCACCCCCACCACCATCAAGTTTTGTCCTGTCTCCAATCCTTCTATCAGCTACATGCAATAATCCCAGTGATGATAACTTCTTCTCCACCAAGTCCTTATTGCCATCAATCTCTGTATTTTGATTCTGCAATTTGGCAGCCAGTTCCAATGTTTCCCGAGGTGTCAGCATGGCAAAGAAGTTGTCATGTTGTGAAAGATAGGCAATATCACCATTTTGTTGAGATAATCTCTGTGATTGTTGTTGCTCTCCGTCGTCATAGTAGATTGTTCCCGTGACATGTAGGCCTCCATTAACTGTTGCCCCTCCCAATGAATTCAAGAATGTTGTCTTACCCGCGCCTGACGGACCGATTATACCGCATAATGATCCTCGTGGGACATATCCCGAAGTTGGATGGAGTAACCACGATGAATCCTCCAGACAGTGGTCATTATTTTTAGCAATATCATCATCTATTGAGTCAATGGTGGTGGCGGCATTCGAATAATATTTGTCCAGCATGGCAGCTGTTGTTAATGGGCAGGAAGTCACCGACACGCCAAGATTGCACCATCGCAGCCCTCCTCCTTCATAGTTAGTGCTGTGCTCCTCGTTGATGGAAGTTGATGTTGTTTCATTATTATCAACTTTCTCTGCTGCATGTGCATAATGATGTTGCAATGCACACGCACCGAGCAGGAGTTGGATCATCAATGCAGTATTCATTCTCAAGTAGTGCGGTCTCCTCCTCCTGCAGGGGAGTTGTGGGGTTGTTGTTGTTGTTTATGAGGTGACAAGTTTTTGTAGTACAAAAACGTCATCGGGTACCAGTGTGACTGAATCAATCAACATCTTCTTTCCACCAGCATTAAGTAAGTAGATGCATGCAGGTGATGAGTACTTAAATAGTCATATTCAGGGAAGAATTCATGTTGGTGTATCTTACCATGCATGAAAGCATGCGGTACAATACGGGTTCTTTTGTTATTTGATGTCAGAGAGGATCTTCCTGAGGACACGATACGAAGAGCAGATATGGAAAATCAGATTTATTACTTAGAATGTGTGTACAGGAGGATCGCTCGAACTATACCCCCCAAATACAAGCTGTGGGTCGGACACTCCTAAACCCAATAGCGAGAGAGTAATAACAAATAATGAAAGCTAAGGTCATAAACTAGGTAATAGATATTCATATAATAACCAAATGCTTTCTACTTATCAACATTTTACTACGAAGTTATCGACGTAAGTTGAAAGTCGAGCAGAGAAACATTCCACACGAAAGGATGCTCATACAAGGGGCGCATCAAACCATTTCGCCAAGACTACAGTATTGACTCTCTACAATTTTGGAGCAACGGCTCCCAAGACGATCAACTGCTATGCAAGTCATTCATTGTCTAAGCAATCTCGATTGCAGTCTCAGGAGGGAAAACACATTTGTTGGAGAGGCTGAAAAGATGACACATAGAGCAGGAGATGTGAGTGACGATAGTAATGGATTGTTAAACGACGGGCGTCAAGAATAGTCTGTCACTTACCATTTGGGGAAAGCCTTGGCAACACTTTTAACACTGGATCGAGCCTTGCTTACTTCTCTCTCACATTTCTTGCACTCGTCATACGCGTCCTCACATTTCTCTACTTTTTTTTCACAAGATTTATCGTCAACTGCACACTCCAATTCACAATCTTTCCCCTTGCTACACTTGTAATCTTTCTTGCTGTCACACTTGTTACTAACTTCCTCGAACTTCTTGGCCGCTGACTCAGTGCATTTCATGGCACATGCAGGGTTGATAGTTTTTTCCAGGGCGCTCCTTACCGCTGCGTCGCTGTTAGAAGCACTGTCAAAACATCCGTCAACGCACGCTGCAATGTCACTCTCGATATCATCTTCACCAATCTTGACGGCTTCTTTGGCCTTGGGCTTCTTGAAAACTGCACATTGTGCCGCACAAGTATCGAAGGCTATCTTCGCTTCATCATCTAGGAGGCTGATGTCCTCGAAGACTTCAGTATTCTTCTGGAGTGCGTTGGCACGGAGGTTGCCGTTGTTGATCTGCAGTCGTTTGAAGCAAACAGGAATAGAAGAGGGGTGAGATCAGTGCGGATGAGCAGGCGAGAGTCACAAAGATATATCCACACACACGACGACACGACGCTGCCGTCGGTGAAACATATCATACACACACAAGACGACGACACACAACTAACATACCTCGGCGGCGTGGGCGGAGCCAGTGAGGGCAGCGGCGATGAGAACGAAGACAGTAGAAAGATTCATTGTTTCTTAGGATATTTGTTGGAAGTTAGGAGAAAGAATGGTGTATGGGGTTGTTGCATTTGTGCGGCCAATGGATTTATGAGCTCTCTCGTGCACAAAAATCGATGAAATGAACCAATCCTCGGCATGCAGCCTACGTGCGTTGGAATTAGTACGAAAACAGTACTGGTACATTTGGTACGAATTCTTTATGTCACATATGGCAAACGTGCTGTCGGGGAGGCCCTCTTTCCTTCAAGGATTTGTGTCCAAAGATTGGGTATAATTTGTATCATATGGATCGTATGTCACATCAAATATCCATGACGTAGAGTTGTGGAGGGGCAATGCCCACTGGTTTCATTGAGATAGGTAGGGAAAAGATACTCGTACGGATCCTTTGTGTCATTTTTTCGACCGATCTTGGTTGCTACCGTGTGTAGTGGAATACTCTGATCCGTCTGAAGGAGTTTGCGCTTTATCTCGGCTCTGGGCGCCTCGGGCTTTTAGTGATTAAGCTGCACTTGTTGGAGGAATGTTGTGGCTGCTGCTGCTGCATGGAGATAGCTTCCTAAAGTAGTACATGAAGTTTTCTTCATACACTTCGAGAGAGGACACTGAAGATCGAACAACAAGTGTTGCTGTGTATCTTGCTAGAACATTACAATGCAGTGACTCAATACGGCTATGTACGTGGGGAAAGTATGCTACACTTCATACTTGAATTACTAAAACTGACACATGAAATACCGAAAAACATCAAGTCAACTATCACCGAAAGCATCTTGTAGTTGTAGTAGTCAGTTCCCCACCACTTCCTTTGAACCAAAAAAACACACACCTCTAAAACCAAACCAATCCTCCACTCCACAACTCAACTCAACTCAACCCATCATCCCAATATCACCCAACCCACCACCACCACCACATCCCCTTCCACTTCAAAAAATTGTAATCATCACAAACGCCGAATAAAGCAAAGCAGCAGGATACGCCACCAAAAACCTCTGATCCCTCATCTGACACCCCCGCTCAAACAACCGTGTACTCGCCGCAGTACACCACAATATAATCAACACTGCCAATGCCATACCCACCACATTCATCTTGTGCACTCGGTACAATATATTGATACCGGCCAACAAGTTCACGGGGAGGAGTGCATATCCCAAGATACTCACTACAGTCCACATGGACACGGCACCGTTGGGGTTGAGTAGATTCAACAATAGTGTCATGGCAAGACACCCCGATAGTCCAAATCCATAGACATACCCAAAGTGCATTTTACCCACCAGGACCAACTCCCCGCCCAACCCCAATGCAAATGCCAATGGTCCCGCCAAATCAGCATCATCTTCAATCAATCCCGCCTCGAGTGATTTGGCATGTTTGCCAATTGGAAAGAGGACGGCACGTGATTTGGAATAGATGTGTGGGAAGTTGACACCGAGTTCTTCGAGGAGGGGGGGTTCATTTTCGTAGTCTTCGTCGTTGTTGTCTATCGAGGTCATGTTGTTGTTGTGTTCTTGTTGTTGTTTTGCGGCGTTGGGATCGAAAATGTGTGGTGCAGGAGTAGATGATGTGGTGGTGGTTGGTGCTGCTCCACCGCCAATTGGACCACTGCCCATTGCTCCACTCATCATCATCATGTTACCATCATTATTATACGAAGTAGAGGCTGGTGATGGTTGTGTAGATTGATTTCCAATCATCATTGGATTAGTGGTATTCATGGTGTTTATTGATCCACCACTCATCATCATTGGCATTCCCCCACCACCGCTCATTGCCGTGGTGGCATTTGAAGTGTTTCCATAATATCCTGCATTGGCGGTAGATGGTGTGGTGGTGGTGCCCATGTTGTTGTTGGTTTTGTACCCACCGTACATGTTGTTACTCCGATTATTTGCATTGCCCGCAGCAGTTGTAGTATTCATGGAATAAAATCCAGAACCGGAATTTGGAGCAGCCGCAGCTGGAGCGGGTGGAGATGAGAACCAATCGTCAGTGGTAGATGATGGCGCAGTGGATGTCGTGGTGGTGGTGCCTCCCCATTGTTGAGCATTGGTCGTCCTTTGAGTATTATTTGTCGTGCCGGGGGCTGGTCGACGTTGATTGTTGTTATTTAGACCTAGACGCTGTCTGGCTGCAGATGACGACGATGTACTGCCGCCGGCAGCAGTATTAGAGGAGCTGTAGTACCCTCCGGAGCCACCGAGGGATTGTCGTGGCGGTGGTGGGGGTGGTGGAGGCGGCATGGTCACAAGAAGTCTTTGCGATCGAGTGGATGGTGTGTGGTGGTTGGTTTTTGCTTTTTGCAAAGCCGCTTTGTCTTCTGCATGTGTGCCAAATTCCTGAGGCGTTAGTAAGTTTGGCTCCATCTGTCACATTCACCAAACCAAAGATTCCAAGAGAAAAGTTCCGGAAGGAAGCAAAGTGCATGCCAGCTGCGCCGCCTCCGATGAAGATGCCATCATCGATGCAACAGAAGGCAACAACACACGTCACGTGCGTGGCTGTCTTTTTCATCCAAACGCATCGAAAGTATTATGCCGAACACAAAAGCGCGCCACCCCGTCCGTTGAACGCTCCGTCCCGGCCCCGTCGTTCCTTCCAAAAAATTTGAAAATATTTTTTTCAAAGTGACATCAACACAACTCATCGATAATACCCTCCATAGATAGTACGATAGTGACGGCCATTACAATAGTTCCGGTGTGTAGATCAATTGCCGCCGTTGTCGGAAGTTGTGGCTGCTGCTCTTACAGTTGTTGTTACCACCTCTCCCTCCTGTCGGCAACAGTTTGACAGCCATTAAGCAGTTCGACACAACACCGCCATGACACAAAATATAACCCATCATCGAATAATGCCTCTTAGTGATGACCAACGTGAATACCTGCGGCAACAAGGGCGAATATAAATCAGCACGGAACTATCTACAGAAGCGGTGCATCCCTTCCGTACACGAAGAAGTTAGAAGTTGCTTCGGCCTATTCCACATAACGCGATGCAGCTGGAGGCTGGAGGCAAGAGACCAAACATATCTGCTATTGCGCAGCAATGTCGTGTCAGCCGTGGATATGTGCGGAAGGTGGAGGAAGAGCTTCATGAATTTGTTAGGGCGTTGCAGCATGACGAGAGACGCAAGCACAATAGCCTATCTAACACCGGCTTGTGCTCAGAATCTCTTTCGAACGAGGATATGTTCGTTATCTATCAACTCTACAACACATAGTCACTGGGTTTTGTAGAATTGACAGATACTCATCTCCTGTGTGGTATAATATACACGAAGAAAAGAATGGAGCTGACGAGTTTGCACTACAACTCGAAATGGCTATTGCTTCTGGCTTCTTCTGTCCAGGAGATGTTCTTGTTTTGGACAATGCTTCTATCCACAATGGAGGTGATTACAGTAACCTAGAGGAGTGGCTTTACGACACAGTTGGAGTGTTGCTCGTGTTCCTACCCGCAAGGTCGCCGGAATTAAATCCTATTGAACAAGTTTGGAAGATTCTTGTGAATAAGCTGCAGAGAGTGCCTTTGGGCGTCATGCGCTCAGCAGGATCTCATGCATGTACACACGCAGCAATAGAGATTCTTTCAACAATCACACATGAAGAGGTTGAGGGGTGTGACCGGAATTGTAATTATCTTTAACTTCGAATAAAGGTGCTAAGTATCATTAAATGCAACGACTACTTACGGCATCAAATGCCTCTTAATCTGCATTTTGGTAATTAAATGAAGCATCTTCAATTCTCATGGCATCAACTGCTGCTTGAGATTCGCCGCCTGCTACTGCTGCCACCTTCGTAGCTTCACTACCCACGCTGTTATACGTGGTGTTTGTACGAAGTGGGGAGCGACGGTTGCCATTATCGCGAGGTGGTTGGCCGGTGGAACGAGAAGAACTGATCGTGCTGACGAGGATAATAGGAGAACGACTCCTTGAACGGCTCCTGTTGCGCCAACAACTGTAAGAGCAGCAGCCACAACTTCCGACAACGGCGGCAATTGATCTACACACCGGAACTATTGTAATGGCCGTCACTATCGTACTATCTATGGAGGGTATTATCGATGAGTTGTGTTGATGTCACTTTGAAAAAAATATTTTCAAATTTTTTGGAAGGAACGACGGGGCCGGGACGGAGCGTTCAACGGACGGGGTGGCGCGCTTTTGTGTTCGGCATAATAATGGTGATTTTGAAAATGGCTGCAATCTCCTATGCTTTGCGTGGAGTTGGTGATAAGGATGGTCTGCAATACCCTTGGATAGTCTTGCAACAGGAGATGCATTTGGCACTAACTACTAAACATAATTCTAACATAATAGGTACATCATGATGTAGAAGAGAAATGGGCTATATTATGGTACAAATTATATGTATAGCTTTCCAGCTCCTCCTCTTCCAAAGACACTGCTCAAGCACAAACTATGTTGATGTGCGAGCGGTGTTCCTCATGTACAACATGTCATTCTTTTGCATCTATAACACAACTAATTCAACAATTTATTGAAGGTGTCCAATGATGGGAAGATCGGGATCATATCCAAGAGGCTGGATCTCCTCGTGAACCATAAGTCCAAGGATTCCGAACATGGCAGCACGGCCATTGTTCAACTCAATGGCACGCTTCTGAAGCTTGGTCTCTTCATCAAAGTCATCCCAGCCGAAGTCAATGTATCCGTTACGGAAGTCACCAACGTGCTCGTTTCCAGTTCCAGGAACATCACGCATGAAGGCAATCTCCAACCATCCAATGAAGGCGATGATCTGGCCTTGTCCCTCGAAGGGGATGGAGTCAGGTCCGATCAAGGCGGCAACACCGTTGGGGAAGGAGTCGAAGGCGTTTCCGGCGTAGTCAATGTTTCCGGGAAGGTGGATTCCGGCACGGGTGACAACCTGGCCAAGGAAGGCAAGTTGAGCGATACGGCCGTGCTTGATCTCAACGTAACGGAGACGGTCGAAACGTTCCTGGGAGCAGTCTCCGGAGAGCATGCCGAAGGGATCGAAGAATCCAAGAGGAGGCTGGACTCCAAGCTCATCCTCGAAGGCGTTCAAGGCGGTGGTGGCGGCCTTGTTCTGGGCAGGGGCGAAAGCGGCGGCAGAGCCGATAAGGGCAGCGATGATGGCAGACTTCATGATGGATATGTTTGTTAATTATGAGAGCATCGATCGATGCTTTTTGCTTTTTGATGTTGATTTTCTGCAAATCTCAGATCTTGTGCTTCAAGGCAACGTGGGCATCTCTCTTCTCTCGTTTCGTTCATGTGACTTCTATCCGTGAATGACATTTGCAGACTTGCAAAATCAAACTTCGGTACGTAGTAAGTAGAACAGTACATAGTGATGACTGCATGGGGTAAGCAGGGAAGTTGCTGATAATTAGCAATCCTTAGTAACTCTTCTAAGCAGGCTCTTGAATATATATATCTCTTCATACACTAGCTGGCCACTGACGACAAACTAATGCGGAACTAAAGCTCTGAACTAGATTTGACTAAGTGAAAGTGAATTATCACCAACATCCCAAAGATACGATGGATGCAAGCTGGAAGACCAGAACTTGATATATGTGTGCAAGAGGAATACTAGTCTTAGATTGTGCACCAATAACAGCTCAACTGATTCTTAATAAGTAGCCACTTGTAGGTCGGGTTTACTTCGTCATGTACCTCCAAGCTCCAGACACTTTTAATTCAGCAGGGTTGCTCTGAGGGAGAATGCGTGGAGGTCATCTTCGCATTGCTGCGTCTCTTACCAAGAAAAGACGTCATTAGACATTTCTACTTGTCAAGCGTTGGCGGATGGTGACTTGAGAGCCTTGGGATTGAGCAGAAAGGCATCGAAACGCTTCAAGGGTTTGTTCTCAACACTCGGCCAACACTCGACTCGTGTTCTCTCTCGAATATCTTCTGCGTCTGACATGAACGAAAGCACTCGAAAGGAGGATTGATTGAGATAGTTTACGTTGGAAACAAATAATGTTGTACTATGTATGTTACGTCTTTGTCTATTTTCATTTACAAAATGACACAGCAATCAGTCGAAGCCTGTGTTGTAGTGCCCCTATTCCCCGCAATATATTCAGGCCGTGATGATGCTTGCTTCACTTGTTGTTTGTATCTAGCAGCAGCCGGAATATCCGATGCAGTTGCTGCTGAAAGAAAGTCATTGTACAGCGAAGGAAGCTGCCTCACAAAAGCATGTTGGAAAGATTTCAATGGAAGCTTCTTTTGGGCTGCAATGAATTGCGTAAAGTAGTAGTGATACTCTTCTTGCGAAGATTGGTAGCCCAGTAAACTGTCTAAAACTGCTTTTGTGAAGGGCAAGCTCTCGTCCATGGCATCAAGATCATGGGGATTAAATGCTGCAACGATTTGAGCTACAATATGCAATCCGAAACTGTATGGGAAGGCATTTCCTTGATCCTTCAAAACTTCCCTTGCTTCGTCAAGGTAATCATCAAACTCTGAACAGTAAGGAGCTTTCTCCTCTGTGATCTTCATCCACTCTACTTGATCATCTTCATTGGTACAACTCATGAAAGTAAAGGGATTATCACGGGGGGCTGGACGATGAATGATCATGTCTCGAATTTGTTTGCATGCAAATTCCCCTCCGTTCGGTTGACCATCGCCTAGGAAATAGCGCATCACTTTCATACTCCCGTTCCGACTGAGAGAAGCCTCAATAGCTTCCAAGGCAGGTGTAGTACCACCAGGGTTACGCCCAAAAGCACCCAGCAGAATAGACTCGGCACGTTTGATATAATCGGAAGGTAGTTCGCCGCTGCTTTTTTCAATAGAGATAATATCTCTTCTGTTCAAGAAATAAATCTTGATTGGAGGAGCAGGCACATATGCAAGTAATTCAATCATTTGGGAGATACGCCACTTTGCCTCCCACCAGCGGCTCATCATGCTACCAGTAATAGGATCCAAAGCGTCCGTACGACAATTCATTGAACCTGAATCGTCGACAATAATCTCCATTAGCTGAAATTCTTTCACCTGTAATAACTTTGCCAGCAGACCAGCCGGCACTTCATATTTTGCCATAACATTATTTAGTTCCTCCAGCGAATCTCCTCCTCCATTGTAACCCCCAAAATATATTTCTTGCTCGGCCTCTTCATGATAGGCGACTACTGCTGCCTCGTAAGTCGTTGTTGGTATCACGATAATCTCTTCCTCTTCGAGAGAAGGAGCAGTTGGTGATGGTATTACGGGAAGCGCTGTTGCTTGATTGACGAACGGAGCAGCTTTTGTAGCATTTGGCGGGGGAACGTATGCTGGATTGTATTTGCGTATGCCATTGGCTGTTGTATATTTTTGCGTCATGTTTTCGCTTGGTATTATTTGTTTTTATGAACTCAATAATACATCACTGTTCGAACTGTCGTGCGTGCTCGTTTACAGCAGCAAGATGCTTCTTGTTTAGCTTGGTTACCAATGCAATCGTTGAGAGCCTTGAGCTCTCGTTGAGTCATTTTCTTGGAGGATCTTGGGTGATCTTGCTTCTTCAAATGCGGGACACAACTTCTTGCTTACGAACACAACAAGGGGCAGCTTCTGGCTGCAATAGGCACCGCGAACAAAATAACAGGTGCACACTAATTAATGTGCAACACGTTGTAGAGTTCGCGTAGGTGACAGTACTTTTTGACATCAGAGTTCTTTGACACTCCTTGACATTCACAGTTCGCTTCTTGATTACTACTTTCGCATCTTGAGTACCGAGCGAATCTCCCCGCCCCCTCCGCCTCCTCCGCTCTTCCAACGTGTCAAGAGGCTCCGCTAAAGCGGTGCCTGATGTAGCGGGTACTTATGCAGCGGAGTAATGCTGATAATTAGCAATCCATAGTAAATCTTCTAAGCAGTCTCTTGAATGCATTTATCCCTAGCTGGCCAAAACAACTGACAAACTAATGCGGAACTTAAAAGCTCTGAACTCTATCATTTGACTATGTAAGTGAATTATCACCAACATCCGTACGATAAGTACGCATGGATGCAAGCTGGAAGACATGCTCCACGCAGAGCAATACTACCTTCGATTATGCATCCAATAACAGCTCATCTAATTAATGAGTAAGTACAATAGCCACTTGTAGGTTGGGTTTACTTTCTCGTGTACCTTGTGTCTTCAGGCTAAAGACACCCATTTCCAGGTGGGTGAAAAGATGCCATGACAATCACACCCGTGGTACTTGATGTAAACAAATTAACAAGCTTGATGATGTAGAAGAGAATTGGGCTTTATTATGGTACAAATTATCTATATAGCATTCTCTTCCAAAGACACTGCTCAAGCACAAACAATATTTAAGTGCGAGCGGTGTTCCTCATGTACAACTGTTATTCTTTTGCATCTATAACACAACTAATTCAACAATTTATTGAAGGTGTCCAATGATGGGAAGATCAGGATCATATCCAAGGGGCTGGATCTCCTCATGAACCATAAGTCCAAGGATTCCGAACATGGCAGCACGCCCATTGTTCAACTCAATGGCACGCTTCTGAAGCTTGGTCTCTTCATCAAAGTCATCCCAGCCGAAGTCAATGTATCCGTTACGGAAGTCACCAACGTGCTCGTTTCCAGTTCCAGGAACATCACGCATGAAGGCAATCTCCAACCATCCAATGAAGGCGATGATCTGGCCTTGTCCCTCGAAGGGGATGGAGTCAGGTCCGATCAAGGCGGCAACACCGTTGGGGAAGGAGTCGAAGGCGTTTCCAGCGTAGTCAATGTTTCCGGGAAGGTGGATTCCGGCACGGGTGACAACCTGGCCAAGGAAGGCAAGCTGAGCGATACGTCCGTGCTTGATCTCAACGTAACGGAGACGGTCGAAACGCTCCTGGGAGCAGTCTCCGGAGAGCATGCCAAAGGGATCGAAGAATCCAAGAGGAGGCTGGACTCCGAGCTCATCCTCGAAGGCGTTCAAGGCGGTGGTGGCGGCCTTGTTTTGAGCAGGGGCGAAAGCGGCGGCAGAGCCGATAAGGGTAGCGATGATGGCAGACTTCATGGTTGATGTTGTTGTTAATTATGAGCATGCATTAGTACTTACATACTTACAATACTTATCGAGTGGATTCATTGCAGGGGAGACTCTGCAAATCTTGGAGGTCTTCAACTTCAAGTTCGATCTTGTAGGGGAGAAGTCTCAAAAGAGAAGAGAGATGCCCACGTTGCTTGAAGCACAAGATCTGAGATTTGCAGAAAATCAACATCAAAAGCAAAAAGCATCGATTGATGCTCTCATAATTATCAAACATATCCATCATGAAGTCTGCCATCATCGCTTCCCTTATCGGCTCTGCCGCCGCTTTCGCCCCTGCCCAAAACAAGGCCGCTACCACCGCCTTGAACGCCTTCGAGGATGAGCTCGGAGTCCAGCCTCCTCTCGGATTCTTCGATCCCTTCGGCATGCTCTCCGGAGACTGCTCCCAGGAGCGTTTCGACCGTCTCCGTTACGTTGAGATCAAGCACGGACGTATCGCTCAGCTTGCCTTCCTTGGCCAGGTTGTCACCCGTGCCGGAATCCACCTTCCCGGAAACATTGACTACGCTGGAAACGCCTTCGACTCCTTCCCCAACGGTGTTGCCGCCTTGATCGGACCTGACTCCATCCCCTTCGAGGGACAAGGCCAGATCATCGCCTTCATTGGATGGTTGGAGATTGCCTTCATGCGTGATGTTCCTGGAACTGGAAACGAGCACGTTGGTGACTTCCGTAACGGATACATTGACTTCGGCTGGGATGACTTTGATGAAGAGACCAAGCTTCAGAAGCGTGCCATTGAGTTGAACAATGGGCGTGCTGCCATGTTCGGAATCCTTGGACTTATGGTTCACGAGGAGATCCAGCCCCTTGGATATGATCCTGATCTTCCCATCATTGGACACCTTCAATAAATTGTCTGTTCATAGATTCGATTCAGTTGTGTTATATGCAGAAGAATAACATGTTGTACATGAGGAACACCGTTCGTACATAGTAATATGTGCTTGAGCAGTGCGAGTGTCTTTGGAAGAGGAGGAGGAGCTGTAAAGCTATGTAATTGTACCATAATAAAGCCCAATTCTCTTCTACATTATGCAGACCATATAAAATTACTTCATATAGTCATAGATGCATCTCTTTTTTTTCGTCCATCCTATGGAAGAATTTTTCAGGTTGGATACCACACATGTTGAAGCAAATGCGTACCAATATTGACTGTGGAAGTATGGAGTTGAGCTGTAGGACTTTTGTTCGTCCCCTGAGGCTGTTGCGTATGCTCCTACAATAGTGCTGCTGTGTAGTGCGTCTTCTCCTAGCATTCGTCCAAGTATCAAAGGGCTGTCGTTGATAATGCAACAAGGCAAATGATGGAGATTAGACCATAGCCGATGAAACAGTCCGTTGTAGATGACTTCCTCATCAATTTGGATGGCCAGTTATTTCTTGATCGATTTGTGGAAACTTAAAGTTATACATACATTCAAGAGACTGCTTAGATTGCTGCTACGTTTTGAACAATTATTATCATTACATTAGTGCCAACCGCTAATGAAGAATATGGATGTTGTGCAAGTGTACAAATCTTGGCAACTGAGCGCCTCGGCATGATTAAGAGTATTTGCAGTGAACAATCTGTTTTGAACTTGAACAGTGACTTGTACATATCTTGTGTACATTGCTGCTATCAGTGCCCCTACTGCCTACCGAGACGCTTTACTAGTTTAGACCGTGCATCATCATCTTCTTCATTATCTGATAGTGCCTGTGCAATATCCTTACACACCAATGACTCTCACGGACGACCTCGACCTCAGCAACAATCACTCGCGGCGAAAGAGAGTCAAACATCATGTAATCACCGTGTTCATTTATAACACGAATAGGAACTTAATGCTGTAGACCCGCCTTGGATCGACTAGAGAATGTACAGGTGATTGAGAGGAGCTTTTGGTCATGGGTGAATTCCAGCATGTTCGAAAGCAAGATCCTCCAAGAAAATCCAACAAGGGGCAGCTTCTGGCTGCAATAGGCACCGCGAACAAAATAACAGGTGCACACTAATTAATGTGCAACACGTTTTAGAGTTCGCGTAGGTGACAGTACTTTTTGACATCAGAGTTCTTTGACACTCCTTGACATTCACAGTTCGCTTCTTGATTACTACTTTCGCATCTTGAGTACCGAGCGAATCTCCCCGCCCCCTCCGCCTCCTCCGCTCTTCCAACGTGTCAAGAGGCTCCGCTAAAGCGGTGCCTGAAATGTCTCGTTTCTCGTCAATCAAGCAACAAGACTCAAAATAATGCTTCATTCAACGTTGATAAGAAAGAACAAGAAGCATCTTGCTTGTAATGCACGTGGCAAGCACGACAGCTCAAGACGGTAATAATTGTAGCTCATAAAAGAAAACAATACAAAAAGAAAACATGACGCAAAAAACACTACAGCCAATGGCATACGCAAATACAATCCAGCATACGTTCCCCCGCCAAATGCTACAAAAGCGGCTCCGTTCGTCAATCAAGCAACAGCGCTTCCCGTAATACCATCACCAACTGCTCCTTCTCTCGAAGAGGAAGAGATTATCGTGATACCAACAACGACTTACGAGGCAGCAGTAGTCGCCTATCATGAAGAGGCCGAGCAAGAAATATATTTTGGGGGTTACAATGGAGGAGGAGATTCGCTGGAGGAACTAAATAATGTTATGGCAAAATATGAAGTGCCGGCTGGTCTGCTGGCAAAGTTATTACAGGTGAAAGAATTTCAGCTAATGGAGATTATTGTCGACGATTCAGGTTCAATGAATTGTCGTACGGACGCTTTGGATCCTATTACTGGTAGCATGATGAGCCGCTGGTGGGAGGCAAAGTGGCGTATCTCCCAAATGATTGAATTACTTGCATATGTGCCTGCTCCTCCAATCAAGATTTATTTCTTGAACAGAAGAGATATTATCTCTATTGAAAAAAGCAGCGGCGAACTACCTTCCGATTATATCAAACGTGCCGAGTCTATTCTGCTGGGAGCTTTTGGGCGTAACCCTGGTGGTACTACACCTGCCTTGGAAGCTATTGAGGCTTCTCTCAGTCGGAACGGGAGTATGAAAGTGATGCGCTATTTCCTAGGCGATGGTCAACCGAACGGAGGGGAATTTGCATGCAAACAAATTCGAGACATGATCATTCATCGTCCAGCCCCCCGTGATAATCCCTTTACTTTCATGAGTTGTACCAATGAAGATGATCAAGTAGAGTGGATGAAGATCACAGAGGAGAAAGCTCCTTACTGTTCAGAGTTTGATGATTACCTTGACGAAGCAAGGGAAGTTTTGAAGGATCAAGGAAACGCCTTCCCGTACAGTTTTGGGTTGCATATTGTAGCTCAAATCGTCGCAGCATTTAATCCCCATGATCTTGATGCCTTGGACGAGAGCTTGCCCTTCACAAAAGCAGTATTAGACAGTTTACTGGGCTACCAATCCTCGCAAGAAGAGTATCACTACTACTTTACGCAATTCATTGCAGCCCAAAAGAAGCTTCCATTGAAATCTTTCCAGCACGCTTTTGTGAGGCAGCTTCCTTCGCTGTACAATGACTTTCTTTCAGCAGCAACTTCATCGGATATTCCGGCTGCTGCTAGATACAAGCAACAAGTGAAGCAAGCATCATCGCAGCCTGGATACATTGCGGGGAATAGGGGCACTACAACACAGGCTTCGACTGATTGCTGTGTCATTTTGTAAATGAAAATTCAGCGAATAATAGTCTCTTATCTGGAAGATATGAGATAATAGACAAAGACGTAACATACATAGTACAACATTATTTGTTTCCAACGTAAACTATCTCAATCAATCCTCCTTTCGAGTGCTTTCGTTCATGTCAGACGCAGAAGATATCCGAGAGAGAACACGAGTCGAGTGTTGGCCGAGTGTTGAGAACAAGCCCTTAAAGCGTTTCGATGCCTTTCTGCTCAATCCCAAGGCTCTCAAGTCACCATCCGCCAACGCTTGACAAGTAGCAATGTCTAATGACGTCTTCTCTAGAGCGATGTCAACAAAATTCTCTGAAAAAATATCTGCTGGTATGCAACCGTACTTTCTGGCAGGTGAACAGAGTGGTAGGAGATGCAGCAATGCGAAGTATACCTCCACGCATTCTCCCTCAGAGCAACCCTGCTGAGTTAAAAGTGTCTGGAGCTTGGAATGAGAGATCCAATCCTCAGAGTGTGCTCGAGGATATTTTCGAAATGACCCTGAGAAGGGACACATGCAGTCATCTTTGGACATCTTTGCAAAGCGCACCAATGCGGGCGTACCAAAGTCGGTTACTTTGTCGTCATCCTCATCACCATCATCCTCGTCTTCTTCGCCCCCTTCATTGCTGTCCTTTTCGGAATCTTTTAACACAATCTTCTTACTCATTGCCTCCTTCTTGGACAAATCTGTATTTTTCTCATCTTCATCTGCCCCATCGCCATCGGTAGAATCACCACTCTCCACAATATCTGATGATGAAGATGAAGACTCCAACCGCTCTTCCGAAACACTGACCGTCTGCATCTCCGTAGCGGCCGTTGATAGCGACGTATCCGTTGTGCTCTTTGTGATAGTACTCCCCACCAATGATGAATCGGCAAGTCCCGATAAAGGCTCGACATCCGCCAATTTAGTATCGACATTGCTTCCGGGACGTTCTCCTGTGGGAGTAAATCCGATAATTCTAGCAGGGGCGCCCACAGCAGTGGCTCCGCTGGGGATGGCACGTAGTACTACACTCCCCGCTCCAATTTTAACTCGATCTCCGATATGGATGTTCCCAAGGATTTTTGTGCCTGCGCCTATGAGCACATCCTTTCCCACCTTTGGATGCCTATCACCATTCTGTTTGCCTGTCCCTCCCAAAGTAACTCCATGCAATATAGTCGTCCCATCGCCTATCATTGCAGTCTCCCCAACGACTATTCCAGAGGCGTGATCAAACATGACACCAGCCCCAATCTGAGCAGCTGGGTGGATATCGACCCCAAACGCCGAACTCGCTTGTGATTGTAAGAGCAAAGCTGCAAATCGTGTGCCACTACCTCCATCATTTGGCTTCCATGCTCTTCTGGCAGCACGGTGGATAACCAAACTAGCAAATCCCTTCATAAATAACACTACTTCCAATAGAGTCTCACAAGCAGGATCTCTCTTCTCCACTGCCAGAGCATCTGCTCTTACTGCCTCGGACATAGTATGTCCTAACTCAAGTTCGTCGGACAGAAAAGCATTATGAATTGTTTCCAACAAACTCTGTGGACATAAATTTCCCTCTGCTCCCCCCGAACAGGACGCTAGGCGATGGGAAACTATACGTGAGATGGCTTCTTCAAAAGTTTTGGCTGGTTGAAATTTACACTTTGCGTTTGAGCTGCTATCGATGAGACCTACTTTTGCAAGGAGGTGGACTAGCATCGGTTCTTTTCTGTAATGTACATAGTAATTGACGAGATAAAGAGAGGAGCATTTAGCACCATCGATGATAAATTTAGTAGATGTGCACAAGCAAGCACATCACAGCATCTTGACTACTTACTCTGCCACCTCTAGAGCCTCCTTACGTAATCTCAAAAATAGCTCATCGCCACGATCTTCCTCCATTGCGGCCCCACCACCGTTGCTTGTATCAACCACGACATAATCATTATTATTTGTTTCGACCGTTTTCTTTGTTGTTCCAGAAGATCCATCACTGCTTGAAGACCGCTGCTTCATGAACGCCTTCAAGGAGTTTTTCATTATCATTGTCGTCAATTATTTCAATTATACACTTAATAGTGCTGCTGCTGATGATAGTACCCTGTCGTGCCGCATTGACCAAACGCACAGGAATTTTTGATGTTGTTCGTTGTTCTTTTGATTTTTGATGGCCAGTTACAAGTGGCCAGCGATCGAGCGATGATTTCGGCGTAAACAACGTCGAACGCGAACGGTATCATGTACTGTCCCGCTTGTCCTCTGCGCTTCTTTCACTATACAAAAAGTGGAAGTTCTCATGTTGTTCTCTTCCTTCTTCATAACATGAGCCCGGGCTTATCATAATATCACATATGAGCATCACATCATTATCCTGTGGTCTCGATAGACACGTAGTGGGGAAGAACTGTGGCTCTCAAGCTCAGATGACAAACAAAACAAAACCTATAACAATGCATCAAATCAAAATGTGGGCAGACTCCCGACCAAAGATGAGTGCATAGACTCGCAGGTATGACAGAGCATGTGTAGGTGTAGGAGTCAAGTGAGAGTAAACTGAGAGTTGACCGGGAGATATCATGTCAAAATCCCCCATTTAAAGTGTTTACAAATAATACAACGTTATGTTTCTCATTTCCTCTCTCGTCTGTAATAAATGTTCCTACTGCTCATCAAATCACGTGTATACTTTGCCATCATGGCTCTCTGCATATGAATATTACGTCTGCCGGCGAATTGCCCTTCAATATGCGAAGACATAGCATTGAGACGCTGCCACTCCACTTCAAGCTGATGCCGCTGACGCATTTGAGCGATAAGGATCTGCCTTTCATGGAAGATGCGTTGGTGATGCTGAGGAGGGATGAAAGCAAGGTGCTGCCTCTCTTGGATGTTTGAGGCGACAGCGGCGGAAAGAGAGCCAGCAGCAGTAGTAACCGTGGGTATGGGCCGTTTAGGAAGTGGTAGACGTTCATATTCTCCCACTGATACACGCGAGCCTGTAGCGACAAACGCCCTACTTGCGTCTACCATTCCACCCGCACCCAAGAAGCGAGGAGGAGCCCGTGCGGGTACAACAATGCTGGCAGCTTTGGCAAGTTTATTTGCTGACCCCGCAGCATTCTTCTTGGTAGAGGGGCCTTTGTGGTAAGTTGGCTTGGAGTTGCACTTCATTTTCAAGCACAGCCAAGGCTTGTCACGGACAAAATTGACATTAGCGAATGATGATTCCTCTCCCTTGCGACGGCTCTTGATCCTACGGAATCCCCAGCGGTTGAGCTTTCGGACGAAGCTGTGGAATAAAGCCTCACGGAAGTATTTGGGGATAATGAAGTCAGAGAATTGCTGCTTATCTGCGATGATGAATGAGAAGCCATCGGGGAGCCAGTGAACAATGGGTTGATATTCCTGCGTGGCGAGGATATCCTGAAGGATTTGAGGAAAGCTCTTGACATCGTTCTTGAGGGCTGCGGCGGCGAGATTCTCTGAGTCATTAGCATCAACATTAGATGGGGAAGCTTCTTCCGCATCTCTGCTACTCCCGTATCTGCCCTCAGCGGTGCCTCCGCCTCCGTCTCTAGAGACTCTGATGGTAGATGGAGCTTCTTCTGTTTTGACGTCGCTTTCCGCTTCGGCCTTGGGCGAGGTCTCGGCTTGTGAGGCGGCATATAGGAGGATCAGGCCTTCTGGGGCAGCTGCTGCCGCTTCTTGAGGTGGAGGTGGAGGTGGAGGGGTCGTAGCATCAGCGTTTTTGACGTCAAAATCTTCCGAAGCTATCATCATCTCCTTGTCCTTGGTAGTAGATGATTCCGATTGAGACTGGTCAGCAGCAGCAGCAGCATTCGCTGTTACTGTGCGTGTTTTCGTTGGCATTGGAGAGGCCATCATGATTACAGGAGGCGTTTAGTTCAAGTTGGCTGGTTGAGCTGGTTGTGTAAATGTTTAATGCGTTGTACAATATTCTAGCTTGCGAACTGACTGTTCAGGAATTCGACTTGAGCTTGAGGTAGGAAGAAATTATTGAGGAAGAAGATTCGAATCGGATGCTCCGGTCAATTCTGAGTATGTATGGACTAATTTCGGCCTCCCGACAAAAAAAGAGGGGTTAACCTACCCGCGCGGCCGCGATGATGCTTTCTCTAGAGAGCAAGCAAAGACGAGAAAGCCTCACAGGAAGCACGGACCAGGTGTCTGCTCTAGATATTGGCAAAACGCAAAACGCAAAACGTAGATAGAAACAAAGCGGACCGGAGCGGATGCAGGTGAACACTTGCATTCATCCCTTCGAAGATTCATGAGCCCCTCAACGATGCGAACCCAAATTTGGCAGCTCCTCACGGTCCGAAATCAGTCGTGTTTCGTGAGACATTTAGCAACAGACAACATGTTAGCACCGACGATGCGGCATGGTGATCGAACAAACACACTGAGTTAGTTACTTAGGCTAAGTACGATTTGGGTTTTGTTGAGGTGACCGACAGACCGCATCATCACAACAGCTTCTTCCGGAAACTCAACGTTGGGCTTCTCGTTTGAACAAGAACAGTGCAGATGTTGGACAATATTATTTGGTGGCGGTGGTATCATAATACTTCAAGCTAGCAAGCGTATGATTCGAACTGATATCATTCTGAGTTTCGCAAGGTGTCAATTGAAGAGTGAATTGAAAGTGAGAAGTTGAGAATGATTTGCTATATTTGTTAATCTAGATACAGTATCTTTTGGAAGTTGTTGTTGTTGTTCTGATTTTGCTGTTTTGATTTTATGAGCCAACCATACACAGAGAAAACGAGTGCTCACCACTCTGAGTAGTAATAAGGCAAGATATTGTCTTGTCGGGAGTGACGATGCGTGCATGCACACTAAAGTTCTCGGTTATCTCTTGCTCAGCGATGGTTGGTTGGAGATGTGTTTGGGACGATAGAGGGGGTGGAAAGAGGTGATTTGGGGTAAAAGTATCTACGATTATGGTACTTTGGGGTATGTAGGAGCTGAGCGTTGGAGATAACCTCTGTTTGTGTCTGGATAGAAAACAATATATTTTGGTTATGAAAAGATGTGATGTGGCTATAAAATGGCTATTTTTCTATCCGATAGGCGACACATTTGTGTCGGTTGGCGGGCGGACTAGCTGGCGGGAAAAAAGTGGAAAGTGGGAGGCGATCCTCGTCGCGTCAGTTGAAGTTGGGTGGAGACATACTAATTCCTACATGCCGCTGAGTGCCGCTACACAGTTTTTTTTGTTCGTAGTCGAGTCAAATCGCTAATTCCTCGCCCACCGACAACCTTTCCCCCTAACCCCCCTGCGAATCCAGCCCTACCTTTTGGTACGTGCCCAAAAGACCCTAAACATGTTGGTACACCATCACACACCCTATCTGGCCCTGCGAATCAAGCCCTAGGCTGGTTGGTACATGTTGTGAAATCTTTGTGTTTTTGTGGGGTGAATGTGTGTATGTGTCGTAATGACTCTTCTAGCGTCATAGCAGGCTATTCCAACTTCAACTAGGACGCGACGAGGATCGCCTCCCGTTGGCGGGCGGCACTGACAAGTGAGATTGGCATCCGAGACTGAGAGCAGGTACAGTCCCGCTTGCCACCATCCACTTCCTGCTCTCACACTCCTCAAGATTCAAGATGTGATGCCTGCTACCTAAGTCTGCACAGCCTGCGACAAGTATGTACACCAAGCAGTAAGCTGACAAGTGCCAGTGGCAAATGTTGGTGGAAGAAGTCTTATCATAATTACAATGCTCATTCCTCTCTCCAGTCTTCAGCAACATCCATCAAATTCTCGGCGTCGCAATGATGTGACGAGCCGCATGACAAAGATTGTCAACTACAAGCGGTCATTATTCATCGCAATTACTATCCTTGGCATCATTCATTATTATCGCTCCTCTCCTCAATACAATAGCAACAACATTACCGGCCAATCTCGCCAGAACACTGAAAGTAAACAAAGTGAGACATCATCTTACCTCTATCCACCACAAGAAGCACATCCATATGTCTTCGATTACAACCCCTATGACCATGACTTTCGAAAATCAAACTCACTCAAAGTTATCGAATTCTACGATCCAAAATGTGGAGCTTGTCAAGCATTCAAATACAATTATATAGAAGTTGCTAAAAAGATAACGGAACAAAGACCGAATGTACAATTTTTTGGTGTATCATGTGCAGTTTATAAATCGGTATGTGATGAATTCGATGTCAAGCGCTTTCCCAAGATTTTGGTCTTTCCGAAAAGCAACGATGATGGTAGTATTAATAAAAATGATGGTATTGAAGTGCCCAAGGGTACGGGAACAATTTACTTTGTGGCTGCTCGATTAATGAAGGCATTGCGGACGAAAGAGGAGATAGAGATGGATAGAGTCGATTCTTCGAAATTTGCTGCTGGGACATAGCACATGGTTCACCCCATCTTAATCTTCTCTGACATTACAAATCAGAGTTTGAAAATGGTTATGCATCAAAGTGGATGATCTTCCTCCCGACCCCGACTCGTTAGAATAGAGTGTACGGTAATATTTGTTTAATTTTATCATTCTTTAAGCTTAATAATGTTCTATCTCTATCAATATCAACCCCGCAAAGAACCATCTATACATTCAATCAACCAATAATTTACGATTGCCCTTGTGACTGAGTATCAACATAATCAAGCCAATCATCATATGGCTCCTCTTCCTTCTCACCATGGTCAGAATGAGTGTCTCCATACATGTCTAGTAACTGTAAGTAGTTGCTTGGACGTGCTCCATTCTCCACCGTTGCAGATGTTGCTGCAGTAGCATTACCATCTCTACCAAATATTGATTCTTTGGCATAGTCTATAAAGAGACTCAAGATTCCATCAGAGTAGCTTGATTTACTGTTCGAACTTTCATCTCCAAATAAGAAGTAGGATGACGGTGATTTTTGTAACCAGTCTCCACTTTGAGATGCAAGAGAGTCGTTCCTTCTCATCGTGGCATATTCTGCAGCGATGTCATCTTCATCCAGTGAATGTTGTGATGGCAAATGTCTCTGCTTCTGCTGCCTACCAGAAGGGCTATACATTCGGAAGTAACCACCCATTGTGGGCGAGAAAGCATGAACTCTATCATCTTTGCGAGGTTGCATTGCACGTTCATGTACCATGGAGAGGAAGGAGTCTTCTACAAGATCAAAACAATGTCCATGTTGTTGTGTGGAATTCATTTCGTGTATGCCACCACCGCTGCTGTTCTTTGCATCTTCATTCTGCTGCTGCTGTTCTTTCGAAGACATTTCACCAAACTTCTTCCACGATTGAGCTTCTTTCTCCGCTAATGCAGGCAATACATTCTCACGTAGAACCGTATGACGAAAGGCCATGGAACTTCGTGCACCCACAACTCCCAATTCTGTGTCATTGCGTAATTGTTGCAATGTTCTTCCTGGCAAATGGTTGACCACCTGTTGCGCTAGTTCGTGTAGTGTGGTGCATGTACAAGACGTGAGTATTGGACGTTGCGATTTTGAAGATTCGGAGGTTAAGAGTGGCTTCAAGTTGGTGGATGATGGCGACGAAGATGATGATGTTCTATTCTCGTCATTGTCTGACGAGTGCTTCGCCTTGGTGACCATAACACGCTTCGCATGATAAGTTGCCGCTGCAACAGTCTCTGTGGTCGATAGAGCAGGAGATACGCGGTCGTTGCTTAGTTGCATCTCGAAGCGTAGGACACAACCACAGTCTGGTGAGCAATGTTGACCCCATGCTTTGCCGGTTATGTTGTTGCTGGCATGTTCTGTGACAGCGTTATGTGCATTGTTCTTTGGTAGGAGTTTGTTTGCATCACGGGCGGCAGATGCCGCCGCTCTGCTCGCAGTTGACTTAAGTAAAAACCTCATCCTTTATGCTTGCACTAACCAATGCTTCTATCATTTTAATGGTGGTGCTTATGGGGCTAAGTAAGTACGTGTAGGGGTCGACAAAAGAATTGATTGGGTTGTCAAAGTGCGACGTCAAATGAAAGATGAGGTGGTGTGGTTGATGTCTGAGTCACTCTATAGGTCTCGGTTATCCCTTGCTCAGCGATGGTTGGTTGGTGGAGGTGTAGTTTGGGACAAATAGGGGTTGGAAAGTGGTGATTTGTGGTACTAGTAGCTACGATTATGGTACTTTAAGGTATGTAGGAGCTGAGACTTGGAGATAACCTCTAAGCTCTCGACCTTCAAAACCGGTCCTCTGGAGAGATCAAAAAATAACACGGTAAATTCAGCGCAGCGCTATGGCAACCATGCCGCTACCAAAATAGGCCAACTTAACCACCGAACCATCGACCGATACTTGGCTGACTGTTACTATGGTTTATTATGTAAGTGCTGAAGCCCTCGCCGCTGCCAAATCCGTCGAGGGAAGACAGCAAGGTGACGATATCACTCGGCGATGTTCGGCGGGCGTCGGCCACCGAACAGGAGTTATTGAACGCCTCAATGAGCGTTTTTGGTGGATCCAAGGACAATAACTACGACATAATAACCCATAGTAACGATCAGCCAAGTCTCGGTCGATGGTTCGGCGATTAACTTGGTCTATTTCGGCAGCGGCAACGGTGGTGGCAATGTTGCTTGAGCGGCGGGTGATAATCACGCTCTTCAGTGTGGAAAGCTAGCGACGATAGCGGCACGCGGGCGATATTTCTGAGCTGTCCAGAGGACCCGTTTTGAAGGTCGAGAGATTAGATAGAGCTTCTAAAGAAACATTTCCTCTACATACCCTAAAGTACCATAATCGTACATACTAGTACCACAAATCACCTTTAATTGCACCCCTTTTGACTCCCTTTGTCCACTACCATCACTTCTCTAACCCAACCAACCTTCGGAAATGTTTCCCCAGAAGCGAGACCTATAGAGTGGTCTGAGTGTTCTATGCGCTCCCGCCAAAAAACAGTAGGTAATAGTATTATTATCGTATGTATGATCGGTGCGAAGGCGCAAAATGCAAAATCCAAGCTGAGATCCATATGACCATGTTGATGTTCCTTCGATGTGAAGTAGTCACACGACGGCATTACACACTTTCATCTATTCCAGCTAGTCCACCTACACCTCCACTCCTTTCATAGCAGCAGCCATAGCCATTGATATTTATTTCGTTCTGCTATTTTAGCAAACGCAGCGCCGCCGTCAAAATCGGAGCGGCTAAGTCAAGTCAAAACACAAACGCCAAAATAATAATATTATGAACAACGAAAGCACCAGAACAACCGCAAGCTTCCCCATGAAAAAGGTAGCCTACCGAAACTCCACCGCGGCCGCCCAAGCAGCAGCCGGAGAACAATACAGCGACAACAACAACAACAACAGCAGCAGTAACAATATTGTCCATCGGACATCCGGTTCAATTAATGTATCCTCCACTCTAATCAGCTCTACATATGCGGTCGATGGTACCGAACGATCCATTGGTCCTCCCATCACAGCATCGCAGCGTGAAGCACGTAATCGGCAGCGACAGCGGGAACTAGCCAAGAAGAAGGCTGAGGCACGAAAGGTGGCACTTGAAACTGCTCGGTTATGTTCGACTGGGGTGATTACTACGTTTAGTGATTTCAGTGAAGGCAAAAATAATACTACTACGAACCGGAATAATAATAGCAACGCTACTGGTAATAAGATCAAACCTAAATCAAGTCCGAAAAGGAAGAAGAAGAAGACGACAACTGCAAAAATTGTCAAGAGGACAACATCTAATGGTGAGAATACATATCATGAAGAAGAGGAAGAAAAGATTTCGGAGGATGACGATGAGAGTGCTAGTTACATCTCTCAAACAACCAATGGTGGTGGTTCCCACACCATCATCACTACTGCAACAACTGAGGCTGAGAATGCACTCCCATCCATCAATGAAGAGGGGGGAGGAGTGAACTCTCTACAGAATATACAGGGAGGCAAGAAGAAGTTCACACCAAAAAAGCTGTTTGCACCACTTCTAAAAAATGAAACAGATGATCACAGCACAAGTCTAACAGCGTATCAAAAGTATCAAGAGCAATTGGCTCGAGAGGCACAAGATCTATTATCATCGGGGGATGTTTGGATGTGTAGTTTATGTGGAACACCGTTTGATTCATTGGAGAGTGCAGATTCTCATGAGTTGCATTGTGTGGTACATTGGATTCGATGTGGATTGATTGCTTCTTCTACTGGCAAGAAACAGAAGCCAGCTTTGCTAGATTCAAATCGACAACTGAGTCAACATTCTCAGGGGAGGACAAGGGCAGTATCATTGGATAGTCTAGATGATGAGAGTGAGTACGAAGACGAGCAGAAACGCCTCTATTACATGTCTGCTAGGAGTAGAAACACTTCCTCCCAATCACCCTTCCAACAACGCAGTAACAACTTCAGATCACATCGATCTAGTCGCATGCCAACTACCAGTACCAAAAACGTTAGTGCTCTAACTATGGCGAATTCATCCATTATGTCAAGATTGGTCTCGTTCGATTCATCGGAGGCACCATCCCCTCCTCTAAATTTGTCTGTCACTCCAAGCATTCATCTTCCACCTTCGAGATCAGCACATGGTGACAGTGATGTAAGGGGAATTGTCGGGTATGGACCCATGGACAATTCATCATTGTACGAGCCACCCCGCAAGGGAGGAGAAATTACCCTTCCATCTCAAGATCTACAACAGTACATGATGATAACGGACAAGATGGCAGTGACAATTGCTCATCGGACATGGAAGGTCCTCGAAGGACTATGCCATCGTCAATTATTCAATATTTGTTTGGATCGTGATGTTCCTGCGCTACTTCCCGCAGTCGACAAAAAGTCGTTGCTGCTCCTCATTCAAGCATTTGATGCGCAGCGGGAGTTGGCATATGCCTCACGTGACCGACATTATTATGCCACAGTTGAACAACACTCGTTAGAACGTCGATATGGGAAAGGGTGGAGTCATCGGGATGCCTATTACTATTGCAGCGCTCGTCTAACTCATGGAGATATCTTGAGTAAGAACATTTTGGGGGAGAAAACTGATGAGGATGAACCACAGTCTCTGAAATCGAAAATGTTTTCACCCATTAAAGACCGATTTGTGCATGCGCATGAATTGATCAAGAAGGGCCCTGCTGTAGACAATACGGATCTTTATCATGACAAGGGGCGGTCGCAAAGTGATCAAGGGGACAAGAAGCGACGTGATATTAAGCATACGAAGAACACACTGTATATTAATGTCGTTGTCAGGAACTCGGTGCAAGTTGTGAATAATGAGTTGGAAAGAATGGCTAGGGGGTGGTGGCAGGATAATAAGAATGAAAGGGGCAGGGACTTCCAATTTGAATGGATCAGGGCAGTTACTCAGCAAAAGGTCATACAGTTGGCCGGGCTTGCGTTGGCTAGTGATTTCACTCCTCGCAAAGTAGCGGTGCAGCTCTCAAATGATTTGTACCGGTAAGCGACACAAACATGGTGCTTCATCTATTCACGATGTATTTTAACTGTACTCACACCTTCCAATATCCTTTAATATGCTCATTTGCAGCCTGATTGGCCCTCGTCTCGAGCAGCGTGGCGTTAGCATTCAGACAGATATCGAATATAGGACTGGACCTTTCTTCGTCATCGCTGTTGAAGTTAATAATATTGATTGGATCCTCTTAATGGAGCACACCGCCAATCAGTGGGCTCGGCAGAAGCGCGAATGGATCAGAGATCAACGCGTAAGACAAAGCGTGGCTGCTAGTGAGAAACACTTGGGAAACAAGGACACCGAGAAGAAGACGAAGAAGAAACGATCAGTGCCAGAAATTCTTATTGCCATACGTCGTCGTTATTTCCCATCTCGAAATGAAGTGATTGCATATTTGCTGGCTAGTTTTTACCAGCTTCACTTCTTCATCAGTCTGCCTATTCTTCAAGTGTTATATGCTCTTGGTCTCAAATACTCAGTTGATAAGTACATCTTACGAGTGGTCTCAGATGATATCTTTAGATACGTTGAGAAGAAAGGAATGGAGATGCAGCTTGAGATAAAAGGAAGGAGCTCTCAAGCTACATTCATGCTTGCTGCACTCCGAGAGATGCGGGAGGATAAACGAAAAGAAGAGGCTGAAGTTGGCGAGGATGCCAAACCTATTGTCGGACCTCTGATGGGTCCTGCCATTAAAGAGGATAAGAATGAGGTCACGCCTCCTCCAGGGTTTTCTGTACCCGAATCGTTGGAATTTGTGGGGCTGGAAGTGGATTTGCCAGTTGGATTTTTGAGGCTCCGTTGGTCATTGCTGAGTGCCGAATCTAACTTTATGAAGGATGCTTTCTTTGTAGACTTGAATTATGACAAGATAACGATGGGTACCTGGTCTGCGAATGAAAATGATATCGGCTTACCAAAGGCTCCTGATGGTATCGATGAAAACTCTTTTGTTGGTGCAACTATGGAGTATTCCTACTTGATGCCAAAGTCAGCCTTCGTCTCAGCGAATATGTGTTATGCTACGTGGGAGATATTACAATATGATGCAAACAGCCTCGTCATCAAGGAGAAAACGCTTACGCCTGAAGTTCCGTATGGAAGTACATTCATATCCTGGACACAATATTCTATTCTGAACACTGGGAAGAATTCATGTCGAATGGTGTGCAGTGTAGAAGCTGAGTTTCCAAATGGGCAACCAATGGTGGCCCGTCAAATAAAGAGTGGAATGAGAGCTGGTACGGCAGAAAAGTTTGTGCTGTTGGGAGAGACGATATGTAGGTATGCAGATGCTTATCCGTAGATTCCATATATTGTAGTGTAGAAGTTATGGATTCAATAACTATCAGACGACCGTCAAGTGTGACTACCAGCTTTGAACGGCAACGCTTTTGTAGTGTTGAGAGTTACTTTATCTTATTATATGACAATGGTTCTTTCACACATGCCTTTTCATCGCACACAAAAAGAGGCAAGATAGGCTACGCTTCAGCTAATAGATGTAGAAGAATAGGATGAGTGAAGACAAAGAAGTCAGCTACATCAGGAATCATTCTCAATGAGAGATACCGTCATTCAGCTGAGCTTCAATTGGCATCACATCTTCCTCCCTTTTACACTTGAGAATCTGTCGGACTAGGCGCTCTTGCCAGACTTGCCAGAGCCAGAGCCGCCCGACTTACCCGACTTGCCAGAGCTAGAAGAGGAACCCCATCATTCAAGTTCGCGGTCGTAGCCGCCGCCGCTCTTGCCAGACTTGCTTCATATCTTCTTAGAACGCTTGGTCTTTTAGAGCACGCCCTCGCCCACCGTTGCAGCCATCGTACCTTTGCGCCAGATTTTGCCTTTCAGACTTTGCCCCATGCTACGAAACGCAGTAGTTGTTGGCCAGCTTAGGTGTACAGTCCACCAAAACAATGCAGAATCGTGGGTATCTGAAAGAAATGTGCATTGAAACTAACATTCAAGTGCGTGTTATTCATTGTTAGGAGAGGAACTTGTGATAGTCACTCAGACTGTTTCAAACAAGATCTGCATATGTTACAACAAGAGGGGCTTGCTTCGGGAAGCAAGGCATTTCCGCTGACGCCAATTCTCGGAAGCATTGGCTACAATATTGGATATTGTTTTCGCCAAACATGTATGACGTCGATTCAACAAGAACAAGATGAATCTAAAATTGAAATGTCATTCATTTAAGAGATTTCGTCATGAATTCGGAGAAAGATCCTCCAAATAGTCTCCCTACATCTCTTCGTATCTCCTTCCGGGTTGGTCTCCATCCTGAAGCAATTGCCTTTTCGTACTCTGTTGCCAATACTTTAGCAATAACGGCTCTGCTATGACTCCATTTGTAAATAAGCTGGTCGACAACCCTCGCATCACTATGTTGAGCAGTGAAGGCTGTCCCTAGCATCTCAACCCTCATTTGAGTTATTTCTTTGATTATACTCGGATTGTTGCAGAACCACCAACAGCCATAGATGTGAAGATTGCGAAATTTCGATGCCAGTACACATGCCTCCTGTTGATTATTGCGAGATAAGAAGGTAGCAAGGAACCTTACTTTGGGGAACCTGCCACAAAGTCTTGCAAGTGAATTTGTATCAGCAAAAGCCACCAATCCATCACCGGCAGATAATAAAGCTGGATTCACGCTTCGGTGTGCACCGATCTTTAATGCCAAAGGTAGGTCTCTTTCTTCGCACACAGGCATCAGTACTTCTGTCAAAAAGTCAGAGGTCTCATTAATGATGCTTGGCAAGTTGTCTGTTGCTTCACAATCATTGCAGTCGTTTCCAGTTAAATCGGCGAATGCAAAGGGGGACTGAAGTGAACTTTCATTGATTCCTTTCTTTGTCACACCAGACAATGTACCACCACCTTCACTTGGAGGCAAAGAGAAGTCGTGAGGGGTCGAAGCCATCAAGTATTCAGGTTTCATTGTATCGCACCAATCATGTAGATATTTTCGAGCGTCTTCTAGACTGGTGGAATAGCCCGATGCCCTCAAGGCGTTTTCGACCGTCTTTCTATCACCAGCAAGCAATGGATCGACACGAAGAGCAGACTTGAAAGTCTCCGGGTATTCCTTTTTCATGGGTCTCCAATGCTGCGCTTCATTGGAATCGAAGGGGATGTTCGTCATGATTGCCGACTTCACTCCAGCAATTCTATAAACCTCGCCGACAAACTTCTCAACACCCTCTAATCCTTCCTCCCGAAAGCCATCGTAGAATATTCTGATTGCATCCAAATCACGATTGTCAATCTCAGATTGAAGTCCCAATGCTTGCAACGTTGTCAAGACTCCTCGCGTAGCTTCAGAGATGGGCGACCTTTGGATAAACAAAGATTCCCAAATTAGATCTGCTTGATGATTTTTGTTCATGGCGAAAAAGCCCTCAGGAGTAATGTCAGCAGGAGCAGTCATAAAGTATTCCGAGACCAAGTAATGATAAGTAAGCATTTCATCGATGCCCCATAGACACAGTGCACCGTGAGATGGTGGGAGGAGATGGGTATGCAGATCAATAACTTCTTGGCCTCTAACCTCACTCCATACTACCGAGTAAATATCTGCCGCTTTTACCTTCCTGTTCATTAGGGAGCTGTCTGTCGGGATATACGACACTGAGTAATGCAGCGGCGTGACGCTGTCTTGCACATGGAGAGGAACTTCAGCGATAAATTGACAGGATGTCTCAAGGCCACTTGTGTAAGCATGATCTCCTTGCAGCATTTCAACCAATAGTTGAATCATATTGTCACCGCTAACCATTCGGGCGTACAATACGGATACAGCACTAATAAATGCATCCAACGTTAACGATTTGAACAACGCATCGTCATCGTCTGCACCGTCGAGTAATGATTGCAGGTTTCCTCCCTGAGGATGTAGCAAATAGTTCTTTACAATGTCATGGTATGCACTAGGCTGTCTGGGTTCTTTAAACTTGGAAAGCGCCTCCGGCAATGTCATCTCTCGCTGAACACCATTTGAGATCAACTGCATTGAGCAGCGGAACTCATACCACCCTTCTCGAAGATTGTAACGCAATCCATCGGCATAAGATACTGTATCCTCAGAGCTGCCAGCAGCATCATCACTAAGAGTATCCAACCAACCAGTATATATTCCATTCTGATTTTCAGGTTGCTTACATGCCGTGTTACTTGAAGGAGTCAGGAATCTCAGGATGGCAGCCACAGCAAACGCCATCGACACAGATAGAGGATTCTCCTTCCCATTTGTTTCCGCGCTAGCATTGATCAATCCCTTAATTGTTGGTCCCAAACGAATCCCACACTTGGCAGCACCATTCTGAGTAATGAAAAATGTCGAAAGCCCGAATTTGGGATGCAGCAATCGTTGCCTCCAATCTGCCCACGTGGCTTTAGTCTCCTCAGCGGATATACCATCACCGACAGCCGCTAGTAGTATCTGTGATTGATAGAGTGAATCAACATATGCGAGTACATTTGCTGCTGGTGATGTTGGGGAGGAAACATCACATAGCGCTTCGGTATTTACCAGTGACGATAAACTCATGACATGTGCCACGGCTGTATGAGTCCCATTGGCTACACGCAACTTGAGTGCAATATCACATTCCAATTCCTTGGAATTATGACGAATTTTCACACCAAATTTAGACTGAGTTTCATCATTAGACATCCACGATGGTAAATCTCTCCCCGGGTCACAGATTACAAGTGCTTTCATTGGTAGAGGCTCGCATAAAGGAACTAATCCATTGGAGTTTGGTCGCGAAGATGTGATACGATCAACCATTGTGTTTAGAAAGGCAACTTTACTCTGAAGGAAATCAATAAACCCCTCGTCGTCACTGTAAATATCCCTCCCATTCAGCATTACGTGGTCTCGAATCACATCCCCATTGTTGGGCACATTATCTGTATTAATAATACATATCTTTCCTCCGTTTGGATTTGGGCATTGCAAAATATCAGTAGCCGCACTCATTCGAGTGTATACTTTGAACAACAGCTCAGTCAAATCAAGCATACACTGATTAGTAGCATTTTGCAATCCAGCTTCGGTGACACCCACTCCAATCACCGTGAGAGAATTGATTTTGGATACAAGATTATCCATCAGTTGGGATCGTCCATCAGCAGTGCCAAGAGTGCCGGCGGCGTAAATCTCAATGTCAGATGTGGACGTTGTCCCATCAAACTCTACTGTATCAACAGGATACGTCAACACTTTCGGATTATTATTGTCAACATTGCCATCGTCTTTGAAGGAATCGAGAAATGTCCGACCACGAGTTTGAAAGACACACGGCTTCGCATGAGATGAGAGGAGGGGTACGAGGACACTGCGTAGGAAGCGGCCGGAGCCGATGCAGATGGCGTTGATTTCTTGGCCGGTGGCGCCGGCTGAATCGGAGATGGTGATGTCAGCTGCAGACATAATATAATAAGATCGAAGATAATGTTGACAAAAGTAATGTTGACAAGTTGAGGTGGTCTGATTCTGAAGCCTGTTACTTTTGCGTGGTCACGAGGGTCGGAGAGCACCCCTACCACCGGGGGCTAGACAGCATGGGAGAAGAGAGAAGCCAGAAGTGTAAGCAGGCGATCTCTCACACACTTTCTCTCGTCGCCCCTTTCCCCCGGTGGTAGGGGTGGTCGGAGAGCCAAAAAAAGATTTTTGCCTTGGGTATAAAAATTTTCTTTTCGGGTATAACACCTGTATAGTTGGCCATTTGGAGGATCTGGGTAGACACTACGGTACTGTGATGGATCTTATTAAGAAATAGCAGCCAAATTGTCCCTAAAATGTCATGAAAAGCACCTTTTTCGAGGGGTATTTTCTTAAATTATCGAGGTCACGAGGGTACAAGTTCCATCATTAGATTTTTTGAGGAGGGATAAATCGAGGTCGCGAGGGTCTGGAGAGGCCAAGACAGTTCTCTAAGGTGGGGTCAGAAACTTTTCTTATGACGGTCCCTCCTGCCTGCATGATTTTCGGAGGGTCTGTCGCTGTGACACACATAAATAATACCCAACTTCCATAACTTGTCTCTCCACTGTCTTTGTTGCGCTTCTTCATCGCTTTGGTCGTCGTTGCCACCATGATGTTTTGATACCGAAGCGCTGAAGATAGACGGCTAATAGTAAGTAAGCACAATTTGTAGGTAAATTTGTTTGCTCTAGAGTAGGTACATAACTAAATTGCAGACCTTGCAGTTGCAGTTGCAGGACTGCTGGCCAAGAGTACCTCCAACATTCCTTTCGCAGCCGCTTCACCACTCCTACACGCACCATTGACTGTCCCATACCAGCCACCATCAGTTGCCTCTCCAGCAAACCAAACGTTCTTGACTGTCTTTTGAAGCTGCCGGCTATCATGACGGAAATTTCTCCCGATTATTTTGAACGAGTATGTACCAAGCACATTCTCCTCACTGCCCCATCTGCTAATGATGCATCGATCAGGTGGTGTGATTGTTGGAAACATGGCCTTGAGCTTCGCCATCGTATCAGATAGCACCTCCTCATCTGTTTGAGTCTCCATATAGCGAGCATTCTCTGCAGCAATCCATCCAACAAGCATGGGCACACCCTTGTACGATGTAGGATTGAAAAAGGTGGTCCATTTGCCACTATTCTCTCCTTTTGGTGTAATGAGCTCAATCCATTCTTTGTCAGGCCACACAGCTGCATCCGGATTGTTCCATTGCATTACACACTTATCCATCACGCCAAAGCCCATTCCATCTATCGCTTCTTGCTTCCAAGCCGGAAGACTAGGAGTGAACTTGATGTTGCCTGCCTTTAGAACGCCCAGCGATACTGTGACCAACACTGTCTTGGCCACGACTTTGCTTTCTTCACCATTCCTTACGAAGGTGATGATGACATTATTTGGATCACTGTAATCAATTTCCATAACTTTGCTTTTCAGATGAATTTTGTGAGCAAGCGGAGCAGCAAACTTTGCCGCAGTATTACCATATCCAACACCAGGAACGCTCATATAATGCGTTGAACTCATATCACCAACACTGAAAATAGACAGCTCGTTTCTACCACCCGCATAATCCACCTCTGAGGAAGTCATGGCCAAGTTGATGAATTGAACATCTACATCGCTGGTCAATTTCTCTTCTTTGTACTTCTCTGCAACACCCCCATAGCTTCCATCAAAATGTTTCCCCAAACCCTTTCTGTATTCCTCAACGTATTCTAAAAAACCTCCCCATACTCTTTCGTATAAATCTTTTGCTTTGCCATCTTCCAGTCGTTCCGTCTTCAGCGTATCAGCAGAATAAATATTCTCCTCCTTCTCCGGCACAAGTGTTTGCAAGTAAAATGGACTATCAACAAATGGTGGGACAGGAAGCTTACGTTTCTTACTTGTATCAATTCCCTTTAAATGTCCAGCACGAATTAGATTGCCTTTGAAAGTGTGTATGCAAGTTATGAGTGTGTGGATGAGAGAGGTAAGTCAAACACATAATGCATAGACATAGATTCATTTGCTTTTCGTACTCACCTTCCAAGGCACTTTTTGCGTAGAGCCACTCAGAACCCATGTCGATTGGTATATTCGTGAAGTTCCCGTGCATTGAAGGGCTATTGATAGATCCATCGAGATTGACAGTCTTTGATCTACACAAATTAAGATTAGGGCAATACAGAATGTACAAAAACATCGAGATCAGCGAACACTTACCTGCCGCCAATGTAATCTTGAGCTTCCAACACCAATATATTATCTACCTCGTCCTTGAGCAGTGCTTTTGCTGCTGTTATACCCGCCCATCCAGATCCTACTATGACTGCATCATATAGTTGAATACCTGAACTAGCACTTGCCAAGAACTTCATGTTGTCACAAGCAAAGCTGTGGCTACTACTGAGAGACACTCTACAATGAAACCAATAGTATTATTATAGTGTAATTGTAGAGAGGCGATCGTGCAAAAAGAACAAAACACATCGAACGCGTCATAATCGTGAGAAGACCACGGAACTACTTCCGTCAGGTCATCCAGAACATGTGACGAGGAGAATGACTGTCGTAGTGGCATTGATATGACACCAGAGAGTCATCTCCTGTGACACATGTGGATAGGGATAGATTTATCCGAGTTTCGCAGCAATGAAAGCGAGAATACGAACGCAAGCATTCCTAAGCTGAAGGCCAAGATAGATTTTGTGAACGAAGAATTCTGAAGAATGCTTGACCTCACTCTTCTCTTTGAGCTTGGGCTCATCACAGGACAATGGCAGGATATCATCAGTCGAGACGTTTGAATCGCGTCCTGTGCGACGATGGAGAAGGAAAGAACGAGGCCGCATTGACATTTTTGTGAGCCTGCCACTTCATGTAGGGTAAGGGTTCTAGTCTTTGCCAACATGGGAGTTTGTAATGTTGAGAACTCGATCTGAGCTGATGAGAACAGGCCAAAAATATGTTGAGAACCCTCGAGGATACCTCTCTCTAGAGAAGTAAGTATTGTGGAGAGAGAAACTTGAGAACACTGAGTGATGGCTGTGTTCTCAAGCAACTTCTAAACAGGTGGGCATGGTGCTAATAAGTACACATCGTTCAGAACAATGAGAAGCTGCACTCTGTGCTAGCTAAACTGCATAGCAGGAATGTTGACACAGAATGCTCAGCACGACTCCGTGCCGACTGAGAGCTACTCCTACTCTATTACTTTGCCCACTATCGTAATCGTGCCTGGAGTTCACGAAGGTGAATGAAGAAGTAGAAGGCCAGGTTATTTGGAAAGATTTTGTTTTGCTGAAAATATGAACATGGTGTTCTCATTTTCATTTACTTTCTGTTTTGGCTAGAACTGCTTGTACAATACGCACAATTTTGAGTTTACACCATGTGAACACACGAGCAACCTCTCTGCAATCGACACTATGAAGATTTCCCTCCTTATATCCTTCCTCCTCTGCCTTCCTACCATGCCCATGGCTGATGAAAGCTCCCCGAAAGCTGAATTGCTTCGGGCTCACAATGTTGGGCAGCGCCAGTTGAAGGCTGAGAAACACTCAAAAGCCACCAAACGTGAAAGAGCTCTCCAAGAAGAAGTTGTGAACACAAAAGGTCAACAACGCCTGTTGAAGACTTCTTCTGCTTGCGGAAAATCTTGCAAACATCGTCTTGACACAACTCGTAGAGAGACAAAGGCCGAGAAAGGTAGTTCTAAGGCTGAGAAAGTGGCATAAGCACCAGGCAGTAAATGAACACCACCTCGTCGACCCATCCTATATCCATTAGCTGAAGCGTAGCCTATCTTGCCTCTTTACGCTTGTTTAAAGAACATTGTTATAAGATAAACTAACTCTCAACATTACACAAGAATTGCCTATAAATGGACTATATTTATCACGGTCGTCAATGATAGATGTTGCTCAAAGCTGGTACTATACATAGTTAAATCTGGTACTCCAAGCAGCAACAAACGAAGTGTATGAGTATTGTATGATCTGTTCTGGAACAAATGCCGTACCTCCAAATAGGAAACTCCCAGAGACCATGATGAAGGCACATTGCTGATATCATTCTTCGATCAGTACATACAGCCAAGCATCACGTGCGACACATTTGCTCTACAGTGGAGAAGGATTCGTGGAGGTGGTTAGAAGGAGCAAACTTGTTACTATGGTAACATTGAATACATGAACACATCTCTCTCTACTACTACAATTGCCGCCCAGCCCCAGCGGCTTGTCATCTCCACTCTTCAATTATTAGTTGACGCAATCTAAAATGTCTCCGTGTGCACACGCTCGTCCGGTCTAAGCGTAGCCGAATCGATACAAGGAATTGTGGCAATGATGGAAGCTGGCTTTCATTCAAGAATAACTCCCAACTTTCTACAGCTGACAGATGATTATTTGTAGCTTGCGGCTCGGGAGATAGTAGCTGAGAGTCTGAGGTCGAAGTCGGCAATTGATGTGATCCCTGTCCTAATCTCAATTGCTTGAAGTATGATGAGTTGGCAGAATCCAACTCACGCCGTCTGGCATTCGTCCGACCAAATCCTGATAGATAGCGTAAGAGACCACACGATGTCGGTCTCATTCTTCTCTAACACATGGTTTTAGAATCATTCACCTCAGCGTAGGGCTATACGCCATCTGTTGCCTCAGCCCATAGCCGTAGGTATCACTGTGAGCCTTTGGCAGGTTCATCAGTGTTAGAGAAGTTTCCGAGGCACGCTTTCTGTGGTTTTGTCTACCTCGTTAAACATCGGCCGTACCCCACACCCAGCGGCGGCGACATCAACATCAACATCAAACAAGTCACCGCTGCCAGCGATTGGCCGCCACGCGGCATGTCTATTTCTTCCGCAATATTACTTCAACCATCCCCCACCCAAGAAACAAGGTCCACAGAGAACAGGAGTGGTAATCCTATGAATCCAACACGAGACACATCGATTTCCAAGGGTGAGCAATCGACTTCCAAGGGTGATGGCAACCGATAGAAACAACGTCCACATCAAAGTAGTCAGAAGGTGTGGGAAGTATACATTCAGTTTTTGACTTGAGCCGTTCTCAATCTACTAAACTGCCAACATGCATTTCCATTTCAAGGTCCGACAGGATGCTTTGGAAAATGAGTAACAATCCAAAGATCTCAAGCAAAGATCGTCTATGTATTTATACTTGGCCAGATTAGTATGTTTGTCCGACTCTCGACAGAATTCAACAACGCTGCTCTCATTCTCAAACTAATGATTTCTACAAGAAACAAGAATAATACTGGAGCGATGGGGTAGTGTGGGCTAATACCGTATGTCAAAGATATCTGTGTTATCATCAAGTTCAAGGGATGACTAGCGGCTCTTTCTCCAGTCAGAGTTAAAGAACCATATACAAGACTAACAACTTGACTGACAAGATCTTTGATGGATTAAAAAGTAGTTAGCGAAGTAACCAAAGCAGAAGGAACAATATACTTGTGAGAAAAAAGACACAAGCAATGAATAAGATATCACATAGGACGCAGCTGCCGTCAGCCCTAAAACTACTTCATTACAGACACACACACCAACTAATGACATGGTCACAATTCAGGCTTGTAACATCATCTCACCTTGTCATATTCTTCAACGTCATCAGCCTTGAGCTCAATCCGTGTAGGTGGTCGTCGAAGAGCCATACTGTTTTATTCCATAGATATTACTACTGGAGTCTTTGGTGATACTGTGAGTTGAGAGTTGAGAGACTTTGCTCTGCCTTGCAGCTCGCTTGTCACTTGCTTGTCATGTGGAGTGTTGTGTGTAATTATAAACGCTCTCTCGTCTCTGGTTTTCCACCGCCTTCGTAGCTCAGCTGGTTAGAGCGTGGGTCTAATAAACCCAAGGCCGTGAGTTCGATCCTCATCGAGGGTATTCATTTAGACAGTGTGGCCGAGTGGTTAAGGCGATGGATTGCTAATCCATTGCTCTTTGAGCGCGCAAGTTCGAATCTTGCCACTGTCGCAGTGACTTTCTCTGATAGCTCAGTAGGTAGAGCGCGAGACTGTTAATCTTGAGGTCAAGGGTTCGATCCCCTTTCGGAGAGCTTTTTTCTTCTTTTGCATGATATAATGTGCATGTGTGCGGTATTGTGTCTACCTACCGCATACCGGGGAGTCGCTCGAACTTATCACCCGGGGGTAAGGATTGTATTTTTTTCTAAGCTGAGGTTTTATGGGGCAATTTCAAGAGGGGGGTAGAATTTCAGCCTGGCATAGATTTGGAGGGGGGAAGCAAGGCAAGTTGAAGTTGGGGGATACCTAAGAGTACCTGTAATACATAGATAGATAGATTATTTTAGTAGTACAGGTACTTCTTCTCTTTTGCATGGCAGCAGATGGCGGCATGCACATGCACTGGCATTGCTCTCCATTCTATTCTCCATACATAAGTTCAAACACATCCTCTAGAGCACTCTCTTCTTGCTGATTGCTATGTGGTAGGACCAAGTAGAGATACAGAGAGAGGCGGCCCATTTACTTCTTGAAGCTGAGGAGATATTGGTGCAAAAGCAATATATGTAAGTGGTAGCAGGCAGCAAAATGGATGAAGAAAACAAATCAAATGATCAACCTGCAGAATCATCGTCCTCTGCAGACAACAAACAACAAAATGCTTCTCCGTCCACAAACAAGAGCATCAATGATTACTACGGACACAAAATTGGCTTCTTCCAGACACTCTCTCTCGTCCTGAATGCACTCTTGATGGTGTATGCTCAAGTGGGTCAATCTGGAATTGTTCTAACCAGTTTAAACCCAGATCTACTCATACCCAGATTTCAATCCACATCTAAAAATAACGCTACTGAAGGAAAGTGCAACGAAGAAGATCAGGAATTATGGATTCAGGACGGGGGGAATGCCAGTCTTGCACCTCATGTTGATTATTGCGCCCGATCCTATAACGGTGGATGCTTCATTAATACCACCTGTGTTGAAGATTGTTTCCAGGATTTATATGGCTATTCATCAAATTGCACAAGCTGCGTGGCACCGATATCACCGTGCGGCGTTGAATCAGGTTGTGCATTTTTGTGTATTGCAGATGGTACGGCACCAGCTTGTATTGAGTGTTTGAGGCCATGTATAAATGAATTTCATGCATGCACAGGATTGCCCGCGGAGGAGTTTGCGGTGGAGAATCTGACGACTGTCGCTGCTGCTGCTGTCGATAGCAATACATGCAACAATTATGATTCCAGTGAAGTCGAAAATTGGTACACAGTGTACAATCTTACCTACGGCAAAAGTATCGCTGATGCATGGAACGGAGGGGCCAAATTCCTCGCCATCGTTATCGTTCTCTTCTCTGGAATTTGGCCTTATGTGAAGAATATCATTTTAGTGATTGTATGGTACATGCCCATGACTGTTAAGGTGCAAACATCTATCTTATTGTGGTTATCCCGACTGTCAAAGTACACATTGGTCGACGTCTTTGCCGTAATCGGAGTAATTGTGGGAGTTCAGTTACAATTGAATCTTGGTGGATTGGAAGTTATTACTCGTGCCGAGCCACGATTTGGAATTATTGCCTTCTTCTTGGCTACGCTTTGGGAATTCATTCAGATTGAACTGATCAAGGTTATGCATGAGAGGAAGGTGTTTGGAGGGGAAGTAGCAAATTCACAGATTTGGGGAGAAAGATTGTTCTTTGCTCGATTGTGGATTCCCGTACTGATGTTACTCGCTACGATTGTATTGTATATAGTTGGGGCTATGTCAGAATTTATCTACATTGAATCATCAAACGGAAGTGGTGGAATGTGTCTGAAATCCTACAACCTAGTCTCTATCGGGAACGCTCTCGTCAACGAACTCAGTCTGACTGGAAACATTTCACCCGGTCAAACCTGGTTTTTATACTTGGTGTATGTATTATTGATTTTGGCCTTTCCAGTCCTCACTCACACGATGCAAATAGTCTTTATCATTGCCCGTTCCCAATCCAAGACGCTCAAAAAGTTAATTAAGTGGGCATCTGCAATTTCATGTTTTGCTTCTGTGGAAGTATTACTGATTGGAACATTTGCCGTAGAGAGCAAGTTCGAAGAGTTTATCAAATCGATCGCTGGGGACGAGAATGCTGATTTGGTTGATATCAAGAGTGGTCTGGGCAGTGGTTTCTACATCTTGATTCCTTATTGTTTTGTAGGAAGCTTTTTGCAAATGTCTCTCTTGGTGAGGCGTGATGTTACTGCAGGGCCTGCGGTTGACTCGTCGAGCGAAGAGGACGTGGAAGACGTCAATAATGACATTGCTGGAAAAGGGTCCCGAAGTATTGAATATTGAAGTGGGTAGCGACGACGTTGAGACAAAGAATGAAGTTGAGATGAGGATCCAAGAATAAACAGAAGACCACAGATAGGCAATTCTTTTGTAGTATTGAGAGTTACTTTATCATAACGATGGTTCTTTAAACAAGCGTTTTTCCTCGCACATGTAAAGAGGCGTTAATGGATGTGAAGAGGTCGACGCGGTGACACTAAAGTCAGCTATATATGTGTGTGTGAGTAACTTGGCCTCCGGGCATTACACCTCTTTCCCAACGAATGGATTACGAGTCCTCGGGCAGTGTTCGTGCAACCCCTAGAGGCGCTTGCTGTTATAGAAATAAATGACTATGCTAAACCCCAACCCTTTTATGCACTGTCATCCAAAGACGACTGCGATCCCACCTCAGACGCGTCCTCAGATACAACAGAAGAGGCAACCTCTTCACTCTCCAAGTCCGCATTAATCGGCTGATCCCACCACCACCGGCGGGAGCTAGTACCGCGTCGTCTCTCACCATTCCTACAAAGATCAAAGATCGAGCGATCCATGCTGGTGTAAACCCCAATAATCTTCCTCCTCCTGTCAATGTACTTCGTCAAAGTGTACATGGTAAAACCCAACCTCTTCAAAAACATTCTTCCGCGCTGGATACGTCCACTCTCCAGTCTGGCGGTTCTTCTTCGGTCGATTCTCCCTCTAGCCATATGGCAGGCAGCTCGATAAAAGAAGCCTTCCAGACACCTCATATTCAGTCAACACCCAAGTCTCACTCCCATACAATAACACTGCCTGTACAACCGCCTTAAAGAAAATACCGCAAACCCTGGGATTCATGTTTTCCCCACGCAAGAGCCAAGAGCCGGTGTATCATCTTCCACAACTTACCCTTACGTGCTTTGGACAGATTATCCCGAATCGCCTGCGTGTCGGTATCATCCATCGACATGAGCCGACCGAGATCCTTAAACACCTCCACCCGTTCCAGATGCTCTCGGTACGCTGTAAAACCTACTTCGAGAGCCCTTTGGTTCGCAATGGCCGCATTAGTTTGCACAATCCTTTCCCTCCCCTCCCGACAGAACTTTGACCTCTTATGCCAGCGACACTTCGGAAGGTTGCCATGCCCCTCGATGTCCACAAAATCCCGCGGGTGACGAATCAGTGGCGTCCTGGCACGCTGGCACCGGGCAGAAAAACTTCCCACCCATGCTAGCATAGCATGTGCAGTGAATGTCTCGGGCTCCCTATCTTCCAACAGAAAGTCCCGATTCAACACCCTTGACCGAAAGACACCGTGTTGTGTCTCCAAATGCTTGTTCAGTGAGGCCGCAGACAGAATCAAACCACATTTATCGCATTCCGCCCGCCGTCGGTTCCATTAGTCAAAAGAACAATATGGGGAGATACCCACGGTGTCGAATATCTTTTGCTACAACAATGATACAATTCTGACCTTTTCACGTCAGCACAAACGAGTTTCTGCAACGGTCGCGAACAACGATATTCTACGGGTCATATGTCAAATCCAAGGGAAGTCTAAACTCCACCATCGTATCCAACATGTTAAAGCGCATCAAAATGATCACTTTGACTTACAAAGGTTAGACCTCGAGGAGCAGCTGCTAATAATTAGTATGATTGTGACATACGTGCAACGAGCGGTTAAAAATACATGGCGCAGGAAGATGGAACGGAAGTCCATTATCTACAGTCTTCCTATGAAATCTGCGGCAGAAGCAGATGATAGATATTGCCAAGGCGCTAAGATTCCACATTGGTAAAGCCAACGCTCGATGATTTCATGCTGGCGAGAAGATTATGGGGAATGAGATATTTGACTCTGTCGCATGGGAGGATCTGGGAAGCTTCTACTGCGTCGGCTGAGAATGTATCAGCTTTTTGTGGCACAGGCGCAATGGTCAGTAGAGGGACAAGAATGAATCCAGCAAATGTCTCAACTGCGGAGTACATGAAACGGCTGAACATCTCAACAGCCGTGCTCCAACAAGATATGTCATGCCCTTTTGTCGGACAGCTTATGTGGCCTCGTGGAGTGGATGGAGGACCAGACACTCATCCTGACCTGATGTTTTGGCTTCCTCTGTACATTCAAAAGCAGGGACATAGGTTGTTTGTCGACATGACTCATCCATCAGGGTGAAACATGACTCAAGAATTGAGGCAAGTTGGTAATGGCTTCAATAGGAAAGTAAATTCTAAAGAAGCTTTAAGCTTGGTGATAGCTTGGATAGAATAGGTCAGATGCATGTCACCGAAGGAAATCTATCTTTGGATCTAGATCAATGCAGGAGAACTTCTTTAGGCAGTACCACACTAACATCACGATTGATACCTGGTGAGAAGCCTCATCGACCAATTGCTCACGCTTTCTCACACCAATGGATATGTCAAAATCTCACAAGCACCACCAAACAAAGGGAGGCAAGGCACTTGCGGCTAAGGCTGACATACGGAAAGAGATAGAATTACAGTAGACATGGAGCGGATGTCTGCCTGTCGAAAGTCAATGTCTTCTTGAAATTAGCCCGAAGAATTATTCGGGATGGACACTGCGAAACAACAATACTGGTTGAATGCTGCTGTTGCCGCGAGGTCTTCAGCAGCAGCAACTTCCCAGACAATGGTGATGACACCACCACGACGGCCAACCTTCTTGCAACAGCCAGCACAGTGTCAATGCAGGTCTACTGCCTCGTATACCTCCACACTTCCACGGGCATTAATAGCACTTCGCCAAACGACTCAAACATACGCAACTTTGTTCTAGACCCACTCACCCCGGCCTACACACCAGATCCAGCTCCGGATCCATCCTGCAAGATAAGCTTAGCATATGCATATGCAGTGCATCACGACAGATGATTCACAGGATTGCCGTATTGCCGATCTCCTGCAACACTTAATCCTCCTCGAGATCTCACCTTCCAGAGAAGCAAAAAAGGTCTCCCATTGCAGTCAGAAGACTCTGAAACCAGCACTTTGGCCTACAGACAAAGACATTAATTCTTACCTCCTGCGAGTACTACACTCCCAGCAACAACAATATCTACTTTTACAGCTCTTTCTTCTTCTCCAAGTTGTTCTCCACAGGCCCAGGGGTACCAACATCCCCTGCAATAACTTCAGAGAGGCGAAACGTTGGGGATCATGACTGCGCAGAGGACAAGAGATTTTGGGATTAAAGGAGCAGTTTGTCCCCATTAACTATCTGCGAGAGCACTGGCTGTTCCTGTGAATGAAAATGGATACAAAAGGTGATAATATTGTAGGACTTGCAGGGACGGAAGGATAACATCAGTTGTACTTGCAAATGATGCTGAAGTACCTCGGATATGTGTACAATCAAAGACAGGCCAAGATGAAACTACGTGGAAAAAGATTGGGAGTTGGTTGACAAATCAGAGAGCTTTCGGACACAATTGTGGAGTCTTTGTCTGTCCTGGCACAGAAAAATACCATTGACAGCCCAAACCTACACTAAAGCCACCTTCCTTGAGCAAAACACACGAGAGCGTATTGCACTCCTTTTGTGAACTGTATGCAAGTCAAAATTGTCCCTGCCTCCCCAACCAAGACAAAGGAGGCAGGCAACTGCGGCAGTATCAACCAAGGAGGGTACAGCTAAATGAGAGAGCCCTAAATGTGCTAGAAATCGACAACATATAAAGGCGGCCAAGCTGAAAGAAGAAAGACGAGCAGCAGGCTCTATGTGCAGGCATCTGATTCTTCTCTGAGGCCAACCCCATTGCCAGCAAGATGACCCCACAGGTGGATTCATTCTCACTATTACTATTCAATACATTTACTCTAGCATTGCTTAGATATCGTAGCATTGTTGCATATGTTTGCCATATCATTCATCAAATTAATGAAATGAAAGTCGAAAGTGGCGGTCAAATTGGTTGAAATATGTTGTAACTTATGTAAAACTAATGTAACAATGGCATAACATTTGTAACAAATCTGGGGGTTTTCAATAAGGGCGTCCCGCAATTTCGCAGTTGGCCTGACGTTGCTAGTGTAAAGTTCTTGATTCTTAAGCGCTTCTGGTCCCTCCACATTCACAGGTTCTTTGACACCATCAAACATATTCTTAGCGGGGGTAAGGCAATTCCAATGAGGGCGGCAAAGCACTACTTCAACATCCACTGCATGTTGTGCAACAAAGGAGAGACTGTGACAGATTTTACAATCTGTGAGTGCTTAGCTGTGCAATCAATTACTGAGGATCACCTCACTAACTCGATGTATTCGTTCCTTACGATATCATTAAATCTACTTGTGTGATCATCTCATGATCTTTTCTTCTTCGATTCGTCACAATCATCCTAAATCCGAAGATACCAGTATTCCTACGTACCAATAGAGAATCCATACCTACTCTACGGAATGCTATATTTGTCACTCCCCTATGATTCGATATTGTCCAAATTCGATTGCTGGCAAAGACCTGTACAGGCAATCATGGTCGTGTGATTGACTCCTTGCGTCAACATTAGACATGACATTCGTCGTGTCTTGATACAGCTCGTCTCCGACAGATGCTGTCATAGATCCTTCTTGCACGAACAGGATATCCTCAGAAGCAATCGACTCGTCGAATCCAGATGATGCATGTTGCTCTTGAGATAATACCTCGAGACAAAGCGGTGTATACTTGACTCTTGTCCTCTCTAGTATAGTCCTCGCGGTATAAATCGCAGCATGAAAACAAGCATCCTTCGTATCCGATGACTCACCACAGAATAGGTCGACAAGCACGCAGTTGTAATCAGCAAAAGCGCTATCCGCTGTGTACCTTGTGCCCAATACGGTGGAATTAGGGTTGCTGCTTCCATCAAGCACAACACGATTATTGCTCGAGTTCACCGCAACGAAGTAGAGGGAATCCTTATCAGTACCATGCGGCGTTGCAACTCCGTCCATACCAAGTGTCAATTCATCATCACCACATGTTGTGTACTCGAAGTAACTTCCAATAGACCAAGCCTTGGACCAATCATTGTTTGCAGGAATATCGTTGCCTGACTCGTCGTAGACTTCTGTCACGAACCTCGTGGATGTTGCTCCCCAAAGTAATGACTGCTTCGCATTGTCATTCTGCTGCGTAGACTTCGCCCATCCAAGAGACACCCGATCATTGCAATCCATGAAGCTGAGGCGATCCGTACAAGATGACTCATCACTACCCGATCGTGCAGTACAGTGTGTCGTCAAGTTACAAACGAGTTCACCATCTAGTATTGCTTCAGTACTAATATGCAAAAGACTTCCACCATTGATCACGCCAATCGTCGCTGCATAAATCCGTGGTGATATCACCCTGAAGATCGCTCCCCATGAGTACATGCTATTCCCAACGCCGTTGTTGTAAGGTTCATGCTCCTCATGACTCATAAATCCATAGGGATCATCAATACCAACCAAAACATTTCTCAAAACGATGATCCTTCTATCAATTGCAAGATGTTCTCCTCGTACTCGCTCCTGCTTCGTCAGAACTCCTTCGTACTCTCCCCATTCATGCACCCACCTCAATGCATCCAACTCTCCAGAGATAACATCCTCGCTTTTACTACTGAGTCTTTCTTCATTGCCATGAGTGAGTGCATCATCATCAAATACTTCGCCAGAATACGCAGGATTGCCAGGGATGTTCAATCTATCATAATAGCAGCAGCTTCCATTGCCCAAAGAAAGCAATTCTCTTCCAGCACGGTGCTCCCCATCGCTCAATAATGCACGGTGCTCCGAATTAACAATAATAACCAAAACCAATGGATAGTCGTCGTTGTCAGCAACGCCGTTCTCATTCATATGCACCGCAGTGACATCGTTGTCTTGATGAGACGGTGCAATCAGGACAGAAGCGTCATGAACTTGTGTAAGCATCCAATCTCCCCCTACATAAGCTTCATGAACTTGTGTATGCATGATACCTCCCCGTAGTACCTTCCGCAAAACGTTGGCGATAGCATCATTCCCAACAGACTTGCAAGCAAGATATGGAGCAGGCGATACGTCGACGACATTAAACCCATTAAATGATGAAATAATAACACTTGCAAAGGGAAAGACTTCACCTGACTTGTAATAAATCCCATTGTTCGAAGGACTAGCCGCCGTGGTCATCGCAGGCACAATGATACCGGTAGTCACAATAATAATACCACCAACATCCACAACAGTAGTGCCCATGCGATACTTGACATCGTCAAATACTAGCTCCCCATTCTTACCAACCAACATGCCGCATACAAAATTTCTTCTTCCAACGTGAGGGGCATACTTACATAATACGACATGGAGACGGTCGTCATGATTGGCAAAGTATGGGGAGACATTGGCGTCCGTAATAACTATCCAAACAATAGATACCTTCACCCCGCGTCGTTTGATTTGCTCCCCGTCAACCGGAACAATAATGGTCGCATGACACTCCCCGATCCCTTCAACAGCGAAGCCATGAATCATTTTCTGCCTCTCCCCAAATTCCGACGATCGGCTTGGATTGCCACGATCAAAGAGGCGTGATTGCTCACCAAAAGAGCGCTTCGCATCCATGCGATCAATGGATGTGCTCATGTGAAAGCGCCGACTATCCACGGCAAGGTTAAACCTAAAGTCGATGAGATCAGGTTGGAGCAATGGTGATGGAGGACAATAATAAAATCCCTCCCAGTTGTTGTTGTTACCCGCGGTTGAAAAGGGGGATAACGAGTTGTTGTTGCCTTCATTCTTCCGATTTTTCACGGCGTTAATCAAATTCATATCCATTAACATGTCAGCCAACCTACCCAAAGGGGCTCCCGACGGGAAGCGAGAATCAAGCGGGCCTCGGACGGCTTGAGTATATTTCACGCTCGGTTGTTGTTTCACGATAACGATGAAAGTATCACCAGCATTAACAACGATGAAATTATCATCCTTAGGGATCATAAATTTAGACCATAGTTGATTTTTGAACCCCATCATAAAGTGCATAATGGGAACTACAGTTTTCCGAATTGTGTCAAATTCGTCAGGCCCTCGGACCGAGTTCACGTCTCACTGAAAAATTAAATACCCGGTTTAATGGTGCATAATAAAATCCCTTATCTTCATGGACCTTGGTCGAATCAGATCTTGTCCAACTTTCAATCTACTGGGACCTTGGTCACTTCTATTGAAAATGGCAGTGAGCTTGATCAGCAATCATCAGACGAAAACGGACCTTGGTCGGAAATGTGGATGATTGTTAGTTCACGTGCTCTAAACCCAACCAAAGAGGTTGAAGTAAAGGCTCGAGACTGTTAATCTGACAGATTTTACAATCTGTGAGTGCTTAGCTGTGCAATCAATTACTGAGGATCACCTCACTAACTCGATGTATTCGTTCCTTACGATATCATTAAATCTACTTGTGTGATCATCTCATGATCTTTTCTTCTTCGATTCGTCACAATCATCCTAAATCCGAAGATACCAGTATTCCTACGTACCAATAGAGAATCCATACCTACTCTACGGAATGCTATATTTGTCAGACTGAGAGACAGAAGAGAAGGTGTCAAACAAAAACCAGCAGAGATTGTCTTGAGTGGATCCGGGCTGCAGGGGATTGTACACTCATCTGATACTGCTCTGTCTGCAAAACTAGAGTCCATTGTGAATAGGACATGTTCTACCATCTCAGTGGCAGAGGGGGTGCGCCTGGACAGGACAGGACTCAACGGCATGTTCCTCCCAACAAAAATAGAAACACAAGAAACAGTCTTAGGCTGAAAGCTTTGAGCCAAAACCCATGTTGCAGTTGCACTCTCAACGATTACAGATGTGATTGCATCTAGGACGAGCATCACTCCTACAGAACAACACTCTGACTTGCTGTCTGGTGATCATTTTGGCAATATAAAAGACTGTACTGTAACAAGTAAGTATATAAACTGTATGTGTGATGCTGCAGCTAAACCAGCAGTGGCAACTGCAGTTTTGATTGCCTTCTCAATGAAATTAAACTGATACAATTCCAGATTGACCCACTTGAGCATACACCATCAAGAGTGCATTCAGGACGAGAGAGAGTGTCTGGAAGAAGCCAATTTTGTGTCCGTAGTAATCATTGATGCTCTTGTTTGTGGACGGAGAAGCATTTTGTTGTTTGTTGTCTGCAGAGGACGATGATTCTGCAGGTTGATCATTTGATTTGTGTTCTTCACCCATTTTGCTGCCTGCTACCACTTACATATATTGCTTTTGCACCAATATCTCCTCAGCTTCAAGAAGTAAATGGGCCGCCTCTCTCTGTATCTCTACTTGGTCCTACCACATAGCAATCAGCAAGAAGAGAGTGCTAGAGGATGTGTTTGAACTTATGTATGGAGAATGGAGAGCAATGCCATGATGTGCATGTGCATGCTGCCATCTGCTGCCATGCAAAAGAGAAGAAGTACCTGTACTACTAAAATAATCTATCTATCTATGTATTACAGGTACTCTTAGGTATCCCCCAACTTCAACTTGCCTTGCTTCCCCCCTCCAAATCTATGCCAGGCTGAAATTCTACCCCCCTCTTGAAATTGCCCCATAAAACCTCAGCTTAGAAAAAAATACAATCCTTACCCCCGGGTGATAAGTTCGAGCGACTCCCCGGTATGTAGGTAGACACAATACAACACACTACTACACATGCACATTATATCATGCAAAAGAAGAAAAAAGCTCTCCGAAAGGGGATCGAACCCTTGACCTCAAGATTAACAGTCTCGCGCTCTACCTACTGAGCTATCAGAGAAAGTCACTGCGACAGTGGCAAGATTCGAACTTGCGCGCTCAAAGAGCAATGGATTAGCAATCCATCGCCTTAACCACTCGGCCACACTGTCTAAATGAATACCCTCGATGAGGATCGAACTCACGACCTTGGGTTTATTAGACCCACGCTCTAACCAGCTGAGCTACGAAGGCGGTGGAAAACCAGAGACGAGAGAGCGTTTATAATTACACACAACACTCCACATGACAAGCAAGTGACAAGCGAGCTGCAAGGCAGAGCAAAGTCTCTCAACTCTCAACTCACAGTATCACCAAAGACTCCAGTAGTAATATCTATGGAATAAAACAGTATGGCTCTTCGACGACCACCTACACGGATTGAGCTCAAGGCTGATGACGTTGAAGAATATGACAAGGTGAGATGATCGTTATATGCCTGAATGGTGGTGTGGTTAGTGTGTCTGTAATGAAGTAGTTTTAGGGCTGACGGCAGCTGCGTCATATGTGATATCTTATTCATTGCTTGTGTCTTTTTTCTCACAAATATATTGCTGCCCGTCTTGGTTACTTCGCTGTAACTACTATGTTTGGTAATGAATTCAAATTACACATCTTGGCTTTGGCTACGCAACAAATAATAATTATGCAGATTATGAAAGAGCGAAAGTCATTGGCAGAACAGCTAGCCATGAAAGAACAAACAACAAAACAAAAGAATACCCCAAATAATAATAGCGACAGTTTCTCGTTTGGAGTGTCACCGGTATCATCTCAGAAGAAATCAGCTGCAGAACGAATTGGTTATCATGGTCCTCGGTAGTGAATTCAATTGGTTGAGAGATCTGTGGATTGCCAGCAATAAAAAATGTGGTTTATATGAGGATGAAGAGATTTATCAATCCGGATGATTAAAATCCCTTTGCGCATGATATTTGGATTGGTTGTAAAGTAACAAAATCATCTAGAGCAAAATACCAATCTCAATGACCAGTCAAATAAATATGTACCTTATCTAGATCATGTAATTTTCATGGTTCACACGAATTAGCGGATTGACGCCCTTGTCAACCAAAACTATGGATAATAGTACTGCAATGTATCTGGCTTTTGTATTATTGTACCATCAGAATCATACAAACTGTAGAGTCATTGGTTATTGCTCAGACTATCGTGGAGTGTTATCCACCTCTTCTTTACATCCCCACTAACAGCAGCCATCAAAACCAAAAACCTAAATGAAGATTCAACATTACGCTTACAACAACTTTATTCTATCTATACCCAGTCTATGATGATTTGAGAAGAGGCAACGCCACCCTCGTGAAAATGTGCAAGTTTGGGGATGTAATGTATGTCGCCGATGCATGCCGTAGCTCTTGACACAGCATCCAACGCTCAACATCCCTTCGATCCCATAATATGTACAACACAACAATACGTCATTCTCGTCACATCACGTTCAATGCTTCGAGATCAACTCAATCATTTGGGATGCCGAAATGACACACTGGGCATTGCCATCATTGACGGGACATACTCCAACCTCGTTCAAGATCTCATCAATCTCTGATCGTGACATTCGGTTGCCAGCGCCAATATTCTGGAGGACACTCTCGATGCCATCGGCCGAGACGGTGGCTTGAGCGTTGTATTGACGGGAGGAACATGCGGCCTTGACGATGTCTTGTCTGAATCTACGGGGGAGTTCCATTGCGTAGCTGGTGGGTTTAGAGGAGAAAGGAATGATGGAAGTTAGAGACAATCGACGGGTGCAACGAGAATCATACGAGGGGATAGTAAAGGCATCGTGGCACTTACTTTTGGGCTCTGTATTCTTCGAGAATTGAACTCAGCTTGGAGGCTGATTGAGTAGCCGTCATCGATAATTGCCGGCCGACGAGGGCTGCGGAGGGTGCCGACGACGATGCGGCAAGGCGAAGAGATGATGAGACGATAGTAGAGATCATTGTGTATGATGTTGGTTGTATTATGATTGCTGTGGTCGGTCTATGGCTGTTGAGATTATGACAACGGCAAAGCATTCGTTCGTGATTCTCGTGATGTTTTTCATGCCCGAACAATTTTTGCTTTTCGTGGAGGTCGGGAGGCGACGTGACAAAAAATTTCATGACCACTCCGATTATTAAAGTGCACAACCCAAAGTTCATAGTATTCTCTCAAAGTTCATATATACTTGTACCCTTTTATAATTGAAGTTGCTATCATCGAGATTAGAACGGAAATAAAGTTTGTCTATTTCCCGGGGTGTCACTTCCAAAAAAAGAGCGATGAATCCGTCACCAAAGGACAAAATTCTGATGTCACATCGGGTTCTCCAAGTTCCCTGTGGATGTCTGTGATGCGATGGATCCAGCATCGTCGATGACATCAGAATGATTTTTTTGACTGGGTGCCAGAAGTCAAAAGCAGCTTCCGGCTTCCACCAGTAGTTGGCAGTTGGCAGCCAACCAGAGTCAGACGCGTTGCATACTACAATTCTTTGTGTATTTTGCCTGTATTTTTGACGTGTATCAGGCATGTCACACATCATGCGCAAAATCGCGCATTTTCAAAAATACAAAAAAATACACGTTCAAATAGGGTGGGCCGAGCTCGGCCTATTCCAACGTGTATTTTTTTATTTTTGAGTATTTTTACGAAGAGGGGAAAATGGATAACTGACTAAAAATACACCAAAAATACATACACAAAAGCTGTAGTATGCAACGGGTCTCATATCCGCGTGTATGTAGCAGGCGAAGGATTTACTAATACATAAGTAGATATGACGACGAATAAAGATGAGGTAAATCAACGTAAAGAATACAGCTGTTTCCGTTTTTGCTGCCCATCTTCTCATAGCAATGAAGCTTGATGTAACAAAACACGTTGTCAACAATGGTGAACTCAATCTATGCAACAACAATCTATCGGAAGAAGACTTCCATTCTGGAATAAAATGCCCATCTATGCCGCTGCAAAGTATAGATTTGAGCCGCAATAGTTTGAAGTCCATTCCTCCTCAAATATTCTCCTACACCACACTGACATCTCTTGATGTATCACGGAACCGCCTTCAAGGGTTTCCTCCTGAAATTAAACTTCTCGTCAACCTTGAAAAGTTGATTGCAATATCGAATCACTTGAGATTACGACAACTTCCTATAAATGAATTGGCATCGCTACACAACTTGAAACTACTAGATTTACGATACAATCGAAAGCTGAAGCAAGCTGCTCTAGATTCATTGAATGAAGTGATAATACCAAACAACTCGCAGTTGGAGATACAGTGCACCATTTCTTCACAGGAGGAGGAAAGTGCAGCAAAGAAGTTATCTGCATGTGATAGAGATGCAACATTGTTACAATCTCAGTTGGAACCACTGTCGACTCCTCAGCTTGCCAAACGTCTTGAACGGACCTTTGGTGTATCATTAGACAAAGAAACAGAGCAGTCTTACAATCGTGACTATGTAATGGCAACATTATTAGAATGCTATAAGAAGCATGGACCACGTGAGATACGAAAAGAGAAGGGCATTCCTGTCTCTAAACACAGACTAGACGCCTTGATGCAAGAGTTGAATGCAGTGAACTGGCCTCATACCACTCGTGAACGTCCCAAGATAAAAGCTGAGCATTATATGATCATACAAAAACCTGGAAGCGGCGTTGAAGATAGTGTAAGAACAAAGAAGGAGACTGCCAAACTGATCAAGTACAAGAAGCTATTTGACTTGGCAGTTGATACATTGGCCGAGGTTGATCCTGTCTTTGCTGAGCGGTTTACGGCATTGGCTGTTACTCATAACTTTGTCGGTTCTCCTCATATTGACACACTAAATGTTGGACCATTCTATGGCCTATCGCTGTGAGTGAAGTGTTGAGTGTTGTTGCATTTGTCGATTCTTTTGCCTTACGACTAAACCTGTACATCTATCTTTCTCTTGGTCCTACCAGCGGAGAGTTTAGCAGGGGTGGCCGAATCGCTGTCGAATGCTCTCCTTTGCTAGTAGCTGAAATAGACACCAAAGGAAGCTTTGGTAAAATTGATGGTCGCTTTCCGCACTGGGTGACTCCCTATGAAGGTGAACGATTCTCCTTGATTTATGTAAGTGATCTATGAATCATGCAGAAATAGAAGTAATTGACGTGCTTTGATGACTCACTCTTTCGTTCGTCTTGTTGTAATCTTTGCACGCATACAGTATGTAACTTCGGGTAGTGTCGAGCCTCAGACTACAGCTATATTTGCGCCTCCGCCTGATGTTGCTCAACATTGGATTCCACCTCCTACGTTCGTGCCATGATATTGATTTTAAGCAATCATAGTATACAGTCATAGCGGGATATTTCATAAACGGTGCAGTTTGTGGTTCGACTTGATTTTCAATTAAATTACATTATATTAATATTATCATACACTACCATATTATCATACCACGTTCACCACTACCTCCTATGAAAAGAGGACGATTGTCGATCGACTGAATTGATTCTGTATCCGTCTCATCACAATACTTGGCACACAACTTAGCATCCACAAACGTGCGTAGCATAGCCAACACATGTTTTCGATTCGGATCATCACGTCGGTAGTTGATTTCTGCAAGCTTCAATGGATCATATCCCTTCTTGTTCTTCATCCTGACTGCATCTGGACAAGCCTTGATTAACTTTTGAATGACTTCGGGAGGGGCTGTACCGGAATAGCACGCAAGATGGAGAGGGTAGTCTCCGTATCTATTGGCAATCGTGGCGTTGTATTTAACCTTTTGTAAGCAGCGAAGAGTCTGCTCCCAATCTTCTAGAAGGACTGCCCGATGAAGTTTTGTCTGTGTTGAACCCATGTTGTTTTATCTCTGTATCTGTTGTCTTGTTGATTTGATGTTGTTGTTTGTTTTATGAGATCACCCTTGCAACATGCAGGTGCAAGGTGCAACAGCAACGCACGTCTTACCTATCCAACTCGAGCTGCAGAAGCAACACACTTTGGTATACTCCTCTCAACCTCAGCCCTAAACGTTCTCATCAGATATATACTCCTCTCATTTTCATCATTGTCAAGAAGTGAGAGGTTGCTTGAGCGGAGTTGAGGTGTTGTGCTATTATGTGATGATGTGTTGGCTTTGAAATTGGAAAGCAAGACCTGGATAAGTAGCTACGCATAAGTATGTGGTGTCATTTATCTACGCGTATGCCGTATCTAGTTCCTTCATACTTGACTCGCTAAGGCTGAAACACTCCCCTCAAGCTGACCTCGGTATGCAACAAGCAATGCAGCATCCGAGTCAGATTGCACCGAATACCCACATCATAAATTCATTCATTCATCTTCTTGTCCCTGCTTCATTGCAAGCGACATATCATACCAAGTGGTTCTGGAGTATCTTCAGTACCCATACATCCACTACTCATCAACGTGCATTCTCTGCAACGCTCTATCAACTCAATCTCGCAGTGGTTCCCTAACTCGCTAGGTAGTCCACTCGCATTCTTCACATCTATCTAGTGGTTCCCTCAAGGTACATCCACTCTAACTAAGGGGCGGGGTTATCGAACGTTAAAAAAGCTCCCATGGGACGACCGGCTCCCATGGGACGTTTTTCCTCCCAGCAAACGTTCCCGCCAAAACTCCTCCCGTGGGAGCTCCCAGCAAATGCCGGCAACAGCAACATGGAGGCAACATGGTGCAGCCACTACAACAACCCATGGCGTAGCAACTCAGCTCACCGTCGAAGCCGCCCTCATCCCTTCTCATGACGACGTCGTCTACTTCGTCTGCCACCGTGTCTGCCATCGGTGGCAATGTTATTGACGCACGACCTTCTTCTCTTCTCATTTTGTGCGTCGTAAAAATAGTTGACTTCTTTTCATCTTCGAAGAGGAGATCGGCACTCACCGGGCTAACTCCTAATATATCAGTGTACATGTTGACCTATTGAGTCATTATCGTTCCATCTATGGGGGAAATGTTTGTGGGATCTGCGGCGTTGGCAACTATCTTGACGGCGAGGTTCCCACGTTGGGAGAAACGATCGTGGAACGTCTGTGATAATCTTCCAATATTGAAACAATTATTCCTAGCAGCTCTTCCAACGACAGCAATACGGACAAATCATCCGATGAGAGTGAGGGGAATGGTTGCAAGGATTTATTCCGAACATGATGCTGATTCTCATCCTGGATAAAGTAAGCGGCGCAGCAAACTGATCAAGATCAAGAAGAGTCTGTTTTCTTAGGCTTCCATTCTGAGGTGCGCAGCGAGTGCACAACAATGGCGAAGATCTCTAGAAGGGATGATAAAGATCTTGCACAGTCCAAAGACACAACTTTATTCTACGATTCAAAGACGGATGATGGAGATCAAACGTTCGACAACTCAACGACAATAACACTCAAAGATTTAGAGTGATACAAGTAGAAGTCATACATAGTCATAACAACTTAAGCATCCCCCAAGTTGCATGTTGATGATCAATAATTGCGGTAGTATAAACGTTTTCCTGGATAAATCTATTAGCCTGTCTCTGAAGTCGATTAACGAAGGAATCCCATTCAGTACCCCCAAATAAGATGTATTATCACGCAACCCGAGGATTCCAGACTGCGGCCACAAGTATTAGTAAGCAGAAACGCTCATAGCAAGCGGGCGATGAAAGGGGCGGGTGATTGGCGGAGATACTGTCCTTGTATGATTACGTTGAGCAGCGTCAAAATGATGCTCATACATGTGACGAAATCAATCATCAAATTCAGCTGTGTATTCTAGTCATTTCGTTTCCTTTCTGATAATTACCTTCTAATCCTCCAATCCACAACTTGCCGCAATGTCTTCATCCCCTCAAACTACCATAATAAGGACGAAACCATTGCCGGACCCAACCAATCGTGGTCATTGGCTCTATCCTATCTAGCGAACTCATCGACTCCACGGACTCTCTGACATCTCTTCTTCCTGAGATATCACAATACTATCTTACCACAATACTCTTAATCTTGCCGTTATGGTAGTCGTTGCTGGTTGCCGACCCCAACATGACGAGGGAGATGATCAGCAATAGCAGTGAGCTGAGAGTCACTGGTCGCCGGTCGCTGGGAGTCGTGGCCATTTTTTTTATGGGAGGTCGATGAGCTGACCGCCTCCCATCCCATGTCCCATTCAGTGTCGCGCCATTTCTTTGCTGGGAGATGGGAGCTGGGAGGGGCAAATGGGAGCTCGATAACCTGGAGCCTAAGAGGTTCCGGTATGTTCACCAAGCCCTGCTTGGGTTCCTAGAACATCCATAATCCTCCTACATCGACTCCCCTGTCGATCTACTCCCGTGATCATATAGATGATGCATATCATACTGACAAACCTCTTGCGCTTCTCCCAGAAAAGACAATGGTATTATTCGTAGATCATTTGCATTGCCATTCGTGTCCACGTAGTTATCCAGTGGTTCTCGTAAAGATAATCCACTCTCACTCTTCCAGAAGACTTCCTTCCAAAGATATAGTTGACCTCTAAACTCACGCAGAAACACGTTCCTCGTTATTTACGGGCAGTCGGAGGTTCAGAGAACTCGTCCTACTCCTCCACTGATTCTGATTGCTGGCATGACTACAATGCACAGCAAGTGCTCCATCGTTGCTCAATTGACAATCCCATGTGAGATAAGTTCCGTCAAATAGCAGGCTGCACTCTATCACACCAAGTGTGACTTAAGAACCTGGGAACACGCACAAGAACACGAATATCTTCATGACTTCCTCGACTTTTGTTCCAGCTCCCCTATCGAGCGTCACATACATAACATAACATAGATCTTTCGCATTTCGTGTTGCGTTCACTTTCTTCAATCAAGACGCTATGGTCAAACATTGAATGTTAGCATCATGCTTTCGTTGCTGTCGCAGTATCTACACATCCGTGTTAAATAAAGGAATAGGCATCCCTTCATCACTTCACTTCTGCGTTCGATTACTTCAGCTCCTGCATGCCTACTTCTCCCGCTGTTGCAAAATGCATCTGCGGACTCGATCATCCTCTTATTTGAGGATCCATCTTCTCATTGCGCAAGTTCGTCATAAGACTAACACAAGCACAACGTGCACTTGATTCATAGTCATCGTGCAGCAGCATCATCATCATCTTTATGACGATCCGCTTTACTCTTTTCTAAGAGTACAGAATCTTCAGCACCAACATCAGCGTCATAAATGACCTGATTTATGTGCGATTCTTTCTGGTATTGTTCAGCCAGTAGCATGGAATACAATCCATCTACGCTCAACTGGATAATAACCTCGACATCATTATTGTAGAACGGGATATCAACTCCAAGTTTTCCGCTCAACTTCTTGGCTCGGGCTCCCATCGCAACAATCGTAAGAATGTATGGACAGAGCTAGCTCTTCGCCTCAATCTCGTGTCATACCGTGAATACATCACGATCTGATTTTCCGCAAACCATGACCAGAACACACACGATCTGATCTTCAACTCAAGAACGGTCATCAACCTAAGTAGAGACAACTTCTTCGTTTCTGTTGAGGTCATCGCTGTTGTGGTAGACACCTGCTGAGCTTCTACGAACCCTGTTCCACCTGCAATCTGTAGAGAGGGAGCCCACCTGCAATCTGTAGAGAGGGAGCACATGCACATTGCACATATGCATCAAATCCTATCATAAATCACCTTGCAATGACAAAGCAAAGGTTATCACCGCCTGTGAAGGCATTCATCTGCTATGCTCAGATGTAGCTACTTGCAAGCTTCTATTCTAGCACAGACAGTGGCGATCATTCCGCATGAAGGAAACACCCGCAATCCTCCTCAGCTACCAAGTACGGACACTGATATCATATCATTCATTGTTCCGTCTACTCAATGCATTTGCCTTACACTGTGTGATCATTCTTTGACTGACACTTCAAGGTCTCCTCAAAGAAGCTAATGCGACTATTGACGAGGACCACCTGTGCCAACTCACTAGGCAGTAATGTGTGTGTTGAACATGAAGACCATGACGATGGTCTGTTGCTGAAGGTTGTCCGCAGGCAGGAGTCAGCTGCTGGCTGGCTCAGTGAATGTGAATAACTTGGAACTAACTTGGAAAGCAAGACCTGGATAAGTAGCTACGCATAAGTATATGGTATATTGTATCTACGAGTATGCCGTATCTAGCGTTTGCTTTGTATGTTCTGAAGATCTGCACTTTTTCACTTTCTTTTTCATTGCTTTGTTTTGCTCTTGGAACATTGTAGTCGTTGCCATCACACACCATTACCATGAGCTCCTACGCCCGTCAAGGATTCCACTATAATAACCGCAACCGTCTCTCCCAAAGCAGTATCACACGAGATGCCGAAAATGGCAGTCTCGTGGGAGGAGGCGGTACCGGCAATCGTGGAAGAAGCGTCAATAACGGTCATCATCATCAGCGCAATCACGGCGGCATTCAACGATTCAGTCGGCAAAATCGCATCATGGCCCTCTCTCAAACTGATGGTGAGCAGGGTGGTCAAGAAATCATGGTGGATCATACTGCGGGGGGTGAGTTTAGTTTGAGTCAAGAGACGGAAATTACATTGACTCAGGCGTTGCTGGAACCTGACAAGAAGCAGCAGAATCAACAACAGCGCTCCCGAAGTTCTTCTGCACCAAAAAATGATGATCGGTCATTATCAACTCATCGTCATTTGGCTGGAAGGACACCACGTGCCATGGGAGGACGGGGTGGAGGAATGAATGGAAGAGGGGGTCTTCAGCATCATCCACCGTCCAATCAGAAGCGGCGGCAAATTCAGCAGCAGAACATTCAGCTATCACAAAAGAAGAAGAAGAATCAACGCATGAATCCAAACCAACCTCAACGCCCCATGGTGGGAAATAGTCATCGCAACTTCACCACCCCCGTTGCTGGTAGTGGACGTCTTCTAACGTCCAGCAAAAGTGTGAGCAGTCGTAATAATGGAGTATTATCTCAATCCATGCACGAGGAAGATGATACCAGCACGATTCAAAGTCGATCACTCCTCACGCAAGAGTCTCAGGGGGGAGGAGGCAGTCGCTTTGGTGGTCAGCAGCAGCAGCAGCAGCGACAACATCAATCCATGAAGAGGTCAAGTAGTACGCCTCATAACAATGTACAGCAGCCACAGCAGCAACAACAACGTTCCAACATGTCAATGACATCCAACACCACACAACACCAAAGAATCCCCTCCCTAGCATCCAGTAGACGTCCCGTATCCACCGCCGTACGAACACTAGGTGGCATCTCCACCACATTTGCCACCCTGGCCACTCCATCCAAAAAAGCGTTCCACACCATGACATCCTATGCTGCAAGGACTGTCGCACGGACAGGTGCCACGTTGGGATTGACTCCGTGTAATTTTAGATCTCGGTCTACAGCGGTGTTATCTTCTTCTTCTAGGTTATCTTCTGGTGCTACTGGGGTAGTAGCAGCTAGTGGAGGAGTACGAACGTCATTTTCTAAATCGGTGGTGGGGGCTAATAGCATTCTTGTCAAACGTCCCGAAGAGGAGGAGGAGGAAGAGGCCGATGATGCAAGTAAGGTCACTCAAAAGACGTATGATCCAGCCGAAGAGAAGGATGATGGAGTGGCATCCCTTGCTGCTCAAGAAGAAGCAGCAGCTGCTGCTGCCAATGATGAGAAGGAGAAGAAAAAGGTGGATGACTTCTTGTCCAAAGTTCAAACTGCCATGGATGATAAGATGAAGCAATTTGATGAAAAGCTCAATGACAAATTTACTGAGAAGAAGCAAGAGCTGGAAGAGTTCTTTGAGCGGACTACAAAGACGTTTAAGGAGAGTGTTTCCAAGATTGAGGGGATTCAAGTTGCGATGGATGCATTCCCCACCACGGTTGCCTCGTCTACGCAGGAATGTGAAGTTCAAATTCGTCAATTGGTGGGACAATCAAAGGAGGAGATTGAGAAGGAGAGTTTGCGTGTAGTTGAGTCTATTTCGTCCAATGTCCGTGCTGTGGCTGATGATGAGGCGAAGAGGTCTATTAGTGAAGTTGTGAATAGTGTCATTGCTGCGGCAAAGGGTGACTTTCAGGTTTGGACGGAGGGTGTCCTTGCTGGAATGAGGAGCAGTATCATTGGACATTGTCGTCCCGTGGATGCTGTGTCGGGGGCAGAAAGCACTACTACTGTAGGCGCAAATGACTCTACTGAGACGGAGAATTGTAAGGTGAAGGAGCATTACCAACAAACTAATGCCGTCAGTGGCCAAGGTGTGCAGAGTAACTCTGACAAGGAGAACGAGCAACCCGATACTGAAGAGGAGACCGCTCAAGTCGATGATACAGAAACAAAATGCTCCACTGTCGAAACTCAAACATTTGATGAGAATCAATCCGGCAATTGGAGCGATGAAGAAGAAGAAGATGCCACCGATGAAAAGGAGGAAGTCTTGAAGAAAGGCGCAACTCCATTCTCATCGAAGGCCACGCTATCCACAACGACGACTCCGTTCTCTCGAAAGACAACGCCGGTAAAGAACAACTACGGAAAGAATAGGAAATCGATTCAATCTTCTCGCACGGCACATGATGATGATGAAGATGATGAGTTGAAGTCAGAAGTGCAGCACAGACAAAAAGTGCAAAATGACTTTAGCGTGGTAACGTCGCCAAACTCAAAGCACGTCTCTTCAAGCAAGAAGAAGCGTGCAAACAGAGCATCTCCCTCCTCTCCCCAAATTCCGCTGAAGCTTTCTTCTAGCAAGAAGAAACATGGGGGCTCTCCTCTTCCTCTTTCTCCTCGGATTGACAATTGGAAAACTAAGTCTGCAAAGAAGGCTCCCAAATGTGAATCAAAGCACAAAATGAAGGCCAAGTCTCCTAGTCAACAGAAAGCCCCGAGGTATAGCCAAGTTAGCAGGGAAGAATCTACCCAGCCTTCCAAGGTGAAGGCACAGCAAAAGAACTCTGATGAACTTGCCGACAAGCTTCCAATGAAGCAAAAAACGTCGAAGAAGACAGATGCTGCTCCTCAACTCTCTCAACGTTCCGAGAAGAAGTCAGGCCGATCCAAGAAGAGTGAGAACGCCCCTCAACTCTCACAGCGATCCGATAAGAAACAGACTGAGAGTGCTCCTCAGCTCTCTCAGCGCTCCGACAAGAAGCGAGATCAATCAGCTGTCAATGTAGAAAAGAGCACTAGACGTAGCAAGCGCCTCAAAGAATCTACTCGCGCGGAGAAGGCTGCATTGAAGACTCGTGCTGAGCAGGCGGCATTGAGAACGCAGAAGAAGAAGGCTAAGGCTTCAAAGGCAAAGCAAGTGACACCATTAGATGATGGAGCACGGCAAGTGCAGTCCATTGCCACAAAGAAGGGCACTACCAATGCGCTCTCTTCTTTCCATAATCCTTCTCCTTCCCAAGGCAACGACGATGATAATTTAGACGCTGAGCTGCACACATATCCAGCAAATGATGTGGACCAGTTGCTGGGAACCTCTATAGTTGTAACAGAGACGAGTGGTGGAGGAGATGATTCATCAGGATTAGATCCCGATGAAGGTCTTGTAGACAAACCAAAGGTAAAACTGTTCACACCATTTGAGACAAGAGGCAGAAGGAGAAAAAAATCGTATGATCGCAAGAGCAAGGCTGCCGCTGCAGTGAAATCAGGGAAAAAGAAGCCAAAGGCAGAAAGTGTATGGTCTTTCAATTGGTAAGAGATGCGCAGACCGAACACCCTACAGTTTTAGAAGTCATGCAGGGGATACTTTGACTCCTTGGAGGAGTGATAAAAAGTGATTATCATGTTTGACTAACTTTATAACATCCACGTACATTATCTCAAAATCTATCTTGTCTCACATGTAAAAGGAAGGAGAGCTACTCACAATATCATTCAGGTAGCACACAGATAGACAGCACAATGAGCTCAATTGGAGATACTTATTTAGATGAGAACGACTACAATTCGTCTCACCATCAGATAAATTGCTAAAGAACTGCACCATCATAATGGGAAGTGGCAATGTGGAATATTCATTGACATTATTATGCAGATAAGTGTGATGTATGATGTGGGAGTAAAGAACGCACTGAATAAATTCCCCAGTGCACACATACAGCCTTTTAGATTAGGCTCGACGAACTTGCCTGAAGGAAACAGTATTCATATCACATCACATTATTTTTTCTTTTATTATACTTTTCTGCACCGGTTGGTTTGCTCGTGTTTAATTTCGAATGTGCTGCTTCGTCGCGGTAGCTAATTCATTGCTGGCTGTGGCTTATCGGCCAAAGGGATGCTTTCCATCAAATTATCGGTATAATAATTAGTCAGTGTTGAAGAAGAGCGTCGCTAGAAGGTCATCAAAACCGCCAAGAGACTCATTTTCTAACCCATCCAGTTCATCGCCGAACAATTCATCCATTACCATGGTTGTATGACCTTCGCATGAAACTCTCGTCTTGCGGCGAACATGAAACGCTGACTGTGTTGCGCTGGAGTAGTCAACTTCCTTGAAAGAGATTTCGGCCTTATGGATTTCAGGGATGGAGTAGTACAAGAATGGATCTGTTTCGTAGGAGGGAGTTAATAAAGCATCAGAACATGAGTGAGACGGTCATCGCTGTAGAGGGAGTGATATAAATGAGAGAGCAACAGCAAGTGTGCTTACCTTTCTGTTGAAGCAACTTCAAATCTTCGGCGGTCATTGATCGCAAGTCAACACCTTTTGTGTCCTTCGTGGCGGTGGCGGTTGGGACCAGTAAGCGATTCTGCGTGGTGGCGTTGGTGTCTCTTGCAGACTCGGTGGTTTTGATTCTTTTGTTTGATGTTGACGTCATAGTGCTGTTAGTTTGCTGTGCTGAGATAGAGGTAGAGTTGGTAGGCAGCTGGCTTTTGTGTGACGTTGCATGCATCAGATGATAATTGTCTTCTTGTGCGTGGTTGCTTGTGCCTTGTTCCGTCTGTTTTATCGTTCTATGCCAGCCCATGCCTTCATCTTGAGGTTCGTTCAAGCCATCGTGCAGGAATTCGGCTCATCGGAGAGATCCCAGCAGGCGTGGGTTCGCGGGAGTGACGTCATTTTTATCCGATTTCATTCAAGCACGATTTCAACAATGGAATTAGTATGATATGAAAAAGGTGTCAGAGAGAGACAAGCTGTCACCACTTTCGGATGCCTTCCCTCCGGCTGCTGCTCTGACGTCTTTAGCCGTAGGTCAAAATGTAGGACCATTTTGGTCCCCAAATTCAAAAGCGCCAAATTTGTAGACCACTCAAATATTTTGGGGACCAAAATGGTCCTACATTTTCGCTCAACGGCGTGTAGCCATTACTACACGCATACTACACCGATCCTCTCGGTTCAAAGACCAATATTATTCCATTTAGTTAGTTTAGAATGCATCTGCAACATGGGTTGATGACATTCCAACCACTCGCCGAGATATTAGGGGTGTCAAATCGGTTGCCCGGGCGTTGATGGGCGTCAAATGAGGCGATCTCGAATCACAAAACACACAACTCACAAAAAGCACCTCCACCATGATGCATCACATGGCATTATCGGCGATGAAATAAATAATAACAACAACTCCAACATGCTACCAAACCCAATTTTTTGTGCTGAATCCGTTTTTGATGTCGGCGGGGGCCGATTCTCTACGGTTACGGCTTTATGACGACATGAACATAATACATGTAAATTCGGCACACTCGACAACAGCAGAGCCGACCTCATATATGAACACTGACGAAACATCGACGACCCCACGCAACAACATTCGATAGTATATGTCTTTGACGAAGTAATGATGGCTTGGTAGCCGATGTATTGGCTAAGAAGTCAAGATCATCGCATATTCGCTACGCATCGGCTTGCGTCAGGAGAACATGCCGATCACCTACAATACTGCCGTAGGGGGGACAGCTATCAATGCATTGTAGTCACCAAACGTCACCTCTCGTCCCAACATGATAGTTAGTGGCAAATGGGGTGATATTTGGGGTGGGAAATATCAGAGACCTCCCTCAAATGCTATGGCAAAGAAGGAAGTTCATAACGATCAGCAACAGGGTAAATAAGCAATAAAATAGAGAGGTATCAATCATTTCAAGTCACCCAAGACGCCCCAAAGGTATTACGGGTATATATTGAGCAAATTCCGTGTGTATATTGCAGTGAGGCGGTCTTGACTGGCCAAAGTATATGTAGATTGAGTGAAATATGGTGATTTTATGCCTCTAATGGTGAGTATTATTTCTCTTCACAGACGATGATTCCTAGTAATCCCAACCACAGACACGTAGCCAATGATATCTACTTCGAGATAATCATCACATCATAGGTGTATTCATTTTGTGTGTGGTGTTGGGGGCATAGGAGGAGAGACCATCATGGAGAGGATCCTTTTGAGCTCAGAATTGGAGGTGAGGAGGAAAAAGAGACCAGAGCGAAGAGCCCGCTGTAGAATTGGTACGTAGGAATCAATTCATAAATTTGGAGACCAAAATGGTCCTACATTTTTTTAGCTTTTTGGCCGCAGCCGAGTTACCTCGATCATGGCGATACGACGCCTCAGTAGAGGCAATTAAGACACTGTAGAGACCAAATATCGACTCATACATTTGAGTTGACGGTATTAGCTAAGTTCTGATGTGCCTACACTACCACTGAGCCCATTAGAACCCTCCAAACTATTGCGCTGAAAATGACCCTTTTGGGGACCATTTTGGGGACCATTTTGGGCTGACTCACTACGGTTAGGTTCCGTGACAGTTTCGGAAGAATCCAGCTATTTTGAGGATGAGAACCTCCGAAATCATGAAATCTACGATTTTGAACATAGGAATTAGTACTTACGACAAAAATGCACAGCTAGCAAGCCTCTTTTGGCCACGTCAAATATTCTGAGACAGTAAGTTGAATCAGGGGTTAATATATTAACCCGAAGGTTGAAGATCTGACGTGGAAGATTGGAGATGCATAATATCTTCAAGCACGCCTCTCAGCAGTACAAATCTTTATCCAAGTGAAGCAATGCACGGCTCTTTGAATAGAGAAGGGGACAATAAGCGTGGATAGTCCATCGGTGATGCATCATCGTGGCTCTCACGTTCCTTGTGTTATTGTGATCATCCTTTACAAAAGTACTTGGTTATTTTGTGAAGAACATAACATAATTTGAAGGGTATTTAACGAGCCAGTATTGCTCAGCTGGTGGTCTGTAAGTATGTGGAGCCTCTCTTGTGAAGTGAATAAGATTACGAATTACCGAGTAAACTCTCTGGTTTGAGTCTTCGTCTTTGTACGGAGGAAAGAAATCCTTCTGTAATGCGTGACTAAATTATTCCTACCATCAAAATGCATTCACCTCAAGGATAATCAACTACTACACAAACTCTCCACATCCTAAAATCCACTCATATTCGACGCTACCGTCTCCACCTCAAACGACAACCCACCAATACCATTACTTTTCAACGCCTTACTCCTAGGCGTCATACTCTGCTGCTGCTGCACCCTACTTTGCGATTTTCGTAACGGAGTACTCTGAATCCCATTCCCATTGTACAAGACAGCTTTATCCTCTGGAGTAACGGTAGTATCCTGACAACAACCAAAGCTTGCACAATCGACAATGGAACTTAACCACCCTGATACATTGTGTTTCATGGAGTTCATGGGGGTATGTTCTTGTTGTAATTGACGATTGATTGCTTTGGTTTGGAGTCGTTCGATTGGATTGGAGCTGTTGGATCGTGATATGAGGGGTACTTGGGATTCAAGCTTGTGTTGGGAAGATATAGATGCTGTAGACACTGATGTGACCGTGGCATCGTCATCTCCACCATTGTTTTTGGGTGTGACTTTGTTCGAGTAAGATTTGGTCCGAGTAAGATTGACAGGTTGTTCCAAACCTCTGGGAGCAGCAGCATTGCCAACCCCACCACTTTTACTTCCAACAGCAGGCACACCATCATTATCATCTGGAGGAACCATCCCATTCCTCAAATGACACCTCAAATACGCCAACACAACCTCATACGAATTGGAATTATTATCAAAATTGAATTCCAAATAGCCATTCATTCTCGTATGGATATATATCCGATAGGAATTCATCATCCCACAATGTGCTGATGCGGATAATGGTTGAGATGTGGTGGATAGCTTGGATCCAGGTCGATAGAGTGGTTGGGGTGGTGGTGTAGGGGGTGTGAAACTTTCCACACGTGTGATAGCATGTGGAGAATACAATTCTCCTGCAGTCGCAGCAGCAGACTTGTTCTTGGAAGATGTTGGAGTCTCGTGTCTCACGGATATAATATCCTTCAACAACACACTCATCGCTTCTGTGATCATCATCTCCTCATCATGATACTTATGAGAAGAATGATCCAAAGAATCATTATCATCACATACCACTGTGGCCGTATTGAATGCATTCGCGGCTCCTGCTGATCTCATACGACGTCCAGAGAGGCTAATGGCACCTCCACGACTGAGGGGACGACCACTTCTATTCCTCCCAGAGGAGGTGAGTGAGTCACTTCCTCCTCCTCCTCCCCCACCACCACGGCTACGACTACGTGCACGCATATTCTTATTGATACTACGACTTCGTGCATTGATACTTCGACTAAGTGCCCTACTATTGGATGAACCAATACTGTTATTGCTCGACAGGTTGGTATTCAGACGGTATTGATCTTGTGGTCCACTCACCCCCACATTGGCAGGCATACTTAATCCAGATCCAGATCGTACAATTGGAAGTGGTGACGTTGAGCACCGCTGCCGTTGTTGTTGTTGTTGCTGTGATTGAGTGGGTGGTAATAACTTATCCTCCCTTGTCTCATCATCTTTGCTGCTGCTAAGCTCCGTTTCCAATTCCATCATGATTCCACTGCTCCCATTATTATTATGGTTGGACTTGTTGTTGTCCTCTAGCGAAATGTCCACCATGCCATCCTCTTCCGCTTCCAACTTGCTATCGTTACTTAGGTCCATTTCTAGTCTTCCCCCCGCCACACCAATATTATTACCATAATTCTTACGATCACCAGCAGTGACAGGACTTCGTCTCCCAACCGATGAAGAATTCGTCACCGAAGTAGCACTACTACTTCCATTTGGTCCAGCCCGTACCAACAAAGGAGGATGACCCCGATTAAACGATCGATTTCGATGAGACGACGATAGACCGCGGGGTGCGGATTGTGATCGTAGTGGTGAGGCTGACCTCCATGCTGCATTGCCACCACCTCCCCCACCACTACTAGCACCACCACCAGCAGCAGAGGAAGAAGCGCCATTTAGAATGGAAAGGGGGGTAATCACAATCGACGAGTCTCCATCGGACCGTTTCTTCCATGAGGAGGATTGTGAGGAGGAGGAAGAAACGAATGTTAAGAGTGATTCGATGGAGGGGCCGAATTCGGGATTTATGGATGTAGAGGCTTTGCGGATGCGTGTTCGTATGGAGATGTTGTTGTCGGCCATTGTGTTTGTTTGTTGTCTTGTCGATAATTATTAAGCAATGCTCGGTAAAAACTGCACTCCTATCAAATGCACTTTTGCTTTTCGATGATGAGATATGTGCCACTCGCTCTATAGTTAGCTCCTCTTACTGGCGGACTAAAGCACCACCAACTGACCACTACTTGGTGATTGTATAAAGTTCGATTATTCCCGGCGGTTGAATTGCTCTGCTTGAATCTTGCTTCTGCTGTACGTTATGTATGGCTCATGTGGATGGCACGGAGATGGCCGTTTCGGCTCCGTTTCGTGTCGTTTTAGATCTTGTAAGTTTTTTGGCCTTCTTCCGTTGGTTTCTGACCTTCTCGTTTCTCGAGTTTTATCCCAGTAATATTCTCTATGAATAATTATATCCTTTATAAGAAATGTGTTGATAATTCACCAAATATCCTTCCTAAAATCAAAGATGGACTTTAAAGGGAAAACACTTCGATGTTTGAATTTGAAGAAATGATGTGGCAAAATTCCCACATCATTTCTTGTCTGGCTTCGGCGTTCTAAGAAATGATCGGATTGAGCGATCTACACTTGCCGCCGACCTCCTCCCCATCTCAAAGTCTCTTTTGCATTGAACCTGATCCTGTCAAAGATATCTTTGCCATTATCAATAACTTTGGCGGTGGCTTGGTGTTGGTTGCTGCCGCCCTATACATTGAGTTAATCCAAGTTCTCCATACAATGATTACCCGAAGCCAAACTCAACAAGGCAAAGATGAAAATCAATGCCCCAACAACAACTCCATCCCCAACAAATCATCTCTGAAATCACCACTGAAACGATCCTCTTCCACAAGAAGTAAGAAACGGATCTCTAGTGCTCAAAAGAAGCAGCAGCAGTGGCCTAGTGTGAAACAGTTGCGAGAGCATTATGAAACTCTTCCTAGTAGTACGAGTAACAACAGCTTATTGGAAGATGGTGTTGTGGATGGAGTGAGGCGGCGAAGGAGTAGCTACGTCAGAAGCAGCAGCAGCAGTAGTGCTTACCGTCGACAGAGTGAGAGCAGCATCATCAGTCGCTACGTACAACAAGATGATGTTGTAATTGGCAGCAAGCATGAGATGCGGTCGAAGCTTCGGCGTGTGAGTGATCATGTACAGACGACGACGACGCTGCCGACGTTCTCCACTTTGTCTGCTCCTTTGACAGATAAAGGATCAATGCAGGATCAAAGTCACGATAAAGGAGCTGCTGCTACTTTTACTGTTGAAGCTTCAAGCGGATGCAGCACGAATAAGAAGAAGGAAGAGGTTGTTGCCGCTGCTACAGAAGAAGCAAATGGGTCTATAATCAAGGAGGAGAGTGAAGATGAAATATTAGAGTCAACGATGGCTCATCAAAAGCTAACCGTGCTTGCTCCACCAACTCCCTCATATTCTGATAATGATACGAAAGAAGTAATGGTAGCATCTATGCCCAAAGATGATGTCAGTCAGTTTGAAGGATGCCGCTTAAAGTCCAATCAAACTGTAGTTGATGATGAAGGCATTGTAGACGATGATGATGAGGTGGTGGTGGTGGTGGAGGAAGAGGCTGCTGTGATAGAGGAGAAGGAGACGAGTTGCATCCAGTTACAAGAAGAGTCCGCAGAAGAGACGATGAAGAATATGTGCTCATCAAACTGTAAGGGCGAGATCATTCCAACCGATTCAAAAGTGAAAGAGATGGTTGTAGACTCTATGCCAAAAGACGATGTCAGTCAGTTTGAAGGATGTCGCTTAAAGTCCAATCAAACTATAGACGATGATGAAGGCATTGCAGACGATGATGTGGTGGAGGAAGAGGCTGTTGCGATAGAGGAGAAGGAGACGAGTTTCATCCGACTAAAAGAAGAGCCCGTAGAAGATACGATGGCAAAGCTGGAAGTAGAACCAACAATGGTTCAACCAAAGCTAACCGTGATTGCTCTTCCAACCCCCTCATATTCGGATGACGTTGTAAGAGAAGAAGTATTTGTAGCCTCTAAGCCAAAAGATGATGTCAGTCAGTTTGAAGGATATCGCTTAAAGTCCAATCAAACTATAGCTGTTGACGAAGGCATGATCGATGATGAGGTGGTGGTGGAGGAAGCGGCTGTAGTGATAGAGGAGAAGGATACGAGTTGCATCCAGCTACAAGAAGAGCCCGTAGAAGATACGATGGCAAAGCTGGAAGTAGAACCAACAATGGTTCAACCAAAACTAACCGTGATTGCTCTTCCAACCCCCTCTTATTCTGATGACGTTGTAAGAGAAGAAGTATTTGTAGCCTCTAAGCCAAAAGATGATGTCAGTCAGTTTGAAGGATGTCGCTTAAAGTCCGATCAAACTGTAGCTGATGATGAAGGCATGATCGATGATGAGGTGGTGGAGGAAGAGGCTGTTGTGATAGAGGAGGAGGAGACGAGTTGCGTCCAACTAAAAGAAGAGTCCGGAGAAGACAAGATGAAGAATGTGTGCTCAACAAATTGTAAGGAAGACATCATACCAACTGTTTCGAACGTGAAAGAGATGGTAGTAGTCTCTATGCCCAGTCAGTTTGAAGGATGTCGCTTCAAGCCCAATCAAACTGTAGCTGACGACGAAGGCATGATCGATGATGATGTGGTGGAGGAGGAAGAGGCTGTTGTGATAGAGGAGAAGGAGACGAGTTTCATCCAGCTACAAGAAGAGCCCGCAGAAGATACGATGAAGAATCTGTGCTCAACAAATTGTAAGGAAGACATCATACCAACTGTTTCGAACGTGAAAGAGACGGCACTGTTGGTCAAATCAGAGTGTTCCAAGACCTCCTCGTCTGGTGCAAAAGATAATATTTTCTTCTGGCTGGCACATCTAGCGTTGTTGGGACTTACTCTCTTTGGAATGCATCACCGCTACGTACAGACTCAATCTATCTCTTCACAGGGCCCTACCGAAGACATTAGCTCTCCCCCGTGGCAGCAGATTCTTCTTCACGTGGGTCTTGTCTTAGCCCTATTTGTCAAAGCTGCTTGTAAATCTACTACAGCAGCAGTAGACAAGGAAAGTGGGATGCAAAGAGCTGTATGTTTCATACGTCATCTGATGATTTGGACAGTGACTATTCCACTCTTTCAAGAGTGCAGTTTTGGTGCCGAAAACATGTGTTCCTTGCCAGCAAAGATGTCTAGCCAACTGGGATTGACTTCTTCGGCAAGTGTATGCATCCCGAGTTATTCACTATTCGATGTTGCGGCCACAAACAGTTACCATGCACTCCTTTCTCTGCTCAAGTCAATGATCAAGGGCAAGCTTCTCAATCAAGTATACAAAGAGATGCAGCGAGCACTATTCAATCCTTTCAAGTTTCACGCACGAGTCCAGAAGGCACTCGTCATCTTGAAATGGGCCAAATTCGTTGGACCACTTGTCGGAACTTGTAATAAGTTCAGAGGAAATCTGCTGGACATGGCGAGGAAGAGGAGACAGCATCGCGTCTCAAAAGCGGCGATGAAGAGGTGGTATGATGTTATTGACGCACTGTCGAAGAAATCTAAATCAGAGCAAGCTGTGGTACAGTTGCAGAAGGCTTTCCGAGAACGCCAAGTGGAGAAGACCAAGAAGAGACAACTGTTAATGGCTAACAGGCGTTGGGTCAGGAGCAAGCTGGAGGAGGAAGAAAGGTTGACGAGAACAAAATTAGAGCTGATTGAGCTTCGTGATATCGACCGACAGCAAAGGAGACAGGTCTCTTTCGAAGAGAGGCGTGGTATTGTTCTGCATAAAAACTCGGCGAGGAAGCTGATGAAGCGGCTGCTGCTGAACCCGAAGAAGTATTTTTCTGTGGTCTGGAAATATTTGACAGTATCTGGTGTTGCTTTGGAGATAATGACCATACTGTTCGCCCCAGCCCTATCAGGTGATGTGAAGAAGATGCCACTTGATCAATTCATTGTGAAAGTGTTACTCGGTTCTCGGCCACAGTGCAACAAGACTACACGAGATGCTCCATCATTGTTTGTCCCATCGATTGGCAGCATCAGCGATATCACATGCTCGGTTTCCAAAATGAGGCAGACATGGTTTGTGACGGCTCACGTCATCGCAACAATGCTTGTACCTGTTGTGAAGTGCATTTGCTTCCTTGATGTGTTCATTACATTCTTCACTGGTGAATTGAGTAATACTGGAACGCTCGAGCCGAAGCCCTTCTTTCAGAGGTGGATTCTCCCTGGACCCGTTCTTCAGCTCATCGTGAACCCAACGATGGCATCAATCAAGGCGGCTTTGTGGAATGCATTTGTTGCTTCCATCAAAATTGGACCTGGCCTGTGCTTGCACTGCTTTCTTGCTTGCTGGGTATTTGCAGTGTATCTGTATGACAGAATGTTTGACAGCATTCTAGACGTTGTGGAGAAAATAATTGAGTTCAATACACAGACAAAAGGTCAAGATGATGATGAAGCTTTGCATTGGACGTAAAGCGAGATAAATCATGACTAAGTAGGTTTAGATTACATTTTTACAAAAGTACTTCTTATGGATGACCTAAGACACTTTTCACTTCGGAATGATGAGGGCAAGCAAGTCGTCGCCCTCTACGCTATCATTCTGCTCGACGGTTACACGAGTAACAACTCCTGCCATGGGTGCCTTAATCTCCGTCTCCATCTTCATAGCGGACAGCTTGAACAATGTCTGTCCTTCCTTGACTTCATCTCCTTCTTTGACACTGACCGCAACTATCATACCAGGCATTGGAGTTCCGACAGACCCTTTCTCCGTTGGATCCTTCTTTTCTCTCCTCTTGGGAGCTGCACCACCTACCATCGTGCTCTGCAAGATCGTCACTGTGTCAGGGGTCCTAATGAACCATTTCTCGCCATTTACCTCCAGAGTAACAACACGCGTACCAAGATCCTCATTGAACTTGTCAATCGATGACAAGCGAATGTAGTAATCTTTTCCCGGTCCCAAGTGCAAATGGGCTTCTTCACCTTCGGATAAAGGACGTAGGAATAGATGAGTGGGTAGCTTCTCAATGATCCCCTTGCCATAAGTCTTCTCAGATTCCATAAAATCTTTAAAGACTTTGGGGTACAACGCATGCGAGAGCACTTCCTTTTTCGTGATCCTCGTGTCCCCATATGCCTTCTTCAAGTTGGCTTCAGCAGTGGTAAAGTCATATGGCTTCAATTCCGCACCTGGACGGCCTTCGAACATAGCTCTGCCATCTTTCAGTGGCCTTCCTTTAAGGACATTAGTACGGAATGGCTCTGGGAATCCTCCTGGAGGCGGACCTAATGCACCTTGAAAGTACTCAACGACACTCTGTGGCAGAGGAAGGTTTGAGGCATTGTCAACAAGCTCCTCAGGTGAGATCTTCAGATTCAAGAATGCTTGGGCGAGGTCACCGACAACCTTACTGGATGGGGTAACCTTTGGAATATCACCGAGGAGAATGTTTGCCATCTGGTAAGCTTTCTTCACCTCTGCAAACCTTCCGCTAAGACCAAGCTGCTTCGACTGGAAAAGCAAATTTGTGTATTGACTGTCAAATATAAAATGCAAACAGACGAGTTAGACACACTGTACAAGATGAACATGCACATAAAACTTTGGTGAAACTCACCCTCCAGGAATTTCATGCTTATAGACACTCGAACCGATGGCAGCATTCAATTGCTGAACCTCAAAAGGCGAGTATTGGTGTCGAACACTTTCCCAGTACTCATTGAGGACTTGAAGAGCATCAAGGTCAATATTATTCCTGTCACCCAAGGCAGCGACGAGAGCACCAAGGCATGGCTGAGAGGACAAGCCTGACATACTGTCAATTGCTCCATCAACAATATCAGCACCAGCCTCTGATGCTGCATACATTGACGCCAGTGCCATCCCGGCTGTATCATGACTGTGAAGGTGGATAGGAACGTCAGGAAACTTTGCTCTGAGCTCAGAGACAAGCATCTTCGTAGCCTTCGGGGTGAGGAGTCCAGCCATGTCCTTGATTGCTAGTGCGTGCGTCCCCAAATCCACGAGTTGTTGAGCATAGTCAAGATAGTATGCAAGATCGTATTTGTTGTTTGGATCATTGGAAGTAACATTCCCAGTGTAACAGATGGCGGCTTCGACGAATCCACCACTTGCTGCAGCCGCCCTGATTCCCAACTGCATGTTTTCAATGTAATTCAACGAGTCAAATACCCTAAAGACATCGTTGCCGCTTTCATAAGCTTGCTTGCAGAACTCGTATACAACATTGTCTGGGTAGACAGTATAGCCGACAGCATTAGCGCCACGGAGTAACATCTGAAAAAGCATGTCAGGCGCAGCTTCGCGAAGCTTCTCGAGGCGTTCCCATGGACATTCACGCAAGAAGTTGTAAGAAACATCAAAGGTAGCCCCGCCCCACATCTCAATCGAAAATACATCGGACTTTTTGAAGGCTACATTTGTTGCCTCTGCAGCTTTCAAAATATCCGCAGTCCTCATACGAGTTGCAAGGAGAGATTGGTGAGCATCACGCCATGTTGTGTCGGTTACCAGAACATTCTGGTGGCTTCGTACAGCCGTAGCGAGAGCATTTGGGCCATGCTCACGTAGAATCTTTCTCCATTGGGGAGCATCCAACCCTTCTCCAATCATCTTCTTCTTTGATTTGGCCAAGATGCCCTCAATTTCTACGATGCTTGGAGCTGCGACATCTTGGTTATTCACAGACTTCACAAGAGCAGGATCGGCTCCGAGTGATGTGGGATGACCATTCACGGCCAGGTTTGCAATATACTTCAGATAGCCCTCAATATGGTCGTACTTTTGTCCATAACTTTCTAGATCGGGATCGGATGCCGCGATAGAAGCAGTGGTGAAGCGTTTCTCCAGCAATTCGGGGTTGTTCTCAATGAAATTGAGATCAAAGCTACCGCGCTTGAAGTCTGGGTGGTGCATGACTGAGTTCGATATAAATGTAGAAGGCATATGAATGAGATCAATCATGATTCAGTTATAAGAATACGAAATGGAACACATAATAGCCTTACCGTTGAGTAAGAAGGGAATGTTTGTTTTAACACCCCTGATATGATTCTCCCTCAGGGCACGTCTCATGCGACGAACTGAAACGAAGAGTAGGTATTGTGAGTATTTGTGTAAGGTGACAACACATAAACATAAGACGAGCAATACAATGAGTGACTTACTGGCGCCATCCCACGTTTTGTGCGAAGCCGTGTACTTCACCAAGAGACTGTCAAAGTGGGGTGATATCACCATGCCTGGGTAGGCATATCCATCGATACGAATACCTGGGCCTACCGAGTGTCTGCAGACGTCTAGCATTCCTGTATCGGGGGCAAAATCACGAGCCTAGAGAGGTTGATAGAAGAGGAGATGATTAGTACTAGCGTGATGAGAAGACTGATATTGAAAAGAGATGAGTCAAAATACTCACTGGGTCTTCAGTTGTGATCCTACACTGCATTGCAACGCCTCTAGCTACAATCTTGTCTTGAACTAGCCCAATCTCCTCCAAAGCAGCGCCGGAGGCAATGAGGAAAGTTGACTGTACGATGTCAATACCTGTCACCTGCTCTGTTACAGTGTGCTCCACCTGAACACGAGGATTGACCTCCATAAAATAATGGCGACCGTGATCGTCAATTAGGAACTCAACTGTTCCCGCATTCTTGTAGTTGCATGCCTTGGTAAGCTTCAGTGCATCGTTGATTACATTCTGGCGTACTTCCATTGGGTGATGACACGCGGGGGCAATCTCCACAATCTTTTGATGACGTCGCTGCACTGAGCAATCACGTTCCCAAAGATGAACGACATTACCATTTCCATCTCCAATCACTTGAACTTCGACATGCTTGGCGTTTCTCACGTAGCGCTCCACAAAGCAGCCGCCGTCTCCGAATGCTGCAAGAGCTTCCGACGAAGCAGCATTGAAAAGAGGGATGAGATCTTCCTCCGTATTGACCACTCTCATTCCCTTGCCTCCTCCACCCTTGGCAGCTTTGATCTGTACAAGATAAGAACATTAAGTTAGAGAGAACAAATGCATATCCATATAAACTGACACAAGCACAAGATAAACTAACTCACCATAATGGGTAGGCCATATTTACTAACAAACTGAACTGCTTCTTCACTTGTTGTGAGCGGCGTTGATGTACCTGGCACGACGCTTACTCCTGCGTTGATGGCAAGCTCTCGTGCCTTCGTCTTGTCGCCAAACATTTGAAGATTCTCGACGGATGGTCCTACGAATGTTATTTTGGCATCTTTGCAAGCCTGAGCGAATTCGGCAGATTCGGAGAGAAAGCCGTATCCAGGATGGATTGCATCGATGCCATTCTCCTTGGCAACATTGATAATGTTTTCAATGTTGAGGTACGCTCCGACGGGCGTACCAGAAGCGGGAAGGATGTAAGACTCGTCACTATCCCACCGATGCGCAGAGTTCCTATCCTCAAACGCATATATGGTTGCAGACTTGACATTGAGTTCTGTGGCAGCTCGGCAGATTCTTACAGCAATCTCGCCGCGGTTGGCCGCCAAGATCTTCTTGAATGAACAGAGATGAGCCAGGCTTTCATGGGTGGAGTCTTTCCAGACGCTGGTATCAGTCAGAAGAACTTTATCCACTGCAGGACGTGTTTCATTTTGGTGAAGCAGTTTAGTTAACTTTTGTTCGTTGGTATTGGTAGTTGGATTCATGTTATTATTACTCTCTTTAGTTGTTGTTTGGATGTTTAGTTGTTTTATGGTTTCATTGGCAGCCGATGAGGTCGGTGCTCTCATTCTGGGCGTCGGTGTTCGGGTTCTCATCGGATAGAAAATCTTGAAGATTCACAATAGGAGTGGTGACTGAGTACCGTACGGCAACCTTGTGCATACTTTTGGAGCTGGCTGAGCTCTTTTTGGCTTCTTCTTCCCAGCGCCGATTCTGCTCCCTCATTTTGAAGATATATCTTTGCATCAGTTGGAGCAGTCCATCATCAGCCCCGGAAATGAAAAGAAATGCTCACAATACTTGTCATATTTTTGACAGACCAGCTCGAGTGTGTGCGCGTCAGTGACCTCTCCCTGAAGGAATGAGATGTTTGCTTACACCATGTGAACCGATGAAATATGTTCAATAGTAATAGGTAAAGTATCATTACTTGATTATGTATTCGATTGCACAAAAATGGAGCTTGATACATTGCAGAGCGTTTCCAAAACGCATGCATGCAACCCCGCTTTTCTGCTTAGTACCTATTGCTGGGAGTCCACTCCTGATCGTCATCGTCCTTGAATGCAAATGCATGCTTGCGCTTTTTCTTCGCCTTCTTTTTGAGCTTCCCAGGTCCTCTCTACAAAATGATGACGAAGAAGTTAGGTATTCTGAGCATCTAATGTTTAAAGCAAAATAGAATGACAAGATGCTTACCGCAAAGAGAGATGGTAGCATGGTCCAACCATGCACCACCTCATACACACGAGTGAGACAAGGATTTGATCCCTTCGCCCTAATTGGGGCTTTCCAGACCTCCCTGCCATACCTGCCATATCCTAGTTTCTGCTGAACAAGCTCAAGCAAACGAGGCATTAGCTCCAAGGGAAAGTTTTGAAAGTCACTGGAATTGAATGCGATAGTCTCCAATGTAAATAGGGCAGCAATGACTTTGAACCTAATCTTTTGTCCTTCATCATCTAGTGAATTGATGTTCCTGAACTCATTTTCATGAGTCACTTTGTTGCCAAGATTCCCACAGTTCATCCACACGAGGCATGTATGATTGTAAACTTGTTGGATCGCAAAGAGCATGATTGATGAGCTCCCTTCTTCCGCTCTGAACCTTGATACCGTTTCGGCGCATGTCGAGGGTTAGGAGATTTGTGTTTTTCCTCAAAGCATCCACAAAAAATGGTACTGCCCTGGTATTGAAGGAATTGCTTTGTAGGTCTAAATGGGCGAGATTTGTATTGCGCTCAGCGCCTTGCAGAGACCTTTTGCACTCTTACTAGGCAAATCACAGCTCGCCAAGTTGAGCATTGAAAGCGGAGGATTCTTTTTCAGATGCTTGATAATTGACTTGGCACCGTTAGCTCCAAGGTCATTACAGGAAAGATCAATGTGCATCAGATTGTTATTCAATACCAAACTGCGCTGGGTTTTGGTGGAGAGAGAGATGCCCGTGTGAAGGAGTGACAACTCTACAAGCGTTTTGTTCTTCTCTACAGCGTTGTTGAGTGATACGACACTGCTATCATCGAACTTATTTCCCTCAAGGTTAAGGATGGTAATCCTTTTTGTGGCTTGCTACAAACTTGGCAATGATGGCCAAATGTTGGCGCCCAAAACAATTCCTGCTCATGTCCAACCCATTCAATTTTTTGCACCCTTTGAGTAGAGTATGAAGAATATATCATTGTCTTCATTCTCCCCCAAACCACACTCGGATAGGTCAACAAATGAAAGTCCTTAGTGCTTCGCAATCGCAGTTGAGACCAATTTTGCTTCATCACTTGTGAATTCACTTTTGCATAGAGAAAGTGAAGTCAGTGTAGGAAAGTTCTTCAAAATCTGAGTAATGCCCTGGAACTCGCTCGGTCCCAAATTACAATCTTTCAGATCAAGACGTGTGAGACTGCTATCCTGCAGAATTGGCACGATTGACCTCATTAATGTGCGCACGCCCAGTGGGCTAAGCACTCTCTTCGCCGTTTTCCCAATTCTGCTGCTGCAGTGCGATTTTATCACATTTTAGTTAGTGATTTTAGTTAGAGAGCAGCTCCAATGGCCAAAATTAAATTTTGGGGAGGTGAATTATAGACCTAGACCGAGGTACTATCCTTTTGGTGACTATTATGCGAGTATATCCTGTGATTTGTAGGAAGTAAAAGTGTATTTTCTCGCCGAGATATGCATATAACTGTACCACTAGCTTTAAGGTTTTTTGTCTAGCCAAATTTGGCTAGCACGACCCACTGTGCGCAAACACATGCATATCTCAGCGGGAAAATGGAATTTCGGCATGAAAAACATACTTATAGTCTTCCCATTATAGTCGCCTAAAAGATAGTACCACTAGAAATGCACATAAATCAGCTCCCCAAAATTTAAATATGGCCATTTGGGCTGCTCTCTAGTTAAATTCACTAACTAAAATGTGATAAAATCGCACTACAGAAGCAGAATAGGGGAAACCAAGAGATGAGAGACAAAGGGGGCCCGATTAATGAGGTCAATACTATCGGCGAAAAATGGCGACGGAGGAAAGCTGATACTTGTCATCTGAAAGTGCTCGAGCTCTGTATTGTTCCCCAGAGCTTCGACAAACTGCTCCCAATGGGCGCGAACCTCTTCGTGGAATGGAATACGGTGACTCGCCACATCCATCACATCAAGAATAACTTCTGCTTGTCCCCCTCGTCATCTTTCTCCACTGTGGCGCGCGGTACTCACTTTCTCCAGTCTCCCCCCCAATATCTCAGCTCATGCACCAGCAAAGAATGAAGGTGTTGCTCTCATCTCCCCAACCAATGATGAACATTGAACATACTTAGCGATGAAGATACAGTTGACGAGTCACAGTTAATAGCATCACCGCCAAAACGAAAACACAAACTCTTCAAGAGGTTGTAAAGTTTGCATTCCCTGTATTCTATGAGAGTGGGGAGAGAGAGAGTGACGACAAGAGAAAGCGGAAGCTCCTTATAACAATTCAGTAAGCAAACCTCTTAAATTCATTTTACACGAGATGACGTGCTATTTTACATGAACATAGATACAAAAGTGCAGATATGTAAAATTCTTCTGAATTCTAGTATTCGGATTGTCCACTTACGATGATCGTGAACGATTCATTTAGTGCAGAGTAACTAGGCAGTTCGTGGCAGTAGTTACAAAACTCATTCACTTATCATGAACGTTCCTTTAGAATGATGCCAAGGGAGGAAACCATCGTCATCTACGGAAATTTCAGATTCATCTAGTGTAGAAGTAGGCGGATGAACGAGTGCTGGTGCTGGTGCCGCCGGTGCCGCTAGTGCTGCTGGAGTTGATGACGACTTGTCTTGTTGTACCGGCTGCTTTCTTCCATGCTTGTTTTCTTCATCAGCAGTTGCAGCTCTTGGCTTGTTGTTGACTTTGAATGAATTAAACACTGCGCTTAGCCGCAGTAGATTTTTCTTCTTCGTATCATCTGAGCTACCACTGTCCTGACCACTTACGATGGCACCTCTTCCTGCCTCTTCACCTCCTGCACTCCATAATCGCCGCAGAGGATTCTTCTTCTTCGTATCATTTGAGCTATTGTTGTCCTGACGACTTTCGATGGCACTTCTTCCTGCCTCATCACCCCCTGTTTGTGGAGTGCCACTTTCGCAAGAGTCATCATCACCCCAATCGATGTTGGAGAAGTCAGCTGTGAACCTCCTTGACAGCCATCGGCGCAGCTGAAGAGACGGACGTTGCTGATACTTACGCTGCATGATAATAATATTATGGCACACGCTTCAACGGGAGCTAGCACACAGGTTGCACACTGTTCATTGTGTGTTGGTCGGCGGTCGGCGGTGCGGTCGGCGCGGTGGTCCGGCGGCTTTAGATCTCACGATCAGGTACAATACCTCTCGTTTGTGAAGCAGGCGCGCGGTATATGCTCACTTTCTCCATCCAAGCAAGGCCATCCAAGCAAGGCACCCCCACTTGATTTGAGTTGCGCTGACCCAACATTGGTATAGTGCTAGCGCTGAGGAGATTGCTGCATCGCCGAGAGTGTCAAGCCACGATATGATGGTGCAGCTCTATATCGACATAAACATAAGAGTGTTAGAGTCCTTGATAGTGGAGGGAGTCATGCCATTAGGGGTCAAGCCACCAAGGGCAAACTCTGTTTCGATTGCTCTTTGGAGGGAGTAAAGAAACTGATAAAATGGATGAACCAAATGAGACAACTTCATCATGAACATACTTCTTAGCGACGAAGACACAGTTGAGAGTCACAGTAAAGCCAACGAAAACACAACCTCTTGAAGAAGGTTGTGAAGTTTGCATTCCCTGTATTCTATGAGAGTGAGGGAGAGAGAGTGACGACAAGAGAAAGCGGAAGCTCCTTATTTTCAATAGAGTACCGAGATATTCAATACTTAAGCAAACCTCTTAAATTCATTTGAATAATTTTACACGAGATGACTTGCTATTTTACATAGATACAAGTAAGTTTTACTTAGATAGACTTCTTCTGAATTCTAGTATTCAGATGGTCCACTAACGATGATCGTAAACGATTCATGTAGTGCAGAGTAACTAAACGTTCGTGGCAGTAGTTACAATACTCATTCACTTATCATGAACGTTCGTTTAGAATGATGCCAACGGAGGAAACCATCGTCATCTACTGATATTTCAGATTCATCGAGTGTAGAAGTAGGCGGATGAACGAGTGCTGGTGGTGCTGCTAGTGCTGCTGGAGTTGATGACCTCTTGCGGTGTTGTTGTGGTACCGGCTGCTTTCTTCCATGCTTGTTTTCTTCATCAGCAGTAGCAGCCGTCGGCTTGTTGTCGACTTTGAATGAATTAAACATTGCGCTTAGTCGAAGATGTTTCTTCTTCTTCGTACCATCTGAGCTATGACTGTCCTGACGACTTACGATGGTGGCACCTCCTCCTGCCTCTTCACCTCCTGCACTCCATAATCGCCGCAGAGGATTCTTCTTCTTCGTATCATCTGAGCTACTCTTGTCCTGACGACTTTCGATGGCACTTCTTCCTGCCTCTTCACCCCCTGTTTGAGAAGTGCCGCTCTCGCAAGAGTCATCATCACCCCAATCGATGGTGGAGTCAGCTGTGAACTTCCTTGACAGCCATTTGCGCAGATGAAGAGATGATTGACGACGTTGCTGATACTTACGCTGCATGATAGTAATATTATGGTGTGAACTGGGGGAGACCCTCGAATAAAAAAATGAGGCACAGCTTCAACGGAAGCACACACTACAACTTTTTGTGTGCTCTGGTCGTGGGTTTGGAGTTGTGTGTCACTGCAGTAAGTCACTGCTACATACGTCTGGACGGTCGTGGTTCGTGGTAAAAGTTTGGATTTCACGATCAGCTTTCACGATCACTTTCACGATCAGCTTTTCACGATCAGCTGAATGACGAGTTGTGGCACGACGGATACCAACGACAACTTGCTACTGCTTGCTAGCGTAGCTTGGACAGCTGCATACGTAAGTAAATAAGTCTTGCGTGCAGTAGGTACTCTTAATTAGAAAGTCAAGGGAATTAGACAGAAAGTATATATCCCCTATGGGAACCGAACCCTACAATCACAAATCTGCATACAGCTTTGATCTCGGTTGCTGTGCTTCTTGTCAAATACTCATTTCATTTAATGATTCCAAACATGAAGAAGTTCACTAATTCGGCTGCTCTGAAGTGTGCACTACTGCTCCTCCGTTTCGGATCAATCGCCGTCTCTGAAGAGATAACAGCCAAACCTCCCGAGGACGTTCATCTTTTGTACGAAGAGCTGAGCTCTTTGGGCTGGTACGATGATAATATTGTGGTTGATAGCAACATTCCCGTCACCATCCAGCGCTATTATGACGAGGACAAATTCTTTATGATAGGAATGCAACCGGTAAAAGAGGGCGACATGAAAATTCTTGTCACTAGCAACTGTAATTCTTCTGCCACATCCATCATTCCAAACGTCACTGTGAATAGCACTAACGATGTCAACGGTGGCCGCTCGTCGACATCAGTCACAATTCAATTAGATGGGGCTCAGAGCACAACCGTATTCCTAACCCCAAGTTCTTACCATGCGATCTGGTCATACACAAGTCGTTGCAGCTACCCCCCGGATGGCGGTGTGTCAATACTAACTGAGGGTGTAGATTATGAGGATGAGAACCCCTCCAGCTCAAGCGTTTGCCGCAACTCCTTTCTGCTCTCAATGTTTGTCCTCCTCCAAGGTGTCCTGTCAAAACGCAATGAGAATCAGCGAAGTCTTGAATCATCAAGTGATTGTATTTTCAACGCAGAGATCCTTTTGGATGGATGCAAGTATGATCTCAACGTGACAGCTCCTTCTGTGCGTGCCATTAATTCAACCATGGTAAATTACACCAAAGAAGAGAGTGAGAGATGTACCACAAATTATGAGGTTGATTTGACATTCAAGAACACTGTTCTCGAAGGTAATTCAACGCTCTATGTGCCAAAGATGATAGGGTATGTGTGCGCAAGACCTATTGAAGGCAGGCCATTTGTTGATTCATTGGGTAATACACTCTTTGCTACCCCATTGGTAGCTACTACTTCAGCTTCCTGGTCAGCAAGCAAACAAGGCGAGGCAATGGCAGCTCTTCCTGCACAACGTGATTCCTCTATCATCAACGAGCTCTCCCTGGGACAGGAGTGGACAAGGAGTGCGTTGGGTGAACACGCCTCCATTGCTTCATTTGCTGCATTCAGCATTGCTCTAATGACCAATGGTGCTCCAAGCAACTTAGTTCAAGACGCTCTAATTGCTGCGTTGGATGAAGTACGTCATGCACGCACATCATTTGCCATTGCTTCCAAACTCAGAGGACAAGATATTGGGCCTGGTTCATTACCTGAATCAAATCATGAGTTTGGCCATGATCTAAAAGCGTTGGCTATTGCTGTGGCTAAAGAGGGATGCATCGATGAGACACTGTCTGCGCTTGATGCTGCTTACAAAGCTGAACTCATTGGGCGTGCGTTGGAGACCGACTTGGAGAGTACAGAGTATTCCGGTATTGATAAAGATACTCTTGTTTGGATTCAAAAGGAGCTAAATGTGATTGCCATGGATGAGAGCCGCCACTCTAGCTTGGCATGGCGTACATTGAATTGGATTTGCAATGTGGACTCCGAAGCATGCGATGAAGTCAAGACTAATATTGTCAATGATAATAAGTTGGAACAGGCATTCCATCACCGTTTTGGTTCAGCCGACAATCTCCAGATCATGCAACTATGGAGAGAACATTATTTGGAAGACTGCATAGAAAGAGAAGATGTTGAAGTTGACTTTTATGATCTACTTACAGAAGCTGCAAGGAACTTGATGATTCGGAGCCATGCAGCCACAAATAGTACCAGGCAGTAGCCATGTTAATGTTTAGAATTGTATTACAATATTGTTCTCAGCGCCTTTCAAATCTTTGTAGATTGTGCTTATAATCGAGCTCATGAAATAGATTCCTTCAGAGTAAAAAATGTGACAGCAGCGACTACAGCAACACCAAAACTACCCACTGCCCACTGCGGTATCTCCTTTGTAATAGAGTTCTCCCCACCTCTACGAGATAACGATATTTCAATTGCTGGCGGAACAATGAATGCAAGAGTTCCCTGAGCTAAGCCACCCACCAAATTAGCCACGGTACCAAATCCACCTAACTGTGATAAACCAAAGCAAGTCCCAACTGCTCCTGCGGTGATTGCTGCTCGTGACAGTGCTAAACTCAATTCATTCTCTTCATCGATTTCAACAACCCCATTTGTATCCAGTAAATTATTGCTTGTTTCTCCCAATATAGAATTCTCCAATATTTGCCTACCACTTGAAAACACTACAGGGAAGGTGAATAGTAAATCTATGCACAGTAGGATCTTGAGTGCCGACAAGTAGGGGCCATTATTCAAGTTTTGAAGCACCAAATCTTGTGTCGACTCGCCGTAAAATGAGAGGCAAATGAGTGCGAATACAATGTTGACAACCCAGATCACTGCTACTGCCGACGATACTGCACCGGAATATTCTTCTTCTGCATCCTTCATTGAGTTGATTATCGGGAAAGTGAGAAAGTTCACGCAGAAGAGATAGGCGATTGTGCCGAACGAACCCCCGAAAGCATCTGCGATGCTATCTGGCCACATCTTGAGCTCGGTTACTGCTGAAAGAGCCTCGAAGATGCCTAACCCTGGATCAACAAACACTCCATAAACTAAAGTGGTCGCGATTCCACCTAAAACTGCTGTCACTCCCAGAGCAGATGTAAATGCAAACACTCCATAATTCCGAATCAGCGATAATGGATACACTGTTCCAGCAGTGATAATCTCCCACGTTTTCTCATCAACATTTGGAGCTATCGAATGTACAATATTATTTGACACTTCATCCGCAGAAAGAGATGCAAGTGTCTGACCCACAAAGACAATATATGTCGAACATACTCCAAGAGACGCAGCTAATGTTAGTGCAAATACAACTTTTGATATACTTCCCCCCAGTGCCAGCTCAGTCAGTGCCACATATGATGTCGGTGGCTCAACATTCTCTATTCGTGAAACTGTATATCTAGAACGGTTGATACTCTGCATTGTTATAGCGGCAAGTAGACCACACGTGGTCATGGCAAGCGTCCCTCCCAAGACACCCTCGTCTAAGAAGACGTGTGGGAGCGCAAATGAACCCGCACCACAGATACATTTACCAAGATTGGTGGCAGCAGAGAGCTTTGTTTGCGTCCCTCCCGCTGTTGTTGATGTAGATTGGTCTGGTACGCAAGATTGAACCACGTTCTCACCGACTACGCATGGTTCATCGTCGCCGATTTCTATTTTTGTTGCATAAAGTGCTGCGGTTGTTGATCTTATTTGTACCTGTCGTCCAGGCGCGAAGGCCGATGCAGCTGCTATTGCAGCTACTGATACTGCTATCCTGTAACGCCACATGTTATTACAATGAGTGTATGATATGGTTTCATTGATAGAGAGCTTTCCATCATGGCTGATGACGCACTCGGAGGAAATGTGAGAGGGCGCGCGCGGGGATTTTAGTATTAATTCCTATGTACAGAGGATTTTTTTCGAAAAGATTTGATATCCTTGCTATACCGGGCGGAGAAATGCAGCGCAGCTGAAGTGGCTTCTAGCACCCTAAGATTATTGTTCGCTGCAAAGAATAGGACAACGTCTCCGCATCTGTGATCGATAACTTTTGCACTGTGCACTGATCCTCATAAGGTACTCGATAGTTTCTTTTGTCCAACACTTTAAAGCAACAATTCGAGTCTTCATACGACGAGTACAAATTCAACTGGGTTGCTACTACTGATTCAGTTGCTGATAGACCTTTCCACCACATCACGTCAATCATTGCCATCAAAATGAGTACAACAAAGAAACAAAACATCATCATCATCCTCGCCGATGACATGGGCTTCAGCGACGTCAGCTGCTTCGGCAGCGAAATAAATACTCCAAATATCGATGCATTGAGCAACGATGGACTAAAAACAAATGGGATGAGATTCACCCAACTTTACAATTGCGCCCGATGTTGTCCAAGCCGCGCATCGCTACTGACAGGGATGTATCCACATCAAGCTGGGATTGGACACATGGTGTACGATGCTGGTGTAGGGCCGGAGTATCAGGGCTATTTGAGACATGATGTGCCGACAATTGCGGAACTATTGAAGAAGACGTACCACGGAACAAAAAATAATGATAGAACAACACATGATGGAGGAGGATATGCAACTTATATGGTTGGCAAATGGCATGCAGGAGGAGAGTATCCGCCGGATGCTACTCATGATTGGATACAAAGTACCATGGGAGACGAGACACATCCAACACCTAGTCAACGTGGATTTGATGAATTCTATGGCACTCTTGGTGGTGGCGGAAGTTACTTCCAACCGCCATCATTGGTACGAGATGATGAGGTAATTAGGGAAGTAATGCCAGAAGATTTTTACTACACTGATGCTATCAATGATGAAGCATGTAGAATGATTGAGAGTAAATCAAAAAGTGATAATGAGCAACCCTTCTTCATGTATGTGGCTCACACAGCTCCTCACTGGCCACTACATGCACCAAAAAAGGAAATAGACAAACATCGAGGCAAATATATGAAAGGTTGGGATGACCTCCGCCAAAAACGGCACGCTGGATTAGTCAAACAAAATCTAATCCCATCAACATGGGAGTGCTCCCCTCGTGACGTGCACTGCGCTGCTTGGGAGGAGAAGGACGATAAAAATCAACAGTGGGAAGACGCAAGGATGGCAACATATGCAGCACAAATCACGATCATGGATGAAGGCATTGGAAGAATTACAGAGTCACTGCGTAAAACTGGAATTTATGATAATACTGTCATCTTCTTCCTATCTGACAACGGAGGCTGTGCTGAGTACCTCAAGGAGAATGGAGAGGAGGGACACTGGCCAGAGTTTTATGGTGGATTGACACGAGATGGGAAGAAGATTGATGTTGGGAATTTGCAGCACTTGGAACCGGGTGGTGAAGAAACGTTCATGAGCTACGATTTACCTTGGGCGAATGCATCTAATACACCATTTAGATTATTCAAATCGTGGGTTCATGAGGGCGGAATAGCGACCCCGTTCGTAGTGCACTGGCCAAAAGCTTTGTCCAGAGGGAACAAAGATCATGAAAAGATATGTCATTCTCCTTGGATCATGATGGATATTGTTGCAACTTGCTGTGAGATAGGAGGGATTCCGATACCATCAAATCTAGAAGGCGAAAGCTTTCTTCCTGTACTGAGAGGAGAGAGCCAATGCAGACAGAGGCCAATCTTTTGGGAGCACCAAGGAAACTGCGCAGTTAGAGATGGCAAGTGGAAACTCGTATATGGAAGATGTGAGGAAGGTGACGATGAATGGGAACTTTATGACATGGACAAAGATCGAACCGAACTCAACAACTTGGCATCCCAGCACAAGGATCGAGTAGAGCAAATGATTCGCATGTGGAAAGAATGGGCAGAGCTTGTAGGAGTCAAGCCATGGCCGCTGCACCCAATTCCAGAGGGCGAGAAGGACTGGTCCAATCTTCCTTGGCTGTGGTAAGGAGAGCAAGAATTCATGCAAGTACAATTCTGGAGGCAAAATAGCCCTCGACAGCTTCAACAGAGGCGAATCAGGAACCTTGATGGCGCTCAGCTTGTGTTGCGCTGTGTACAAGTCTCACGGGTTCTCCTCTCCGACGCAGCTGCTTGTTAGCGCCACAAATCTGCGTTAGGTCTCTGCTTGCTATTCTTTGAGTCACAACTGTGATGGGTACTACTGTGTTACTATGTTGTGAGCCCAAATGAAGGTTCTCAAGGATATCTTCCATAATGACATGAAGTTTTATTGTGCTATCTAAAAAGAATGCGATACCACAACATAACGTTCTTACACTACGAGGAACCAACAACACATATACTCGCCACCAAATAGAGATACTTCCTCAACTAGAGATTTTCTACATTCGCATCTACACCGCCCTCCTTTGACTTTGAGCTCTTTCCAAATGCCTTAGCTGCTTTAGCAGCTTTTCCAGAACGTCCAGTGCATGTCTCGAAGTCGACAAATTTCCTGTGCGTTCATCACGAGTAGAAGACCAGACTTTTGTTGGTAAACAAGCATAACAAGACGGGTGGAATGAAGTTGATAAATCCATCATTTGCTTACCAGTAGGGCCAGACTTGACTCAAGTACTCATCAACAATCTCTGCATTAGTGGGCAAGAGAATGATACCACCAGCTTCAGGCAATGTGTAGCGGATCCCGGCGACGGCTGTCGCAAGAGGTTCTTTATTGTCCAAGAACCACCATCCATTTGCTAGTAGAAGTCCAGACTTTTGTCAGTAAATAAGGATAACAAGACAGGTAGAATGAAATCAATAAACCCCATCACAGCACTCACCTCCAGCACTCCACATGACAGCAGTCTTGCCGTTATTGTTGAGTATCTTTTGCCCACGACTATCGAGAGCCCCAAAAGAAGGCGCGTAGAGACTAGGAACGAATCCGATGGCTTCCTTGAAATCCGAGTCAGCTCCAGTGATTTGTTGCTCAATGTATGTGTTGTTTGCATACAAGAAATTAACCTGAGGATTACTAGACTGCCCTGTGCTTCCAATGGTGTGGCCTTCATCTACCATTCTTTGAAGCAAAGGCTTCGTCTCATCGTCGATCTTATCAGTGTGCATGAAGAATGATGCCTTTGTGTTACGTGCCTTTAGGGTATTCAGGATCGACTCAACTTCATCGGCGGGTGTAATATCTCCGAAGATGATGTGGGTATGAGCCACCTTCGTGTCACCAGAGTATGCTTGGTAGGGCCCCGTGGGTTCAGGCTTCTCGGCGAGATTACAAGAATGGACAACATCGCTTGAGCTCACAACGATGAGCACACTGGATGATGCGAGAAGAGCGGATAAAGCTAGATTGACTGCATTCATTTTGCTAAAACTTCTTTTTGTGTTGTTCGAGAAGCTGCTGTTGTACCTATTGGCGATGCAGAAGAAGAACGATGAGAAGCGAACCTATTGGCGATACCATACACCGAAGAAGAAAGATGAGAAGCCCGTTCGCGGCCGTTTTTCGAGCGATACACTATCTTCATACATGAAAAGTGTCTCTCCGTGTCTCAGTTTCTCCGGCGTCCGAAAAAAATGCGTTCGCCGGACCAAACCTAGCTAGAGCGAGTAGGCCGGCCAAACACGGCCCTCTTTGTTCAAAAATCGAATATGAGCGAGGAGGAAGACTTGGCTGTGCTCATCCACAAGTCTAGCAAGACGGCGAAAGCCAGGGCGGCTGCTGCTGCTGCGGAAGAGAAGGGACAGATATATGCTTCGTCTAATGGACGGCGAACTTCAACTCGAAAGAGATCTCCTTCTGAACAAGACGATGAAGTATCGATGTACCGCCCCGGGAAAAAGACGGCTAAGCAAGGGGCAAAGAAGAAGAAACTGTGCAGCAGTGAAGGATGCACGAATATTGTCGTCAAAGGAGGAGTGTGCACTAAGCATGGAGCAAGGAGGAAGAGGAAGACCTGCAGCAGCGAAGGATGCACAAATCTTTCCGTCAATGGAGGAGTGTGCACTAGGCATGGGGCAAAGGTCAAGCACAAGAAATGTAGCAGTGACGGATGCACTAATGATGCTCAGAAGGGAGGAGTGTGCAGAAGGCACGGTGCAGAGCTCAAACTATGCAGCAGTGAAGGGTGTTCAAATTTAGATTTAGCTCAGAAGGGAGGAGTGTGTAGAAGGCATGGAGCAAAGAAGAAGACTTGAAGCAGTAAAGGTTGCACGAACCAAGCTACTCAGAAAGGAGGAGTATGTAAAAGTCATTGGGCGAAAGGACACAGTATAGCAAAGAAGTATGTGCTACACCTATCCTCTCTCATGCGGCGGGGAGTCGTCATATCTGATATTATTTCTTCATGTTTGAACCCAGCTCGCTCCTCATTAATATTTAAAGATTTGTGCAAAGCTAGCTTTGTTTGATGTATGATTATGCCGAAAAAAGAATTGTGTGTAGATGTAGAATGGCGGTGTGTTATTATTGTAAAGCTAATGGTTATGGTTACAATGACACTTTCAGCAGAGGTTGCACACAATTTTTATTCTCGTATCAACCATTATTTAGGAAGCAAAGCTCAAGAACCTCCATCTTACTACAACATCATCATCATGCAGTAGTGAAGGATGCACGAGTATTGCTCAAAAAGGAGGAGTGCGTATTAGGCATGGGACAAAGGTTAAACGATGCAACAGTGGAGGATGCACTAACCAAGGAGGAGTGTGCAGGAGGCACGGTGCAGAACTCAAATCATGCAGATGCAGCAGTAAAGGATGCACAAATATTTCCATGAAAGGAGGAGTTTGCACTAAGCATGAGTAATGAGGAAGACTTGCAGCAGCGAAGGATGCACAAATATTTCCATGAAAGGAGGAGTGTGTGGAGGCAGGAGCAAAGAGGAAGACTTGCAGCAGTAAAGGTTACATGAATATTGATATTGTCATCAAAGGAGGAGTGTGTAAAAGGCATAAAGATACGATCGAGTAAGCAAGGAAGTAGTGTTACATCACCTTCTGTCCTCTCTCATCATCATGCGGCGGGGAATCAAATAATACAATGTCCTAGCGGAGTCCTCGTGCTACTTAGTCTTACTTTTATTGAGCGAGATAAGAGGCAGGCAGGAAGGATACCTGAGTACCACCTACTGATGAGTAGAGGACAATATAATAGCTAATAATAACCAGAACGACAGTCATTGCTATGTTGCCACGTGTCAAATGCACTGAGGTCCCGACTCGAAACGAATCCGAGCTCCAAGCAACGCAAAAACAAAAATGACGCCGCCCGGACGCCGTTGATTGCGATTGGTAACTCTAATCTTTCGAGAGCTATATAAAAGAACTCTACACAACATATCACTTGAATTGAATAATAAATCATGAATACAAACAACCCATCATGGAGGATAGATGAGCTGTCTCGTCGCGTTTTAGTCGCTGCAAAATGGCCCTCCGCGGCTTCCGCCAAGACACAAAATCCCACACCTCATTTAGATGAGTTAGAACGAGCTTTGGAGATCCACCTGTCGCCACTAGCACTACCGAACAACGGACACGCTGGTGACGGAAGTGTGAAGACATGCACTGTACCGAGTGGCCTGACACAGCAACACAAAACTGATGAAGAGACCAAACAACGTGAGGTTTGGACATGGACGCCGCAGACACAAAATATTGAAAATTCCTATGTCAAATCTCCATTGCAACAAGATAATACCATCACAGCTGCAGCAGATGGAATGACACTCGAAGAAATGGCTCCATTTTCTCCTGAATTCTATCGTGCCATGGGGGAGTTGGCAAAGGAGGCATTTCAGCCTGGATCGGTCAAAGATTTGCACATTATGAACGAGAAGAGTAATTCTGCTACAACAACAACTTCCACTAATGACGAAACAACAATTCCTACTGATGGAAGCAATCGCGATACAGCTACCAAACAACATGCTCTTCTCTCTTTGGAACAATATTCTCTCCCTCGAATGCATGATGCTTTTCGGATAACTCGCATTCTACTATCGATGCAAGAATTGCATGTTGGATCGAATGGAGAGGATAAGTTCATTACCAATATGTTGCATTATTGTGAAGGTATGAGCATTCCGGAGACAAAAGAGAAGCGCTCTGATACCACAAGCAGCAGCAGCACCAACACCAACACCAATAAGAACAACCAAACAATTAAACACAACAAAGGCAAAAGAATCCCCGTACTCTCGGCACTCTTTCACCACTGGTCTCGATTGCCTGAATTAGAGAATGCAATTCAACAATTATCACGTAGATATAGTGCATTATTACCAATGACTGCAGACGAGTTCTGGGAATTATATGCAGAATCTTCGAGTGACAGCACAGGCACCACTGGAGGGGCTACATCATTCTTAGGGGCGAGGGCAGTCAAGATTGAATCGTTCAAGAGGAGATTAGAAGAGGAGTTACAATGTCATGTTAATGGAAGCGGTGATGGCGATAATAGCCGAGGTAGGATCAGTCAAGGTTCTCCAGAAGAAGGAGGACTGGTCGTCCTGTTGGCAGTGTTGTATGAATCATCGGATGCAACATTACGTGGCAAATGTAGAAGATGGATAGGTCAATGGCTACGCTCATTTGCTTTGGGGAGTGGAAGCTCCCTTTCACATTCGGCAATGAGAGGTATTGGTGGCAGCAGCGCTGACGGAGATGATGGACTGGGCCCATCATTTAGTTCATTTTGTCCATTGTTTGTGTCCTCCTCTTTTGGAATGGCTAATTCCAGCAACACAGGCATTGCTCCGGCTGGAATGGGGCCCATCTCGATAACTCACGCAGGAGGGGGTGGCGGAGGGATGCCTCAAAATCATCTTGGGATGCAGAATACATCTGGATGTGGGATAGATGCATTACTACACGTATTGCTTCGGATAATTTCTGGGTTTGTTTACCTTCCAACAACCGGGAGTTCAAAGGGGAGAGGGACACGGTCAAAGATACTAAGGGCTTCGCACGAAAACTTACTATTTGATTGTCTGATTCCGCTTCATCGCCCATCTGGAATGGTCCTTTGGCGTGATCAAACTCCATTGATTGGTCTTTACCACGAGGTATTAGTAAAATGTATTGGTGCCCTCGTAAGTGCCGATAGAACTCTTATCGGCCCTGTGATAGGGGCATTACTGCATCCTGACATTTGGCCTACAGAAGGTTCCAAAGGATCAACCTCGTCGGGTAGGGGAAGTGGAGCGAATACACCCAAACTCATTCTATTGCTGCACGAGGTAGATACACTCATTAGTTTACTTCGTAAAAGGAATGATTCGGAAGATCAGATTGAGAGTAATTTAGCATCATTCGATGCACATTTCTCTCCTTTGGTGTCAAGATTATGTCTATGCATATCATCTGACAACTCAAGAATATCAGAACAATCACTTCAGATGTTTCGCAACGATACCTTCTCTGTGACGGTGAGGCGAAGGGTAAAAGAAGCGGGGCCAAATTTCATTCGGGCTTTGTGTCGTTGCTCCACAAATGGAGAGGGATTCGAGGTTTCTTGGAACCCAACAGTTAGGAAGATGACTTTTTTGGTTCTGTCGCAGTTGGAAGGGTACTACAATCATCTTGATTCAACTGACAACGAGCCATCGGCTTTTTCAATCGCTTGTGAAGAAGCTGTCTCTGGGACGATATCTGCTTCTGATGAAATGCACTCAGATAAAAAAGAAAGTGTAAGTGGTACAGCGATATTAGGCTCCCGACCAAGTGGTGGAATTACCTCTTCTCTGGGTACCGACATGACATCTCTTCGTGGAGCCATGGGGAATTGGAGACCACCGCCAAAAAAGAAACAAGGGCTTCCTCACGTGGGCGTCAAGACTCAGCCTCCATCGACTATCACAGGAGTAGCTCCGTGGGCTAGTGCGAGCCAAAATGGCGCAAGAAAACCTGCTTCGAAGAAACAGCCACCTCTCACAGTAACTGGTGTTGCTCCGTGGGCCATAAAAAAGGAGATCTACAGTCAGAACACATCTCTCCCCGCTCGTTCATTTGCAACGTCACTACCGAGACCGCCAGCAAAGAAGCATATTAGCAGCTCATTAGCATTAGGGAAACCCATCTCCTCAGCCACCGATTCGAGTGTTGAAGTATGTCTTCCACAAATACAAGAGAAGGAGGCATCGTTAGACGCCGCTTCGAGAGTTCGATCGTATATGGCTCAACTGAAGCCAGCTGGAGACGCAGACAATTCTGCCGATGGTGTTAGTGCTTGGGCAAAAGCTCAGATGGAAGAATCACCAGTTATATTGCCTACACTTAAATTTCATGACTTGGTGTTCGGTCAAGGTAAGTTTGACTGATACTTTATTGACCTTCATTCGAGAAGATTACTCACCCGTTCTTTGTATTGCTGTCATCGGTTGCTCTCTCTCTGTACTAGAGCTTGGAACAGGTGCTTTTAGTACAGTCAAGTATGCGCGGCAAATATTAAAAGATAAAACTCGATCAAACTGGCCGGAATTCGCTGTTAAAATTGTGTCAACTCAAAAGATTGAAGCTTTAGGCTACGAGCAGTCAATTAACAGAGAGATCGCAATATTAAGAACAATCTCCCACCCAGGCATATCGCGATTGATATCATCGTTTCGGTTTCGTGAAGGGGCTTACTTGGTTTTGGAGTATGCAGCTGGTGGTGATTTGCATACGTTACTGCGAAAGAATGGCTCCCTGGATCACGAATCCACTAAGTTCGTCATTGGGTCTGTTGCAGCTGCCCTCTGGAGTATACATGAACGTGGTTTTGTTTTTGTGGACATCAAGCCAGAGAATATTTTAATCACCGAGTCAGGTCACGTCAAGCTTACAGACTTTGGGGGGTGCAGACCCGTAACACAAGAGGCCAAACTGTCGGTAAAAGGCAGCAGCGAAAATTTACTCAGAGAGCTCAGAGATGGAGACTGGAAGCAGGCTGCTCCCAAAAAGACCGAACAGAAGACCGAGCAGCGTCAGAACATCGAGGATGTCGACATGAACGTCGACGGAGATGATCTTCGAATCGAAGGAACAACCGCATATCTTCCTCCCGAAGTTGTGATAGGGGGGTTACCTACCTATGCAGCTGACATTTGGGCCCTCGGTTGTGTTCTTTTTCAATGCCTCTCGGGCAGGCCTCCCATTCTAGAGGACACAGATCATCTGACAGCTCAAAGGATAGTCTCATTTCACCTTAGCGACGGCAGCAGTGATGTGTTTGTGGGATGTGACGAGACAGCTTTCAATGACTGTGCCAAAACTTTAGTACAACAAATGCTTCACAGGGAAGCACCCGCTAGACCAGATATTTTCGAAATATCCCAGAGTGCTTTCTTTGATGGCGTTGACATCTTCAATTTGCACAAGAAGCCCGCCCATCCTTTGGATGTTGGCTCGATAGCCCCGGTGAGCGATGCGAAATGGGCGAGACGTCAGTTTAGCTCAATTTGGGCTCCTCAGCCTCACGTTTACGACATTGGGGGCACTTCTAATATCACAACAAAAGCGAGGAATTCGTGGTATAGTGTAATCTTGGAAGGAGGGGAAAGAGATGAAACTTTTGCTACAGCACAAAAAGCAATTCTAACGAAGATTAGTGAATAATTCACCCCCGCCCTATCAACAACAGCTGAATAAGTACGCTCCCTCCTCGTCATCATTCGGTCGTCCAATATCTGAAACCCCCTTGAACGACCTGATCACATCTTAGCTTATAATTGGAAAGAGATATTCAAATTCTCCAGCAGCAAAACCTCTTTAATCCTTCCCTCTATCAGTATTTCAAACGAACTCGCAAACCTCTTGTCAGTAGATCCCCCACATTAGAAAACGTGCCCGCTGTAAGGCTTCAGGCGCGATTCGGATTTGGCACGAACTGATCCCACTCTTGGCTTCCGATGAGGAATATACATGATGAATACTCGGTAAGTAGCATTTGGTAGGCATAGTCGGCTATTCTTCAACTTCAACCACACCTGGCAGCGATCAGCCACAGGTGGTTAACAGTAGCTGTCATCGAAACATCTAAGAACTGCTACTTACGGACAGTCCCACGAGCTCTGTCGTGTAAGTATTGTATGTAGGTATGTCCATCATGCCTATGTACTCTTACAGTGTATTCATGTGTCTACTTTGTACAATACCTCTATGCTGTAAAAGAGAGTCTGTGTCCCGCCCCGTTGAAATGAATAGCCAGCTACTTAGCTGGGTCCGTCCGCAACAGGAAGAGTTCGCACATCTCATGCTGGGGAAAATCTTTCTCCCTTTCGGGGTTCCTTTCTACCGAACAAAGAACATGTCGATCAATCTCAAGCGGTGTTGGGAGATACAATTTGAGGGTTAACCCTGACAAACGGTATTCGGTAGATAAAAGGGTCAGGTTAACTCTTACAAACGGTATTCGGTTGATCAAGGGGGTCATTTCGCATAATAAGCCTGACGAATCGTCGGAGGAATCCAATAGCCCTCTAAAGTAGAGGAGCTCTTCATTTGAACCCAAAGAGCTTGACGACCGTACATCTCCATGACAAGGGAGCAAGGCCCCTCAAGTGAAGGAAGCTATTTATATCTCGTCTGAACAGACACGAGCGTTACTTCAACATTCCTCAGGACAAAATGGTCGTGCCAAAAGACAGATCTAAAGACAGAGTTCGCATACCTTTGCTCTTCTCCAAATAAATATTGTACATACCTGTTTTACGTTCGCTCTGGGATCCGTTCGCTCATGTCTCCAAACTCGAAAGGAAAGTAGGTTCGTGCTGTAAAACTTCAGGAGTTCGCCGGGCGGAGGTCGGCGATAATGCACAGAGTTCTGCGAACACGATTACCATAACTTCGAACTACATGGTATAACCCAACAACTTCTTCCTCCACACCAGCATCTCCAAACGGTTAACCAACAATTACAATGGACTTCCCGCTGAAGAAACCCACAGCATCTGCATCTGCGTCTGCGTCTGCGGCTACAAGTATGAGCGAACCTCCCTCGGCGGTGACTTCGGTGCAGTCCTCCAAAACTGCACATGCCGCGACGTTTCCTCCTACGTCTTGTAATCTACGAACAGCAGCAACTACCATGTCTGCCCCGAGTGGCCTTGACCTTCTCTTCACCGCCTCACAAGTCGAGACCACGCCCAAGGCCGATGCGGAAGGCGAAGTCGCAGCAGAAGATCCATCTACCATCACAGTCTTTAGTGATGGAGGCACCGCTGAGAGCAGATACGAAAGTAACAGAGATGCGGAAGAAGCCTTCTCCCAAAATGATGCTAATGACCCCGAGAATCTCGATGCTGCAGCCCTCAAGAACGATGTCCAGAGTTTTCCCGAAATACTCCAGGAGATCCTTGCCACGCAGGAATACCAGCCCATTGTTCACTGGCTCTCCGATGGCTTCTCATTCATCATAGCAGATAAGCAGCAATTCTCTGACGTTATTCTCCCCAAATATTTCCGTGAGGCTTTATTCCACAGCTTCATCCGAAAGCTCAACCGCTGGGGATTCCGTAGGATCAAGAGCCGTCGCAAGGGAGAGGAATCATCATTTGCTAACGTCAATTTTGTCCGTGACAAGCCTTGGCTGTGCTTGAAAATGAAGTGCAATTCCAAGCCATCATACCACAAAGGCCCCTCTACCAAGAAGAATGCTGCGGAGTCGGCAAATAAACTTGCCAAAGCTGCCCGAATTGCTGTACCCGTACAGGCTCCTCCTCGCTTCTTGGGTGCTGGCGGAATGGTGGATGCAAGTAGGACGTTTGCTGCTACCTGCGTGGGAGAATATGAATCTCTACCACTTCCTAAACGACCCCTACACACGGTTACTACTGCTGCTGTTGCTGGCTCTCCTAGTAGCAACGCCTTTGCCACCATCCACGAGAGGCATTTCCTTGCCTCCATCCGACCTGAACACCAGGAGCGCATTTTGCGTGAAAGGCAGTTCCTCATGTACCAAATGCGTCAACGCCATCAGATGCAAGCGCAGTTGCATCGTCTCCACGAGATGTCTTTGCACAACGGAGATCATTTGGCCAACAGGTATGCCCAGGATTCTATGATGGCGCAATATACACATGATATGTTGCATAGGAACATTTACTCTCTTCACAGAGAAGGAGAGAGGAGAAATTGGGAGGGAACACAGCACATGCAAAAATGGAAGTAGTGTGTTGATTTTGAAGTTGGTCGTTGATGTTGCCTCAACAAGCGACTTGAATGACTATATACATACATTGTACATAATAATGAAGCTATTAATTGGTGTACTCACAATAAAGGAAGCTCACTTCACACGAAAATGGCCTGAAAATTGGCTTTTCATTGATTTGATTAATTAACAGGGAGATGCTGATATTGTTTGAAGGATCGATGCATCGTGATATAGCGATGGGGCTGAGATTCGAAGCAAGCTATGGCGTTTCTATCACTAAGTACTCACTTTTCTACAACCTCTCTTTTTCACACCCTCAAAGCAATAATGAACCAAAACTATCTATCATCCTGCTCATGTAGAATCAACAATATTATCACCAATCAATGCCAACATAGGAATGAGAACCGACTTGACAAAACTTTCCGATTCTCCACGATTGAGGTGAGTTACAATACTCATGACAGTTACCCACAAGATGTCGATAATGTTGACAGCTAAAACTCGATATGATTTATCCAATTTCCCAAACGCAAAGATTTGAATTGGAGCAAAGAATAGCGCGGCTGCCAACCAAGAACAACCAAGATTGCGAAGGTAATCATTCTGAAGTTCCGCTCCCAAGTCACTGGAGTGCCCTTCGATGACACACGTAATGATCATTAAACCCGCAACGTACCACATTGCCATGAATATTTGATCAAATGCTACATGGATTAATACATTTTTCCATTCTGTCTTGAAATCAGCAACGCGGATAATATCACCATTTGCATCTAGTATTTGTACATCCTCATGAACAATTGGTTCGACACAATCACATCTTACGATTGGATACAAGCGTTCATAGAAGTCATATGCATAATGCATACTAGGGCCACTGAAACATAGGCCCTCGATAAACATGGCAAAGAATCGCCAGCCGTCCAACCCCGACATTTCTTCCCCTGTATTATCAAATGACAGCTCAATCCCCTGGGCAAGTAGATCTCCTACAACAGCAAGTGTGCCCGCTGTAAAGCTTTTGGTACGAATGGGATTTGACTCTAATTGTTCAGAATAAAACGTCCCCAGATGATTGAGAAGTTGAGAGAAACGGCCGATCTTGGCTGTTGCTGTTGCGACCTCGTCATCATATAATGAATAGCCGTCGACAGAATAGCCGGAGCGAGCCTTGGACTTGGGTGGCTCCAACTCATCACCATACATCTCGATGGTGGAGCCTGACGATCGGTGGTGGCCATCAGATTGCATAGTAGATGTGTATGCAGCCACCGATATTCAATCCGACCCCCACAACCGTTGAATGCAACGCATAATCAAGCCTCTTGCATTGTACGGTAGAAACGCCGGATGTCGGATGTGAACGCTTGGAATGTGGAAGGTGGAAGGTGGAAGGAATGATTTTTAGATTCCGATTCCAAAAATCAAAAAATCCCGCCACCGCATCCAGACAATACGATACAGAGGAATTAGTAAAACAAAATTTTGAACCCGCAGCTACATAGAGGGCCCGCCCTCTAAATTGAGATGGTAGTACCCCTAGCCCCTAGGTACATCCTACTAGATATTTGGTAGAGACATGTCTTGATCAAGTGGGCAGCATCCACGAAATGTGTCTGTTCCCCGCATTTTAGTACTAGCTCCTTCTTCCTCGGCTAGGAATTCTCCAACTCATTCTTGTAGAGAGTAGAGAGGTAGGAGTACTACTTTGGCTTTGAGTCCACAGTCCACCAGCATCACGCCAGGCTGGCGATGTTGGGTGAAACAGCCGGAATGCGGCCGGGCTTGTAAATTCTTTTCTTTCTATCAGATTGGTCCGATGAAGCAATAATCTATGATGTTCTCTGGTTTTGCATCGCTGCTACCGCCCATCCGATGATTCTTCAGTAACTTCTTGACAACACTGCTTATGAAAACGGTACATCCGATATTATTATCACTTCACCTATTTACAGCTGCAAGGTATTATCAACCGGTGTTGTCATTCCAACCGCCAATGTCGCCATTACATAAAGATTACAAAGACAGCATGCCACAAAAAGATGACCGTGTAGCACCTAAAGCATCGACACTAGTAGACTTGTCAGATCAATGTGATATTTCTGACCAATGTTGGAACATTGATAGCGGCAGCGAAGATTATGTCAGCCATTTTGTAGAAGCAAGAAATGAAAATGATGTGTTTTGGTCAATATTCTCCAATGCATTTTTCCTTGGGGGTGGATTATTCTACATTGCAGGATCTTCATGGGATGTGAACCTATCCAACTCGGAAAGCGATCCTCAAAATATGTTTCTTTATTATTCTATTTGGGTTCTTGGTCCATTTGTCTATCTCCTCAACAGTACTATTGATGTAATTTGGGCTATAAGGACTATGCAGGCTGACAAGAAGCAAAGAGGTGAGTTTTTAAGTGAGAGACTGAGGCTATGGCATCCAGTGAAGTTTGCTCACCTGACAGATTGTTATTTACTTCTAAATGCTGCATGATGATAATAGGCCTTAAACGGTTCTTCATTACAGCACATGAACATGCCGCCAATGTTGGATGCGAGGGAGATACAGGCCGAGACATTCTGCTGGCCCTCGAAAAGTTTGATAAGCATGCAACTTCCTTGGATGAACAGTTGATCGAGGGTGCCAGATTGTCTGGGAAGCAAGGCGATAAAATGAGGTCCAATGTGATGTCGAACTTACGGCGTCACTTTGGTCATAGGAGAGAGTTGAGTTCGGCTACAACTTTCGGAGCTGCAGCTATATTTGGTACAGCTTCTGCGATCGGGTGGGCAGCTGGGACTATGGATGAAGACATGGTGAATAGATTGGAATTAGTCAGCATCCACCTTTATCTATTAAGTGCAGCATTTGCGTTGATTGGACGCCGCCAAGAGAACACTGTCCATTGTACGGGGTTCTGGGACTTCTTCGAGGATGCACAGGCGTTAGAGAATGCAGGCGACTCACTCTTTGGCATAGCTTCGGTGATAGACGTCGTGCTAACCGATTTCAGTTTTGATGACGACAATCCTTGGTGGGCAGTAGTTTCGGCCGTTCTGTGGATGTTGGATGCGATGTTCTACTTGAGAGGTGATTTTGTCGTGCTTTACCGGAAACAGAAGCACGGAAACGAAACGAATGTCGAGATGAAAGGTACAGTCGTTTGATGCATATATTAGGTACATATTTAGGTCTTTTCTATTGTAACATTTCTGAACCAGAAATCCTTAGAACTCTTCTCCATTCAAGAATTGAGTGATCATCGTCAATGCATGCTCAGGTTGATCCGTAGGAACCATGTGCCCAGCATCATAGACCTGCAAGAATGTAAGTCCATTCGCAGTTCGTGCTAATCCAGCACCGTTGTTCCAATCCTTCTCTTCTGCGGCATTGAACTCAGTCTTGTGACTCCACTCCAAATTGAGCGTCCAGGCACGATTTCCAAGGTAATTACAGATGAAATCAACATCTCCGGCGTAAATGAGGGCGGGGATGCCATCATTCAGCAAATCTGCGACGTAGGGTGCAAAGTCCTTCATCTCATCGACGTGGAATTGTTGATTGACCACATTATTGCAAGTCTTCCAAGTAGAGCTGTGTCCATCAGCATGAAGAGCCTTCTTGGTAGCATCGGCATTCATGAATTTCTCAATATGAGAGAAATCGTAGCAGAGAGGATTGTCACCGCATTGCTTGCGGATGTCGTAGGGGTTCAGGCCTGTGGCAAAAAAGGGACCAGTCAGTGCCTTTGAACAGTAACCGAAAGCAGCCTGGCATGCGAATGCGTCGATCGTGCTATCACCACTATTGCATTTGGCAATGCCCTTTGTGCACATTGGTTCAGCCTTCTTCATTGTTTCATATGTCGTCTCCGAAATAATCTTGATATTGTGTGAGTTTTTGAACGCCATCTCAGAGTAATGCTGATATTGTACCCCAGGATCAGTGAGACCATTACCAACTGCTACACCTGCGAGATTCAATTTCTCGAGTCCCTCCTTCACGTTCTTGTTACCCAACCAAATCCTGTGTGCAATAGCAGGGGCATAGTGTCCTCCGTAACTCTCACCGACGATGAACAGGGGAGAGTCCTTGTACTTCTTACCCTCGTCACTCTTGAAGAAGGCCTGCAAAAAGTAGTAGGCATCTTCACTAATCATCTCTTCGTTAGAATCATTTCCCTGCCCATACGAGTATCCAACATCAGCGGGTTGATCCAACCAAAGAACATGTGCAGATTCAGTCCAACTGTATGGATTGACTTTTGTGCTTGCCCCATCCTCATTCACACTGCACGGGCCGTTCTCAGACAGAAGGGCGAGAGAAGAAGAGCAGCCGGGACCGCCAGTCAACCACACAACTAGGGGGACGTCTCTGTGTTTGTCTTTCTTTTTGGCTTCACTGTCAGGAATGAGACTCTTGCTTCGTTTTTCAAACATCCAATAGAAAAGATGTTTGTCTGATTCCGTGTCAAATTTGCTTCCCTTGACTGTGTAAATAAGATAGGTCAAAATCATGTTAGAATGAAGAAAGCAAATGAAGGAAATATTGCTGCATGATGTTACATAGAACGGTGCAGTATATAGAAACTCACCATTCATGTAACCAGCCAAACTCAACGGGCTCGACGCATCACAGAAATCACCAGCCACCTCATCGGCAAAGAAATTTAACTCTAAGCCATCAAGCAGAAAATTTTGCGAGATGCTCTCGCTGCCCTCCTCCTTGCCTGCTAGAGGTCTGCGCAGCTGGCTATTACCTTGGGCAGCGACCACAAGTTGTAGTAATAGGAGCGATGTCTTCCTCATGGTCGGAACACTAAAAACTAAAAATGGGTTCTTTGTGTCGGAAGATGGCAATCTCAATTATCCGTTGTTCCTTGGAATGATCAGTTTAGGAGTTCCGTTATTTGAGAGATGGCATCTGCCGCCCAGCAATACTCACCTTCTACGACGGAATCAGTACATGAAAGTCCGAGAAGACATCGGCGAAAGTGCAAAGAAAATCACGGCCACGCACGGCCACGAGTTCAAGTTCAAAGGAATGCATTCACGTCACAACAACGCCATGTTGACATCATTCCACTTGCTATCCTAGAGCACGCAACGAAGTGATACAACACACCTAGAGAGCCTAGAGCCAAGGATAAAATGAAGGATACTACTACTACCGACGACAGTCTGAAAGGCACCGTGAAGACAGCTCCGGTCGAGTCGGAATCGTTCGGAAATGATGAGGACTCTGGCCACGGACACAAAATGCGTCATGGACTAGGTTGGGGGAAAGGGATCGTTTCGGATGTAAAACGCACAATTTTGACTCATTGGAAGGGAGAGATGACCAATCTTAACAGCAAGGTAAGTCTACGAGGTTGTTCAAGTGCCTCTTTTTCTGTACATTAGTGTCAGCTCACTCATTTTTTCGTAGGTGATTGCCACTAGTTTCTTTCTCTACTTCGCTTGTATTGCTCCTGCTGTGACATTCGGAGCTATCTACGGTAAAGCTACAAACAATTACATCGGGACCGTAGAGATGATTCTGGCTACCGCTTGGTGTGGCATCGTCTATGCTTTGATTGGTGGTCAGCCAATGAGTAAGTAGACGCACTTCTTGTGCCATCGACTTACTTCCAAGTGAGTGTATCTTCTAACAAATATCTCTTCCTTCTTGCAGTGATCAATGGTGGTACAGGACCAGTCTTGGCCTTCTCAGAAATCCTCTACAAAGTTTCCAAGTCAATGGACGTGCCCTTTCTCAGTCTGAACGCTTGGATTGGAATGTAAGTAAGCTATTATTCTGCTGCGTGCCTGTATTATCACTCCTCTCAAACACTCACAATATTCTTCGCTGCAGATGGGTCGCCATATACATGTTTATTGGGGCAGTAATGGATCTGAATCGCGTCATCGTATTATGCACTCGATTTACTGATGAGATTTTCAGCTTCTTGATTTCCTTGATTTTCATCATTAATGCTATTGGGAGCCCATTCAGCGACGTCGGTGTTATCCATTACTTTGATATGAATCACAAAGCACATGATGCGTACGAAGACCAGCCGCTTTACTCTCACTGGGCGTCTGCGTTGCTATCTTTGATCGTTTTTATTGGGACAACTCAAGGTAAATTGAAAATGCTCTTGTCTTTCTCGACTTTGATCCAATTTTTGTACGTTTTCTTACAACTCTCTCTCCTTGTATGCTTCTTCAGTGGCATTTTTGCTCCGCAAGTTCAAGTTTTCACCCTTTCTACCCAGCCAAGCTTGGAGAAACACCATGACAGACTTTGCTGTAGTGATCTCAATTTTGATTTGGTCAGTGATTGGAAATTCTTTTTCGGAGATTCCCATTGAGAAGCTAAACGTTCCAAGTAAGTTCGCCCCAACCTTTCAATGTTGTGATGCTAGTTGTACCACATCATGGCCAAATGATTGCTATGGGCAAGCAGATCCATTTGGACCTCGACCATGGGTTGTGAACCTCAGTGACTTGAACGGAAAGACATGGGTTCCTTTTATGGCAGCCGGGCCTGCACTATTGGCATTTGTGCTCGTCTTTCTTGACGACGGAATCACCTGGCATCTTATCAACCATCCCAGTCATAAGCTCAATCATGGAGACGCCTATAATGTGAGTAACTTCTCGTCCTTTTTTGTGGTATGTGATACTTATCGAGTTTTCGGCCCTTTGTACATCAGGCTCACCTTTTCAAATCACCTTTTCAAATTAAATTATTTTTAGTGGGATACAATCGTTGTCGGTGTGTTTGTTTTGATCAACTCAATGCTCGGCCTTCCCTGGCTTGTTGCAGCAACAGTTCGTTCATTAAATCACATTCATGCTATGGCTGAAAAACTCCCAGATGGTACTTTTGTTTCTGTGCACGAGACGAGGTTGTCGAATCTAGGAATACACGTACTCGTCTTGATTACTATCTTTGCACTGGATGTGCTCAAATTGATTCCCGTCCCAGTTTTGTACGGTGTATTCTTATTCATGGGTCTTGTTTCGTTGGGGTCGAATCAATTCTGGGGACGCATGTTGATGTTCTTTATGCAGCCAAGCAAATATCCAGTGCAGCCGTATACTCAATACATGGCTCCAAAGAGGATGCACCTATTCACGGCTATCCAATTGTTTTTCTTTGCGGCACTTTACGTCGTCAAAAGTATCAAGGTGATTGCAATCGCATTTCCTATTCTGATTGCGTTGTGTATCCCAGTTCGAATCTACCTATTGCCAAAAATCTTTAACGAGGACGAGCTTATCTTAATTGACTCCGACCCCAACACGGTTAAGATGTGGATTGCGAATAAAGAGCAGGAGGAAGAGCTCCTTCTTGAGGGCGAAGAAGGCGGTGATGACGGTGATGAGGATGATGTGCCCAATCATGACGAGGAAGAAGGAGTTATCAAACCACCAACTCCTGTTGCTGCAGCACCTGCTCGCCGTCGTAGAGTTAGGACAGTGTCGATGCCAGCTGGGCATTTCATGTTCAGCGAGCAACCATCTGCGTTGGGTCCTCAATTGAGGCCTCAAATGGTAATTGGAGGAGATGCCGTGTTCAGAAGAAGTCTTACTACTCCTGCGAGCCAAGAAGAAGTGTCACAAATTCAGGATACTACTTTGGAAGGCATGGATTTGGCAGCACCATCCAGCTCTAATACCAGCCGTAAAAATCGTCCTCGACCATCTCGTGCACAACGTAGGGCTAACTCCTGCCCTACGCAGAACATGATGTTTGAGATTCAAATCGATACGGGTATGGGCCGTATGCAACAACCTCTCGAAACGCTGAATGAATCTGTTACCTCCTCCCGGGCCCCAGAACTTTAATTAGCCGGTGTATCTTTTGAGCTAGTTGCTAGGAGTATTGAAATTGTTGTATGTTCTGTTGCAGAAGTCATTGTCTTTTTGTGGAGGAGGTGGTAGAATAAGATCTAACGAATCACTTTTATCCAAATCACTTGTATCCAAGACTAAGTAAGAGGGTACTTTCTGCAGCAGCAATGTATTGCTAGTGAAATGAGTTCGTCGTAGCAGTTGTCCGGTAGGTCTTTTGATGGTACAGTAGTGTGGATTGTTTTCAACCAGCCCCTCACCTTCGTTGCTCGGCGTGCTTTTATTTGATGGGAGGGCGATTTTGTACTAATTCCTCAGTAGCTTCTGTGTACGTCACTTTCATGCGGCTTTCATGCTCGCTTCCATTCTTCCACTTGACCTTCACTTTGATGGTGACGAAATAAAGGGTAACGTGGCGGTGATACAAAAGTATCATCTAAAATGAAGTACAATATCGTGACTCTACAAATCTTGGCGGCTGCCGCCGCCATCAGCAATAACGGTGGTGTCTGCGCCTTCACCACATCATCAACAACCCAGCATCCGGCGATATCATCCTCAACAGCACAAAATGGAGTAAGAAAAGGATCCGTATTGGCCTCTGGAGGCTTTGGCAAGGCCACTGCTGGAAGTGGCATGTCGAAAGGTAAAAAGGGTATGAAGAAAAAGTCAAGGAAAGCACCGTCTTATGAGCTTAAATCTGGAACCAAAATTCAAGATGTGCTCAATCCAGACATCTTCGCTGACCCCAATACCATTGAAACCATCAAAACACAAATCCGCAATGGCGAGATATGCGTAATTCGTAATGCTTTCATTCCAGAATTTGCAAATGCAATGTATGAAGAGCTTGATGATACCGATGCATGGTCAAAAAATGAGGATTATTTCAACGATGGGTATGGCTTCAAACACAACAATGTATATTCAAAATCTGATTTTAGTCCACTATTCTTACAAGCCAATGAGATGTTTGAAACTGAGGAGACGAAGGAATTCATGTCCGAGTTGACTGGAAGGGATTGCTCTGGGGAAAGTGTGGGTGCACCAAGTTATTATGAAGTAGGGGATCATTCCTTACCCCATACGGATCATGTTGGTCAACGCTCGGTAGGTGAGTAAACAACAACTGATTGTTTCGCTTTGCTGATTATTTACTAAAATTTGCGTATTGTAGCGTACATTTGGCACTTGAGCAAAACGTGGAAGGCTGAATATGGAGGCGGTCTGTATTGGGCACCAGAGCCCCTTGCGAATGCTTACTTGCATGCAAGTTTCAATACGTTGGTTCTCTTCTCTGTCACGCCATTCTCGTCACACTTTGTAACTTCAGTAAGTCCAAAATCAAAGGGAAACAAGCGCTTGGCGTACAATGGCTGGTGGCACTCATCGTGGGTGCCTAAGCAGACTGATCCAATCGAAGAAATGCTTGCAAGTCCAGAGCAAAGGTTGACTCTGACTCATGCACAGATTCAATCGATCAACGATATGTTGGATGATCCATGGGCCCCTCGGATACAACCACCAGAGAGACATGAAGCAGTTGTTGATTTGAGAAGGAATATTATGGAGGAGCTATATCCTGAGGCCAAGTATTCTCCGGTAGTGTTGAATTGAACGAATGGTCTGATTTCTCCCCGATCGGAGTATGGTAATATCCTCTCGTACATGAGAACTAATCAGCATAATAATTACCAATGGTTACAATATTATTTAGCCAGACACCTTCATTGGTGCCCCCACTTTTTCTATCATATCTTGAGCCTTGAGCAATTGGAAAAGAAAACCAGCATCTCCATATTACCTTCATTCCCACTAATCATATTAATCTCACTATTGCCTCTTTTTGACAGCTAGAGGCTCTGCGAGTACTACTATTTACGTTGATGCGATGCTGCTGTCGAGTTTAGCGCAGTGAATTTTTTTGCCTCGAGTCGAGTCCAGGTCCGAGAAGTTAGCTGCGTTCGCGATGGAGAGGAATCCGGAATCCAAAAATGATCTTCACCATGAGAGGCCTGGCCTTGGCCAGTAGCCTAAAAGTAGGAGGAAGCTGCTGCAACAACAAGAGGGGAATTGCATAAGCTCTTCTTGTGTCGATCTTGTGGTGGCGGAGGCTAGCAAGAGGTCACTATAATGATATGATGATGGGGAAATACTTCACCTTTTTGGCCGCCAAGATAATCCTAGGAGCCTCCATGTCTTATCCGTTGGTAAGCTTGGCATTCTCCCGTGTCGCCTACACTACCCGGCGGCATATGCAAAACAATAACTTGAGACGATTTTCTACGATTGAGCCGTTTGCTGTAGATTTAGACACAAACGGCGAGACTCTGGCCAGCTCATTTAATCCAGTTGGCCCACCAGACTTTCTCTCCGCTATCACTGTTGGAGAATCAATCCGCTCACATGGCAAGAATATCACTCGGTTATCTTCATCGCCAGATATTTTTCTTGTGAAAGACCTCATCCCTGAAGAAGATAGAATGATATTGATGCAGGCAGCACAAGTTCAGGGCATGAAGGTTGCTGGAACAAAGCAATCTGGAGAGAATACCGTGCGAAAGAATTCATATTTGACTTGGATCGACCCATTTAGCATAGTCACTGCTGACGAAGGAAGTGATTGGCGAGATGCTCCATTGGTGGCAAGGAACACGATCTTCAAATCTCGTTCGTGTTTCGCTCATGATGTAATGAACGATAGTATGAACAATGCCGAAATAGGCATATGCTTCGCTGAGGACTTGCAAGTTGCAAAATACGACAAAGATGGAAGATTTGACTATCATCACGATGGCTACTCGAGGTATTTGACAGTACTGAGCTACCTCAATGGTGTAGGTGGGACTTATTTCCCGTTTGGAGGAATGAAGGATGAGTTAGAAGGGATCGACTTTACCAATGAAAATGAGGTTTCTGTGTTAAGCTTCAAGAGGCGGCTTGAGAAATGTGGGATATTGATAGTTGGCGAAGAAGGATCTGATGCATACCTACAATCCGCATTTATGAAGCCAAAGCAAGTAGTACAAATTCAAGCTGGAGACGCGATTGCATTCTACAACTACATGCCAGGAGGAGAAAAGGACCTACGACTTCTTCATTGCAGCCTACCAGTACCCAAGGAAAAGTGGATAACAACCGCGTGGTTTAGGAGTGATGCGTTAACTGGACCATTTGCTTCGTTCAAGAAGGCACAGCTTTTTGAATCATTTTATGGTGGTGCTCAGTGAATTTCGTCTTCTTGACAAGTTTAGTTTCACCGTCATGTCAATCTTTAGCACTCATATTAGGAATATATATAGTAGATCACTTAGCTCCATATTATTCTATTGTAACATGAATTTTCCTACCAAATCTCTCCTGCCTATCCTAATCTCTAAATGTACTTCCTGTAACATTATCAAACTCAATATCACAATTCAAACTGTCGCCCAACTCCTTCAATTCCTCTCGAATCTTAGTCCACTCAAAATTAGATGCAAGAGGCTCGTATGCAACTGATCTGCCTTCCACAGTAAACAACTCAGTACCACCAAAGGGAGCTTCTTCATGCTTCGTTTTCATATTAGCAATATTTAATTGGTTGCGTGCGAGAACAGATGTGAGTTTGTGAACAATTCCTGGATTGTCAGCTCCACTGAGTTTGAATCTTCCGGCGACTGTGTTGTTTTTGTGAGCACATGAATGATGTTGTTGAATCAATATATTTAGAAAAAGCGGCACAAATATTAACAGATATATAAGTTTCACACTTCACTCACATGCAATTGTTGGAGCAACAGTGGCATTCTTTTCCACAGACTCCAAACACTCAGTCTTCATCCCTTCCACACCACTAGCTAGCTGACCCTGCAAATCACCAACGTCCTTTTCAGCAATATCAACCTGCATCATTAACGAGAAATGTCCTCCCAATAGTTGAGCACGTGACTCTCCAACATTACCACCCTTATCTGTGACGATGCGTGTTACGTCGGCGACGATGCCCGGCCTATCTGCACCTATAGAATGGATGACTACCACCTTTTTCGCTGGTGCAGAGAATTGTCGGGTTGTGATACTTGTAATGCTTAACAACTATTGACATGTTTCGAGGTGCAAAAGATGAGAACAGTAAGTTGCCAAAGAACAAATATGGTGGATGCGATGAACACGAGTCCTTCTGACCCTTACCTTTGAGCAGATCCACCGAGATGAGGGGATGGCAGCCCGTGTGTATAGTGTTGTTGGAAGGACCATTTTTCTTCTTCTAGACACTTGTTGTGGGTGGCGTTGTTCCCTGTCGGCGGCGTTGTATGACGACTTCTTCGTGTAGGAGTGACGAGCTTGAAGCAGAGAGCTCTAGCACTTCGTGCGTACAAAATTGCACAAAATTTGACACCAAAGATACCGAATCGGCCCGCCATTTTTGGAAGATATTTTATGTCATCGATGGCATTGTTTGATGTAATGTTGCAATACTCAAGAAGTGTAGATCCAGTCAGTATCGCAAGAAGAGGAGCAATACAATCAAAATTATGGCAAGGAGAATAATGATGAAGCGCTGCCGATACTGCTTCCGGCAAGCGCTCCCTGCTAGCTACGCCCACCTTGGTCCATCAGCATCCAATTCTCGTCCCTCATTGCCGATCTATCATACCCGGCATCAATCATTCCATCACTCTTCGTTTCAAAATGCAAAAGCACCGCCATCCAACACATACGAACCAAAACGTCCTACCAATATAAAAATCAACATAAACGATCACGTAAAAATAGTATCGCTTGGTCAGGGCATCGTCAATGTTTGTCTATCACGCCCCAACAAATTAAATTCGCTATGTATACCAATGTTTGAAGCAATAGCAGAAGCAGCATCTAGATTACGAAATGATAGAGAATTGAACAAAGATCTACGAGTTGTCATTATAAGTGGAGAAGGGCGAGCATTTTGTTCCGGTCTTGATGCCAAGGGTGTCGCTTTATCGGGTCCAAAAAGTTCGCTGAATAAATTATTGAAACGACCATCTGGCTATGGTGGGGACGACGGATTGGGGAACTTGGCACAAGATGTTTGTTATCTCTGGAGGAAATTACCAGTCCCTGTCATCGCTGTACTTCATGGGTATTGCTTCGGTGGAGGACTACAGATAGCACTTGGCGCAGATTTTCGCTTTGCCACCCCCGATTGTAAACTTAGCATTATGGAATCGAGATGGGGCCTCATCCCAGACATGTCTGCATCAATTGTTCTACGAGAGCTTGTGCGTATGGATGTGGCAAAAGAGTTGACAATGACTGGACGGATAATTAGTGGATCAGAGGCAGAGTCACTTGGCTTGGTGTCAAGATGTGTTGACGATCCAATGGAAGAGGCAATGAAGGTGGCAAGAGAGATTACTGCAAGGTCACCGGATTCAGTTGCTGCAAGTAAAGAGTTATTCCAATCAACCTGGATGGTAGAGGATGATGCAACTTGTCTGGAAAAAGAAACAACGTTGCAATTGAAGCTGATAGGTACTTGGAACCAAGCAGCAGCAGCTGGGAGACAGTTTGGAATCAATCTTCCGTATTGGAATAAGTAAAGATTTAACAAGAAGATAAATGGTCGACTTACTGCATAAGTACATATAATGTATTACACAGGACTACTAGAAAGGCTTTGGACTTTCGACTGTCGGAAGGAAAAACGAAGAACACCGAAACAGCTGTGTGACACAAGAAGTGTCAAAAAGCACATCACAGGTACATCACAGCAGCCACGAATTCAAAGACTTCAAAAATTCCCTCCACGGAACACGTTGCCTCCATGTCGACAATACGTGCGTAATAGCCAGCAAGGGAAGAGCATAAACGTAGTAATAGTCGATACATATCAGCAAAGCTAGAAGAAGTTCTGCAGCTGTTGCTGCTGCTTTAATGATCTATCAATCATCGAAATCTGTAGAGGCACAAACTTTGACGTAACCATCATGCTCTATCTGCGGATAGCAACGCTGCTGCTGGTTATAACAACCGCAGCAGGTAACCCAGACGACCACAAAGTCCATCACATAGACGATCCAACACTTATAGAGGCGAACAAAACCAAAATATTCACCAACATCAATGAAAACTATCAGTCATCCTCCAAAAGTCTCGACGCGGTAGCAAAACGTCTCGAGGAAAAACGAAACGAGCAGCGATTGAAAATGAGAGAGTATTGGAAACAAACATTTGCAGAGATCAAGTCATCAAACCCAGTAGTATTTCCTACAGAAGAGGATAAGATAAAGAATCGAAAATCGGGGGCATACATGTTGGAGGCTTGGAAACAATTTTTGGATAGCGGTGGTGGCAGCAGCACTCCATTATTTTTGGAGGAAGAAGAGGACCGCACTTTATTCAAGCCGGTTCTTAACAATGTGACAAAGTTAGTGGCTCCACGTCGCTTTGATGGGGTTCAAACATGGGATAAGCAGCTGCAACAATGGTCTGATGAAGTTTCTGTGTACTTGTCAGAAACAGAGTCAACGTTGAATGACTTGTTGCAGCCGAAAGAATCTTCAAGTTATGACATGAGCAGTTTTGGTGTGTCAACTGAAGCATTGGGGAATCTGACTCGCAGGGAAGACGGTTTAAGTGATGGACACGAGGTGAAACAACACAAAGACGGATCATCAGGAAAGACAAAGTCCTCCTCCTTTTCTGAGCGTCTTGGAATTGACAAAACCGTCACTCCGATTCCACCCATAACGCTAGCTAATCTTGATCCCAACCTTCCTCCGATACCCAAACCTCGTGCAGTCACTCCTGAGGATGAAATTCTACCCCATACCAACATTGCTGACAAGTCAAAAAATATTTGGATAGTAACGACAGCCTCTCTTCCCTGGATGACAGGCACGGCGGTCAACCCACTCCTTCGAGCTGCCTACCTTTCCACCGGTCGGAAAGCCGCTGGTGGATCCGTCACCATACTGCTACCCTGGGTAGAACGTGATGAAGATCAAAAACGCATCTATGGGAAAGAAAAAATGTTTGAGAGTCAAGAAGACCAAGAAAAGTTTGTTCGGACTTGGTTGCGTGATACCGCGAATATGAAAGAAGCAAGTGAAGACTTGAAAATTCGATGGTATACGGCATGGCAAGAGGTATTAGAGAACAGTCTGTACAGTATGGGGGATCTGATTGGATTGATACCCGAGGATGAGTGCGATATATGTGTCCTCGAAGAGCCCGAACATCTTAACTGGTACCGTGGCCCTGGAGAGAATTGGACTTCCAAGTTCAAACACGTCGTTGGTATTGTTCATACCAATTATTTTGTATATGCCACGGAACAACCGGCAGCGTTTATTCGTGCACCGGGGATGAAGCTGTTAGCTTCGTGGATGTGTCGAGCACATGTTCATCGACTCATTAAATTATCTGGAACGCTGGGTCAATTTGCTCCGGAAAAAGAGCTTGTCGAGAACGTCCATGGGGTACGACGATCGTTTATTGATGTCGGAGAGGAGCTGCGAGGAAAATTAACAGCACCGGATGCCGACAAAGATCCAATCTTTAGTGCTGATGCTAGTCCGGCTGTGTACTTCATTGGAAAGATGTTGTGGTCGAAGGGATTGGCGTCGTTGATGGAGTTGATCAAGTATGCCGAAGAGAGCGCTGGCTTGAAAGTGAAGGTGGATATGTACGGTGGAGGCCCTAACAAGGACGAAGCATCGGAAAAAGCTCAGGGTATGAGTCTAGACATGCCTTTTCACGGACCAATAGATCACGTTGAGCTTGGTTGGACTCACAAGGTATTTATCAATCCATCTACGTCAGAAGTGCTTTGTACAACAGTGGCCGAAGCATTAGCAATGGGAAAATTCGTCGTTTTGCCATCACATCCAAGCAATGATTTCTTTTGTCAGTTCCCAAATTGTCTTCCCTACTCAAACAAAGAGGAGTTCGTTGGTAACCTCTACTACGCCCTCACTCACGCACCAGAACCAATGTCTGAAGAATACTCCTACGCACTTTCTTGGGAGGCAGCGACTGAGCGCTTTGCGGCAGCTGGATCAGTATCTGTCGCAGAAGCCGAAGCAATGGAAGAGGCACTATCATCTACCGATGCAGGGATCGACATTATTCTTCCATCCATAAAGATCAACAAGGAACGAAAACAGCTCATTTCACGGTCATTTCGGAAAACACGAGGGAGGTATCGAAATTTCAGAACACGCCTTTCACAAGAGATTATGAAATCAGATGTTCTCCCTAAGGAACTGCAGCAACGCTTAATAGCTGAACTTGACAAGAGGCTTGATGTCGATCTTGATGAGCTTCTAGATTCCCCAAAATTGCGAGTCAAACTTTCACCGGCCAAGTTGGATAAACTTCTCCTGGATCTTTATGATGGTGTCACTAAAGGACCTAGTGGCGACGTTTTCAGAGTAATTGGCGGCGGAGCTTGTGTGGGAAGGCAGCATCAGTACCAACAACAGGTAGCCAAAACAGGGACCCATCAGCAGTCAAAGCCACCAACGTTTCTTGACGCCTCAGTACTTAACAAATCATCACCGACGACATTGGTCACGAAAGCACTAAACCGCAATTTACCTTATAACGAAGAGGAGAAGATTGATGATACTACCATTACAGAAAACAATAGAAAAGAAGAGAATGCTCCCAAAATGTCACTCACTTGTCATAGACCAAGGCAGGTGCACTCTTCTTCTTGGGGAGTCAGACTTGTGCGTCATGGGAGCTTTACCCAATCTAGACCTCCTCGAACACGATATGTGCCTCTCATTTAGATGGCACTAAATCAAATATTAGGATAACACATTTAGTTCTTAATCCTTCTCAACATAAGTACATACCATTGCAACAAAAGCTTGCGCTTGGTGTTTCACCTGCTTGCCAGCATGTAAATACCAAAATACGCCCACAGGAAACCCAAAATTACAACAAATACATTGTCCCATTGCGGAATACGTGACGTCATCAGAATATTTGTTCGGATTCTCAAATCAAAGAAGAAAGAGCCCTTCACATGAACGTGCAAAATCCGAAAATTTGCCCAACATCACTATAGTGGGTATGGGGCGGATATAAACGCGATAGTGGGCGCAGCCCACGTGGGCGCCCTATATCAATTATTAGGACATTTCTGTGTCAAAGTCTGTCAAAAACGTGTAAAAATGACCCAAATCAGCCTGAAATCACCTATTTCAAGCTCATTTTCATTTTACGAAAACAAACGCGTAGGTGGGCAGCGCCCAACGCCCCCTATACCCACAGGCCTAAACATCACACACCCCTCCTACATACACGACACAACAAAACACAACCCGAAGTCAATAGTAATCCCATCATCAACCATGAAGTTATCCACCCTGGCACTAGCCGCCCTCACCATGGGCACCGCCCATGCCCAACAAGCTGAATTCTTCAAAAAAGTTAGTCAACTCCGCGGGGCTGAGACACCTACCGCTCCACAAGGAGGAATTACCGATGACTCCGATGACATTGATCAGAATTTACTAAACATGTGTCAACAGCAGGACGATGCATCCTGCAGCACCCATGAAGATTGCGTTTGGTGTGATTGTGAAGCTGTTCCCTCATCGTGCTTTTCAAAGCAAGCTGCGCATAAGTTGCCCGATCGTGTTTACTCGTGTGCCTTCTCATCTTCGGATGCTGCCGTCGTGACCGAATCCATTTCGGAAAAGGTAGAGGAGGCGATTGAAGAAGCGGTGGAAAAGGTGGAGAAATCTTGGCAGGCTACCGCAGAGAAGGCGACCAAGGTGCAGAGTTTTTTGATGGAGGGTGTAGAGTTAAATTTGGCTACTGATGCGGTGGATGGAGATTTCTGTGATGCGTCGAGCCCGTTGAGTTTAGCTGGTTACATGAATGGTGAGTTTCTATGTACTGCATCGTTCTATGTAACATCATGCAGCAATATTTTCTTCATTTGTTCTATGCACTTCATAACATTCTCCATTCTCACATATGTTTGATCTCTATTGTCAACACAGTCAAGGGAAGCAAATATGACACGGAATCAGACAAACACCTCTTCTTTTGGATGTTTGAAAAGCGAAGCAAGAGTCTCATTCCTGACAGTGAAGCCAAGAAGGAAGACAAACATAGGGACGTCCCCCTAGTTGTGTGGTTGACTGGCGGTCCTGGCTGCTCGTCTTCTCTCGCCCTTCTTTCGGAGAACGGTCCATGCAGTGTGAATGAGGATGGGGCAAGCACAAAAGTCAATCCATATAGTTGGACGGAATCTGCACATGTTCTTTGGTTGGATCAACCTGCTGATGTTGGATACTCTTATGGACAGGGAAATGATTCTAATGAAGAGATGATTAGTGAGGATGCCTACTACTTTTTGCAGGCCTTCTTCAAGAGTGACGAGGGTAAGAAGTACAAGGACTCTCCCCTATTCATCGTTGGTGAGAGTTATGGAGGACACTACGCCCCTGCCATTGCACACAGGATTTGGTTGGGTAACAAGAACGTGAAGGAGGGGCTTGAGAAATTGAATCTTGCAGGTGTAGCAGTTGGTAATGGTCTCACTGATCCTGAGGTACAATATCAGCATTACTCTGAGATGGCGTTCAAAAACTCACACGGTATCAAGATTATTTCGGAGACGGCATATGAAACAATGAAGAAGGCTGAACCAATGTGTACAAAGGGCATTGCCAAATGCAACAGTGGAGATAGTACGATCGACGCGTTCGCATGCCAGGCAGCTTTCATTTACTGCAACACTGCATTAACCACTCCGTACAGGGCTACTGGCCTCAACCCCTACGACATCCGCAAGCCATGCGGTGACAATCCTCTCTGCTACGATTTCTCTCATGTTGAGAAATTCATGAATTCTGATGCTACCAAGAAGGCCCTTCATGTTGATGGACACAGCTCTACTTGGAAGACTTGCAACATGATGATTAACATGGAGTTCCATTCCGATTGGATGAAGGACTTTGCACCTTACGTCGCAGACTTGCTGAATGATGGCATCCCCGCCCTCATTTACGCCGGAGATGTTGATTTCATCTGTAATTACCTTGGAAATCGTGCCTGGACGCTCAATTTGGAGTGGAGTCACAAGACTGAGTTCAATGCCGCCGAGGAGAAGGATTGGAACAACGGTGCTGGATTAGCACGAACTGCGAATGGACTTACATTCTTGCAGGTCTATGATGCTGGGCACATGGTTCCTGCGGATCAACCTGAGCATGCGTTGACGATGATCACTCAGTTCTTGAATGGAGAGTCGTTCTAAGAACATCTTCTACTGATAACCTGTCTTTGTTTCTGTCTACTGGTACTATAATTCGACTATAAGTCTTTGTAATATACAAAATATACTGAGCAATAAGAAAACGTTTGATTATACAACCATGCATGCTGCTCAGTAAGCTCTCCATTGATAACAACAGCATCTCCACCAACATGTACACATCATCACCTCACGACAGAGGATTCGAGGCCATTATCATCTCGACTACACCCACTCCTCGACTGTTGCAATTATCATCTCGACCGCAGTGATGTGCATCCAATCCTCGATTCTTGCAAGATTAAATTGAACATCCGTGGATGATGATCACACAAATCTTGAATGGATGATAGTCATTCAGATTAATTATTGACATTCCATTTCGTTTTTCTCTCTACATTTCTACTTTTATTTTAGCTCTGTAACATAAAACACACACACACACACACCAAACATCTAACTACCAAAGAGACTCTATACATTCCACACAACAAGAATACTACGTTCTCAAGGCAATAAGAACTTGAACACAACGAAACAGAACATAGTTCCAATAACACCTCTAATCAACCAATCTCCAACAACATTAGATTGAGGTGGAGGAGCAACTACCGTGCTACCACCACCATCATCCACTAGCAATGTCGTTTGCTCATCTACCACCACAACTGGTGCCTTATTACTTTGCTTCTTCGTCAACAAAATATCATTAAATCCCAACCCATCCTCTTCATCCCCCTCCTCTTTTTTCTCTACAGATTGTGGCGTTAGCTTGGGTCGAATTTTTTTACGTGATGATTTCTTGTTCTTCTTCTGTTTATTTACCGGCTTATGCTTATGCACCTCCTCCCCATTGCTAATATGTTTGATAACATCCTGATACGCAGCATTGGTAGTCACAACGGGTGCCTCCATCCTCCCTCCTTTCGCAGTAGGCGTACTATTATCCCAATCATCCAATTTCATTTGAACCACGGCCAACTCTGCCTTTACGCCAAACCACTCATCGGTAAACTTGGGAAGTGTCGTGATATCTCGTTCGAGGCGGTGGAGGTCACTGAAGAGTTTATCTCGTGGGGTTGGTGGTGGAACTACGAGGATGTCTCCGTAGCCGAGGCCATCTCTTTCGAGATTGTCTTCGTCTTCGTCGACTGATGGAAGGGTTGAGGTTTCGACTGGACGCAGTCTGGGACGGGTTGATTTTTTCTTTTTTGATTTTGATGACTTCTTTTTCTTGAGGCCGGTGGTGCCTGCCGCCTGCTTGTTGGCAGTGGCTATGGTGTTGCTATTCACGACGTTTTCCATGGTGCGGCGTTGATGTGGTGTCTCTTCGTTGTTGTGTGTGGTGCGTTTTTGCTTCATCTTCGGCCCATTTTGAATCGAGCATGGAATGGAACGGCATTTTCTCTTTCCGATAACAACGAAAGTGACTGACACTTTGTTAAGACTCAACTCTATCAAAAATCAACACATTTAGACGTGCCTGATTGAAGCCTCGCAACTCGCAACATAGATACCAACCTGCCAGTAGCCCAGCTCTTCTATCTGTGGTCATATTATGTTGCAGCAACAGTTTGAAACTAAGCATTCCTTCTTCAAAAATCCGAGAGCACTCCTCCATGACGTCGAAATTGCTGTCAATTCTGCTAATCATCATACTACCCATCACATCAACTTCCATGATGATGTCCTCTGCGCGCTTGGCTGGCCAACGTGTCGTCGTGACGGGTGCAGGTCGTGGTATCGGTAGAGCTCTCGCTCTTATATGTAGTAGAGAGGGTGCCAATGTTGCAATCTTGGTAAGGATTGTTCCTACATTATATGTACATGATGTGTCTGCTTATTGTGCTAGATTTGATGACGACTGCTAATGTATAATTTTCCACGCTACCACTTGATTTATTCATACTACGCACACAATAAACATCACAGTCAAGAACACAGTCAGAATTAGAAGAAACTGCATCACTGGCAGTATCGAATTCCAAAGATGATGACTGTCCTTCAATGAGCATACATGTTGCAGACGTAACAAATGTTTCCGAAGTAGAAGATACAATTGCAACCATCCTGAAAAAGTGGGGTGGGATTGACATACTAATCAACAACGCAGGTACTTCACAAAAACCCAAAGGGACATTGGAAACTCTCTCTGCAGACGATTTACGCGCTCTTCTTGATTTAAACGTGGTGGGCGTTCATATCGTTACGAGTGCTGTGTTACGTCAGTCAATGCTTCCAGCAAAGAATGGCAAGATTATCAATATAGGTTCAAGAGCAGGAAAGGTTGGATACCCCTCAAATTCACAGTACTGTGCGTCCAAATTTGCGTTGGAGGGTCTGACGGCTGCATTGGCGGAAGAGCTTCGAGACAAGGGTATTCAAGTAAATAGTTATGCGCCAGGGTTGGTGAACACGAGAAGTTTTCCAAAGCCAGAGGGAAGGAAGGGAGTGAGAAGTGCAGAGAGTATCGAGGATGGTTTCTTCACCGTTCTTGAAGGTGGTGTCACTGGACATTATCTGCATGCGGATGAACTGGATGAGGCTAGAAAAAAGGGTTTTGAGGATAGTGCTGCGCTGAAACCAATAGGAGAGGCCATCTTTTCTCCGTAGTGCTATGTTTATCTTAAACGTGAACAGGTGGAATCATTTAACAATCACCAAACAAGGATAACATCAGGGCAAGCTTGAGCTCTCGAGAAGTACGTCGGCTACTTTTGCATGTGAGATATCTGAGTAGTTGCGCATGGTATGTAAGAATTTCAGTACATAAATTAGGACCATATGACACATTTGGACTACTTTGGACTATGGTTGGTTGATGAGCTCATACAATTTCTTTTCCAGCTTCAATAAGCACGCCCGGTTCAACACATTGAGGTGGTCCGCAGTTCTGCACACTGGGTTACGAAGATGCGGCGAGATTAGCTGCATGGGAGCAGCGGATGACTTTCATGTTTGATGATGTGTAGAACAGTTGTTGTAGTTGGTAGTGATGGTTATAGTGGTAAAGTAGAAGTGATGCTACCCAAGTATGATTGTCGTCGCGTTTCTAAGCACTTCCCCGCATACTTACATACTTCAGACTTCTGTGTCGGCGGCATCTTCTCGTCACTCATGTGTGTCACTCAGAAGTTGAGAAGCCTTCTCAATACTAAATCCATGAGTGCCTTCAAGTTGTACTCCTTCACTCAATACTTTGCTGACAGTCTCTTGGCTTAGGAAGCATTCTAACGCAGAGATAAGATGCGGCAATAGATACAGAAGATAGTTATAGTAACAAGAACACGCCCAAAGGAAAGAGATTGGGGATAATTGTGCTGAGTTGAAAAACATGAGCATGAGTATGAGCGAGGGATCACTTTACTTTGCACTAAAATAACGAGGCGTTTAAACTAATTTAAGGATTTCTACTCTTCACACTTCATTAAAAGACATAGCCCTACACGTTCACTTGTGTTTACCCTTACACAAACAAGGCGATGATGGCAACCGACGCTCCAACAATGATAGCAGATGCGGAAGAAGTGATCACGGCACCGCTGGGTGAGCCCATGGGATTAGTTGTAGTGGCAGTCGTTGTTGTAGTAGTGGTGGAGGTAGAGTTCATTTCAATGTGGGTCTCATCGTGAAGAGTAAAACTTGATGAAGAGCGCTCGCAACCATGCGCGTTGAGGCAATTTGGAGGAAGACAGCTGCCTCCAGCACCGAAATCGTTGCACTGAGCATCTTCGTCGTTGCACTTGGTGATACAGTTACAATTAAGGAACTGGGCCTGGGCCAGCAACTCATCGCAAGTCGTCGTCTCGCCAAAGTTAGACCCTCCACCAAAGATAGACCCTCCACCAAACATGGATCCTTCAGAGGAGGTGGTGGTCTCCACAGGAGGAATAGTAGGGATGGCAGGGATTTCAGGGACTCCAGCGGTTCCTGTTCCGGTTCCGGTTCCAGTAGAAGTATTTGGTGCAACCGTGCCTTCACAAAACTCGAATCCGATGCTAACCTGAGGCACGTTTGGGAGACAACATTGAAATGTTTTCATTCCACCACTAGTCATAGAGCCGCCGAGCGTGTTATGTTCATAAGTAGAAGGGCAACCAACGTTTTCGTCGGCGTAGCAGCACGTGGCGTCAAGGGCGGTGGCTGTGCGAACGGTGGCGCTTAGAAGAATTGATGCGAGGAGAGAGAACTTCATGTTTCTTTTGATCGGGTTGAAAGTGGGATTACGATCCGTACTTATGTGTTATGAAGGCATCAGTTTGGTTTTGGTTTGTCGGAGGGCTTCTGTGTTTTCCAGCATATCTTAGTTGACATGATGTGACATGAGAAATGAGAATGCGTGGTGAAAGATATGTGTGTCGTAGTAGCTTCCCGAGTGGTACTGAACGCTGAAGGCATCCGATCAAAACAAAGGGACCTATTGAGATCGGTTCCCAATTATGCGATTTGGATCATGGCATAATTTAATCATGTATGTTGTTGCATTTATTTTGCATGTGCATCTTATCGGAAGGAAGGAGAGGGCAACGACCACGGAGAGAGCAGTAGTTGGGCTCTCTCATAACACAGTACAGCAGCTGAGGAGTAGCTGATTATCATTATTCTTCCCGGTTGAGCAGAAGAGGAACACATTATAGAGTTTATAGATCATCATCACAACCTCACGATCACCACATAATATCATGGACGCCGAACGCCTGCAAGCAACCAAGTTGCTAATCAAGCGCCTTCACGCAGACTACCCCACGAAGGGATTCAAAATATCTCCTAGTATCGACTTTGTGATCCAATCCAATTCAGGACTAAGCATCGTCGCTAAACAAAGCATCAAAAAGGATGACATCCTTATTGTGATCCCCGAGGCTGCTCGCTTAACTGCCAAGACAGTCGACAGTCCTTCCTTCTAGTTTCTTAAAGAAGCTCAAGCGAGATATTGCCAACAAATCACAGTTCCAAGAGCATCAGCAAATGCTGAATCCTTCAGACTACTCATTGGCGGTCGCCATAATGAAAGTCTTGGGGAGAAACGCCAAAAACGACAACGATTTTCATGTCTGCATGTCTCAAACATGGCCATCCGAGGAGACGATGAAGGACTCATCTTGGTTTTACTGGGATGTAGCATCGGTGCAAAAGGTTTGGAATCGATCTGGCATGTTCAACATCTTTGAAGAATTACGTGCTAATGTAGACTCGACGTTCGACAATATCATCTACCCCATCTTGAGAAACAATCCTGATGAGTACATTGACGAATCTCTTCCAAGCAACCAAGATGATGCTGCAACTCCAAAGGATAAGCTTTACAACACGTTCCTCTACTCACTTGCTTTGCTATACTCGCGTTCCCACGAGGGTCACGACGACGACGGACCATCTGGAGAATTAGTACCAATCGTTGAGTTATTCAACGGCCACAGCGACAAGATTGACGAGGCAATTAAGAAAGGAAAAACAAATGAAAAGAGTATCATTAATGTGAACATTGTCAGTGGAAAATGGCCATTCATACGTGGCAGTATGTTCCGCAATGACTGCAACTTGCCATGCTCGGCTGTTTACGCTAATCGTGACATTGACGATGGTGAAGAACTAATTATCTCATACGGTGATCTGTCTCCTACTGGATTCGCATTCAAGTACGGATTTATCCCGATGGATTTCATCAAGCATCATAACATCATGTCGGATGTCAGTATCTTCTGTGATCCCAAACTGATTCCAGACGACAAGATGCGCAGAAAGTGTTTGGAAAGGAGTGGCTATCCATTGGACGAGTTCAAACGCAACAAGAAGTTGGCTCTAGGGCACTTTACCTGGCGCGCTGATTCAGTTGAACATTACATGAGAGGATACGAGTCCGAAGTTATTGGGAGCATGAGACACTTTATCATTGTGGGATCGTGTGAGCTGATGAAAGATGAGCTCAATAGAAATTATTCCACTGGGAAACTTCGTGGAGCTCTGTACAATTCTGAAGCATTCCGTCGCCTATACGATTTGTTTGATTACAATATTGAAATCCTTGGCGGTGATGCGACCAGTGCTGATGATGCAGCTAAAGCTTCTAGCCCAGACACACCATCCTGGGAGAAGTGTTGCCTGCTTGCTAGAATTGCTTACAGAGAAAGTCTCTTGATGTGGCAGCGAGCAGTCGCATTGAAATTACAGGATGCCATTGACAGTGCTCCCATGTTAGCTATCCAATACGGATGGGAAATAAACACAGACATGCCCTCTCTCGAAGGCTGTGAAGTTTGCGGTCGTTCATATCCAGAACTTAAATGTGCGAAGTGCAAAAGTGTTGGGAGGAAAGTCCAGTATTGTTGCCGCGGACACCAAGTGTTGGGCTGGAGAGAACACAAAATGGTTTGCGGAACGAAATTATGAGATGTTACTTATAAGTTGGAGACTAGAAATGATTGTTTGTTTGCATTAATGATTGGAAAGTGAAGAATTTAGGATGGGCGCTTACAACTTTTTAATACATTCAATTAGAAAGAGACACTGTGTCATGCATTCTATACTACAACTCACTTGTTGTTTGAATTATCTCCCAGGTGATGTCCACTGATACTTTGTATGAATTTTCTCCAGTAGCTATTGTTGGCAGTGGTGGCGTGGAATGCTGAGAGAAACCTACAGATCTGGACCCGTGTTGCATCTGCATAGGCGGTATGGGATACGAGTGCCCAGATTCGGTGGAAATACAGGATATGCGACCAAGCCGACATCCCAACTCAGACACGATGGTCTCAGCCTTTGTCTTGGCATCATGTACTGCCTTTCTTCTTGCTTTCTGTAAAATATCTTTTGGATCAGAAATGGAGAAGCAGATATTATCTATGACATGGTTGATTCCCATTGAGACTGCCTTGTCCAAAACAGTTCCAGTCTTCTCAATATCACGTATCCTATTGGTCAAATGTGACGATGCTCTGTATCCTTTCACTTTTTCCGACTCTCCCTGTCTGTCGTAATTGTATCTTGGATGCAAGCGAAGGCTAGATGTCTGAAGATCCTTATCTTGAAAGTGTAGAAGCTTCAGTTGTTTCATGATACGGTCCATTTCTTGATTGTTGCGATTGAGAGCATCTCGGGCAGTTTTACCATCACTAGTTACACCGAGTGTAATGGTAGCAGTGTCAGGTGCGGCTGATACTGTGCCTTCACCTCGAACAGATATGATGGCCGGTGAAGGAGGAGGATCCTTCAATTGACCACTACAGACTGTAGCTGAGGCTGAGGCTGAAGCAGCCAACGGCAATAGGACAACCGAGAGAACCAATATTTGGAACAGTTTATGCTGTTTCATATCGAATACTTTCATGTAATATGCGCCCACCGTCATCGTTGTTTCCAGCGGAGAAGCACGGCTCAAATTGTGATGTAGGTAGGAGACAAAAGTGCAGTCCTTCAGTTTTTGTGTCGAAAAATGGTATCTTCCACTTCGTCGCAAAATAGGTTACGGAAATCTAACTTCAATACTAATTCCGTTGTTGCCTCGAGTTGCCCCTTCCCCCCTTCATTAGTAGGTATAATGTAATGTTTAGTAACCTTTTGTAAGAATCACCTTTTAGACCCACGATGACGATTTCACAGAACAATCGTAATCAATCAAAAATTCGGCAATGACTTCCGTTCGATCGTAAGCGATAGCCAAGTGTAGAAGTATACTCTACGCCATCACAAAAAGAACAAACATCAATCACCATGAAGCTCTCCGCCCTCTCCCTCGCCGCCGTCCTTGGCTCTACACGGGCGCAATCATCAGCCACCTACATCAACGAGGTACAAATTATGGACGGGCATCAAAAGAGAAGCCAAATTAAAAGCCCTTTGCCCCACACGTGAGTTCTTTGATGTGCTGGTTCATCTCTCTCGATAATAAAGCTCCTTTGTCCATGGGAGGCCCGTCAGTCGTACTCTAACGCTTGTGTTACATATCATTCAACCCTCTCTCACACAATGTCAATATATATACACATGCACATATGTTCTTATGTTTTCAGCTACCTCGAAAAGGAAGACCTCCCCGAAAACTTCTCATGGGACAACATCGATGGAAAGTCCTACCTCACCAAAATGCTCAATCAACACATCCCTCACTACTGCGGATCCTGCTGGGCACACGGAGCCATCTCCGCCCTCCAAGACCGCATCAAAATTGCTCGTGGGGGCGTCGGACACGACATCAACCTCTCCATCCAGTTCATTTTGAATTGCGGTGCTGAAACTGCCGGTTCTTGTCACGGTGGATACCACACTGGCGTGTACGAATTGATTCATCAAAAGGGATATATCCCCTATGAAACCTGTCAGCCATATTTGGCATGCTCGGATGAGTCGGAAGAAGGATTCTGCCCTCAAATTGATAACTCTTGTTCTATGATCAACACTTGTCGTACATGCTCCGGCTTTTCTGATTCTGGTGGACATTGTGTAGAGCTTGACTACTTCCCTAATGCTACTGTTGCCGAGTGGGGAGAAGTTGGCGATGATGAGTGGGAAACGGATTATGTGAAACAGACTCATATGATCAAGGCGGAGATCTTTGCTAGGGGGCCAGTGGCGGCTACAATCAACGCAGATCCGCTTCGCAATTATCCCATGAAAGATGATAATACATTTTGGGAAGGCGGTGTGTTAGATGATGATAGTGCTTCTACTCAGACCAATCATATTATCTCAATCACTGGCTGGGGAAAAGATGACAAGAGTGGCAAGGATTACTGGATCATTCGCAACTCATGGGGCGAGTATTGGGGAGAAATGGGATTTGCAAAGATTGCTGCTGGCAAGAATATGCTTGGTCTTGAAGACAATGTCGCCTGGGTTACTCCTTCGTCTTTTACCATTCAGAACAGTCTTCCTTGTAGTGAAGATGGAGCAGAGTGTGGCGGTATGGATCAAACTGACAAACCCCCTGCTGCTGGCTTCAATTGGTATGGACAGAACTTTGAGTACGTTGATCCCAGTATCGAGTTCTTGGCAAAGAAAGAGGCGAAGGAATCTACTCAGACTAATCTTCGTCTTTCCAAAAACTAAATAGAAACACAGGGGGTGTTTCCTTATAATATTATGATGAAGTTGCTGTGCTCTTTGGTGGTGCACTGACAACTCTATGCTGCGTTTTGAAAATTTGTCTAACATAAATAGTAGAAATCTTTGTTTACATTACAGTTAGCGTCTTTACATATCTATTGAGTGCACCAGACTAGTAGCAATCCTGAGATGAGATAGTCTCAATAAACCCAACCGAGCTCCTTTAGGGCTTGAGCAACTTTCAAGAAGCCAGCCCTGTTACATCCTTCCTCCAAGGTTCCATCTTCTCCAGCATTGTCTTTCATTTGCTGATAGATTCCAGCCATCATGTCCTTCAACATGGCATCAACCTTTTCCCTCTTCCAATAAGTCCTACTGGCGTTTTGACTCATCTCCAAACCACTCACACCAACACCCCCCGCATTGGCTGCCTTACCAGGAATGTACAGAACGTCACGATGAGCTCGTAGCACCTCCTGTCCTTCTGTTGTCACGGGCAAATTGGCCCCTTCAAATACGCCCATGGCTCCTTTTTGAATCAGCAGATTTGCTCCTTTTCCGTCAATCTCATTCTGAGTGGCACACGGGAAAGCAAAATCGACATTCAAGGTGGGCAATGTCCAAGGTGAGTGATCTGGAATATACTTGCCACTCACACGTGCCTCCAAGGCACTCAACCTAGCTCGTTCCACGGTTTTTGCTAGAATGATTTGCTCCAAGTCTGAATTGGTCATGCCTTCCTCAAACACGAGCACACCATTGGAATCACTCACACATACAACCTTGGCCCCAAGCTGAATCAACATTTTAGACGCAAACTGGGCCACATTTCCGCTGCCAGACACTGCACAACGTGTTCCCTCCAATGATCGCTTCAATTTATCTTCGATGGCATGTTGTGCCATGTACACGGTACCGAAGCCAGTAGCCTCAGGCCGAAGATGAATGCCTCCAAAAAGTGGACTCTTCCCTGTGAGGACTCCTTCACCGTGCTTGTTGGCAAGTCTCTTGTAGGTGCCATACATGTAGCCAATTTCTCTCCCCCCAACCCCAATGTCACCCGCAGGCACATCTGTAGACGCATCAATATACCTACATAGCTCCGTCATGAATGACTCACAAAAACGTCGGATTTCACCCTCCGACTTTCCCTTGGGATCGAAATCACTTCCTCCCTTGCCTCCTCCAAGGGGCAGGCCTGTCAAGGAATTCTTGAAGATTTGTTCAAACCCCAAGAACTTGAGAATACCATCGTCAACCGTGGGATGGAACCTGAGTCCACCTTTATAAGGTCCAAGTGCAGATGAAAATTCCACCCTCCAGCCTCTATTCACATGCTGCACACCTTGATCATCCATCCAGGGAACATGGAACAAGATCGTCCGCTCTGGTTCGGTCAGATAGAGGAATGCCTTCTTGTAAAAGTTCCCATTGACTGGATCGCTGAACAAGGGTTCTATGGAAAGTGCCATCTCCTCTACGGCTTGTAGGAAGACGGGTTGGTGTGGATACTTTGAGCGTAGGTCAGTTAGGAAGTCAAATTTGGTAGGGTTTGTGCATGATTGGGGATTATTGGCTTGATTAGTAGTAGCTGCTGCTGCCATTTTAGTTGTAGTTGTTGCTGTTGTTGCTTTTATCGATTGCAGATTGTTCAAGATGAAAATTATGAGAGCAATCAGAGCTGTCGTGGGCTTCAGCCGACGGTATGTTGGCATCATATTCTGATTCGAATTAGTCTTTAGGCTTCGCAAATTATGACACGAAATGTCAGTGTATTGTTCTGCTGTGCAAGCTCAGAGAATTCAGTCGTTCCCGATGAGCTTTTTTGTTGCAAAGAGGAGGCGAGGAGGAAGGTGTTTATGGGCTTCGGGTTGCTCTGGCTCTGTGAAGCTGAGCGAGGAGGTGATGGAAAATGGAAATGGATCTTGACAGATCGAGACCCGATGCGACATTTGTAACTTTGGTAGGTAAAGTGGGAACACGCGTCTTGTTCCTGCTTCAGGCCGCTCTTGCATGCAATGAAACAGCTGCCGCATCGAACCACAGCAGTCATAAAGATTTACAGACAGCAACAACAACAACATCAATAAGTTACACAAACAACGAGAAGTACACCCATCAGCTAAATAGCAGCAACATTAAACAAGCAATGCGTCTATCTAATCTTCCCAGCCTTGGCCTGGCATCCATCCTCTTCAATGCCCTGCAATCTAATGCTCATAAACCCACACTTCTACGCGGTGGACAACTCCCTATTCCAGAGGCGCCTTCAACAGAGTTCGGAAATGAGCTGCAAGATCCTCCTGCCATTAAAGATCTATACGTCGATACTTTCCAACTCGCTGGATCAAACTGGAGAGCAAGTAACATTCGTGGGGCTCTCCTCAGACCGGATACTGATGTGACCATGTTTTTCAAATCCAAGACCTCAGTTGAAGGCAGCGGCGGCTGTAACCAATTTGATGCTTCATGGGAGAAGCTTGGAACTCTTATCCAGATTAATGGTACAGAGCAACCTCTCATTCTGGAGCACATGCGTGTCGAGGATTTGGTTCCCACTAAAAGGTATTGCGATGGCATGATGGAGCAGGTAGAAAACTATTTCTTCCGTGGATTATCACAAGAATCAATCTTCTACGAGTTCAACGGAGAAGAACTCACATTATGGGATGCAGTAATGGGCGAAGACGGTCGTCATACTCGTGGAATGTTCATTGGTCGATTTAACAATGTTCCTGTACCTAGCTGGGGAGGACAAAGTCTGGTTGGAATGACGGGCGATGAAGCCAAGGCGGTAATTGAGGACGTCAACCCCTCCCTGCAAGTCCAAATTATTCCAGCAGGATGGAGTACGACGGCGGACTACAGATTGGACCGCGTCCGAATCAGGCTTGGAGAAGATGGAAACGTTACTAGGGAGCCACAGCGTGGATAAGAATAGTGTAACTGCATAATTTTTCACATCTATAAACACATCGATGTACGCTCTGTTCAAATAATAGCAAGCGTTTGGTTCGAACAAGTTAAAAATGGGAGAAAGCTCATCTTCTTTGCGAGCTCTTTCGTCAAACACAGCCCATACACAGGCTCCTTGCACCACACACATCCTTCTTTTTTGGAGCAATCCTCACTCGAAGAGGCAGAGTATAAACAATCAGATAGTTGCGGAGACGCTTGTTCTGCACCAGTTCTGAGTTCGCCTTGACGTAGGTTTGTTCTTCTCTGATGATCATTATTTGTTGTGTCACTCTCCAAAGAATTTGAAGTTGCATGGCTTAGTGACATGATTGAGACGACAACTGAGGCGATGGCAAGATAAGGATGCTTTCTTCGCACCATGATGACGAAGGCTTTCCATAGATGAAGCTCCTGCTCCTACTTAAGTACAATGCAATGGTACAAGCATCGTCATCGTTCGGAACACTTTTCTTGATTTGCGCTTTTCATTTTGTTCTGAGTTCTGCAACACACACGTTCAGGGTACCCTATGTATGTAAGTCCCATTTAGGGTCGATAGTTGGTCGACATTTGGTCGACACTTGGTCGATAGCAACAAGTATCGACCGTCGATAGTTGGTCGATAGTTGACAATAGAGAGGTCGATAGTTAGTCGATAGTTGGTCGATAGCTCTCACTCTTAGCTTCAACACTACTTATTATTGCAACGGTGGACAACACCGCACCAACATACTACATACTTCTGAAGTGACACACATAAGTAGGTATTCGCCAAAGCATCTCTTGATTGTTGCATCTCTTGCATCACCCAACCTGCACAGCCATATGAAGCAGTCAGCATTCAGCAATAAGAAAGTAAGCAGTCTCGGACCATGGACAAGAAGATAATCAGTATTAATACATATGTTTGCTATCTTCAACAACAGAGAGCCTCGGCAAGATGCACCGATTGAGCGTTGAGCGGCATTCTCCACACAAGCAGCGCCTCAGAGGAGGCAGTCAACGATGATTTGACATAGGCATCTCTTAAAGCGTTGAACATAATGAGTTGAAAGCCTATAGCAACATCTAAGATGAGCCCAAAGAACTCCCAAAGTATATGAACCTGATGGTATGGAAGACGGAGACAGACCAACGAACTTTAAGTAATCCTAAGTAGTCACAAGGACGATGAAATGTTCCATCATGTGGTGTTGGCTAATGACGGCGAAGAATCTGTTGTTGAATATGACGCTCTTTTGTGAGTTTCCGCCCGCACTAATTTGGGTGCTCGACTTGACGAAAATGCTCCAAAACTACTCCGTCCAGTAGAGCTCGTGATGCCATCAGCCGTCTCGCCGTATTGTAGTCTCGGGTGCCGTTTCATCTGCACATTCCTCCGCCACCAGTAGCAGCACTCCTGCCAATAGCAACAATAGAGAAGGACGAGGGAATCGTCGGCGGAACGCAGATGTTATTTTTGCAGGACGTTTGGAGGAGCCCGTGGGAGAAGTCATCGGGTATGTTTGGGGCCTTACAATATGTATTGCAGTGTGTATCGCCAAAAAGTGTCTTTAATTCAATAAGAAGTGGATAAGAACATCCATTACATCCCCTGTAATGTCTGCGGAAAGATTGGGCGGTCGACACTTAGTCGATAGTTGGTCGATAGTTACAAGTATCGACCGTCGATAAGTAGTTGGTCGATACTTGTCGACATTTTGGTCGACAGATGGTCGATAGATGATGGTCGATAGATGGTCGATACTTAAGACACTAGTACAGTAACTTACGTACCGACGTGTGTGTTGCTGAGAAGGAAGACGTTCTGTTTGGGGGCTGTTGAAGCAATAATCGATGAAGATTTTTTCTGTTCTTTGCTTGCTCAAAACTCTCTTGCAAGTTGCAACTTCTTGCACTCAACATGCATAATTATCTATTATCCTGTGGTTATCGACAGCGTGCTAATCAGAACAACAATGCCATCAAACAGACCTTTTCTTTACACACTTGCGGCGTTGCTGCTGGCTGCAAATACATGTGCATTTGCACCCTCAAAATCATCACCGCTTACAAAGTCATCAACAGCAATCTACTACAACTTAAACGACTTACCAACCCACCTCCTCTCAGGAGAGCTAGTAGAAGGTGCCCAAGCAAAATTTTATGGATATTTCGCCGCTGGTAGTGGAGCGGGTGGTATCGGACTCGCTCAACTACCCTCAATGTTCAATGAAGCAGCTGCGGCACGTGAATCAGCATCGGCGGGAAGTCCAACAAAAGGTGGTCCAGCGCTCAATGCAGGTCCACTTGTTTCGTTATACTATGATAATGAAATCTCATTAGCGGATGTGAGTGATGCAATTAGTAAAGCGCCCACGGCTGACTTTATTTCGAGTAATAGTCAAAGTGTGAATTTCATGGCCTCCAAAGGATACATTGACAAGAATGATTTTATCAGAGAAATGAATAAGAAGGGGTGCAACGCACTAGCAACTTACTCAGTATTTGATGCAATATCTTCGGGCAAGGGAGGTATTGTGTCTCCTGTGGTATACGATGAAAGGATTGAAAAGTATAGACAGGAAAGCGGAGCAGGAGAGGTGGCAAGTTCCTTTGTAACTGATCTCAATGGTTTCTTGGCTGTAAAAGTTGGTGCATTCATCGGTTTAGTAGTCTGCTTGCTAGTGGATTTTGGCTTGGTTGCAAAAGCTGGAATTGAAGGGTTCTTGTCATAAACAAAATATCAATTGTTGTTCATATACGAAACTGACTTTTGCTGTTTACACTATTATGTGTCGCATCCGTACACATGAAAAGTGGCGTCTAAAATTGGTTCAGTCAGTCACAGGGCATTCATAAACATCATATATACTTCCATTCCCGTCAACGGTCTCATCTGCTGCAGATGTCGGTTGCGTCTTCTTTACAAGAGATTGCCATTTTTGCTCTACCAGCTCCGACATTTCTTTTGACGTTTCACACTTCAACTCAAATTCATACTCTCCAAAGCATTCGGCATAAGCACACTCGACAAACCCTAGCTTCTCTTTGAACAGTTTGATTGAAGCATGATTGGTATCTTTTATCTTGACATAGAATCTACGCAGTTTCAAGGCCGTAGCGCCGTAGTACATCATCATAAGAGCAAGCTCTGTCCCCAAAGCTTTGTGTCTATGAGACTCAACTGCAATCATGATATCAAGTTCTGCTTGTGTCAACTCTGTTGGTGCTGGTGCTTTAGTTTGTAACATTTGTTGTTGCTGGAAATTCTCTTCATCATCAGAGTTGTAATCATCTTCCTCAGACAGAAATAAGTTGATATCTCCAATCATGGCATTTAGTGTCTGCTCAATCAAATTCGGATAACTCTCTTCTTTTCTATCCTTTTCTATGTGCTCAGTAGGGATGACAGGGACCGCAATCTTCTCACCGTTATCACCTAATTCCCCACGGCTGAGTAAATCTCGGGCCAAGATGATGAATGTGCACTTCTTCTCATCATCCCTCCACTCTTTCTGCATCTGAATCTCCTCTTCAATCGTCAGTGGCTCTGATCCCGTCATTTCTAGAAGAAAGGGATCTTGCATCCACTCATGGTAGTTTGGCAAGTGTTCTGGTCCTGATGGCGGCAGGTATGTGTGGGTAGAAACATAAATTATGTTAGGCCCATCATTCCATGACGCATACAAATTATCACATTAATCGTTTGTGTAAAGCGAGCAATGAAAAGAAGCTGCAACTTACGATAGGGAACGAGGATGCATCGTTGACCCGAAAGGCATAGACCATAGTTGGATTTCATTTCAGGCACTGCTGGCTACTCCATACTAGAAGATTGGACCAAGCTACTTACTCAAGCAGCGCAGAAGAGCTTTATTTGGCGCGGACGAAGTGATGATGGTTCCCGCAAAAAATATCACTATGGCTCATGGTAGGTGCGGTCGCTCGGTGGGCTTTGACTTATCTTGTGTTCGATTATACTATCTGAATAAGTAGGGCAGAGAAATGCAGTAGCGGCGTCGAAGATAACGTCCACTTACTAAGCTGGCGGCATTAGTCGGCGGCATTCTAGCAGAGATGCGCCATCGGACGACGCACCCTGCCGATGCCAGCGCTGGCTCTTATGATCACTTCCAGCAGCCGCAACTACGTGGGACCAAAAAGCGGAAGAAAAGGCCAAGAATAGAATTGAATCATGGTATGGTAGCAACGGCTGGATGCTGCTTCTTCCTTGGATGCGTTGTATCAACAATCGTTTTGTTGTGCTTCCTTCGGCGTCCACATGACGTCCAAAGCCCATTTTGGCAACAAAAAGTAAATCTAGCTCAACATCTGCAGCGACAACAGCAAGAACAGCATAATGGCCTGGCTAAAGAGAAATTGCATCTTGCTGAAAAATGTCCATCTTATGGATGCCCAATTTATCCCGTCGAAATGTCAAATCTGAATAGTACATCCCAAGATTCATTAATAGTATCAAGAAATCACATCATGATCACACACATGAGCAATCGAAAACCTCCTGTCAATCAGGATAGAATTATCATGATTCCCTCATTCGCTGCGGAAAATTCAAAGATAGACGATAACAACAACTTCTTCATCGGCTTATTTGATGGTCATGATGATCAAGGACATGAGATAGCAAGCTACGCTTCGAAAGAAATACCAGCCCAGATTGCCTCAAAACTTCGCCATCAAGACAAATCGCCTACTCCAAACGAAATGACACAAATCCTCACGGAAACATTCAAAAATGTAGATGCAAATGCTCCATTTATTGGAGGCGGATGTACAGCAATGACAGTCATCAAGAAAGGATCCACTCTTTACCTTGCTAGTACTGGAGATAGCACACAATTCATTGCAATATACCATCCTCCTTCTACACTAGTGGAGGAAAAGAGCAGTCACAACGAAAGATATATTCACAACATGACAAGACCTACAAGTGAACAACTCAATCTACAAGGGAGCATCTCAATTCACCATCAAAACAAATTGCACAAAGCCAACTTTCCAGAAGAAAAGTCTCGAATTGAGAATCTTGGTGGTAGGATACACATTCCGCCAAAGCATCCAATGGGTTCTCGAGTGATAGCTCGCTCAACAACTCATCACGAAGACGTTGGGCTAGCAATGAGTCGAAGTATTGGGGACCGGGAGTGGACGGCTGTTGGAGTTATTCCAGATCCAGACGTTCAGGTTGTCAATTTGGAGGAGTTTTGGAATACGAACAATATAAGAACGAAAGATTCCAAAGTATTTGTTGTATTGGGAAGTGATGGTCTGTTTGATACTCGTAGGGTAGAGTTTGTTGCCAAGCATTTGGCATATGGATTCTTTGAATCATTCAAGAGTGACGGAGAAACCGCAGAACAAATGCTTACCGTCGGTAAAAAGCTTGTGAACATGGCAAGTCCAATCAAGTCCGAGTTTTATCGAGATGACATTTCGTTTGTTGCAAAGGTTGTGGAATTGTAATACAATGGACGTGATTTTCTCTATACCTACACACTGAGATTGAGTGCCATCTCTCTGCGATGTGCAGATGTACGTTCATCCTTTAGGACAATATCGTAATCGGTGTCGTAATAATCAACTGCGCGGGCAAAATCCGTACTTTTTTGTATCTGGCGCATTGCGATCATTCGCGAAGCGTGTGTCAGCTGGGCCAGCGCAGCGAGGATAGCAAGTTGATATTGCTCCTCACTCTGCAACAAGAACAATAAGCGATCTGCATCCGGACAGACGTGAAATTTGGTGGTATGATTGGCATTGGCATCCGTATCTCTGAAAACCTCGACAAAATTGTCATCTGCATTAGCTAGTAAAATCGCATAATTCATTTGTCCTATCGACTTTTTGGACATGCAATTTAGTGACTATCTCCATAAGCATTAGTAAGAGCTTAGTCTTTTATCCCCCCTCTGCACAGTAATGAATAAGTCCATTCCATAAATAAGTTTGCGTGTGTCTGCTTGACAAGATGGTTCCGCATGCATCAAAGAGCTACAACATCGTATGGAGGGTAACTTACTTATGAGAAGTCTGTGGTACCACATTCAACTACAATTTCGTATATACCTAGCTAAGCCTATAAGCATACACAGGTGTTAATGGCCCATTAGAGTTAGAGTTACTGGTGTCAAAGAAAAAAGTAGCCTTATGCGGCTCACCGAACACACTGCGCTTGCATCGACGATGAAAAACAATGACTCTGTCGGCCTCAGATAAGTGACGACCTTGTAGGTGACCTGATGAGGTCCAATTTTGGATGGTCGCCAGCACCACTCTAGCACCATATCGTATCTACCGCTGTGAATGGAGCAATCAAAAGCTTCTAGTGGCCCATTATAGTTGGTTACGATAGTACGGAAGGATATATAAATATGCCACTGCGCTTGAAGCAAGATGCTTCTGCATCAAGCATAATTAAAAGCAAGATACTCCTACGAGTTTTTTTGCGGGAAGGAAGAAGACAAAACCTGCCGGCCTCGCGCCTCGCGGCCTCGCTCGATGGCCTGCCATCCGTCCACAGCTATTATGTTACCTAGCAATCAGCATCATCCAAACCACGCTAGAAATCCAAAGGCTTGGGCAGCCCAATAGTCTTATAATGATGAAGGGAAACTACAGCCTATGCCTTGCAGGTGGTCAAAGATGCATATCGATTCCGTATCTTAAGTTCTTCGCAGCTGCATCCCAATCCTTGGGTCGTCGTCCATCATCAGCAGCACATCGTCTAATATCATCAAGATTTTCATCACCACACAATCTCCACCGACATCAGCAATCATCACTGGCCAACTACAACGTATCGTGCACCCTACTGCTGAATTCATCACCACATCTCCACCGACATCAGCGGTCACTTGCCAACTACAATGTATCATGCAATCTACTGCTGAATTACCAAGGTTTCTTCATCAGGGGATTCTCTACAACGCCAGCCTCAACACCTCGAACAGCTCCATCCACAGATAAAGATGATGCAAGCGAACCATCGTCAAGAAAGCGGAATTGGAGAATAGCCAAGGAGCTAGGGCGACACGTGTGGCCTAGTCTTTCACCAGGAGCCGCTGATGACGAAAGAGATCATGTTATGGCCATGAAACAACGTGTCGTTGCGTCAGTGAGTCTTATGCTCGCCGGAAAAGGTGTCACTATAGCAACTCCATACATGTTCAAGGCGTTGGTGGATACATTGCCCAATTATCATCATCTTGCCGATTCTACAGCAGATGTAGCAAATACAACATTTTTACCAGATACACTTGTTGAGAGCCTTACAACTACAACCCTGGCTGGAGTTCCAGCTGTGCCATTCATTCTCCTGCTGTCTTATGGTACATCGCGAACACTATCGTCTCTATTTCAAGAATCACGCAATGCCGTGTTTGCCAACGTCGCACAATCAGCAATCAGATCTGTAGGTCGGTCTACCTTTGATCACGTCCATAGTTTAGACTTGCAATATCATTTAAATCGAAATACTGGTGCTCTGGGTAGAATCATCGAAAGGGGAAACAGAAGTATCAGCTTTGTACTAAACGCAATGGTCTTTAATACTGTCCCAACTATCATCGAAGTGGGTGTCGTGACGGGATGTCTATATTACCAATTTGGTGTCTCACATGCGTCGACTGTATTGGCTACAATTGCTGCATATGTGGGATACACAATTTGCATCACACAATGGAGGACCCAATTCCGAAAGGATATGAATCGCTTGAATAATGAAGCAAGTGGTAAGCTTTCTGACAGTTTATTGAATTACGAGACAGTCAAGTATTTCAACAATGAGCAACACGAGGGGGTAACTTATGAAAGTACTCTGAGGAAGTATCAAACGTCAGCATTACAAGCACAGAGCAGTTTGGCACTGTTGAACTTTGGTCAAAACGCAATCTTTACAGTTGGGTTGACTACTATTATGTATCTTACCGCCAAGGATCTCATGGCAGGAAATGCCACAGTTGGGGATCTGGTGCTTGTGAATGGACTGCTCTTTCAATTGAGCGTTCCACTCAACTTTATTGGGTCAGTGTATAGAGAAGTACAACAGTCATTCGTGGATATGGAAGCAATGTTTGGATTGAGGGATACAAAGCCAGCAATTGTTGACTCGCCTAATGCATCCAAGTATGATCCGTCGATTGATGGTACATGCATCGAGTTTGATGAGTTGGAGTTTGCCTATTCAACTTCTTCTCGTCCATCCAAGTCTTCCGAAGACAGCAATAAAAGAGTCGACACGAAACGTCCAATCCTGAAAGGCACAACTCTCACAATCCCACAAGGAAAAACTGTGGCAATTGTTGGAACCAGTGGCTGTGGAAAGAGCACTCTACTTCGATTGCTCTACAGATTTTACACTCCAGACAAGGGTTCAATCCGTATTGGAGGAAGAGACATTTCCGACTACACAACAGAGTCGGTTCGAAATGCAATTGCAGTGGTGCCACAAGATGTTGTACTCTTCAATGACTCCATCGGCTACAATATTCACTACGGAAATTTGAATGCCTCGTGGGATGAAGTCATTGAAGCCGCAAAAAAGGCACACTTGCATGAAACCATCACGAAATTACCCAATGGGTACGATACGCTAGTCGGAGAGAGAGGCTTAAAGCTATCAGGCGGCGAGAAGCAACGAGTATCACTTGCAAGAGCAATTCTAAAGAACTCACCAATCTTACTGTGCGATGAGCCCACGTCCAGTTTGGACTCTCATACGGAATTGGAGATAATGAACAATCTGAAAGAGGTTAGCAAGGGTAATGATACGACAAGTCTGATTATTGCTCATCGGCTGAGTACTATCCAAGATTGTGATGCGATTGCCGTTATGCACGAAGGGAAGGTTGTGGAGTATGGTACCCACGATGAGCTTGTTCGTCGAGGAGGAATATACAAGGATTTGTTAATGTTCCAAAGAAGCCATCCAACCAAAAAGGACGATGATGAGGATGAATGATACACATGCACTAATCATCGAGGACAGAACTAATCAATGCATGGTATAATAAATGGAACTAATTTATGCTATCCACGTAATAAAGGGTGTTTCAATCCACTTCAACCACCCCTCGTGTGATAAATACAAGAGAGAGACAACTGATTTGTCTGAGATTTTCCAAAAATCCAGATAAAAAAGTCATTTCCAAAGAAGAAAATGATGAAAGTCTACTTGGAGTCAGGATCTGTGAAATGAAAAAGAGAGAATATCATTGATTTTATCAGTACGAAGTGAGCAAGAGTGGTAAAGTAAGAAGAAGAAGAAGTAAAGCATACTAGAGAGCAACTCACAATCAAAAGCATCCGTGATACCAATCATTTTGTTGACTTCCTTCTTCACCATTCCACGCTTCTTCACCATGTACTGTGATAAAAGTAGTTATCATCACGAAGACTGGTTAGATAATGACAATTGCAATCAACACAAACAGCGATAGTACACACACCACAGTCAGAACAACACTCTCTCTCTCTCACTCACCTCCTGACAAGCAAAGACATTATCCGTCCACCTCGTCGCCGCCTCAGTAACAAGCTTCAACTCCTTCTCCAAATCAGCAATAGCCTGAGGATCATTCTCCTTCAACTTGTCCAATTCTGCCGTCTTTTCTGCCACCGACTTGGCAAGCTCTGATCTCCGTGCCATTTTGGCTGCACGTGTCATTGGCTTTTCCCCCTCTTCTTCTCCACCACCATCATCCTCCTCCTCCTCTCGACCACGCTTGGCATCCGCCAACTTGACCTCCGCCTCCACAATATCCTTCCCCAAAACCTCAATCTTCCTCACCGTCTCCTCATGCTCCAACTGCCTCATCCGATCAGCCTTGGCTGGAAATGACCAAAAATACTTGGATCCACCAATCTTCTCCGTATCGACCAAATTATCATCGCAGAGGGATTGATTAATGTCGATTATGGAGTTTGCGTTTACTCCGGCTTTGGTGGCGAGGGAGACTATTTCCTTTTCGGTGTAGACGTCTTTGGAGGTGTGGTAGAGGCCGGTGATGACTTTGCGTTTTTCTTCGGCGGACATGCGCTTCGTTTTGGTGGACATGATGGTTGTGATGATGATATTTATGAAGGAAGCAGGTTAGGTTGCGGTGGTTGCGACGATGGCAGTGATAATGGGATTGATAGAGCGATGGTAGGAGCTGATAGTGAGGCAGTTTTTACCATCGTCGCAATTTCGATGTTGATTTTGATTCTTGGGGAGGGGGCTGAAAAAGGAACTCTGAGCCCGATAACGGAACTAAGTCTGACCGCCCCCCTCAAGCAACTCAAAACTCACACACGCTTCCAAAAAGCTTCCATCCAAATCACAAGCCCAAACAACCATGACGCTCACCGTATCCCTCCTCGACTACGGAGCCGGCAACGTCCGCTCCGTCCGCAACGCCATCACCTCCTGCGGCTACTCCATCATCGACATCACCTCTCCATCCCAAATCGATGAAGCCGATGTCATCATCTTCCCAGGCGTAGGCTCGTACGAATCGGCCATGACGGTACTCCAAACTACCGGATATGACAACGCTCTTCGTGCCTACCTTGCTGCCGATCGACCCTATTTGGGTATCTGCTTAGGTATGCAAACCCTCTTCGAAAGCAGTACAGAATACAAAGATGATCAATCCTCAGAGTTACCCGGCCTCGGCGTAATTCCAGGCCATGTCATCAAATTCGATGAAACGAAACGATCCGTCCCTCACATTGGTTGGAATGGCACCATTGCTCACCAAAGTTCACCAGCTATGAAATACATCAAGGACCATAACGGTGATGAAGTGTACTTTGTCCATTCGTACTATGCTCCCATCACCGATGCGAATTCCAAGTGGGTATTGACACGAACGACATATGAAGGACAAGAGTATATTAGTAGTGTGCAGAAGGGGAATGTTTGTGCGACGCAGTTTCATCCGGAGAAGAGTGGGAAGACTGGGCTTAATTTTCTCAAGGGATTTTTGGAGGTGAGTAGTGGTGTTATGAATGGATGTGTATGTGTTGTTTGTATAGTGACGAGTGCATTTGATGTGTGTCGACTTACATTATTTCTTCTTCAACAACAACAACAACAATATATATAGTCAGTAGAAGATGGAACACTCTCCAATACAACACCAATTGCAGTAAACCCCACCGATCACACCGAACTAGTCAAACGTGTCGTCGTTGCACTTGACGTCCGATCCAATGACAATGGAGATCTCGTCGTAACCAAAGGTGATCAATACGACGTACGTGAAAAAGACGATGATGCCGTCACTGGTCGTGGTGGAGTACGTAATCTTGGCAAGCCCGTGTCGTTGGCAGCACGATATTATGATGAGGGTGCCGATGAGATTGCATTCTTGAATATTACATCATTCCGACAGGGTGTGATTGAGGATATGCCCATGTTGCAAGTTTTGGAGGAGGCGAGTAAATCTATCTTTGTACCGTTGACTGTTGGTGGTGGTATTAGGAGTTATACTGATCCAGAGAGTGGAAAGGTCTATTCGGCGTTGGAGGTGGCGAGTCGGTACTTCAGAGCGGGTGCAGATAAGATTAGTATTGGGAGTGATGCAGTTTATGCTGCTGAGGATTATTATGCAAGTGGTGGAAAGAAGACTGGTGAAACGTCACTGGAAACAATCTCTCATAGGTATGGTGTTCAAGCTGTGGTTGTGTCTATCGATCCTAAACGAGTGTATGTTGCGTCTCCCGAGGGTGTTGATAAGAAACACACGGTTGTTTCGCTGGATGAGTCGCAGGCTGGACCAAATGGAGAGCGGTATTGCTGGTACCAGTGCACTGTCAAGGGAGGAAGAGAAGCCAAGGACATCTGTGCTGTGTCTGTTGCAAAAGCATCAGAAGCGCTAGGTGCAGGAGAAATCATGCTCAACTGTATTGATATGGATGGACAATGTAATGGCTTTGATCATGCCTTGATGACTGCAGTTTCGACAGCTGTGACAATCCCTGTTATTGCAAGTAGTGGAGCAGGCAAGGAAAGTCACTTTTCAGACGTTTTCAAAGCTACTAAAGTGCAAGCAGCATTGGCAGCTGGTATGTTCCACAGAAAAGAGGTGGAGATTGGTAACGTGAAGAAGCACATGGAAGCAAGCGGAATAAGAGCGAGGATAGTTTAAATACGAAAGGGAAAAGGTGCTATTGTTTTTCTTGAATACAATAGGTCAGTGCGCTAATCTAAGATGCTATTAAACAATGATTGGAAGATGTGCTGCAACGTTCAATAGCTAATTATTTATTTTAAGCATGGTTGAGCAAAGGAAAGAAAGGACGAAGAACACATCATATCGATGGTACTTGTGACCACAAGTGAACACATTTCAATACTTGTGTTCTTCAGTCATTCCTCTTTCCATAACTTGACCTCAATTACACTCTTTTTTGTAGTTTTGTACATCAATCAAGGCACCTTCATCCTGAAAAGAACTTGTTACGTGCTTAGAACCAACTCTTCTTTACTTCCACCTTGCCACTAGATGAACCTTTGGGAACCTTCTTGAACCTAAATTTTGGTGCCCCGCAAGGAGGGCACTTGTATTTATCAGTCTCCTTTGCCCAAGCCTCTGGTCCTTTTGTGTAGACGTAGCCGCAGTCTTTGCACAAATAATCTCCAGGCGATCCATCGTCTTTAGGCTGACCGAAGAAAAACAATGAGGTGGTAGATGGGGCCGTCGATCTTGTGGCTAGTGCGGATGCAGATGGAGCTACTTGGAAAGCATTTGCAGAGCCTACGAAGAGAAGGGAGATGATAGCGAATAATGTGGTGATGTAGTTCATGATTGAATTGTAGAAAGTGTAGTATTGTTTGTTTACGTTGTGTTCTTCAGTGTGATTGCTTTGTGACTTCGTTGCTTTTTGCTGTGTGCTGTGATGAGGCAGGTGAGGAAAAAGTGGTGTGATTGTGACGCGCTGACGTGGTGCCGAGATTTGTCAATAACCATGCTGTGACTTCTGGCAGCTTCAGAAGCAAGAGATAGAGATGGAGAAGCAATCCCCAGCCTGCTTTGAAGGCAGCGGTGCAATAGTTATCATTTCCAGAACTCATAGTTACCTAATAACAATGCAACCTATATGTACGCTTAACTTTTTTAATCTCCAGGTGTGTACTCAAATCAGTCATTGTGATAATCGTAATCACTCTCCGTGTTTTTCTGGTCTGGGTCTCTTTCGGGCAATGTCACACGCAGGTCTGGATCTTCTTCCCCCGTGATCTGACGTAGCTCCCCCATTAGATAATCCGTTATCGATCTTGCTGAAGGTCTCTCTGACCACTCATACGTCCAAGTCATATCCAACGCCTTCATCATTGCCACATATGATGGATCATTACTATTCCTAATGTGTTCTGGGATTTCTGTTCGTTTTCCTTTTATCATCCTCTGACCCGCAACCTTCCACTTCAGGTTCTCAGGCTCTTCAAAGATGTATAAATCCGTCATGATGATGTGCATAATATTTCCCATCATCCACACGTCGATCTTGTCTGGCACTGGGTTTTTGTAATGCATATAACCTAGTCTCATTTGATGCTCTTCTAACGATCTTGCTGACCACATCGCCATACCAAATCCACCTCTCATAGTGCATCGTTCATGTTTGTTCTTGTTCATATAAATAGGTCGTGCATAGTTGAAATCATTCAGCTTGAAAATCCCATCTTGAAAGAGATACTGGTGACAACAAAGATCATTGTGAAAGAACGAGGGTTGTTCCGTATTGTCAATCGAATGCAAAGCGGCAACACTACCAGCAATATGAATGACAATTTTCAATCGATCAACAGGTGACAATGTACTACCCCCCGCCAATCTTGCCCCCTTGATATAATCATGCATGGAACCCTCTGGCATGAAATCCATCATGACAGCCAAAGAACAATATCCATGAATATCCGGAACGAACGGTGAGCTACTCATCCGTTCCAGAAGCAAGCCATCCTTCCTCTGCTCTTCCTGCCCTTTCGGTGATATTTCTCTATAGAATTTTACACTCTTGTATACAAATTTATTCGATATACCATTGAACTCCTCCTTCAATTCAAAGGCCGAACGTGATCCTCCACTATTGACAAATCTCATGGTGGACAAATCCAACTCGTGGAATTTATTACAGTTGGGGAAACTTTCTAATTGCCAGTCGTACATTGGTTCACAGACGTTTTCATCGTACCCACGGACGAAATCTGCTGCATTGGGTTCAAACCAAGATGGTGTGATTTGTGGTGGATTGCGTGGGACGCTGGTGTGTTCAAATTTTTTCGTGTAGGGAACGGGTGCAGCATTTTTGTCGTCAGGATCAATGGATACTGCACGTGGATAGACCTTTCTGGGTCGAGATGGACGAAGCCCAGCCCAATCACTTGTTTGTTCATGTGGTGCCTCGAATGATGGATCATTTACATGTGCTCCGTATTTCTTTGAAACTTTCCAGCTTGTGTGGAATTCGAAGACAAGAAGACATGTGATTATTGCACCGGGTAGTAGTACTTTGAGTTTGAGCATCCTGCTGCCTCCCGTTAGTTGCTTTGTTGTCATTGCCCCACCACACTTTTGCTACATAATGCTCAGTGCGCGCGGGATTTTGGATTTAGGATTTTTTGCGTTTGGCTTCACTTCAACTCGCCAAAACCCTGCCAAAACCTAACCTGCTGTCTTTCCCAGATGGGGGACATAATTAGATCCCACTCACCACGTTCTACTATTCCTACGTTGGTAAACTGAGACGGCACCGGCACCCATCTCGGGTCATCCGTTCGCTTTGTTCGCCGTTCGCTTGCACTCAGCAGTTTGCAGCAAGTTCTCGACCGACGGCTCAAACAGCGGTGGTGACTTGGTTGTGGAGGCATGGAGGTTACGATTGCAAGTCCGCAAAGGAGATGCAGCATGGATGGAGGAACAAAGAAATAATACTCCACAACAGTTCATCTATTATCAGTCCTAAGTAGATATCGATAGCAGAAGCAGAGCAGAGAAGCTAAGATCACCATCATAATAATGAACAGATTTCGAACACCTTTTCAGAGAAGAAATAATGACGTCAACAACAATGGATTGCAGCGTCCGCAGAAAAAATGCAATCGATACTGCATCAAGGGCGTGGCTGTGTGCATATTTGTCTCTTTGATGGTACGCAGCTTTTCTTTGTCGCGGCATCTACACAACTCTCCACAGTCGCAGTATATTCGGAGCAAAGAGAAGCGCAACAGCAACCTCTCTTCGAGACACGAGCGCAAGCCACGTGTTGTGGCAATCGCACATTTGCAGTACGAACCGTCCAAATCTGAATCGGATCCACGGTCAGTTCTTGTACACAAATCAAATCTATTGACACTTGATACAACACCTTTAGCTACAAACAAAACTTCATTTCAATTTACCGAATCAAGCATACCCATCAGTGGACACTTCATACAGCCCAGCTGGTACACTCCCAATGCACAAGATCTCTTACGTGATAATGATAGGTGCGAGGTAATGTATCCGTGGCAGCTCGAGGGTTTCCCAAACTGCAACAACTTCCATGAATTGGACATGGCTCACATGAAGATGATTAATAAGGGTGGATCACGCATAGCATTTGAATTGAAACAACTCTCGGATGATGGAATGCAGTTGAAATTTGTGTACAAGACTGTGAAATATCATAGGGAAGTTGAGTTTCGTATGGTCGATGAGCAGCGGAAGGATGCACTGGTGATGGAGCGGGCGTCAAGCTCCAATTTCATACCTAATTTACATGGATACTGCAGTATAGGGGTGATTATGGACTTCATGCCGGAAGGTAATATGCATGACTATTTGAAAGGAGCACGACTTGCAAAGAAAAAAGGCGAGGATGGTTCTTTGTCCCCTGTGGACAAACTCCGAGTTGCCATACACATTGCAAGTAGTGTTCGAGACTTGCATGAGACTGGAGATGACAAAGAGAAACCGGCGTTTTATCACAATGATATATGTTGCCATCAATATCTATTTCAGAATGGGATTTTCAAGCTGAATGATTTCAACTATGCACAACCAATGGCTTTCGTAAAGAAGGATACAACAGAGAAAGAGAATGAGCTGTGTCTTCGTGACTCGTCCAACATGGGTATGTGGAAGGCACGTTCGTTCGAGGAGCATTTAGCTAAAGCCAATGATGCAAGGCTAGAACCGTTTAGTGGGGACAAAACTGACGTTAACATGATGGGTAACCTCATGTATACGATATTGACTGATCTATATATGTTTGAACAACCGGAGCTGTTGACAAGAAGCCAAACAACTGAGGCATTGGTTGCTGGGAAGCGATCTCCGTACCCTGACGACATTGAAAATAGTACAGATCCAGCTCATGTTGCCGTGAAGAAGGCAATTGATATGTGCTGGGAAGAGAAATGGAACAAGAGACCATCAGCAAGAATAATTACAGACTACTTGATGGGACAATTACAAGACATTACAAAAGAAGATAACCCACACTTGAACGTCACGTTGCCAATAAGAGATCCAGAGCAAACACCGTCGGATAGAGAGTATTATGCTAAAACATGGAATTGATAACTTGTACTATTCATTATCATAAAACAAAAAAACTAATAAAGTATCAATACAAGTGAAGTACGCTCGACCTATTTACTTGCTCAGCATTGCAAATCTCATTGCGAGATCGTCGTAAGTAGCATCCCCTCCAGTCTTATCCTCGTCGTCGTCGTCGTCGTCATCATCATCATTGCCTTTGGGATTCTCTCCGGCACTTTGAGTCCTATCACGATTGTTCACGTCACTGCTGTTGATGGTGTTGTTGCCACTGTGAGGTCGAGACCTGGGTGCTGGCGGAACAAAAATGTCCGGCTCTTCGACAACAAAGTCATCTTTTTTGACAGAAACATCGTCTTGTTTGTTACTAGTTTTTGGGACAGATGGAACAGGAACAGGAATGGCAACAGCAGACGCTGGCAACACTGGCACATAAGCTCCTTCTGTACCCTTGGGCGGTACAGGGAGAACCGTCGGAGGCATGGACGGTGCCGGTGCACCAGCATCATACTCCTTTTTATTTAATCCAGATGCAGCATTCTCTGGTACACTATATCCAACTGGAGGAGGCATGGGCTGTGCGATATCCTCCGCTTTTAGTGGAACTTTGGGTTTACAACCCACCTCATGCTCGTCCGATATTTTCTCTAAATACGTCTGAACTTTGTAAGCTGATGGAGGCTGAAAAGACAACTTGGACGCGACACGATCATTCACTATCCCGTCCACATTTAACATGGCCCTCTCATCAAATGCGGCTCCAAACTTGTATCGGAATTGTTTCCGTACTTCGATTAACTCTGGAATATCCACAATCGACGAAGCCCAAATGATTGTTGCGACGGTGGATAGAATATCGTTTGGACATTCTTTCGAGTGGGTAATTAAATTTAGACGTTCTGATAATAATTCACAACTCAATTGTAAGAGCTCGTATGCCTCCACGGTGTCATCATCACGAATGAGGGCTTCGGCCTTGATACGTGCCTTCTCCTCTTTCGGTGGATCTTCAGCGAGAAGTTTGGCAATTTCACGAATCTGTTGCTTCATGAGGGCTGATTTTTTATTGGAGGCAATTGTGAATCGTGTGACTGCCATCTTTAATTGGGGTTTGAGTTTGTTGGCTTTGTAGCCGCCGAAGAGAGGCATATTGGATATTATTTGTTGTTTGTGTTTATGTTGTTGTGATGCGTTTGCACGATGGCTAGTTGTTTCTAGAAAGTTAGTACTCCTATACTACACTCTACACAACTTATTTATTGTGTTGTGCCGCAAGCAAGAGCCACCTCGAGACTCGAGACTCGAGACCACTATCTAATCTACCAAGACTGCGAACATAGATTGAGGCGGCGCACGACAAAAGCTTTTGTAAAAGGGCTAAGTTGAGACAAAGAAGCGAGAAAAATTCAGGCTAAACTTGCTCACTGATGTCGCTGAGTGAAAAGAGAAAGGGAGATACAGGGGTTAATATGTATCTTAGGGGTAAACAATAGAATGAAAAAAGCGTGGCATGTCGTTCATCAGCCTCTTTTCTCTTTTTGCCTATTTGTCTCTTCTCCAGCCCACTTTTTGCCATTTTGCAAAAATCAAACACACCCACCATGGTAGCCGCTACTATCATTGCATATAGTGTCATCCACACATAACTTACATCTGATGCAAAGCTACTAATCGGTTTACGATACTCTATTGACGTAGTTGGTGGATGGGTTTAAGTTTTACTTCTATCTTTACTTCAAAATATTACAAATTGATAAAGGCAGCATGAGCTACATTTCCTACACAGAATAATTCTATTTATTCGTATCCAATTGATCTATGGGCGGGTATGAACTACCCCATCCTTTAGTATATGGTATAAAGTAAGCGGCAGGTCGGTTTGATGGATTAAATACGTAAGATATAGCCTATTTGATGCGTTGTTTGATGTATGATAATTTTATATTCTGTGCGAGTGTATTTTCATTGTGTGGTTAGGGGGTGTTAAGTGGCATTGGCAGCTGCAACAAGCGGCGGAACCCTTTGACTATATAATCAACGAAGGATGGAGGGCGACGGCGGTGGTAATACTACGCAGACGTCGTTACACACCACCTCTTTTGCATCGGCACATGTCATCGTCCGGAAAATGAGTATTGACCATGGTCAAATGCACAATAACTAAGGCCCCAAAAATCGGGGGCTCAGCGGATCCATCCATCCAAACTATATCCCTGCGCTTTTTTCGCGTGTTAATTTCACACGATAATTTGAAAGCTCAGGGATTCCCCGGGATTTCGAATCAAGGAGATCTCTCTCGCTTTTTTCATGAAACGTGAAGTTTAGTGGGATGCGATTCGAGAAGATTGAAAACGAATCGATTTTCACTTTAGTTCACACGCAGTAAATCGAAATCCCGGGGATTCCCCGGGATTTCATTTTCGAAATCGAAATCCCGGGGAATCCCCGGGATTTCAAATCGCAGGGATATGATAGCATGGATCCGCTGAGCCCCCGATTTTGGGAGCCTTAGTTATTGACCTCATTTTTACTAGTAATCTCACCATGGTGAAGACCTTTTTGAGATGTGTGCTGATGAACAACATGCCATGGAGATGAAAGGGGGCACCCCTTAAATAAGACCGGCGCAAATGAAATGTACAGGAACAGAATTCGATGTCGAGGCCTTTAGAAATTTCGAACGCGTTATTTTCGAATTCGAACCTGTCACCACCTTGAGGCCTCGAACTCGAATTCTGTTCCTGTACATTTCATTTGCGCCGGTCTTAAATATGTAAATTATCATTGAAAAATATCTAGAGCGAAAAGAGGGCACCTCTTTTTGCATTCTATTGTTTACCCCTAAGATACATATTAACCCCTGGGGAGATACTTATGTGTCCGTGTGGCGCCAGCGGGAATGGTAGGTATGGTACGACATTTATTGAATGGTTGCTTTCTATGACTGATCAGGCTAAGCTAAACTGGCTCACTGATGTCGCTACAGAGTTGCTGCTCGAGAAAAGAAAAGGGAGAAGACACTTATGTGTGTCCGTGTGGCGCCAGCGGGAGTGGTATGACATTTGCTGAATGGTTGTTGTCTACTTATCTACACAGACTGTGTCGCGGGATGGGGTCCGGAGCAGCCCATACTTCTTCTTCATTACCATAGTACCCCACTGTAAACACGACGCAACAAACATGAAAGTCATCCAATACGCCCTCGCCGTTCTTCTCGCCGCATCTTCCTCTGCGAAACCTGATACCCTGCGAGGCACTAGCAAGGCTGATAAGGTTGGTGGCTTGAACATCAACGATAGTGATGGTATTATTAGTGGCGGTAGCGGTGATGATGCACCACTTCCAAGTTGCAATGTATGTGGAGATGATACTCATAGGGAGGTTGTCAGCGTTGACTACCTCATCATCGGCGCAGGACCTGGTGGTATGAGTACCAGTGCCGACCTCTCCAAGGCTATCAAGGAGATTGGAAGTAATCAGACGGTTGCGGTGATCGAGAAGAGCGATTACATCGGTGGACGTTACTTCGATGTGGATCTGAAAACACCTGAAGGATATGATGGTAAACTGAAAAATGGCCACGGGGCTCTGCGGGTGAACCCCTCGACCTTACCACATCTTCGTCGCCAGATGAATGAGTATGGCATTCAGGTGTACTGCAGCATCTTCAACAATCGTCTCACTGCCCGTGGACGTTCTGCGAGTTGCGATCTGCAGAATGAGTGCCATATCTTTGGAAACTTCTGCTCGGACAAACCTATCTTTGTTGACAAGACAAACACGGAGCAGATGCCTTTTGGAGCTGCATTTCCTCTCGACGAGGAAATACTTGACCGCACAGGAGGTGATCCCGAGGCCGCTGCCCACCTCTATATTCTTGGGTATAAAACTATCAATCCAGCTACTGGAAATGAGTGCGATAACTCGGCAGAAAGTCCCAGTGATCAGTGTCCAGAGGAGGCATGCAAAGCTGCTACGAGCTGGAGGAGTTTCCTTCAATCTCAACTAACACATGAGTATGCTGAGTTGGTTGAAGCCATGTACTGTAAGTGAACTTTTTTTGAATGCGATCAAATGTTGCTCATATATTTCCGACGTGAGAAACTCACCACCCTCTGCTTCTGCCAGTCGGATTCTTTGGAGACTTCGCCGCTGCATTCAATGCTTGTTCTTATATAGATTGGTAAGTAACAGCTTATGTGCAAATGTGTTTATATCTACAAGTAGTTATCTGGGATCTGACATACACGTTTGAACTATGCAAAGGGGAATTCGTGATTATGACACACTCTCCATCAACTGCTACCCTGAGGGTGGCATGAGCTCTTTGACTGATGCACACTATGATCAATCTGTGAACAATAATGTGAAGTTCTACCTCGAAGAGCCTGCTATTTGTATCGACCGATCCAAGGATACGGGAGCATTGTACGAAGTACGTACTCCAACCAAAATTTTCTCTGTGAAGGAGTTCCTGTTCATGAGTGCCCCTCACTCGGAAATCCTTCAAAATCTTAATGGAGATTTGATTGATGAATTGAAGGAAAAGCCATTGACGAATGTTGCAAAAGGGAGCCCAGTGACCGCAGTACTCTTTCAATGGGACCCAGAAACACCTGGTTGGTGGTTCGATGCAATTGATAAGGAAGGAGGATCGTATTCATACAGGACTTATGGCGATCTTGACTGCTTCTCAAGATTCGAACTCATCGATACGCCATACCATCGCCAACATAATGCTCAACGTGTGGTATACTCAGACGCTAGGTGTTTTGATGAGTGGAAAGAACTCATTGAATATTCAGATGAGGTGGGTGACTACAGTAAGCTCACTGAACGTGCATTGCGTGGTATTCGTAGTGCATATCCTGAATTCGACATACCAGAACCTATCTTTGTTAGTGCCAAAGTGTGGGACGCTGCCTGGTACTTCATGAAGCCCCACAGCACAGCTACTAATGAAGAGGTCGAAGCACACGCTGTCAATCCAATCAGTGGTGAAAATATCTGTCTAGTTGGAGATTCGTGGGGGCTAAAATATGCTGCATGGACTGAAGGTGCCTTCGTGACTTCACACAACTGCCTCAGCCAACGATTCAGTGGGTCTGCCTTGGGAGTTGCTTTGGACAGCATTTTTGCTGAACGCGAAAGCATTGTAGCGGACTACTATGAAAACGACCCAAATTTCGCAGCCTACCCTGGTGAAGAAACTGAAGGGCAGGCCTACCCCATTTTGGATAACGAAAACTATGCACCCTTCGGATGCATGTACGATCAAGAGGATGGGTCTGTCGTCAATGGATTCAAGAGTGGGCAGAACTGCGGGCCGCCTCAATGTGTTGAACAGGGTGTGCCCATTGAAGCCTAAGAAGTATTTCTGCCCTGCAGTTGCAGTGCAATCTCAATGTGTTGAAAATGCTGTGCACATTGATGCCTAAGAGTTGTTTGGTTTCTTAAGAGTCGTACAAGTCCAAAGTGTAATAATGTACAGAAACCTCTAACAACTATATTCATTTCATCTTTCATGTGCCTACTTATTCCCCTTTCCATCTACCTAACGATACCTCTTATCCTACGTACATAGGTACTTTAGTACTTTTACAGCGACAGACAAAGCCAGAATGAAGAATGAAGCCAGACACAACAGTGAGAGTGGATAATAGTGGAGGAGGAGGAGGCTTGTTGCATTGCCATCACTTTTGCATTTAAGGCATGTAGCACTGTTTGATCAGGATTGGTGCAAGGACGAGGAATACATCTTCCCGCCGTAGAAGAGCTGCTGATCAGCATTATCTCGAAGATGCCGCCAACAGCAGTGCCATCAGCAGACGATGCCACCGCCGACGATTTGATCTTCCTTCTATCCATTGTTGGAAACCCTAACCAGATCATTGCCGAGCAAGAGAAGAAGCAGAAGTCGACACAGCAACATGATTCTTCAAGATTATATGATGCTGCCAAGGTATCAAAATCTGGAGAAAATAATACGCCATCAGCATGGTGGCAGTCGGTGTTAGCTACTTTGCCATCACAACGAAGGCAACTCATCATGGCACTTCAAGAATTGGCAAATAACTATCACAAATGGAGTCAGCACACGTTAGCCAATGAAAATGATAGGATAGATGATAGACAAGCAAGCAGTAATGCAGCTTTGGATGAAATTGGTGAATTAGTAGAAAATATAGAGCAGATTGCATCAAACATTCGGAAATACAGCACATCTTACCTCGAATCCATCAAAGCTTACAAACATGCTATACAACTATTTTGGATCAATCACATAGACAGCAACAATGACTACGAAAACATCTCACAACTCTCTCAAATTGGATATCAATTGTCATCTCAACTCATACAGCAACTTACATGGGATGAAGAACTGGTTCAAAATGTTATCACCCAACTTCTCAACGAAGAATTGTACACTCCAAACCATGAAACCATCATCATACACAAACTCAAGACATGGGCAAGTGCCATGTCAAGCTTGATTCAAATTGACAAATCATTCTGGAAATTTGTAGAACGAGAGGTGTATGATGAAACTGAGTTGGAGAACAATAGTGATGAGCCGCAGTTATTGAATGGAGAGGCTTCTTCTCAAGTTGTAGATCTTGAAACGTTGACCAAATCTATACAAGTAAAAGTTCAAGTGGAGGGCGTTGATGCATGCACAAACTCGTGGGAAGACTTTTGCAATCAGACAGTGTCCTTGCATGAAGGTGTAGTGAACAGTTCTTCGGTGGAGAGAGCTGTTGAAGAGTTTTTCAAATACTCTCCTTCGTTGCATGAAGAATCCAAACAACTGTCCAAAACAACCAGGAAAAGACCTCTAATTACGTCTGTGTTAGTAACAGGTCAAGAAGGATGCGGGAAGACTCATCTACTTGACACAATTCAGCGGCAGCACCGGCAACAAACAAGCATCAAGGAAACCACAAGCGTTCGAATAATACGGCCAAAATATCCGGTAGACCTGGTAGGGAGCTCTATAGGCTCCTCTGAAGACCGTCTTATTGCACTATTTTCATACGCACATGATATCATATCCACTTGCAAGAATACCTCATCATCGCCTGACAAATATACAAAATGCTTGGTAATGCTTGACGATGTAGACAAGCTCCTCTCACTCTCTGATGACGCCCATAATACAGGTGGATTGGCTGATTCAAGCAGTGCCACAAATTCAGCCCATTACTTTGTAGGAAGAAGATGCAAAGCTCTGTTTCTCAGTATTCTTGATTCGCTTCGCGAAAAAGATTCAAGTAACTATGGCCATATCTTTTTATTATGCACATCACGGATAAATTGTGACGAAATTGTGACTCGGTTTGATAAGGTGTTTGTAAAACGTGAACCAGATGACGACCAGCGTCGGGAAATGATACTTTCGTGTCTTGCTGCTGATGATCGCATCGACGAAAGGAGCACGGAATTGGAGCAAGATACCAATGATGACATCGATGAAATACTGTCACTGGTTGTTCACCACTCAACAGGGAAATCTGCGTTTGAAATTTCACAATGTTGCCGTAAAGTACTTTTGATCTGTGCTGAAGCTTCATCTCCTATTGATAAATGCAGTTCAATCCTTCGCAGACGGTTGATATGTCTTGATAATATGATTCAAGCTGCCCCTCCACCGTCACTTCGTGGCGGGTCTCTAGATGGTGTCGTTGATATGAAAGTGGTCACACCAGAAGAGCTTGAGTCTAGAATCATACACGATTCTAATGGAGAGATTTCACTTCCGCTATTCGGTTTAGATGCAAAGCGAGCATATGAATCTTTGATGAACGTTGTGGTCACACCGCTTTGTCGCTCGAATGACATTGTAGAATTGCTGTATGGAGGCAATATGGCAGATGCCCCCGATGGTTCTATGCAAGCGTATATCAAACCAATCAAAGTTGGAGCACTACTTATCGGAGGTCCAGGTGTGGGCAAAACTTCTCTTGCCTACCACTGTGCATCCGTTGCAGCAAGTATGGCCAGAGGGATTACATTACTCGACGTAAGCTGCACTTCACTAATTCACAAAGAACTAGGAGGGTCGGAACGTGCCGTTCAACAATTATTCAGTGCAGTACGTGCAGCTGCGCCTTGTATATTGCTCCTTGATGGTATAGAGAATATCGCTCCATGCCGTGGCAATGACAATACATCTGAGGGGACCATGGATCGAGTGCTGTCCATGTTTCTAACCGAGATGGATGGCATAGAAACAGGCAAGCCTTCTGGGAATGTTGCGGTAATCGGCATAACGTACGATGCAAATTTGATAGATCCGTCCCTCCGCAGGCCAGGACGACTCGAACAAACAATTCCTCTTGGAATGCCCGACACAGAGGCCAGGACGGAACTCGTGAGGCGAGAAATTAGGAACATGAATTTGGACTTCATGTCAGCGGAATACTTTGACCCAAAAAATGAAGAAGACTTGTCAAGATTTGTGTCAATTGAGTCTGTCGGAATGTCAGCCGTAGAAGTCGTTGCAATTTGTAAGGAGGCATCAATGGAATGCCTTCGCGAGGTTGAGTTCAATGTGACCAATCCAACTGAGCCCCCGAGTCTTAGGTACAAGCATTTCAAACGTGCCGTGAACAAGATGAAAGGGCGAGAAAGATAACATGGAGTATTTAGTTTATTCATCTTGATGAAGTGATAGGTCTACTTTTCCGTATCCACTGTCCATCCTGCCCCTACCACTTATTGTGAAAGGAATACACTGGATGGAAGGGTTTCAGTTCTCGGCGCTCCGCTCAATCATTTTAGTACGTACTTGTACCACCTACTTCTACATAGGTGACACCCACGTACAGAAAATCACTTAAGCCTCACCCACGTACAAGTAACAGGCCCAACAGAAAGAGTTCTCGTTGGGCGTGATCGGGTTCTCACTTTGTCCGAACCTGTCCGAACAGACAGTAGCAGGGCTGCAGTCTGCAGCGAACAAAACAGCGTTTTGGTCGGTCGTGGTGCCAAAAAGTAGTAAAAGCTGCATGCACTACTTATCCACTCTCAATCAGCGATCCTCCGGTTAGCTTACAACCAATTGCAACGCACCTCCTTATCATATAAAACGACGTCGAAGCGAAGGATGATGTCCTCTGGTAGTGATGTTCCATCAACAATCGTTTGTCATTTCTTTGATAAACTCGATCATGCAGAAAATGATGAGGACGTCATGATGGACGTCCTCGACTTTTCCACATCGATCCGATCTTCCTTATCCGACAGCCACCTCATAGACGCAATGCCAGGCCCCACCACCACTGAAGCCCAGCGTGATCATGTTACCGATCAAGAACTACGTGCCATGAAAGATATGGTTGCATCGATGAGAAGAAATCCAGAACTGCTGAAAGAGTCTCCCGTCATGCAGAGGGCTTGCCTCACCAGCTCATCTCTTCGCCGTGATATAACAGATAAAGCTTCAACAAGCGAGGCCAACGATGTCAAGAATGAAGACTTGTGTGCCATGAAGGACATGATTGCATCCATGCGTAAGAATCCACAACTACTCTACCAATCACCCGTCATGCAAAAGGCTTGCTTTACCACCGCCAATACTGCTACCTCGCTCACTCATGATACACCAAGTCTCATTTCTCCCCATGAGGCGACTCCTCCTTCGAATACATCACCTCGTCGTCCACTTGGCAAAAAGTTCGACCCATCTACATTTCCATCCTTGCCATTGCCATCGGTGGGTCGAGGTTTAATAGATAAGAGTGATGTGAAGGCCCCACCATCGCCAGCAGCAGTTGCAGCGCCATCATCAACGATGAAGATTGATACAAAAGTGCAACTTTCTAAAATCAGACCCAGATCAATATGAATGAATTGATCTGCTTCAGAGAGAAAGAGATGACGAAAACATGGACAATAGGTGTCAAATTCTTCTGCTCTCACCTCCTACTTTACACAAGATATTCATACTAATCTAGAGGTCAATCATTATTATTTGAATTATCTTCTTCTGTAGTATCAACACTATTTAACTCATATATTCGCATTTCTTCCTCATCGTAAATCAAAGAAGCATGAATGCCATCACTATCTCCTACTGACGCTTGATCCTTCTTGTTCTTCACTACGTCATATCTATTTGCCAGTGGCACACGAAAACGATATGACATTATCCAACAACCAGTCCGACACTCTGTTTCTATCAAATTTGCTATCCGTGGCATAAGAGGAGCAACACCAAAGATCATTGTACAATTGGCATTCCGTAAGCTAGATTGGGAAATTGATGCATCAAACATGTCCCCTATTTTCAATTCAGAATTGATCCTAGTTTTCTTATTGTTACTTAGTAGACGACGTATTGAGGACATTAACCATAACGTTGGATTCATTTCTATGCCTGTGGCACGCCATCCGAGAGAGGACGCGGCTAGGACCGCTGTTCCATCACCTGAGCCTAAATCCACAAAGTGCAATTGTTTCTGGTGTGCTGCGGATACGTTATGTCTTGCTTTGATTGTTGTGCCAATATCTTTGTGTTTCAAATTATTGTTTGCAAGCATTGTCTCATTACGCTTTGATAGGAAAGTTAATGCCTTCTCCACCTTTTGTCTTGGTGTAGACATGTAGGGCAAAGATGATTTGAGTTGCATCGTGACAAATGGTGTTGTGAGGGCCATGATTGTGACAAAACTTCCACCAATGAGACCCAAGGCAATATTGCTGCTTCCTTGGGAACGACTAGAGGTGGAAGTTTGGCCCTCCGGAAACAATACGTCGTTGTTGTGTCGGCTCATTAGATATCTCTCTCTCTCTCTCTCTAGATGATTGTTGCTTCTGCTTTCTGATCTGCTCTTACTGCTTCACCCATCCCCTTCTCTAGAGAGGAGCTTTCCACTTCTCTTATGTCCCCTCTTCGCCTGCACTTTAGGCCCTTGAGGTTTTCTTGGGACCGGAACAACAGCCTGAAACTCATTGGGCCTTGTCACAACAGCCACAGGTTTGCAACTGTCGGTTGCCGTTCCCACCATGGCGCAAAAAACGTGCTGTTTTCATCATTCTTCAAGGGAAGGAGAGCGACACACCAACCATATCATCATCCATATCCTATATATCCAACAAACAATGCTCAAGTCACTCACCGCCACCGCCACAGCTGCTGCTGCAGTCTTCGTCGCCTCATTTCTGCCTGGAGGCGCTGCTCAAGCATCACTATGGTATCCAGACTACGCATCGACCTACGAATCAGGTCGATGCACCGACCAACCATCGTCCTCTCTCCTAAAGCTAGCCAGTTACGCCTCCTCTGGCTATGAAGATCAAGTGACTTGTTGTCAAGAGTCCTTTCCTGGTCAGCAGCATAACTCATATTGCTCATGTATGGGCGGTTGCTCGTCTCAAGGCGACCTGGCGAGAAATAATCATGACATCGAAGTGGACGACACTTTTGATGTGGAGTTTGTCTTCGAGAAGCTTATGAACGAGACCCGGGCCTTTGAAATGTATCAAGCAGAACAGGAGAAGTATTGGTTATCACTCTCGGCAGCACTCCCGTCGCTTCTTTCATAGATGGGCTCAACATGCAAACGAAGGGGATGTAGGCCGGCAGGTTTTCAGCGATGTTTACTTCCTGAGAACGAGACGATGTAGAGAGATATTGTTCGTCCATGCCATGGAAAACTTGTACACTAGAAGACGTAAACATAAAATTAAGTCAATGCACAATACCATTGCTCTCTTTTTTATGCATTGGGCTGAATGGTTGGCACTGCTTCGCTTTGTGTTCTGTAGTCTGTTCTTTCAGCCTCAAGACTACTTACCGGAATTATCGTGCAGAAGAAAGAAGGCCCAGTAAGAAGTGGAATAATTTTCCATGAAAGAATTCATGACAAGCAACGTTAACAAGGATGATAATGATGGGAGGAAGATAGGTGATCATCGTTCTTCCAATCTCCATTACTCACAGTTCAATCAAAACACAAAAAGTTATGCAATAATATTGAGCTAATTTTTACAAATTGACAACCATATTAACAAACAAATTCATCCTCCCTCGAATGAATTACGATATTTCAAAACAAAAAAACAATTGACCCCATCTCTTCCCCAAAACAAGCCCTTCGTGTACTCATCCCTCACACTTGGACTTGCAAGTCATCATCATTCATCACATTTACAATAACTTGCTCAGCTACCTCAGCAGCAACAGCAGACATGTCCAGGCCTGTCGCTGGGAGAGTTGGCACCTGAGTGTCCATAGCAGCAGTAACAGGCATCTGCTGGGTGGATTCTGTCCTTTTGGCATTCGTCTTCCTCGACTTGGCCCTTTCCCTCCTCCTGCGATTCCTATCAGCAAGTTCATCTTTCGATAGCTTTTGGTATCTATCCCTCTCAAGTTTGGCTCTACGTGCATTGCGAGCCTTCTGGTCTTCTCCTTCCAGAGAATGATAGCGCTGGCGTTCACGCTCACGACGACGATGACGAGCTGTTTCGCCTTGCTTATGATACAGATCCCGACGGTGGGCGTTGTATGCAGCGCGTTGTGTTGGAGACATGGTAGCATAGCGACGACGGTCCTTCATACGCCTCGCTGCCAAGAGGCTGTCATGTCTCTCGTCTTCTGGGGCATCAGGATCGTACATATCGTGGTCCATGTCCATCAGTTTGGGTGCTGGGAGTGCGGGTACTGAAACATCACCTACTTCCTGGGGGAAATCTGTGGCTGTTTCATCCGGTTCGGGCATTGATGCAGCTACTTGACTTGCAGCTGCGGCGGCAGCAGTTGCGAGCAACTATGTTGGTTGAATAGAGAGCAGAGTTAGAATGTGATCAACTTATCAAAACAAGAAATCGATAGAAGCAACTCAAGCAACGACTTGTAACTCACAGCTTGATCGACTACCACGGCCATTCCATCAGCAGCTTGCACTGCAGCAGCAGCGGCTGTAGTAAAGCATTGAAGAAAAGATTATGCATACATTCAATGTCAGTTCACAATATTATAGTAAAAGAGACAACTCATGTCAACGGCAACACATAATTAATTGTGACATGAAGATATTGAAATATCTTTCTTCGCCAAACCTAAATATATTCATCTACTCACCGGCAGCGGCAAGAGCCATCTCATCATCTCCGTGATCTGCGGCATGCACATCCACTCCTACGCCATCCAGCCCGAGAGAATCGACGGCAGCTTCAGCGGCCTCTGCTGCTGCGGCAGCTTCCATTGCTGCGGCGGTGGCCTCCTGTAAATAATAGTGTTGGGATGGATCGTGATGAGAGAATTAATTATGATGCAGACATTGAAAAATGGCCAGCAATTCGTTTGCTTTCATGTCATCATGCAAGCGTGCCAATGACAAAAATTAATGCCCAGATTAAACACTAACGGCGCATCATGAAACACATCATGACACATCTTGTGCACAACCATCAGCCACTTACCTCTCCGGCATCCAAGGCGGCCTGATCCTCATCTTGAGTGGCCAACGGATCGGCAACGCCATCCGGGTTGATCTTCCTTGCTGATTTGCGAGGCATCTTTTGATCTTGCTCTTTGCGTCGTCTGTTTGTCTGTACGTTGGTCAGATGGACAGGTTTATTAGTTTGCTTCGTCTTGCTCGTAGCGGCGTCTGTTTGTGATTTGTTCGTCCGTTGAAAATTTGTGGTGTGGCTGTGCGTGTTGAGGTGGATAGAGTGAGCGAGGAACACGCCCGCCGCTGTCTCCCGCCAAAAAAGCTAGTCAGGCAAAAACCCTCGGGTACATAAGTACTCCCACCGTGCAGTTTACCAGCACTGTAGTGCCGACTCATTGCACTGGTATTTTGATGTTTGTCAATGGTACTCGAAAAGGCCTCTGGTGAACGTGCGCGCAAACTGCACGTGAGTGAGTACAATCACACATGCATGCACATTGCCTCAACCAATTTTCCTGCACTCGAGGCATCAAGTTTTGCTATTGCAAAACTTTCGCCTCCTGTGCAGGAAAATTGGTGTTCGGCACAGTGCATATAGTACCTATTCGGGCAGCTGCTACTAAGTAGCTGTATCATTATCCAAGTAGCAGGCAGCGAGAGGCAGCGGTACAACAGCAGCAGCGGTACAGTGGGAGAACATGGACCCTCCAGAGGTACTAGCAGCAGCAGCAGCAGCGCCCCAGCCCCAGAGGCACAGGGGGCAAAGAAGAGGCTCCCTTCTCGCTGAGGGGGCACTTAATTTTACAATCGGTTTTGCAATTCTATGTCTTCTCAAATTAGAACCCATTGCCCGTAATTCTGTGCAAAATGACAACCGCAACGTCAATATTGATCTGCCACGACAGGAGGAGAAGCTATTGAGATCCACAAATGCAAATGATTATAATAACAGGCAAAACCTTTCCAAAGTTGCTGTGGGCAATGCCACTGTCAAAAAAATCTTCTGTGGCAATAACAAATGGAAGAACACCGATCACAGCTGCGATGACAGAGTCTCTTACTTGATGGATAGGTATGGTCTATCTATTTTTGAAGCCAGGGAAAGTGCGTTGGAAGAAAACTGTACCTGCACTGCATCTTCGTCTACAAAGACTTTGATACCAATCTTAGAAGAAGCAGTTCAATCTTCATCTTCAATGATGTTGGCTCCGTGGGATGCCTCCGAGGCCGTTGGTGGGAGCGAATTGATCAAGAATGCCTGTGAGAAAGAAATTGAGCAGTCGCAATGCCATGGAAAACTACCCTTGTACACTTGTTTGATGGGATACAACAAAGCAATTGAATGGCTTTCTCCAGAATGCAAAAGGGTGGTCAATCGTTGCAGCGTGGAGGGAAGTTCGTATGAGATATCAGGTGTAAGAGAGTGTTCCAAAATCATTGGCATTTTTCAACATTCCGCATTGAATGGAATTGAAGTCCGACGGCTCGAAAGTATACTGCAAAGAATGGATGAATCTTTGTCCAGCAAAAACATTCAATATTGGATGGCGGCAAGTAGCACTATTGGTGGTCTCTATCATCACAGCAGGATTCCTTGGGATAATGATGTTGATATGTATGTGTTGGATGAAGATATCGCATCTGCGGTGGACGAATTAGTCAGGGCTGGACTTGGTGTAATGAAGACTGACCGCATTGGGCGGGTATTCAAGATATATGATCCATCCTTGCCTGCAATTAGCAAAAAGTACAAGCATTCGTATCCATTTGTTGATTTCTTCCCGATTCATTGCAACAACACTATTTGCGCAGAGAAAAATGAATGGGCTTCAGGGGGTGAGATCACCTATCCAAAAGATTGGATCTTTCCTCTGAAATGGCGTCCCTTTGGCAAGAACTCCCTCCCCTTTCCAAACAAACTTACTGATATAGTCGAAAATAGATATGGCCAGGATGCTAAGGATCGCTGCATTCGTCATGCTTATAACCACAAGAAAGAAAGATTTCGAGGGCGAGAGCATCACATGACTGTAAGATGTGACGACTTACCATTACCACCACCTTTTGTTGTCTCTGCCTCTTTTGCCAATGAAACATCATTTCAAGGCAGGGCAATGGAGGATAGAGCATTCATCCGACCTTGGGCGTCGGACCTCCCGGATGTAACAGTGGAACACCTTATGGATGACAACACAAGGTTATCTACTGTGGCATTTCACGATGGAAACGAGATTCGACGAAGCTATGCCGATGGACTAATGAACACAAATGGGAAGATCACCTTTCACGTACCCTCAAAGCCAACTCATTCAACACCTCTAATTCCATTCCTGCTTGAAGAACGAGAGTCTTATGCTCGAAATGTGGCCGCACGATCTGCTAAGGATTTGAACCTTGAGGTAATGCCAATGCTAAATATTCCTGAGTTCGGGAATGATTTTGTGACAGAGAGCACATCAGATCAAACGCTTTCACGTCTAACAATCGCAGAATGGAATGCAGAACGAGGAACCAACTGGCATGTCCTTCCTAACTTCATACCCAATGCGGACATCATTATACTAAATGAGATGGATTGGGGAATGGCAAGATCTTCGAATAATCATACAATAAGATCAATGGCAAACTCTTTGCGTATGAACTATGCGTATGGTGTCGAGTTCCTCGAGTTGACTAATGGCAACGCAGGAGAGATCAATGCCACAAAAGGGATGAAAAACGCAGCCGGCTATCACGGCAATGCTGTACTCTCAAAATGGCGTATATCTGACGTGAGTATTGTCAGGCTGCATCCGCTGTATGATCTTCTGTACGAGGAAAAGAAGGAAGGTATGGCAAGAGGAGAAAGACGACTTGGTGGGAGAATGGCTCTCTTTGCTACAACCCATATTGGAAATGATACGATTTTGTTAGTATCGGTACACTCCCATGCTGGCTCAAAGGGTCATCTGTTTCGTGAAGATGCAATGATGGTATGCAATGAAATTCAAAGAAGAAATGCAACCAATGTTCTCCTCGGCGGTGATACTGGACCGCCATTCATAAACCCATTGGTATCAGATTGTGGATTCTACCCACTCGAAAAGACAAATAAGAAGAATGGCAGGAGATTTCAACCAACGTGGAGAGTTGACTGTCCAAACGGCGACGCGCCGCGTGCCAAGTTTGCAAGGGGGGACTGGCTACTGGCAAGGGGAGGTGGATTTTCTTCTCTAGGAGGAGCTGATGATAATACCTCTCTCTCGGTTGTGTATCCGTACATTATGAGGGATAACAAATATGAGTGTGTATCAGACCACGCAATGATAGCAATGGAAACGGACTTCATTTCTGGAATGCAATAAGGCAAACTTATATTTGGAGTAGGTTTGATGTATCATCGGGGCCGAATGACGGATTAAGAAACGGCGAGGATGACATTAAAATCATATTTTGGCATGAGTATTGTACTTCTGGCCGATTATGATGACAGGGAGATCCATTGCATATAATCTGCGACACACAAGCGCATAGTATCTGAATGGACATAGCACAGTACTATAGCCTGTGTGCCGCGCGAGAACAAGGGCTGTTAATTTGTCGTTGTCGAGATGTTCAATTGCCCTGAGCTTTCATCAAGGTGTTAGATGAACACGCGGCCGCAAAGTTAGATCGAACCAAAGTATGTTGAACTATTATTTAAACTCGTGAAGCTATACAAACATCTTTCTCTTCACTGGATATCTTTCAAAACAAAGAGACTTTAACTCTTTCCCAGCGACACCTTTTCTGTCTCGTTCTCTCACACTTGGACTTGCGCATCATCATCCATAGCGTTGCCAATGACTTGCTCAGCTACCTCAGCTGCAACAGCAGACATGTCAACAGGATTAGCCAAGCTTGTGTCAGGAAGAGTTGGTACCTGAGTTTCGATGGCAGCAGCGGCAACAGGCATCTGCTGCTGGGTGGATTCAGTCCTTTTGGCATTCGTCTTTCTCGACTTGGCCCTTTCCCTCCTCCTACGGTTTCTCTCGGCCAACTCTTCCTTTGAAAGCTTTTGGTATCTATCCCTCTCAAGTTTGGCCCTACGTGCGTTACGAGCCTTGCGATCTTCTCCTTCAAGAGAATGATAACGCTGGCGTTCCCGCTCACGACGACGATGACGAGCTGTTTCACCTTGCTTATGATACAATTCACGACGATGAGCGTTGTATGCAGCACGTTGTGTTGGAGACATGGTAGCATAGCGACGACGGTCCTTCATACGCCTCGCTGCCAAGATATTGTCTTCCGTTTCGTCTTCTGGGGCATCAGGATCGTACATATCGTGGTCCATGTCCATCAGTTTGGGTGCTGGGAGTGCGGGTACTGAAACATCCCCTACTTCCTGGGGAAATTCTGCGGGCGTTTCATCCGGTTCGGGCATTGATGCAGCTACTTGACTTGCAGCTGCGGCGGCAGCAGTTGCGAGCAACTATGTTGGTTGAATAGAGAGCAGAGTTAGAATGTGATCAACTTACCAAAACAAGAAATCGATAGAAGTAACTCAAACAACGACTTGTATACTCACAGCTTGATCGACTACCACGGCCATTCCATCAGCAGCTTGCACTGCAGCTGCAGCGGCTGTAGTGAAGCATTGAAGAAAAGATTATGCATACATTCAATGTCAGTTCACATCATAGACATAGTAAAGAGACAAATCCCATCAACCGCAACCACATATAATGTGTCATGAAGATATTAACATATTTCTACGCCAAAACATGTGAATATTCTTCTACTCACCGGCAGCGGCAAGAGCCATCTCATCATCTCCGTCGGTGGCATGCACATCCACTCCGACACTATCCAGCCCAAGAGAATCGACGGCAGCTTCAGCGGCCTCTGCTGCGGCGGCAGCTTCCATTGCCGCGGCGGTGGCCTCCTGAAAATAACATTATTGGGAGTAATCGTGAGAGTTAATTGCGATTTAGACACAGAAAAATCTTGTTCCTTATCATTGCATGTCAGCATGCCAATGACAAAATGAGTCGATCATTATTTGACAGCAAACCACAACATCAGACGACCCATCATGATTGACACATCTTGTGCACAACAACCAACCGCCACTTACCTCTCCGGCATCCAAGGCGGCCTGATCCTCATCCTGCGCGGCCAACGGATCGGCAACGCCATCCGTGTTGGTGTTCCTTGCTGATTTGCGAGGCATCTTTGATCTTGCTCTTTATTTGCTCTATTGTCTGTACGCTGGTCAGATGGACAGTAGGGGGTCTGTGCTCGTAAGTAGCGGCGTCTGTTTTGGTTGCTTTGGGAGTGATCTTGCGAGATCTCAACGAACGACGAACGACGCAGTGAAGATGGCGGGAGGAGAGGAGGGAGCAGGCGAAAAGGGACCATTTTTGGCGATCCCGCCGCGCCACCACCCCGCAAAAAAATCTAAACCCAGAAACACAAAACACGAGACATGCAAATTGCAAGCAATGGCGAGGCACGATCGAGGCATTATATTATCGCGAAGGCATTTTGTGTGTACAGGCTACTATCATACAGCTATCAAACCACTTCTAGACACCGTCCCCTATTGAGATATCACCGTAGAGCAGCTTGGATAGCCGCCCAGTCACCCACCCTAAAAAAATGTGCCAAGTTCCCTCGCGTAGTGCTCCAAAGGGCTTACTGCTCACATGCGCTTTATCATTCATAATTTCATCCATCCCTCTTGCTGCTGTACTCTTCGTCTACAACCCGTACATTATAAAGGAACAAGCTGATTCCTCATGTATAGCCCCGGAAATATTACCAGAAGAAATCGAAAGGGCGGCCGAGGTCAAATACCGGGAGTTAGAACGGGCCGCTGATGCACAGCGAAATGAATTGGTAGCTGAGCTGAAAATGTTCCACGAAGAAAACTCGGAGCTACGCAAGCAGTTGACTGATGCTACCAAACATTTTTCAATCTTTCGCAATGATTGTGGGAGAGATTTAGCTCGGGCAAAACATGGTTTTGAGGAAAGTTATCGACGGTTTGAAATTGTACAGGGATACTTTGACAAATGTAAGGACCAAACTACACGGCTGGGCAAGATTCTGATCGATGCCGAGAAAGAAATTTCGAATTTGACAAAGAAATTGACTCACTGCAACATTCTAAACAACAAAATGGAGGGGGAGATGCGAATTATAAACAGAAGAAATGCCCCAGGGAACACAACAAGAATTCCTTAATGCAGGTTTTACGTTCCAATATTTTTCATAATGATACAGTTCAAACAGAACGATAAAGAATAAAGGGTTTATGTGTTTGTGTGTGGATCAACTTTGCAAAAATTATTGTACGAATCTTGACTAGATTTCTACATTTCATAGCTGGATGGAAAACATCTCACGGGTGATACAGTTTCGAGGAGATCAATGCAATCCAATTATCAATGGTTAGTTAGCTCCTTGTCCAACACAGATGATTGTATGCCATTCCAAACCTTTTCTTCACCAGACACGTCACAACCACAACAGTTGTTGCACATACATGGTGTGGGTCCTTGGAGTGCGATCTGGGAAACAGTATTGCCACATAAGTATCATTACACCCGCAAGTAATGAGGCAGTAGTCAGTGTTGGTTAGATTGATAGATTCCACCTCAGGGAGGCCCTCCAGACATACTTTAAGATTTCTGTTACATTTGTGGGCCTTCAAACCCCTCTTCTTGAGGTTTGAAATCTCTTTTCCTCTCCCTTTTCATTGTATATATCAAATAAAATTAAGTACAGATTGGACATGTATACCTTTGTCTGACTTAGATATCTTCTTGCTGCTCTCCCCTTTGCTGCGGGGTATCTTGCTATTGCACTGTCCGCTCAGACTCAGCCGTCGAGCCATGGTTTTGACACTTACTATATACTGGCTTCACCCGACACGATTGGTACATCCCGCCAAAAATGCCATAGGAAAATCAAGGAAAATCATCAACTTTGCTTTCGCTTCGCCTCAACATAAATATCTCTAGATCAACTCAGCCTCCGCCTCCAGCCGAAATATTGTAGCATTCCAAAGCAACCATGCTGAAACAGTGCCTGCTGCGGCCGCAGACGGTCGCCTTCGTCATAAATCAGACACCGCTACGGTCTTCTCATCTTGCTCGGCTCGGATCTACACGGAGAAGCTTGTGGCGTACTTTTTCATCCACAAATAATAGTGACGATGTGAATAACGATAACAAACCACGACTTTCAGTGGCAGTGGTGGGAGCAGGACCTGCTGGATTCTATGCTTCGAAATATCTTACTTCATCGGTGTTGAAACGAATAACACAATCTACTTCTTCTGCTGATAATGATGCACCTCCTACTCCATTTGGTTTTTCTGGGATAGATATAGATTTAATAGAGCGCCTTCCAACTCCATATGGACTTGTGCGATATGGAGTGGCACCGGACCATCCCGAAGTAAAGAATGTAGAGAATGATTTTGCCGCCCTCTTCAATAAACAAGGTGAAAGTCAAAACAGCAGTATAAATTTTTATGGAAATGTCGATGTGGGCAAACAAATCCCATTATCCAAATTACAATCACTATATGATATAGTCATACTAGCCTACGGATGTCAAGCTGCCGACAAGCGGTTGAATATCCCCGGAGAGGACACGTTGGAAGGAGTATTGAGTGCTCGTGAGTTTGTCGCCTGGTACAATGGCCATCCGGAATTTCAACATATTGGTCCAATAGTAGAACGTTGCTTGTGGAAGAAGAAATCCGACACAACGAACAATGATGATGATACTACCGAAACGAGTATTTCTCCTGCACGTGTCGTAGTGATTGGTCAGGGGAATGTTGCATTAGATGTGGCTCGAGTTTTGGCCAAGGGAAAACCTGGACTAATTGATACAGATACGCCAACTTCAGTCCTCAATGTTCTAAAAGGAGGAGTGTCTCATGTGAGTGTTGTTGGGAGAAGAGGTCACGTCCAGGGTGCATTCACTATCAAAGAATTGAGAGAACTGACAAAATTAGATAAAGAAGGACATAATGTTTCGTTTGTGGTGAGAAAAGAGGAACTTGAGATGGGGATGACAGATGCATCGATGGAAGAATTGAAAGGTCCAGGGGGACGACCAAAGTCTCGGATTGACAAACTGTTACAAGACACTGCATTAGAAGAAGATGCACAATCGACAGGTTAGTTTTCCTCCATATCATCCTCTGAAATGGTCATTATTGTATTGTTTTATGTCCCCTAACCTCAACAATTGCAATTGCGATCCTGTCACCTTTTCAGACGCAGAAAAGTCCGTAGAGATTCGATTTCTGTTGAATCCAACTCAGCTTGCTCCTCACGAAAGCAATGTTTCCAAAGTAGGACATGTTCTCTGCGAAAGAACAAGATTAGAAGGAGATCCAGGAAAACAAAGACCAATAGGAACAGGAGAAATGGAAGAACTTCCTGCCGACTTGGTCCTTGTTAGTATTGGCTACCGAGGAATGCCACTTGAAGGTATGGAGGAACTTGATTTCTTTGACTCTAGTTCGAGTACTGTGGTGAATGAGCATGGGAAATTACCCGGAGAGAATAATTTATTCGTTACAGGTTGGATAAAGCGAGGTCCGACTGGAATCATTGGCACAAATATTATGGATGCAAAGGATACAGTCAAGTCAGTAATGAATTATTTGGAGACATCAGTCCCTGTTGTAAGTGTAGAGAGTCAGGGCAGAGATGGACTCAATGATCATTTGGATGCGCATGATGTAAAGGCAATAGATTGGAACCAGTTTTTGCGGATTGTATCTGCTGAAATTGATACTACTAGACTGCGAAGTAAGGCTCAGCCACGCGAGAAAATTTTAGCCGTGTCTGAAATGCTCAACGCAGCACAGCGATAGATCGAGGGTTGCAACGGACAAGTTTTGTATTCGTGCAAATTAGCAGCCTATTCCCGGCAATGTGTGAGCATCAGAAATGGTAGAGGATGAGGGTTTGGAATCAAACTTTCTCTGAACAGAATCCAACTACTTCGCTTCGTTCAGGGTCTTTCCACATCAATTTGATGCGAACTGACCGAGCTACAGTAAACACATAATTCCGTCTGAGTTACTGAAAAATGTAGCGCAGATGAGTGCCAGGAGCTGTATGGTAGTTGTTAAACTAAATAGTTGCAAAGCAGGTAGCTCCCAAAGTAGGCTAAGTAACTTCGTAGGTATACCCTTCACAATCAACAGAAGATTGTTTCATATCTAATACATTGCCTCCCAATTAAACATAGGTAATTGCCGTGGCAACATTGCAATGAATGTCGTTCTTGTTCTCGAACTAAGTAACCTATCTAAACTTTCTAATTCTCTTTCAAGATACTTTCTCGCTGTTCCAGTCGCAGCACCGATAGTTTTTGTCTTTAGGCAAGTACCGCTCTGAACCCAGGCGAATTCATCAATTACTGTTGTAAATAAGTACTAGCAAGGTTACTTCAAACCATCATGCTCAGCACAATGCAAGATGCAGGCGGTGTTCTCAATATGCTGATGCTTTCTGCATACGTACTTAGCTTTGTTGCCGTGATGTGCTGTTCTCATAATCGAATACAAAATTTCTCTACCCTCTGCTGTAATCTGTGCTACCCTTGCTGTTGGATCAGCTAGTGCTGAAGGAAACTTGCGTGGAAGCGGTCGCGGTCTATCCGTGGCCTCTGCTCCATCGCTTGGTGCTGGAAGTGTTCCATTGGTCTACGCAAATTCTGTAATCCTAAAAGATTCCACCAAGTCTTACAAAGAAGGAATCATCAATGCTATCAAGGAGCTCAAGGACCGCACCGGTTCCTCCTCCATTGCCATCAAAAAGCAAATGCAGGCCAACATGCCCGAGGGAAAGAAGTGGATGAACGGAAGGTTCTTGAAGGCCTTGAAAGAGGGAGTTGACGAAGGAATCTTGATCCAGAGCAAGAGCTCTTTCAAGCTCAGTGCATCCGGAAGGAATCTTCGTGGAGACCTTATAGTGCGAGTGCATCTGTGCTGGATTCGTCATTTCTTGTACCGCTTTGTACTTACATTTTGATGACTAACTTTGATTTCCTTTGCCTAGCTTTCTCCGGCTACAAAACCTTCTGCGGCTGCAAAAACTGCACCAAAGAAGAAGGCTGCACCCAAGAAGAAGGCTGCACCCAAGAAGAAGACTGTGAGTGTTGACAATGAGTTTGATTTGTCATTTCCATAACGCTGTTGCATTATACCTTGATGGCTAACTGGTTCATTGTTTGTTTCAAAGGCGCCTAAGAAGAAGGCTGCACCTAAGAAGAAGACCGCTCCCAAGAAGAAGACCGCTCCCAAGAAGAAGGCTGCTACGAAGAAGAAGCCTGCTACGAAGAAGACTACTACAAAGAAGAAGGCCGCACCCAAGAAGAAGGTGAGTGTGCACACTTTATTAATCTCTGCTTCATTTTTCTCATTCTGTACACTAACAATTTATATTGCTTGCGATGTCTTCCTTTCAGGCCCCGAAGAAGAAGACTACGGGAAAGAAGGCATAGTCCTCTCGTCCTTTGTCATCTTGCCGTTCTCAAGAAAAGAGAGGGGAGCGTGGTGTTATGGAAGCTCAGTTGAAGTATCTTACGGAAAATGACTGATTTTGCTCTTGTTAGCGTCGTTACCGTTGCTTCGTCCTCTGTTCTGAATATTACGTATAGCCTATCCTGCCGATTTTGTGTGCGAGGGAATGAAGCCGCTTGTTTGAAGAAGCGTTTAAGTTACTCTCAGCACTACAAAATCATTGCATATTTGGCTCTTGAGTTTTTATCTCGACATCCAGCTAGCAATGATCGATGCTGTTCAAATCTAGTACCCAAGATCAGACGATTCTCCCAGCAAAGGTGTCCAACCAAGTACTGCGACTGCGCTTGATCTTCTCACTATCTGGATCTTCTGCACTACATGGCGAAGGGACCCTAGTCCAAACATTCAATAGTAAGACCCGACGGCCCTGATGAAGCATGTCAGCATCAAGTGTAGCATTTCCGATCAGTACCATAGACAAAGCCAAGCGCAAGAGCCAAGCAAGCCAAGTAGATATGTACGCTTGCAATGCTGTCTACCTACCGCCCACTACCCACCTCAAAAAGGGTCCAAACAAGACCCCGGAGGGCCTGAAAACGGATAAACTAATACCGATACGACATCAACATTAGCACGTGGAACCGAGTTTTGCGTTTTGCAAAGAAATGTAGCCCTTGCTTGACCCTGCCTTGACGCCGACGAAGCTATTATGAACCTGCAGCAGCAAAATCCCCGCCGCAACAATAGAAGAATGAGCTGCTGGTTCCTCCTATCGACAGTCCTGCTCCTACAGAGCACAAGTTTGTTCCAAAAAAGTAGTGTTCAGGCTGTCCGATATCCGTGGACGCCGCCGACGGGCATCCATCATCCAACAATCATCGAAAATCATAATCTTGACACTTCTTCTACCAATAATAACTATAGTCGATCACTATTGAGGGTATTGACACTAAGAGCGGGAGATGCATCATCCGATGAAGAAAGTACAACCAATTCGTCAAGGAGGAGACGCAAGAGAAAACGAGTAAGACAGGATCAACCACCATCATCGTCTGTGGAAAAGGGTGAGGAACTCGTTATTGATGATGCAGTGGTGGCATCAACACAACAACAACAACAACAATCAGATTCAGAGCCTGCTATAAAGAAGAGTAAGAGAAAAAGGCGTAGATTATTCTCATCAAAAAAGAAAGAGGACGTAGATCCATCCATCGATGAGTGCACTGATAATCAGGAGGATGTTGTAACAACGTCATCCAATAATGAAACTGGGAAAAGAATACAGAAGCGTAGACGAAAGAAAGCTGTAACTGAGACCAACGAAGCTGATTTGGATCAAGAGGTAGAACTGGAAGAATCAACGCCTGCTTGCAGTGAGGATGTTGTAGTGGCAGAAGATGGCATTCCGGAAATGGGGGAAGTTTCTGGAGACACAGATGCATCACCACCAGAAGATGGAAACGAGGTAGACAATACGGAAACGACACACGCACCAGTTAGGACCAAGAAACGAAAGAGAAAGAAGCGAGGCACTAGCACAAATGTTGAAGATACTATTGGTGATGTTGTCACCGATGAAGAAACACCAGAGGCCAATGGTGCAACGCTGCTGCCGTCGGTAGATGCATCGGTTGAAATTCCCAGTGAAGAAGTAAATAGGACAAAGAAAAGGAAGAGAAAGAAGCGTGTAACAATCACACCCGATCAAGACGCTGTTGATGTTGACAAAGATGAAGAAACATCAGAGGCCATTGATGAATCGCAAGTATCTATTGAAATCCCCAGCGAAGAAATGAATCGGACCACCAAGAAAAGAAAACGAAAGAGGCGAGGAACACACAAAACTGTTCAAGACGCTTCAGATGATGCTGCAAATGAGGAAGAAACGGCACCAGGTGTCATTGATGCTTCGCCACTGCCATCGATTAATGCATCTGTTGAAATTCCCAGTGAGGAAATCGTTCCAGAAAGCATAGGATCGTCTATTGAAGTTGATGAATCATTGAAGGTTCCTCCAATGGAAGATGGGGAAGTTGAAGAGGTGCAGGCAAAATATGCGGTCGGCAGTGTAGAGACAGAAGTGGAGCCGGCATCGGATGATGAAAAATCGATAACAATTATCGATGCTCCGACTGACAAGGAAAGCGATGGTGAATACACTGTGGAAGCTACAGATGAAGTGCCTGCAAAAGCCGAAAATGAGGAAGCTAATGAGCTGCCGACAGAAGACACGGTCGATGGTGCAGAAAGAGAAACGGAGTCTCCATCGGATGATAAAGAATCGATAGCAGTTAGCGATGCTCTGATTGACAAGGAAAGCGATGGTGAATACACTGTGGAATCTACAGATGAATTGCCTGCAGAAGCCGAAAATAAGGAAGTCATAGAGCTGCCGTTAGAAGCCACGGACGATGGTGTAGAAAGAGAAGCGGAGTCTGATGATGAAAAATCGATAACAATTACCGATGATTCGACTAACAAGGAAAGTGATGGTGAATACACTGTGGAAGCTGCAGAAGACGAACATGAGGAAGCTAATGAGCTGCCGTCAGAAGACGCGGTCGATGGTGCAGAAAGAGAAGTGGAATCTGCATCGGATGATGAAACATCGAGAACAATTACCGATGATTCGACTAGCAAGGAAAGTGATGGTGAATACACTGTGGAACCTACAGATGAATTGCCTGCAGAAGCCGAAAATGAAGAAGTCGAAGAGCTGCCGACAGAAGACTCGGTCGATGATGCAGATGATGATTATAATGATGAGATAGAACACGTAGTAATCGATGCTTCTATTGAAATCCCGGAAGAAGAAATTGTACCAGAGAGTGTCGATGCTTCTATTGGGGTAGAAGAAGACTTTCGTGCTGAGGAATTGGAAGAGGTTGATGGAGGCTTAGATGATATGAGTGTTCTTGTAAACAATGAAGAGGAGGAGGAAGAAGAGGAGGAAGGGCTACAAGAATCAAATGTTGACTCATCATCTGATGAACATGAATCGGAAACTCCAACCCTCCCAGCCGAAGAAAGCGTTGCTTCTGCGGAAGACAATCCTATCAGCGTAGAAGAGGCTGATGCCAAAGATTCAGACGACGAAAGCACCAAAGATGATGATGGTGACAGTGACAAGCATGAGGAGGAAGAAGATAGTGAACCATCCACTTTGTCAGAAATGAGTGAAACATCGCTTCAGTCAAGTGACCACCAGCCTATAGAACCAGAAAATCATGAAAATGAAACAGAGGAGGTAGCTTCTCAGGAAGAGACTCAGGAAGATGAAAACGCTGCGGTGGAGGAAGTTTCTTCTGCTCCACTTGAACAATCAAATCACGTGGATGAAATCGCAGAAGAAGAAACAAAGATAGACCAAAAATCGATCCAACTGGAGAAAATGGAAGAAGATTGCCTCACCATCTCAGTCGTGACGTGGAATTTAGCGGAGGCTTCATTTTCTGAGAAGGAAGCATCATTCTTCAAAAAGTTTCGGAAGGGAGACTCCAAGATTGGAAGTGACTTGGTCTTGATCGGAGCCCAGGAATGCGAAGATATCAAGCCTCGACGAGCCGAGGGGCATAGGTCACGGCATCTGAGACGTGTTGGGATCCAAATGCTCGGGAAAGACTATGTTCCACTAGCTATACACAGCTTGGGAGGGATACAGATGGCATTGTATTGTCATCGCGATGTCTTGGGTGACGTTGAAATGGTCAATATTGCAGATGTTACTTGTGGGGTTGGAAATGTATTTCACAATAAAGGAGCCATTGGAGTGTACCTTAAAATGAAGCGCCAGAATAATGGCGTGGCAAAATCGTCGCGGATGTTGTTTGCAACGGGACATCTCGCTGCGCATGTGAAAAATGTTGATGCAAGGAATGATGACTTCAAACGTATCATTAGCGGATTGGAGGCACAAGCTCCAGCGCGTTTTCTACGTCCAAAGAAGAACCCCGATGGCTCTCCTAGCGAATGTGATGGATCTTATCTATTGAAAAGCATGGATCACGTATTTTTCGCAGGAGATCTGAATTATAGAGTGGACCTTCCACGTGAATATGTGGAGCGATGCATCATTGATATCAAAGACAATCGATCGTGTGAAAGACTTGAAGAAGCAGATGACCTAATGAACAAACTTCTCCGCCGAGACCAGCTTCTCCAAACTATTGCATCGGGTCGGGCATTTCCCCAATTCAGTGAAGGGAAAATAACATTCTTGCCAACGTTCAAGTTTGACAAGGGTACACAAAACTACGATACATCTCACAAGCAACGTGTGCCTGCGTGGACAGATAGAATATTATTCCGTTCGAGCAAAGTAAACGTGCTGGAATACCAATCAGTTCCCGCTGCAATGCATTCAGATCATCGGCCTGTGTTTGGTACATATCAGCTTGGTTGGGGTGTAACAACGAAAGACAGCAGTAGAAGTAGAGGAGGCAAACGAGGAAGAAGGAATAGAAAGAAATAAACATGTAGGAGTACTTTTAACCGTCTCACACATTCATGGATTGACAAGTCGTCGTCAGATATCATGACTTCGCTTTTGTCGCAGAAGTTTATCATGTGCACAGATCTGAGATCTCAAAACTTAGCGCCTAAGGCGGTCGTTCGTCTTTTCGGTGCGAACTCGCTCCAGCCGAGTGTTGTCATTTAACCCTAAATGAAAATAATAACCTCTTGTGAGATCTTTTCTGTTTTTCTGTCACAAAATCAAAGAGCCGATCCTCAATCCTCCTGCTCGAGCAACTTTGGCAGAGCAAGCCGGCGGGCGGAGGAACATAACAACCAATACCATAACTTGCCCAACTCCATTTAAAACAACCAAGATGGGTTTCTTTGATGACCTAAAGGCAGCTGCAATTGAGAAGGTCAAGGACAAAGTGAAGGAAGAACTGGCGGAGTTGGGAATTGATCTAGACGAAGATGATGATGATGATGCCGATATCGATGAAGCACCCGAGCCAGAGCCAGAAGAAATCGCAGCCGAAGAACCAGCACCCCCTGCACGAGACGATGATGGAGGCGAACGACCAGTCTCGGCTTGGAGTACACCTCTTAACGTAACAACTTCCTCGCCGCCATCTGCTCCTGCTGTTGCATCCTCCAACTACTCGCCCAGCACAACATCTTTTCCATCTCCAGACGCCGACACAACTTTCAACGAAGCCGTCCAGAAACTCTGGGATCTTGACGCTCGTCTCATACCCAACAAGGACTACAAAATCGACGTTCAGAGTAGCAAACATCCCTCCAACAAAGAGGATGCAGCCGAGGAACCCCTCTTTACATATGTCAAGCCCGCCGTTTTCAGGAAACGTCCCACGTTCACAACCTTTGTTGCTCTCTTGAACAATTATTCCGCCTTTACTGGTGAAGAAGAAGATGTCACCGAACAAGAACTGCAAGAAAATCGTGCCTTCTTGAATGAAGTTATGAAGACTGCACCTATGAAGTATTGTCATCAGTATTGTATTGCCAAGGGTTGTACGTACAAGGGGAAGGAGATTTCTGGTAGCGAGTCTGAGTTTAAGCGAATTCTCAACTCCATTTGGTTTGAATTGTACAGTCGTTCCGGAAGACGTAATATGGATTCATCTGGTTTCGAGCATGTATTTGTTGGGGAAGTCAAGAATGGTCAAGTAAGACCGGCGCAAATGAAATGTAACAGGACAGAATTCGTCTTCAAGGCCTTTAGAAATTTCAAATGAAGTTTTATTGAATTCGAATGTAGCGCAATCTTGAGGCCTCGAACTCGAATTCTGTCCTGTTACATTTCATTTGCGCCGGTCTTAAGTGTCGGGATTTCACAATTGGATCATGTTCTATCTGGAAGAAAAGAGAGGAAGTGTTGAGAAATTTGTTGGGACGTGCTTTATTGGGGTGACGCCAGAGTTTGAGATGGCTTTGTATACCATGGCTTTTCTGGCATCTGAGGAGGATGAAAATGCCATTACCCTTGATGCTGGCGGTGAAAAGTTTGATCTGAATGTAAAGTGCCACAAGTATGAACGTAACACGAAAGTTGGTTCTTGCTATGTGGAAGCCTTGGCTCATTATGAGTAGGAGATGACGAGTCATTTCGTTTATTCTTCTTTGAGCGGACAAAATTATCTTTAATTCAAATCATAAGTAAGCATAATTATTCGTGTTTATTGCCCAAGTATGTATTATGAACATGTTGCATCTATGTACATGTTGAAAGATGAGCCAATGCCTCTTTCTCTAGTTAAGTAACGCGTCCATCAGCTGATTAATGTCACCGGAGGCCATGACATCGTCAATGCCAACCCATTCTTCACTTTCCATAATATCATCAAACGTGGGTGGATTGGCACTGGTACTTTCTGGAGATTTCTGCTGTCCGCCTTGAGAAAGATCCTCTCCAGCCCCCATATTTAACGAAACGTTCGAAAGACCCCTCGGGATGGAAGAATTCCCGACTGTTGGTGCTGTTGAGGAATCAGTTTTCGCTGAATGAAAGAACTCCAAGTAGTAGGTAGTCTTGTCCATTGTTGGAAATGAGACGAATAGTAAGTCCATCTCTAGTGTCATGACATCATCAACCTGCTGAATCATTTCCTTGGTAACTGGATTTGTCACGCCATCATCTTGATACTTGGCCATTCCCCATCGCTTGGACAATAATCGTACCCTCGTTTTTGGAGCATGAACCGGGCGAGGCGGCATACCCTCCCCCGAATGCGACCATATCTGAAACGCATTACACGCCAAGAACCTACGGAACTGATCCTTTACAAATATCAACGAGTGAATATCCGCCAAATTATCTTCATAAATCTGAGACACGTGTGCCCAACAGAGTACATTCCTCTCAAATGCCTGAGAACAAAAGAATCGACTAATACCACAACGTGTCTCTCGAACGATGATCCATCGATTGCGTATTTCCGACTCTTGAAAAAACTGCCCATTCTGACATCCAATCACACTTAGGAACGCTGGTGGAAAATGTGGTAGGAGCATGTGTCGATCCTCAATCGGGATACTAATTTTCGATTGAGGCTCCAACAACATCGAAAGCAGGTAGTGCATCCTTGGTCCAGCACACTTCCCTAACTTCTTCTTTCCACATTCCGCATGTTCGTGTTCTTCATCACAATCATCCAGACCCGAGAGGATCCTATCCATATGCATGTTACACCGATGCGCAAGTGAACTCGCCTTACTCAACAATGCAAAGCTTCGCCGTGCAAGTGCCATGGATATCCACTCCCTAATTTGACATTGCAGCCCATAATGATGCTTCAGACTTGCCAATGTCAATTCCGAGTGTCGGGCACAGGCACTCATGTAGTGACTCCCGATGGCTTCTTCGGGGGTGATGAAATTTTGTGTGGAGGATGATCTACTGAGATTTTCTCCCTCCCCCGCTTGGGAGGAGGAGGGTGTGCCGGATACGGAGTGACTTCGGAGGAGTGAGACTGGGGGGTATTCGGGGGGGAAGAACTTGTGGTGTTTCTTTTGTTTCTTTAATCGAGAATCGGCGGCTCTTATTTGATCTCGAGCATCGATGGTAGCCTTGCTGTTGCTGTTGATGTTGATGTTGCCACTGCTACTTGATGCGGGAGCAGCGGCACTTTTGGCATTGTTGTTGTTGTTGTTGTTATTGTTATGAAGTGGAAGTTGTGGAGAAGGATACGTTGATGTTGCCACTCCCCCCGTTCTACTGTTCCTCCGTTTCTCTTGAGGAAACATCATATTCGCAGTAGCAGTGTTGTTGTTGTTCCCACCATTCCCCATATTGTTGTTGATATTGCCATTTGAAGTTGGTGGTGTACTACCTTTCAACTGATTCCCCCCGGCCACGTAGCCAACTAATCCCTGCTGCTGTTGTTGCTGAGCATTATTACTTTGTGAATTTGCAGCATGATAGAGCAAATCCAAATTGTTACTCCCAAGATCACCACCGCCGCCACCACCACTTCCAGCAGCGCTATACGTATTGATGTTATTGCTCAAATGATTAATCATGCGATTCAATGCACTGGGAGTCAACCCTGAAAGTAGATTTGCGGAAAAACCTGATAGGTTCCCACCAGTAATGTCAATAGCACCACCACCACTAGTTGTAGAGACTGCAGTAGCTGCAGTAGTATTTCGACTGTCCCCCATGGCTCTCGATAGAATGGTATTTAGTCCAGCGTTCCCCTCCCCTGTCCCATACGATTGTTGTGAATGTTGCTGCTGTTGCAATAGACTGGCATTTTTGGCGAACAAGGCATTATTCTGAATCTGCTGTGCTAACTGATGAGTATTCATAGAAGCAGCAGCAGTATTGAAGTTGTTCCCTCCACCATTATTCAACATGTTGCTGTGAGTATTCAATAAATCCGCAGTAGTCAAAACAGTCGTAGTACCATCCGTAGTTCCATCTACACTACCATTCTTGATACCTTCAATCATATCCAGATATTGAGACTGATGATTACTAATATTCATATTCGAATTATTACTCATGGCCAATGCTGCAGCCATTGGTCCCGTAAATTGTGACGACGATGTCACTTCCACCTGATGATGATGCTGTCCAAGATTATGCTGCTGCTGCGGATACGGTGACGAATGCTCCGAAGAATTATTATAATTCGGATGATCCGGATTATACTCCAACGTTTTGCGCTTCCCCTGACGTGATTTATGAGGTATACACTCCTTATTGAGACGGAAGCATCGTTCGCATCGATTGTCGGTGTCGTCGTCGTTTTGGGAGGGGTAGACGCATTTGGATTTGCATTTGTGGCATTCGGTGCAGGCGCGTCGTTTGCCTTTTTTGTCTCCGTCGGATGATGACATGATGATGGTGGCTGTTGCTATTATGCGCAGTGTTCTTGCAGTTTATTCTGTTGTTATGAGACCCACTCTGTACATACAAGGCCTAACAATCTTCTAGCCCTCGCACTTACTTATCCAACAGAAACAATGAATCGTTTTCATCACGTCCATGCAGGATTTACTTACTCTATTATGTCAAGTGTTCACGTTCAATAGTGCGTTCATATTCTTTGCGGATTCTCTTAAAGAAGCGTCAGTTGAAGCCTCGGTAATGAGATACTATTCCTACGTTGAAGCTTGTAGGATTCTGCTTCAAGATGAGAAAGACGGAGCCCGGATGGAAGCGAAGCGACAACACTTCGTATGTGCTCGCTTGAAGTTACAATACCCCGAAGAAAAATACAAAAGATAAAGGAGTGTTCTGATTGATCACTTGCACGGATTGAAACGACGCTGACCTCCCATGACGCAATTGCTACTGTGGCTGCTGCTGCTGCTGCTGCTACCCATAATCACCGCTAAAGTCGATCATACCGCTGACGACAAAACCGCTGCTGCCAAATCGTCTTCCTTATTCACAAGATATGATCGAAACGCATACGACATTGCCGCTGGAAATCATTTCAATTCCACTGCCGATGAAAAACTAACCTATGGCAATCTTGATAAAGATGCTATTATCCAACGACGGCAACGAAAAAAGAACAATGACAATTCTTCACATCAAGATGATGATGATAATGATCCGAACAACAAATGCACAACCTACCTCGCTCCATCCTCCATCCCCAACAGCGGACTAGGAATGTACACCACAATCCCCTACGCCAAAAGTGACACCTTCCTCTTACCAGAAATAGGCATTATGCTCCAAGACAAAGACGCACACTATCCCCACGGGTCGGATAAGCTACTAGCGCAATATCCATGGGGACCAGGAATACTCACAGGGGGGCATCGTGAAGTTACCACCGGTGCAGTCATGGTGCCTGGATTGGGAATGTTGGCAAATAGTCATTTGGGGTTGGCGAACTTTCGTCACTCGGATACATGGAGGTTGCAAATTGATACGGATGGGACTGATTCACTATCATTGGAGGGGTTGTTATCGTCTACTACAAAGGAGGATGTAGGGCGTGGATCTAGTTCGTATCATTCACGTGTCTTGTTTCATGCCGATAAGAATATACGAAGGGGGGAAGAATTGTTTGTGAATTATGGCGATGAGTGGTTTACGGCACGTGAGTCGTGGATTGGGGTTATTCCTAGTGCAAAGAATTATGTGGAGGCGGATAGATTGATTGCAGAGTTGTTCTCGGAAAACGACGGGGGTCATGGTGTTGTTGACCCTCAAGCATACGAAGTGTTGTTGAAGGATGCAGCAGAAAAGGATAAGCGATTATGGGCGGCTTTTCCTGATAATGTTGAGGATGTACCTGTTGCAAAGGAAATAGGTACTGCTAGGTTTTCTGCTAGGTCTTCGATACAAAGTGTAGAATGGATAGAAGAGAATGGCGTCTGCATTGACAACCTTGTCTCGGGGACATCTACCATAGCTCAGGCTGGGCGGGGTGCATTTGCAACACGGACAATCAACAAGGGCGCAGTAATAACGACTACACCATTGATTACTTTGGAACGAGAACAATTGCAGTTATGGGAGGAAGTCGATGGAACCGATGTAGGGGTGCAAAACAAGATTAAGAAAGAGGATAAGGTTTTGGAGATGGTTGGTCATCAGCTTCTTCTGAATTACTGCTATGGTCATGTGAATTCATCTTTGCTTCTCTTTCCATACTCGCCAACTGTGAACTTTATCAATCATGGTAGCAAGGAAGAGGCAAACGCTGAAATCGTGTGGTCTTCCTACCCCTATCATAAAGGAGATTGGCTCAACTTGTCAGTGAAAGAGATGAAGGAGCTGCAGAAAACTGGCCTAATGTTTGATATTGTTGCCACCAAGGACATCAGTCTTGGCGAAGAGGTTCTTTTGTACTATGGAAAAGATTGGGAAGACAGTTGGAATGAACACATTGAGGATTGGACTACAGCTGAAAATGAACAAGACGGCATGATGCAGAAAAATGTCACTGACACGCTTGGTGTACACTTGAATCAAAGAAGCAATTCCGACTTCATCATTTTGACGGTGGAAGAGCAAAAGAATCAACCGTATCCTCCCTACCTTGAAACGGTATGTAGGTTCAAACCTCCAGCTGAAACATGCCAAGACGAGAACAACGACTACTGTACAATAAGATGGAGCCTAAGCATGAACGAAATGCATGACAATCCATGCGATGTGATTTCTCGCTCATCTATTGATGGAAATGATTGGTATTTTGTACGAATGAATATTACCAACAGCACGTCAAACGAAACGACTCAGTATCACGTAGAGTTTTTGCCTCGATATGCGATAAGATTGATCAATCGAAAATACACGAAAGACCAATACTCACGTGGAGTCTTTCGTGAGGTCATTGGCTTGCCAGAGGGTCTCTTTCCTGATCATTGGATAGACTTGAAAGAAGAAGATGACAAATATATATACCAGGATTGAGGCTGGATGATGCTTGGATTACTTATGGCTCATTCCTCCACGTCAATTAGTCTGCTGTGAAACAAACACACACAAAGTATGTAGTGTTTTCAGTTTTTCCAAACTAGAAAACTGTTGTTACGTCGACATCAAAAACACCTGCAAGGGTAAACACTGAACCTAGAATGATTTCAGTCGCCATATAGATCGATTCATTCCTGTGACATGAAATTGAGCTTGGAAGCATCGCCTTGTTATTGTTGTCACCAAGTTTGTTGTTAATGGAACATATTGCATCGACTTCAGAGAGCATTGTCCCTGATTTCCCTACGCTAATACATAATCTAATCCCTCTACAACCCTTGGAGCGAAGTATGTCTGAGGGTACAACCTGTCTGCTCTCTGTGTTGTGCTAGAGCGACAACACGCACTGGTGACACATAATAACGTCTTCTTACGGTCATTTCCTAGGAATTCTATGGATTCCTGAGATACCTAAGCACGCCCGAATTTACGCTCGTATTTAATCGTAGATTTCCTGAGGCAATGACCGTGTGTGTCAAAGCTGACAAGTGCGGGGAGAGATTCCATCAAGCTGTAGGGGCACTCCAAATGGAGGAAGGGTCTTTGTGATGGGGACCGCCCGAGCATGATACTTTAGCGTCGTGAACGCTGATGGGACTTGATGGTGGATCGGGCCATCTCAGTGGAGACCTCCTTGTTCTGCTTTGAATTGAATCGTTTCCAGCTTCTCCTAAAGTTGACTTTGCGCTGTCGCATGGATACATTGTCCTCACCAATCCATTTGGCGTCGGCACTGGTGCCACGCTCGGGGAATTCAAACCCAGCCAACACAGCTTCTTCATCCATCATATTAGGATTCAATACCCTCGCTTCAATGGACTTTCTCATACGAGGATCCATCTTTGACCGGAAAGGGTTGACAGAAACTCTCTCAGCCGGATTCTGGATCGGTGTAATAGGCTGCTTGGAAGAAGTTGAGGATGGTGGTGGTGTCAACGATGAAGTAGTCTCATTGTTCGACTCATTGCTCGACTGTTGGTCAATGGCAGCAAAGAGAACGTCAAGGCCGCTCTTTGCGGTGTTGGTAGTATCAGCAGACATGATGTGTTGCTATTCGCCTTGACACTGTCAAGTCTGTTATGAGTGAAGCTCTGCTGGCTTTCTCTTCGAAGCTGTCTGTGTGTGTACATAGCCGGGGTTGGTGTGAGAGGAGCTCGGGCTCGGAACGGAGCCGGTGACACAGTGCCAAATGAAGGCGCGAAGTCATAGATGAAGTCATCGCGACCCACACGACCCACTATTAATTCCGATGTAGCGATGTAAAAGGGCGAGAAGTCATTTTCTGGCAGATGTTGTGTGCTTCGATGCAGTTCGCTGTGCCGTCCGCAGGGAGTACCCTTTCTTTCTGCCGCCTCACGAAGAACAATGTTCTAGAACAATTTTGTTCTCCATTCAACATCGTAGCAACACTTACTCCTCTAAAAACACACATCACTCTGCACATCGTACACAATGAAGATTTCTCTACCTCTCGCCGTCCTCCTCTGCCTTCCTGTCATGGCAATGGCCGACCCTAAATACCACAGGTTGAGGAAGAAGAAAAAGGGGAAAGCAGGAAAGAAGTTCAAGACAACTTTCGGTTATATATCCACTAATCAGACGTCCAGTTGTTACACAGGTGAAGGTGGAGTGGTGGATATCCTTACTAGTGGCAACTTCGCAGCATGTTCTCGCTATTGGTACAATGATCCTACGGGAGGTCAAAGCTCCACATGCGCTGGCACAAGTTCCTATGTTGCTGAACCACTTGGAAACACTCCCGCTAATGGCAACCCCGGAGACAACACGTGCCTTGCAGTAGGGGACGCGCCGTCCTGCTTTGTGCTTGAGGGTGTCAACGACGACGAACCAGTTCTTGTTCGCACTTCTATCGCATGGGATTGGTCAGAATACACATCACCTTCATCTCCTAACTCGAGCACATGTGGTACACTCGTTCCACCAGCTGGTCCCAGCACCCTCAACACTTGTGCTACAATCTTGACAGATTCATCTATTCCTGTGGTAGCAGCCGATGCCAATACTTTATCTCCTCCAGGAGCTGATGGAACGACTGGTCAATGTTACCGTGTGGATCTTGCTACGGGAATTCCAGAATTTGTCCACCCACCAGGTGTCAGTACAATCACCTCAACTGTCACTTTCACAATTGAAGAAGAAGACTATGTTTGCCAAGTGACAGCTGGGGGTAAAGTTTGCGAAATGTGGGGCTATTCGAACGGCTACGGAAACAACTTTGACTCTCAATATGTTCCCTTTCAGTGTGATGATATCGAGGGTGATGCCTACGAAGGTTACATTGCTTTCGTTTATGACCACTATCTACTCACTCCTGTTACCGATGGTATTGGACAGGCACCGCAGATTGTTCTAAGGAAGGTCTAGATCCGTCTACATTGATCTTTAGATTCATCTTGTTCTTGTTTTATTGCTGACTTGTTTATTATTCGTTACTTCTAAGAGTACTAGATACTTTATGTACATTATTGTAGCATCATATTGTGTCGCCTCAATTGTTCTCTATAATCTCTCATGCAATATTTGACAAAGACAAAGGAGCTTGCGAAGCCATTTTTAACTTGTTCAAACGAAACTCTTGCTATCATTTGATCAATGAGCTCAGCAAGGGCAAGGAAGAAGCATACGCAATACATATTATTGATTTGCGTACTTTTGCGTACAATGATCTGTTTATGTAAAATTTTATGCAGTTAACTATTCTTATCCACGCTGTGGCTCCCTAACAACGTTGCCATCTTCTCCCAGCCTGATTCGGACGCGGTCCAATCTATAGTCCGCCGTCGTACTCCATCCTGCTGGAATAATTTGGACTTGCAGGGAGGGGTTGATGTCCTCAATTACCGCCTTGGCTTCATCGCCCGTCATTCCAACCAGACTTTGTCCTCCCCAGCTAGGTACAGGAACAAGGTTAAATCGACCAATGAACATTCCACGAGTCCGACGACCGTCTTCACCCATTACTGCATCCCATAATGTGAGTTCTTCTCCATCAAACTCGTAAAAGAGTGATTCTTGTGTCAATCCACGGAAGAAATAGTTTTCTACCTGCGCCATCATGCCATCGCAATACCTTTTAGTGGGAACCAAATCCTCGACACGCATGTGTTCCAGAATGAGAGGTTGCTCGGTACCATTAATCTGGATAAGAGTTCCAAGCTTATCCCATGAAGCATCAAATTGGTTACAGCCGCCTCTGCCTTCCACTGAGGTCTCAGATTTGAAAAACATGGTCACATCAGTATCCGGTCTGAGGAGAGCCCCACGAATGTTACTTGCTCTCCAGTTTGATCCAGCGAGTTGGAAAGTATCGAAGTATAGATCTTTAATGACAGGAGTATCTTGTGACTCATTTTCGTTGAGAGGAGTGTCATGTGCAAGAGGTGATTCAATTTGTTTGATTGGCTTTCCCCATTCGTCCAGCATGCCATCCTTGAGCGGGACGAAACGGGCCAAGGGAGCTTGAAATGAGCCTAGAACAAGAACTTTTGTCCACTCATCAGTATCTCCAATGCGTTCATCAAACAGCGTGTATGGGAGAGTTACAACTTCAGGAGGGCTTTCAGTCTCATCGTTTACTGTTGTCAGAATGTTCATCCACGCATTTTCCTGGAACCTTCTTGGGTCGTCGATTTCCCCCCAACCCATGAGGGTTTGACCTACACTGGTGACTTGAAACTCCATGGATGTCATCTTTGGAATATCTCCAAAGAATTCGTTGGTTCCTGTGCTTCCGTCGATTTGATCTTTAGATTTAGAGAAGGATAGAGTGACTGGATGATCTTTCAGCACAGGTAAAAGTTCATTCTGGCTGTCGGGGTAGACGATGCCTGTGGCGACCCAATCGGTTCCGATCAGCCTCTCACGAGGCTGCACTGGTGTTGCAATTCTAGACAATACAATCGGCACGTCATTTCCATCAAGTGTGTGATAAAGTGTCAACTCTTTCTCGTCTGCACTGAAACTGAATGAGATTGTTTCTTGGCGCAGTGCACCCATAAAGTTACTCTTTTGTTTACCCGCTTCAGCTGTTAAACGACACATTCTACGATTCGTCGCCAGTATGTCAATCGTAATACTTGGTCGATCGCCATTTTTGGAGTCTTGGCCGTTTTCCACGGTGTCCCATTCTCCTCTGAACCCATTACATCCATCGTATCCAGATAATTCCGTTTCCGTCTTGAAGAACAATTCCTGGGAATCAGGAATTGCAGGCACTCCACCAATCTCTTTGATCTGCCAGTTGGTGCCTACGAGTTTCTCTGTTGAAGGCGCCTCTGGAATAGGGAGTTGTCCGCCGCGTAGAAGTTGGTGTTTATGAGAATGAGATTGCAGGGCATTGAAGAGGATGGATGCCAGGCCAAGACTAGGAAGATTAGATAGACGCATTGCTTGTTTAATGTTGCTGCTAATTATTTGACGGTTGTTCTTCTCGTTTGTGTTACTTGTTGATGTTGCTGTTGTGCTGTTGTGCTGTTGTTGATGTTGTTGTTGTGCTTCAATCTTTATGACTGCTTGGTTGCTGCCGCTGTTTATTGATTGCATGCGATGCAAGAGCGGCGGAGCCAAGAGCCAAGCAGGAACAAGACGCGTGTTCCTGTTCCCGTATGTGCGTGGGCCAGATGCACGCTTCGATGTTCATGGGCGGCGATAAGACTGTTGATCGTGGGTCATACTTTCACCATCTTTTTTGCAAAACGCACGCCACGAGCGCTCGTACGTCCCCTCACCACTCGGAGTGGGCACGAACGTGAATCTTTAAGATGAGAACGCTGTTCACAAGAGAGAAGCATACATACACAACAGAACCATCTACCGTTCTCGACTACAATACAGAGTTAGTAATAACGCCATTAATAATACTCTATAATAGCAGCCGCAATGAGTTCTCCTATCTGCACTATCGATCGAACCATTCTCAATGAACATACCATTGGTGATATGGATGATCTCGGATTGGCAGTGTTCGCTAAGTTATGTGGCGCTAACCGCGGTGCCTTTGTCCTGGACCCTCCTGATGGGAACACATACGGGTGAGTTGGACTGGGTAAAACCTGCTCGTATGATGCGCTTGACCGTCCAATCACTTGTTGCCATTGAATGCGTGTGATTCACCTTCGTCACATCACTCATCATGAGCTTGTATCATCTTCTACCTTATCATGCACAGCTGCCTCTCGTTCCCTGAAGTATTTTCCACCAACGTTGGTCTCGATTTTAACGATACCATTCCTGATTCAGCTACATTTACCCAGTCGTTTGAAGCAGGCAGCATCACAGCATCACAAGCAGTCGAAGTCGTAGACCAATATGTAAATGCCGTCTACAAAACGTCGGCGGAAGGAGCATCATCTAATCCATACGGTTGTGACCTTGGAGGATTGGCAACGCTGCAGAATTGCTCTTCATCCGCTGGCACTCCCAGAAGTTTGAGGAAGGATAAAGATCTTGTCAAGAGTGTCACTCTATCTGGTGCATTCATTCCATCTTTTGCAACTGGTGGAGAAGCACTTACGATGGATGAAGTCAAAGAGTTTTATACCGACAAAGACTTTGAAGAAATGGTCAAGTTGGGAGTAAATACTATTCAGATTCCTGTCCCTTGTGATGCGTTTTACACCTCTACGGGTGATATGGCTGTCACAATTACACAACTGCTGAATGAAGCGGCCAAGGCTGGATTGAGCGCTATTATTGTCTTGGTGGAGCCCAATGGCACAACTGACAAAGTCACAGCAGAAGTTGTAGACGATCATATTAGAGCTGCAGCTGCGTATGCCAAGAGTGATCCTGCTGTGATTGCGCTTCAACTACCTTCTTCAACTCCTTCCCTGTTGAGTTCAGTTCGTTCAGTGGCAACTAAACTTCCTGTCCTCGTTCCTGTCAACAAAGGCGAATTGGGTATGATATCCTTCCCACCGGACAAGCACGTGTTTGCTGCTCTTAATACTGATGCTACATCCTCCGTTGCTGGTGTTGCATCTTCCGATTCAGTAGGTGATCGTATGAAGATGTTCTACCACGAAAGTATCACTTGCATCGATCGATCTCCCATTGAATGGCTCTCGTGCTATCAAGACATGCCCGTGTATGTCACAAGCGGATTCGACCTTGCAATCGATGATTGTATTAGTCAAAACGAGGAAGACTTCAAAGATTACGGACAATGTGGCAGGTTTGATGAAACTACAGACTCGGGCTGGTGGAAGCGTCACCGCCAATCACTTGCAGGACGTCAACTCTTCACCTATTCAAAGGGTCTCGGTTGGAGCTTCTCTGCCTGGAAGTTGTACGGGGATGACGGAAGCGGAGATATTACTCCTGCAAAGTTGAAGTGTCTTCGTGATGTAGCTGCAGCAGGATTGTTGCCCCCGATGGAGGATACGAATGAGCTTGGAACTTTTTGCTTGAACGGGCCAGCTAATGATTTTGCCATGGGTGATGAAACACTCGCTCCAACTCCTGCGCCAGTTGATTGCGGTTTTGGCTGGTGGAATGAGACCATTGGAGACTGCAGCTACTGGATTCCTCCACCGCCAACACCTGCTCCAACTAAAGAGTCATGCCCATCTTGCAAGGGGGGTGGAGCAAGAGAAATGTCTCTTGCGGCTGTGACAGGCGCTGTTGTTGCTCTGGTTTTGAATTTGGTAGTGAATAAGTTCATGAGAGGAAATGATGGGTATGAAGTGCTGCCATGATCATGATTTGGTCATGATCTTGTGCGTACAGGAACAGAGTGTTTAAGTAGAAGTGACCTGAAGTGACGAAAGCGGATAGTCAATAAACACCTTAATTTGATACACAAGAGGAATTTGATACACAACCATCCTCTACAAACTACTTCTTGCTCTCGAGAAGTTAGACTCTTCATGAACCTCTCGGTCCTCGGTCTCGGTCTCTCTTGAACTTCGGTTGTGTACGACTTTGTACGATGTCATACTGCAGGCATGGGGGTTAGAGCGCACCGGTATCGCACTGTCACTTTAGTGCCGCTTCAAGTTTAGGGGCTGTAGTACCTTCAACCAAAATCGAAATGATTCAGAAATAATGACCTCGCCATGACCTCGCCATGACCCGCCCCGCCCGCCGGCCGGCCCCGGGCCCCGCCTGTTGCCTGTTGTATAATAAGTAGACGTGCATGTAGTGCAAAATCGAGCTGCATGGTAACCGAAACAGTTCTTTGACGGCCTGATTATCATCAAAAATGGCGTGCCTCGACGCCAAGTACTTCGTGCTCGTCCTCCTCGTAGTGCAGAACACATGCCTCGTCCTGCTGATGCGCTACTCCCGTACGCGTCCGGGTACGATGTATCTGGGCTCCACTGCTGTTTGTTGCGATGAGGCAATGAAACTTATCACCTGTCTCGGAATCATTACGTGCACATATTATATGAAAAAGAGGAATAATAATAGTGGTGGCGGTGCGGAGTATAGTCAATTGAACAGTAGTGATGCAGATGAGGACAGCAAAAAATTAGATGATGGATTCGATGAGTTCGAAGTTGATGATGACATCGGTGGTGGGCATGATACCAACTCCACACAACTCAACCAAAGCAACCAGACATTCAGAGAGTATCTACGAGAGCAACTACAATTTGACTTCAGAATGGGAGGGCTTGCGTTACTATACACCGTTCAGAAGAATCTTTTGTATGTTGCAATATCCAATCTCGACGCGGCAGTATTTCAAGTTACCTATCAAGCCAAAATTCTTACTACGGCTTTATTTTCGGTGTTATTGCTGAAGCGAAAACTAAGCAGACAAAAGATTGGGGGGCTGCTGCTGCTAACAATGGGCGTTGCTTTGGTACAGCTAGACAAAGTGGAAGATAATGCAAGTAAAAGCTATCAAGAACAAAATCGATGGGCGGGAGTGCTTGCTGTACTTGGAGCATGCTGCACTTCTGGGTTTGGCGGTGTGTATTTTGAACTTGTGTTGAAGCCTCATCAAGCAGATAGCACCGGTCCCCCTCCATCAGTTTGGGCGAAGAATGTGCAGTTGAGCACGTTTGCATTCATTATTGCGCTGATAACAGCATTTATCAAAGATCACAAAGTAATCCTATCTGATGGGTTCTTTCAAGGATACTCGCCACTAGTCCTTCTCGTTATCACTTTGGAGGCTGGGGGAGGACTTGTGGTTGCAGCAGTTATAAAGTATGCGGACAATATCTTGAAGAGCTTTGCGACGGCAGTTTCGATCGTTACATCGACCATCGTGTCAATGTGGGTGTTTGGCTTCATAGTATCGAAGTTGTTCATTCAGGGTAGCTTGCTTGTGTTCGTAGCAATTGGGTTGTATTCAAGAACTGAAGGTGCTAGCAACAGCAGCACTACTGATAGAACTGAGGAAGAAGCTCCATCGTCAAGATCTGATAAAAGATTGCCAGCACAGACGTCAGAAATTGCAATGATGACTGTGAACTCAAGGAGAAGCAGTGATGTGCTTCAGAGAGTATGAAGATTGAAATAGTTTGTAGGTTTTGAAACAAATGATTTCGAGTATGTATCTGTATGGATGCATTTAATTTTGTACAGGGCTGTTCAATACTACTTTTGACGATAGCTACCACGCTACACCTACTGTTCACAACTAACTGTAATTGCCAGCTAAATTCCTATCAAGTTCATCTCATGCCGCTTCCCCTGCTCTCAGATACAGAGAAGATGAGCACTAAGCACTGTTGGGTAAACTTATTATCATGGTACGGTGGGGGGTGGGGGACAGTTGGAATCCCTGGTGTGCAACCTTTACTGCTTCAAGTCTTCTTCTTTGCTCCATGCCTTCTACACACTCCACCCTTCTGAGCTAAATTTGAACATCCTTCACTGCTACATAGTTTGAGCTTTGCCCCATGCCTCCTGCACACTCCTCCACTGACAACAAGATTAGTACATCCTTCACTGCTGCATCGATTCCTCTTTGCCCCGTGCTTCATGCATACTCCTCCTTTGATGACAATATTTGTTCATCGTTAAACAATGCATTTCTTCCTCTTTGCTCCATGCCTAAAACATACTCCTCCCGTCTGAACTAGATTCGTTCAACCTTCACTGCTACATGTTTTGATCTTTGCTCCATGCCTTATGCACACTCCTCCTTCGATGACTTGATTAGTGCAACCTTTACTGCTACATCGTCTGACCTTTGCTCCATGCCTTCTACACACTCCTCCTTTCTTAGCTTCATTTGTACATCCTTCACTGCTGCATCGTTTGAGCTTTGCACCGTGCCTTTTTACACACTCCACCTTTCTTAGCTAGATTTGTGCATCCTTCACTGCTGCATAGCTTGACTTTTGCCCCATGCCTAATGCACACTCCTCCCTTCTGAGCATTATTAGTGCATCCTTCACTGCTACATAGTTTGGCCTTTGCCCCATGCCTAATACACACTCCTCCATTGACGGAAAGATTTGTGCATCCTTCGCTGCTGCAGGTCTTCCTCTTCCTCCTTGCTCCATGCTTAGTGCACACTCCTTCTTTGATGACAATATTTGTGCATCCTTCACTGCTGCATAGTTTCTTCTCCTTTGCCCCTTGCTTAGCCGTCGTCTTTTTCCCGGGGCGATCCATCGATGCTTCATCGTCTTGTTCAGAAGGAGATCTCTTTCGAGTTGAAGTTCGCCGTCCCGTAGACGAATCATTTATCTGTCCCTTCTCTTCGACAGCAGCCGCCGCCGCCGCTGCCGCCCTGGCTTTTGCCGTCTTGCTAGACTTGTAGATGAGCACAGCCAAGTCTTCCTCCTCGCTCATCTTCGATTGTTAACAGAGAGAGCCGCGTGTTTGGCCGCCCGCCCGTCGTGTAAAAGTAGGTTTGGTCCTTTTTTTTCTTAACCGTATCTAGGTCACCCTAAAATGGTCCCCAAATCAAAAATGTAGGACCATTTTGGTCTCCAAATTATTTTTCTACGTAGGAATTGATAGTATCAATGTATGGGTTATCACTTAAACAAACAGTTCATTCAAAGTTTTGTGAGATAGGTGTGCTTGCAAACGATAGTGTATCATGGAAGAACGTACTCTGTGGCTGAAGGAACTTTGGGGCCAATGAACTCGAAGACATCAGCATCATCATCTTTCTCTATTCTTCTGTAATGCAGACGCAATGCTTTTAGCTCGGCGATCTGTTCTGTTTGATTGTGGTTCATGGTATGCAACTTATGATTATGAGAGTTGTTTGTAAGTTGTTGTTTGTACTAAGTATCTAGAGAGGAAGAGCCCGCACAGAAGACAGAAGCAGAAGGTCAAGCCTAAACGAACAGCTGGCTGTTGAGAGGAGCAGGTTGCTGCGCTTGCTGGTTGAGGTTGGTAAGCGCGAAAGGCAGCATGAGTGTGTGCTTTCTGGCACTCAAATTTTGGCCATCATTTCCCACCAACCTACTAAACTTCCCGCCCTTTCGCGTTAGCACAGAACAATTGATGGCATGACGTTGACAGCACTCACCATGATGGCTTCTACCAAAGTGCCGTGATACTTCAGCTCGTCTATCGTTTGCTAACCTACGTCCAACTGACATATTATCATCATATCATCTAATCCACAATATCATCATGACGGGAAAGTGTTGCGTAGTTCCCAATTCACAGGGCGAGCTCGATCTCAGATGTCAAAACTTGACGTACATTGGAGTGAAACGTATTCTAGCAACACTATCACTTCGTGGCTACACGAATATACAAAAAGTCGATTTAAGTGGCAATGAGAATATCGGAGATATTGGTGCCGTTTGTCTACAATTGATACCACCAACAGTAAGTGAAGTTGACATGAGTTATTGCAACATCGGCGCAGTGGGCTTGCGGCACATTTGTGACTTTATGAAGAGCAACCCAAACATTACTACGTTGAGTTTAGCGGGTAATCGTTTTGATGAAAAGTGTGCAACGTGTCTTGGAGAGATGCTACGAGAGAACAATACACTTCAGGTATTGCGTGCATATCAATATGGAGATGGAGAGAAGCGATTCAAGTATTATTACAATAGCTCGTTCTGGTTTGAGGGAGTAGTAGAAGGTCTGATGCATAATCATACGCTTCGAGTGTTGGAGATGGTTCACAACACACATGATATGGACAAGGTTGCACTTGATGCTTTCAATCATGTTTTTTGCAATGGAGGTGGCTCTGCCATTGAAAGACTGTGCATCGGAAGAGTAAGACAGAGCTTCACGTTCCAATTAAGTCTCAACGCTGTCGAAAATCTTGGACGAACCGGTGTCGCAGATTATATCAACAGAATCACTCTTCAGCTACCCAAGGCAGAAGATTCATTTGGGAAGCTCCTCTCTAATCTGTTTAAAAGATGCAAAAATCTATATGATATGAACTTGACACGATGGTTAGAACATCCTCATCAACATCCACACGCTAGAGAAGTACAATATTGGATGGAGTTAAACACAGTAAAAGCTCGTCAGATAACGGAAGATGGTGAATTCGCTGGATTCGTGGACTCGTTAGTAGAGGCTACGCATTCTGATCTATTTGATTCCATATTTTACCTTGTCAGGAATAATGCTCATCAGATCCCTAAGTATTAGGACTTTGAATGGAGACTCCAAATGCATAGTGCTGTGAAGATCATGCATGTATGAATAATAGGAATGATTAAGATAAACTAGTAATCATCTTTGCCAACAGAATGCTCTTCGTTGCTAGATTTTGGCGTCCGTGATGCTGCAAAATTCTAGCTGATCGATGATACTGATTGATACTCTGTTTTGAACTTGGCTGGCCTCCTTTCTTAGATCGATTTAGCTTCCTTTGCCACTGTCTCCCCATTCCTCTGCTGCCAATTCCTCCAGTTTGCATGCACAAACGACCCCCGGCTTAGCTTCGTACAAAGTGCTACATCATCTTCTGAACTGATGTTTTTCCATCATTCAATCAGCTGGTACTTACCGTACATATCTACATACCTACCAGCTGCAGCTGTCCATCCCTTGAGCTGTCCGAACGAACGCCAACGGGATCAGAAAACCAGCTCAGACTTAAGGTGGAACACAAGTAAAAAGACGTAGATAAAAATGCCGTTATCTGCCTCGGGCCTGTACAGAGGAATTAGTACATGCCTTTTCAAACGATATTCTGCCTCATTCGAGTCACGCATCACACCTCCAGAGAGCCTTCTGCCCACGCTTCCGCCATGGCGAAAACACAACAATAACAACCATCATTATACCACTGTTGACTGCGTAGCAGATCAATAACTACACTTTACCAAGCGACAATAATTCTATATATGCCGGAGAAGTGTATGTACGGAAGAACTGCGCCAAAAGTGTCGCTTGGTAGGACATTTTGGAGGAGATAATCGCGATGCCCGTGAAATAACGGAAATACTCCGATGCAACAGATGTAGTGGACATAGGTCTCGTATTATGGTCATGAACGCTACCTACAACGCCACCACGACGCACCAATCGATAGTATAGACATATGAGGAGGTACCTGTGCCTTGGCGGCCGATCTATCGCCCGATAATGCCATCGCCATCAGTGGAACCTCGTGTCAACGGAAAAAAGACAAGCACAACTATCATCAGCTAAACTACAACGAGGAGGGACCACCAACCATTACCAAAGCCATCACACGTTACCACTTCATTGTAATATCATTATAGATGAAGGATTGACTGACTGGAGCGGTGTAAAATGCTGCACAACCACTCTCCAACACTACACAAAATTGATTCAAATATTCGTCTCGGGCGTCCGCAACAATCAACTCGAAATCATTACAATATACACTATCATTGAGAGAAATATTAATAAGACATCATTATGATGATAATATTCAACCTTGGGAACGACTGCAGCAATCTGGATCGATTAGAACAGCGTATTATCTACCATTATTTATATGATAATTCAGAAAATTGTTTACACAATTTTCCATAAAAGTAATACCTTCATGCAAGCTATATTATCTTCTACTTAAAGTACCAATATCTTCCACTATACTATCATAAGGGGTTAGTACATAAATCAACGCCCATTTGGTTCATTAGTCCATGAAGAAGGTAGATTGTTGCGTGCGCTTTTGGGGGAATAATAATATCTTCATTTGCATTTGATATGGTTGACTATCAATATAATAATGATATTGGTGCTTTCAAGGAGCCTAACACGTCTAATACATAGAAGACACCCATCATGTGCAAGAAGGATCTCCCACTTGAAACGTGTTGTCCTCAAAATGGCCGAAATAGGGTAGACGGAGTTGAAAATGGCAGATTTTATATCACTGATGGCGACGATAATTGTATAATAACCGAAGCGTCGGCGAGCGATTGCCGCCTAAGACGCATAGGCAATAATATTGGCGTCCACTTTAGAACGGCTGAATTGGCATATTGGATGGTTGTGGGTAACTGTGGCCATAGTATCGGAGGCCATCATGGTCGTGGTGTAAATAAGAGATCTGAAGTGGAGGATTTTTATCGCGGCACTCAATATCGCCAAACAACAACGGAATTAGTAGTAGCTACTTCAATAGCCCCTTTATCCCCGTACGGGCCAAATAGCGATTGTACGTTAGGAATAGTATGTAGAATTACTTGTGTTCCACCTTAACTTGCTGTGTTCTCAATCCAAAAAATCCACGACACCTCTCCGAAATCCACGACACGCAAAATAAACCAAATTTCGTCGCCTATCCCAAGAAGATTAGAAGAAGAATATTTATAATAAACCATGAGTGAACAAACGTTTGCACACGGAGATGGAGTATGCGGTTGCAACTGCACCAATGGAGACATTGGTTGTGGAGGCTGCCTCTGCGTAACGTGAGTATTACTTAGAAACTCCACACCAGCTGTCCCGTGTCTGCGAACGCCAAACCAACTCATCGTTCCATTCCATTTCTATCCCATACAGTTGTTGCCCCTGCTTTGCCCTCTGCAATGCAGCCAATGAAGCCAAGCTCAATAATGGTACTCTCTACTGCGTCATGACTGCTTGTGGATTTGGCTGCTGTGCCTTGATGATTCTCGGACAGGACGTTGAGGAGAAGCGTGGTCTCAAGGAGCACAGTGGGTGCTGGCATTGCATGCATTCTTGTTTTGATGGTTGCACCTGTCACGCTTGCCGTGTTGTCAATGAGTGCAAGGTTTACGCCAAGGATGGGGCTGTCAACGCTGCCCCTACTGGAACCGAGATGACTCGTTAGAGTGGAATGAGGAGGATTTTTTTGTGAACGAAAATCATGTGTTTGACTTGTTGGGGGATGTGGTTGTATTTGTATTGCTGGGTCTTTGGTCTCTAGAAGAAACTCCTATTGATTAATAATTCAAGCTACTTTTCCTATTACTATTATGTACTACATCTACATCTTTTGCAATAGCTTATCTCAGCATGCTAAGTTTGGATACACAAAACAAAATCATAGTCACAATGAATACCCGACAAGTTCCTCAACGTCCCAATCAATATTATCTTCCATCCACTGAACAAAGTAAGGGTCAAGTTTGGTTATTCCTACGCCCAATTGCTCAGCCCTAAATACTAAATCCTCGTCAAGAATCCAGCCAGCGGTAATGTCAGGAACCAACTTGGTTTGGTCACGAATCTTCTCCAATAACCCAGCAATACCAGGGAATGGAAGCGTTAAATACAAGGCATCGTCAGTATAATCATCATCCCATACCAAATCCTCATAACGGATGGAAATGTGATCCACTACTCCGGCAAAATTGGCAGTATGCAGAAAGTTCTTAATCTTGTCTTCTCGCAGTTCTAGCAAGTTAGCGTAAGCAGTTCCGTCCGGACGAAGTTCGTACAGAGGAAAAGAGTCGGTGTTTGGATCTCTTTGTGTCATGCAGGGGATAACTTCATTATATGAGAAGCCAAATGAGCACACTGCACTATCAGTATCTTCCAAATTCTCGTCCATGTTGGATCTCTTTCGCTCCCATGGAGTTGTGACAAAGTCAGTCCATTCGAGATCCTTATGTGTAGGTGCATTAATCGGGTTGCGCCTCATCATATCTACCCAGTCAAATGGATTGACAAAAATTGATATAACCAACGTGTTAGGCTGATCACTCGTTGGTTCTGCTTGGAAGAACTTCCCTGGTCTTGAATCAAATCCATATTGCACGTTAATATCCGGGAAGCAGCGACTCAATCGATCCACGAGCCACTCCGCTCCACTGTGTCTCTCGCCGACCACTACGATCCGCTCTACGGCTTGTTTGGGTGCCATCATCTGTTGATATCCGATTAAGTGTTCGGACTTCCAGTCCAAGTGCTCGTTGATGTAAGTGATGTACTCTGCATCCTCTCTCAATGCTTCAATCTTTGGATGACATACATGCCCATTACAGCCGATTGGATCTGCCCAGAATAGATTCTGATTTCGAGGCTCTTTCCAACCGGCAGCCTCGTCGGCACGAAGTCCCGTGCGAGATTGAATATCATCAATCACGCCTACAATTCCGGGAAACTCCGATGCTGAAGTGCCCGATGATGAAACATAGTTGTCAAAGTTGCCGAATGAGTCGAGCAGCTTCTCATATTTGAGTGGGATAACTAGCTTCACATCTTCCCTGTCCATTGACTCTATCACAGCGGACTTGATCATGCTGGCACGATATTCCAGTATGTTTGCGTGTGATTGCCACTCTTTCGACAGATAGTCTCTCCAAGATACCTCGTCCGATTGTTGACTTGCATGCATTAGCGCCACCCAGTCATAGGGATTGAGAAATAAAGCTATGACGAGAGTATGCTTCGAATCAGCTGTATTATCCTCTTTGCCAAGGACCTCGTTCGAGAGTGGATCAATGACTTTTGTGATGCGGTGGGCTTGAGATTTGCTCCCTCTTAGAGCTCGAACATTGTTGCCAGCATTGTTATCCTGGAAACCATCTCGTATAATTAGATCAGGGTACAATCGATTCAACTTGTCAACAAGCCAGTCCAGTCCAGACTGGGTATCGCCTAACACGACAATTCTATCGATACCAACCAGTGCATTGTATTGCTCTGCTTCAACGAGATGAGGTTGTGCTATGGAAGCCCCTGCTGCAATTACAGAGTTCACTTCATCATTATTACCCCATTCTACATCGCCAATCAACGGTGTGTCAAATTCATCATCCTCCATCTCGAAATGGAACCAGACATCATCCGCGACAACAACCGGCTTTGCCAATTGTTGATAACTCTGTATGATGTCAGCTTCATTCATCAAATGATTCGGTACGCCCATGGAATGGTAGCTCAGTAACCCATCATAATCATCGGTATCATCAGGGAGATGACCTCGTTCGATAAAGTTGCTTTTGGCAAGTGGGTCATTCTCTCCGTAATCATTGTAGCTGTCATCCGTGTGATGCTTCTCCAATCCATCCCCTGATAGCAACGACCCAAACAGAAGGAACATGATTGTTATGATCATTAACTTCTTCCATCTCGCAAAACAATGGTAGCATTTGTCAGTGTTGCGGTCGAAATCGATATCATCATAGCGTGGCTTCTTACTCCTTCGACTTAAGGAGACTTCATCTCGAGAAGGTTGCACCTCCCACAGCAAGTTTCCAAGGAAGCTAGTAGGGCTAGTCATTCTCCGGATGGGATCATTGGTTGTGGAGGATTTATTGTACTGATTCAAGTTATTGTTGTAACTTTTGGCTGGAGTCAATGGTGCCATCTCAATATCATCAGCATCGTCATCATAGTTAAAATCATTATCCTCGTCTTCTTCTTCTTCTTCGTCCTCTTCACCGCCATTAGTACTATCATCATTGACACTATCGTCTTTGGCGGTACTCTCTCTAGCCCGTCCTCTCCTCCACTGCTGAATCCTCCGTACCACCTCCCTCCTCTCCTCCACACTTGCACATTCCTCCAAATCATCCGCAACCACTGACGACACAAAACTAGTATCTGTATCACCATCAACCAAAAAACTAGGCTGCTCCGCTCCACTCGAATTATACACCAATTCAATCTCAGCATCCATACACATCATATCCTCGGGAGCATTATCAACTTGCTCAAATGAGGACGATTGAAGTCCACTTTCATATATACCATTGAAGAAGAGATTTTCGTTTTTGTATTGACGGTTCGATGAAGGGTTGAACAATGATGAGACTGTGTAATCTGTGGACGTGTTGAGTGAATCCATGTCTTTTAGTAAATCATTGTCGTTTTTGCTCTTGATGGCACTGAAGTTGTTGATTGTACAATTGTTGTTCTTGGGTGTAATGTCATCATCCACGGTAGGAGCATTGGTATCAAATTCAAATATCTCTAGCCCAACTAAATCAGTTGATGATTGACTGATTTTGCCAGCATGCTGATGCACAGCTTCGTTTGCATTATCATCCTTTGTAGTACTCTCATCATTATCTTCCTCTTCATCATTGTCCACACTGGCACCACCACTTGACCCCCAATAATTCCCTTCCTTTCTCCCACTAACACCATCAACGCCTTCTTCTTCAGTCTCATCTTCACTGCTATAAGTACGAAACCAAGAAGACTTTGCAGGAGTCGTAATCGGAGTAGCTTCGGATAAATCAATGGATACATCTGCATCACTCGCTGTACTCTGTGATCGTAAGATTGGTTGAAACGAAGGTGAGGTGGACGGTTTGATGGATGGATGGGTTGGAGGCTTGTTGGACAGCTGCTGGGTTGGAAATGTATCAATTGTAATTGCTGGTTTTGTGGTGCTGTTGGTTGTTGTAGAAGTTGGTTTTGTCGCAGACTTACCCGCTTTCGATTGTGGTGATTGCTGCTTCAATTGTTTCTTCGATATTGGTGTAGGAGAAATGACCAAATTGTTTTTACGTTTGGTCCACGGTGTTGTTGCTGATTGATCATTGTTTGACTTTGACTTGACTTTTGGTCTTTGTATTGATACCTGCTGCTTTGGTTTTGGTTTTGTTATTCGACCATGTTTGTTCACGTCGTGATCATTACTCATTTGCTTCTTGTCGAATGTAACCACTGGACTAGCAAGGGGTGAAATTACCCCTTCTTCAATCGTGCCACTTTCAGCAACATGACCAAGTTGATGCTGATGCTGTGGTTGCTTGTGCGGAGTAATGAATGAATGTGACGTATTATTGGTGAACTCCGTGCTATCCGATGCCACAGAGCCATCGTAGGGTGATGATGGTGATGACACGCCTTTATTGGTTGGTGAAGTGGATGACGATGACGACGCCGTCCGAAAGATGGAAGCGGGTGATGATGCTCCTTGTTGCCGTGTTGTTATTTTCTTCTTGTAATTAGTATCATCGATCCCACGTGATGATAATGACTGTTTCACATCATTATGTGAATTATCAACAGAGTCATCACTACTATCAACCTCTTCATTGTCACTGTCATCACAATCAGTTGACACAGGCGCTATCGGCGCCAGCGTTAAAGCAAACGAGGATACAAATCCACTAGTCTGATTGTTATAATCAACACTCTCCTCAATTGATTCGAGAATGTCTTCTGTAGTCGGAGCGTTGTTGCCTCCTCCCTCTTTTGTGGACGGAGCATCATCATCGGCATTATAATTGTTCCTAGATCGATCAGCAGCGGCGAACCAATCGGCCTCTTCATCCATCTTTGCCTTTTCTTCTGCTTCCCTCACCTTCTTTTCGGCTAATAATTTGAGTGATTCAATGTAGGCCGGATCGAGAGGTGCAGGTTCATTATTTGTCGGACCAGCGGCGGCGACGGCATCTTCTTCGTCGGCCGCCATCACTGATGGTGGTGACCCCGCTGCTATGTCTGCCAGATGTTCGTTGGTTGTTTCAAGCATTATTGAATTGATATGGCGGTTGTAGACTGCTTCTTATTATGAGTTTAAGAAGTGTTTACCGGGTCCGGTCATCATCGTCCTTCTCTTGGTGATGAGGATTGAGGATGAGGAGTCTTTTGTGCAAATTTGGCGGGTAACTGTAAAATTCCGCGAAAGTCTGAGTTTTTGTGTTTTGTGGGCTTCAGATCACCCACCTACCACCACCACCATGGCCATCAAATCTCTTGGTACCAGAGCAGGGAGGCGTTGACAGAGGGCATAATCCGTCTCTCTCTAGAGAGTAGCAGCATAGGAAATTATCATAATATCGTCATCATGGCAGATCATCATGAAGATGCAGCGGATGGTGGATAAGAGCCTTGTGTCTACAGGGGTGGTCTAGCTCCACAAACTGAACCTAAAACAAAGAAAGCCAAGATGGATATTGATCGTCTTACTTATGGTGCAGGTATTGTTATTAAGAATGTCTTGCCTTTTCTCTCTACAGGGGATTTTTGGCCAGATGGAAAGGAGCGGAGTGGTCGTTAGTTAGCCCTCCCAACGCACGCCTCATTCTCACTTGAACTGCCGAGTGGTTGATTTGATTCGACGGCTCGAGCTACGATGGACCCAATACAGACCTTTACCCTAAAATAGAATTAGTTGCGACTTGCAACTCGCAAATTCACACAGCGAGATTAATCGTGAGCATTATACTTCTTCATAGATGCGTACTTCTCCAGGTACATCAGCATTCTTTCATTTGACGCACCAGCAATGCTCTGATGCGGTAGATTGAGTGTTACAGTGTCTTCTCGAATTCTGATACAAAAGCAATGGATCCGTCGTAATGAGAGTGGTTTGCCCCATGCCTCCAACATAATCTTCCTCGTTAAGCTTGGCTGGTGCATCCTTCACTGCTGTATAGTTTGACCTTTGCCCCATGCCTGATGCACACTCCTCCCTTCTGAGCAAGGTTAGCGCATCCTTCGCTGCTGCATTTCTTCTTCGTCCATGTTGCTCCATGCCTAACACACACTCCTCCCTTCTGAGCTAGATTAGTGCATCCTTCATTACTGCATCGTTTTGACCTTTGCTCCATGCCTGATGCACACTCCTCCCTTCTGAGCCTGGTTAGTGCATCCTTCGCTGCTGCATTTCTTCTTCGTCCATGTTGCTCCATGTCTAATGCAAACTCCCCCTTTCTGAGCCTGATTGGTGCATCCTTCACTGCTGCATCGTTTCTTCTTCTTTGCTCCATGCCTGACGCACACTCCTCTTTGTAGAGCTTTATTCGTGCACCCTTCACTGCTGCACTTCTTGTACGCGACTTCTGCCCCATGCCTGATACACACTCCACCCGTCTGAGCTTGATTTGTGCATCCTTCACTGCTGCATCGTTTGACCTTTGCCCCATGCCTGACGCACACTCCTCCTTCGACAACTAGATTAGTGCAACCTTCACTGCTGCATAGTCGTCTGATCCTTCCCCCGAGCTTAATGCACGCTCCTTTTTTGACCTCTATATTGTTGCACCCGTCACTGCTGCATAGTTTGCTATAGTTTGGCCTTTTCCCCATGCGTCAGGCATGCTCCTCCTTTCTTCGCTAGCTTTGTGCATCCGTAAACACAACATATCTTTGCATAATCATTCTGATTATTCTTGGAAGGCTTTTGTTTCCTACTTGCAGCACTCCTCTTCCCGGGGCGATCCATAGATCCATTGGAGCTTGATCAGCAGAAGATCTCTTTCAAGTTGAAGTTCGCCGTCCCGTAGACGAAGCATTCAACTGCCCCTTCTCTTCGGCAGCAACAGCCGCCGCCGCCCTGGCTTTCGCCGTCTTGCTAGACTTGTAGATGAGCATCGCCAAGTCTTCCTCCTCGATCATCTTCGATTTTTGAACAGACTACAGAGAGAGCTGTTCGTGTACAGAAGATAACTAGAGTGTAGAGTGCATGCAACATGCAACTGAGTTTGGTTAGGTATTGTAATTGTAAGGTGCGAACCGCGAGATGGACTCCGAAGAATCTTGAGACATAAGCCTTGCTATGGGTCACCAGTTCTTCGGTCACGCAAAACTTCCGAGCGCGCTCAGCCACAAAAAAAAGCACCGAACACAAGTTGCCGCCGGCCAATACCCACAGATGTAATGGTGTAGAAAAACCAATACGGCGACTACGAATAATCTAAAACATTGCTACTAGACATAAAAAATACCGCTGAATCCAGTGGTGGCGTTGGTTTTTCGAGGTTCTCAACGGCTGTGTTCGTATTTGGCCATTCTCTACAGGCACGAATTTTTCGACACATATCGGCATTAGTTCGACAACATGGGCATTAAGAAGGCCACTTCTTTATTTAGCCAGGAGTGTACTTGTGAGACAACCTTGGCGGGTCTTCATAAGATGATAACTGAAGATATCGGCGCTGATTCGAATTATCGTATCCCCGTTGCCATTGATGGAAATGTGTGGGTTATTGCAGCACTAAAGTGTCGTTCTCCTGATAGCCGGGTGTCTGCTCAATTCCATGCAGAACCACAGGTTAGGGTCACTGCAGTATCAGATTACTTCGATAAACGATGCAACATGCTTGAAAGAGCAAAGTTTCTACCAATTATTGTATTTGATGGGCAACGCAATCCATTAAAAGAGGAAGAGAGTGATGCACGTCAACGCATAGATTTGGACCATGAATACACAGCACTCCACGAAATGTATTTGTTACCAGGCGAATACTCCCTTGATGAAGTTTTAATGCGCCGGAAGATAACAATATATCCAAGGGAAGATATATTTGAGGAAGTGATACGAGCAATGAGAGAGAAGGGCCGACGGGTAGTCGGCTCTCCGTTTGAAAGTGACAGTCAGATTCGTGCCTTGTACAGCCAACGCATAATCGATGCGGCCATTACAACAGACACCGATTACATCGGGCAAGGAATTCCGTATACTTTCACCTTCGCCGAAGGTTCTGGTCGAGTGATAGTGAGGGTTCTAAGCAAGTTGCTGAAAGAAGTGCTGCCGGAGAAGTTGTCGCAACAGAATCGTGGTCGCGTTCGTGATATTAACGTAGACGATCTTTATTTCTTTTGCAACATGCTTGGCACTGATTACCTGCGACATGGACTACCTGGCTCAGGGGAACAAGACTGTCTCCGACGATTTGTGGAGTATCTGAATTGCAGCGACGATATAGAGAGGGAACTCTATGTGGCAAACTATGCAAACCAACATGCAACGCAAGACAAGTTCAACAAATCATTCTTTTTCTGGAAGAATGCACCCGCCTTCTTGGTAATTCCAAATGACGACAATGTCTCCCCAAGAAACGCATTCTTATCAAACGAGTACACAATCCAACTTGGGAATATGTCGGGTGTGGGTTGTGCACTTGATGACGATTTACTTGAAGAGAGACTTGGTTTCCTGCCACATACTGAACTCAGACACAATCATCCTACAGCCGGAACTGACAATGCACCCGCATCATTATTGGACTTCTTTGAGATCAAGTACTGGAGTAGGACTGGTAAGGCGCTTGATCAAATTGCAAAGCAACAGAATAGCCAAGGCGAAGTAGTTGTTGACGGAGCACTCTTGTCATTTGATTTTGTGACTGTGCCCCATCATCCAGACCGCTGCCTGCATACGTACTTATCTGCTCGGGGAGTCGGAATTGATAGTATTGAGGATAGATCACATCTAGAGGCAATGGTGCTTGAGATTCACGGTTACAACATTGATGCCTTGCCGAAGTATGTCATGTGTGGCGGCGGAGGATATGTTACAAACCGAATATTCAAACCTAACGAAGGAGAATCTATCATGTGGAAACGCGGTGGGGATGCAGTTGATGCCATTCGATCAGATGAATTAGAAGGGTATGAATTGCCGGAAACTATTAACGCATTCTTTAACGACCAGTTCAATTCTAAGAGGAAACGTCTTCATCTCCGCCTCTCATTGATATGTGTCAAAATGTTCAGGAATGGTGTGAATGTCTGAGATTGTCAGTGGAAGAGCTTGGCGGTACTCACTTAAGTGATCCAAACCTATCACAACAGGCATGTAAGGAGGCCGCAAAATTGGATAAGGATCCTTCCTACCTGAGAAGATTTAACATTCGAGCTCGAAGATACGTTGCCGCTGTTGCCGCCGATAGAGCAAAGTACGATGCAAATGATGCATATGGTTGCTTGCCGCCGACTCTATATGGATGTTGGGCAGAGCACTATGTAGATCATGCACTTGCGCCTGGGGAGGGAGAAGAAGAGATAGCGGACCACGAGCTTATCATCATTCACTTCCGTCCTCGATGCAAGGAAGGGAGCTTATCATCATTCACTTCCGTCCTCGATGCAAGGAAGGATTCGGCCTTGTATTTCGCACAGCATGATTTAATAGCTTCATTTAAACGAGCCCTTGACGATGCCAAGACATAATCTCTTTCGGCTTCCTTGATGCGGTAGCTTGGAACTGGCACATAAACTTCGTCTTCAGTGTTCTCCAAGCTGCCTTTGAATCTATCCTCCTCGGTGTAGCCATTATCAATCAAACCTGCATCCTTGATAAACTTAGCATCAATAAAATCGATATTTTTGAATCCTTCGTGAACAACAAACTGTTGCAATATTTGCGGGTGGTAATGGTGTCTAGCCACATATTTGTATGTCCTCTTTGTCCTCTTGGGGCCTCGTGTATTCGCCGGCGATGCTGGGGCAGTGGTAGATCGATTTCTATCATCACGAGAGATTAAGTCAGTGATGTCAAGATCAAGGTGGTCGGCAGTCCTCGCGAGTCGGAATGATTTTACATCACCATATCTATCGCAATCGCCAGGCATAGTGAAGAATCCGCCGCGAACATCGTTAATACTTTTGAACAATTTCGTCAACTCTTTACATTTAGGATTCATGCATGCACAGTTCACCCTCTTCTTAGTAGTTTCAGTAAAGACCAACGATCCAGACGGCGACGAAACAGACGGCGATGTGAAGAATGGCAGTGATGTCGCCATGGTAGATGTTGAAGATATGAAGATCTGAAGTCGGTGCCGCTGATATGTGTCGAAAAATTCGTGCCTGTAGAGAATGGCCAAATACGAACACAGCCGTTGAGAACCTCGAAAAACCAACGCCACCACTGGATTCAGCGGTATTTTTTATGTCTAGTAGCAATGTTTTAGATTATTCGTAGTCGCCGTATTGGTTTTTCTACACCATTACATCTGTGGGTATTGGCCGGCGGCAACTTGTGTTCGGTCCTTTTTTTTGTGGCTGAGCGCGCTCGGAAGTTTTGCGTGACCGAAGGAGCAAAACTCAAGGCTTATGGAGGACACTTCCAAACACTTTCCCAGATGATAGGTGCACATTTTCATTATTTGCTCTCTTCCACAATAATGATGATACATAGGATAATGCACATTTGTTCTCCCCAAGCTTACAATAATAACACACCACCATTCTACATCTCCACACACTTCTTTTTTCGGCACAATCTTACATCAAACAAAGCTAGCTCTGCACAAATCCTTTAAATATTATAAGGAGCGAGTTGAGGTCAATCAATACAAGCGATGCCATGGCAGCGGAGAAGGAAAAATTGAACGAGTCTTCTATGTAATTTGATTTAAGAGGAATGATACTTGCGTCGTTCACAGCCCCCTGGCCTGATGTGATTCAAACACGAAGAAAAAGATTAGATATCTTATGGCGACTCCCCGCCGCATGAGAGAGGACAGTTGCAGCACATACTTCTTTGCTATACTCGTATCCTTTCTGCCCAATGCCTTTTACATACTCCTCCTTTCTGAGTAGCTTGATTCGTGCAACTTTTACTGCTTCAAGTCTTCTTCTTTGCTCCATGCCTTCTACACACTCCTCCTTTGATGACAATATTTTGACATCCTACATTGCTGCATAGTTTGAGCTTTGCTCCGTGCCTCCTGCACACTCCTCCACTGACGACATGATTAGGACATCCTTCACTGCTGCATCGATTCCTCTTTGCCCCATGCTTATAGCACACTCCTCCTTGTTTAACTAAATTTGTGCATCCTTCACTGCTGCAAGTCGCCTTCTTTGCTCCATGCCTCTTGCACACTCCACCATTCTGAGCTAGATTTGTGCATCCTTCACTGCTGCATAGTTTGACCTTTGACCCATGCCTCTTGCACACTCCACCTTTTTGAACTAGATTCGTGCATCCTTCACTGCTGCATAGTTTGACCTTTGCCCCATGCCTTCTGCACACTCCTCCCTTCTGAGCATTATTAGTGCATCCGTTACTGCTACATAGTTTGACCTTTGCCCCATGCCTAATACACACTCCTCCATTGACGGAAATATTTGTGCATCCTTCGCTGCTGCAGGTCTTCCTCCTTGCTCCATGCTTAGTGCACACTCCTTCTTTGATGACAATATTTGTGCATCCTTCACTGCTGCATAGTTTCTTCTTCTTTGCCCCTTGCTTAGCTGTCTTTTTCCCGGGGCGATCCATGGATGCTTCATCGTCTTGTTCAGAAGGAGATCTCTTTCGAGTTGAAGTTCGCCGTCCCATAGACGAAGCATTCATCTGTCCCTTCTCTTCGACAGCAGCCGCCGCAGCCGCTGCCGCCCTGGCTTTTGCCGTCTTGCTAGACTTGTAGATGAGCACAGCCAAGTCTTCCTCCTCGCTCATCTTCGATTGTTAACAGAGAGAGCCGCAGTGTTTGGCCGGTCGTGTAAGTAGGTTTGGTCCGTTTTTCTCTCTCAAGATCTATAAGTAAGATAAAGAGAGGTGCAACGCAAAAAGTGCGAACCTTTCGGACTCCGGAGAAGCTTTAGACACGGAGAGACAGTAAACATGATTTCATTTTCATTTCCAATCCAATCCAATGCCATGCCACTCGAATCTGGATCAGCTTTGCCCGTACTTGGTTAGTTACAATTACGGATGTATAGGACTACTCATAACTTTGTGCCTGATAGCTTGAAATGAGCCTTGATCAAGTTCATTTGTCCACTCACATGTCAGTGTCAGCGTCTCCAATTCCAATTCTTTGCATCGTAAAGAGTTTTTAGGAGAGTTACGACTTCTGAATCGGACGGATTTTGAGACTAATAACCAATAATGAACGGTTGCCTTACCGACTGTAGTAGCTCAAAGTAGTAGGATACTAGCCGTAGGTCATAGTTTCCAATCGGAATCAGTTCGGACTAGCTATTTCATGTGGCTACTACTACTACTACTACTACTACTACATGTCGAGGAGTCTTCTGAATGTCATAAACGTCATACAAATCACTCTCATCAAGTGCTTCATGCATACAGAGCGTCACCTTTTGTGTAGTGTACACACTGACACTGATCGAGCTAGCTACAACTACAACTACAAGCTTTTTCGACCGACAGGAGATGGAGGCCCTCTTTCACTTCATTTTCTCGCCACTCCTACCTATCTCCGAAAAAACCCAAAGCCAGAAGCATGCATACTTAGCATGCTACCTCCGGGAACGACAACGAAAACACAGATTCTACACCCCTATGTTGGTTCTGTGCCTCCTTGTCGGCCCCTATCACCGCCCATGACATGATAATAGTCAAGTAGCTTTTGATTCATGTAGTATTCGCCCCAAAGCAGTGTGTCCAATGCCTTTTACATACTCCTCCTCGTTTGGATTGATTTGTGCATCCTTCACTACTCTACTGCATCGTTTAACCTTTGCCCCATGCTTCACGCACACACCACCTTTGAGAGCATACTTTGTGCATCCTTCGCTGCTGCATTTCTTCTTCGTCCATGTTGCTCCGTGTTTGATACACACTCCTCCTCGTTTGGATTGATTTGTGCATCCTTCTTTGCTGCATAGTTTGACCTTTGCCCCATGCTTAACGCATACTCCTCCTTTGAAGACTTTATTTTTGCATCCATCACCGCTGCATCGTTTCACCTTTGCTCCATGTTTAATGCATACTCCACCTTTCTGAGCCTGTTTAGTGCATCCTTCACTGCTGCATCGTTTCTTCTTCTTTGCTCCATGCCTGACGCACACTCCTCTTTGTAGAGCTTTATTCGTGCACCCTTCACTGCTGCACTTCTTCTTCGTCCATGTTGCTCCATGCCTGATACACACTCCACCCGTCTGGGCTTGATTTGTGCATCCTTCACTGCTGCATCGTTTGACCTTTGCCCCATGCCTGACGCACACTCCTCCTTTGACTGCTAGATTTTTGCATTGACTAGCAGTGCATAGTCGTCTGATCCTTCCCCCGAGCTTAATGCACGCTCCTTTTTTGACCTCTATATTGTTGCACCCGTCACTGCTGCATAGTTTGGCCTTTGCCCCATGCGTCAGGCATGCTCCTCCTTTCTTCGCTAGCTTTGTGCATCCGTAAATACAACATATCTTTGCATAATCATTCTGATTATTCTTTGAAGGCTTTTCTTTCCTACTTGCAGCCGTCTTTTTCCCGGGGCGGTCCATCGATCCTTCAAAGACTTGATTAGTAGAAGATCTCTTTCGAGTTGAAGTTCGCCGTCCCGTAGACGAAGCATTTATCTGTCCCTTCTCTTCCGCAGCAGCAGCCGCCGCCACAGCCCTGGCTTTCGCCGTCTTGCTAGACTTGTAGATGAGCACGGCCAAGTCTTCCTCCTCGATCATCTTCGATTTTTGAAGAACAGACTACAGAGAGAGCCATTCTGTATCTTCCTCCTCGCTCATATTTGATGGGTGTACATAAATAAAGGGACGTCCCTTTGTTAAAAAAAAGGGATAAAGGGACGAAAAGTGGAACAAAAGGACGAATGTTGGAGATAAAGGGATGCTTATTAGTAACGTACCTTTTACATTCGTAGTGGTAACGTATTATCAACAAAACCAACTACATACCGTGCATGCTCCAAAGTCAGGCAGTGATCGCCTCCTACGGCAGGTGCCTACTACGCGAAATGTACGACGGCAATTGAAGAACGGAACCCGTTCAGCCATCGAATACTTCCGCCTTACCTGCACCATCGAATCCCCGTGTATCACTTCTCGTGCATCGTGTCTTATCATCAACATGCAGTACAATAGCTACAATTATCTCACTCGACAAAGGGTGCGACGTGCAAATTAACAAACGTAATTGGATATATTATAGTGACTTCGATGAATTGAAAGTGAGTGTCTTTGGGAGTTGCGCCAGAGTGTATCTAGATAGGGGTGGTTCTTCGAAGACAAACGTGCGTAGATAAATAGGCTAAGAATAAAGGGACGTCCCTTTAAAAATAAAGGGACGTCCCTTTAAAAAAATAAAGGGACGTCCCTTTTTTTCGGTACACTCATATTTGATGCAGATCTAATTACTATAAAAAGCAAATTCCGCATTATGGAATTGTAGCTTATGATTCCTACGTAGACCACCACGTAGAAAATTTCGCAATGTGGAATTGTAGCGTATAATTCCTACGTAGACCACCACGTAGAAAGTGATGGATTGGGGAATCGTACATTGTGGTCGATGTGAGTTGGGGAAGTAATTCTGACGTTACAATACTAATGCAGTTGTTTAAAAATCGTAGTAGCTGACGTGGATTGCAGTAGTTAGTCGTGAAATCCAATGTGGGCTAGCGGACCGCGACAAGCCGGTCCGTTCTAGTCCTTAATGTTTTAGAACACAACATCATGTTGTAGAAAATAAATATCCGTAGTCTCCCTCTCAAAAAGGACCAAAAAAAGGACCAAAATCTGAGATTTTTGAGGCCAAAATTTAGTATGATGTTGGACAATTTTGGTGGAAGGTGCGCGCATTAGACTTCAGCTATAACCATAAAGTAAAAGTATTGGCCATTATTTTGGCCATATTGTTTAGGTTAGTGAGGTCTAATGGCATAGATGCATACTGGCTATTTTGTGCTCATTGTGCTGCTCCTTGCCAAAAATATTTTGGTCCTTCGAAAAAGGACTCGTAGAGATGGACGATTCCTACGTAGCAAAGAGGGGCTGCCCCCTTTCCTCTCCTTAATCCTTTGTTGGCCCAAATCACAACATATCTAGCTGTGCCACTCACTGCAATACAGTAATAGCCCTCAACATGAACAAAATGATTTGGTCCTTCAAAAAGGACCAAATCAAGACTACGGATAGGTACCCTCTGTTTTTGTGATCGCTGCTAAATTCAAATGAAAATAGGAGCTTCAGGTAATCATTCTTCATATAATAAGCACCTTAATAAAATAAGTTAGTCATCCGCCTGTCTACTGTCTACAACATTTGTTTTTCTGGTACCTCTCACGCTGTCACCCCGTTGATAAGAAGAACAGCGTATTCTTCTTCCCTTCTCTTCGGCAGCAACAGCCGCCGCCACAGCCCTGGCTTTCGCCGTCTTGCTAGACTTGTAGATGAGCACAGCCAAGTCTTCCTCCTCGATCATCTTCGATTTTTGAACAGACTACAGAGAGAGCCATTCGTGTACAGAAGATAACTACATAGTGCATGCAAATGCAACTGAGTTTGGTTAGGTATTGTAAATTGTAAGGGTGCGAACGGCGAAATGGACTCCGAAGAATCTTGAGACATGGAGGACACTTCCAAACACTTTCCCAGATGATAGGATAATGCACATTTTCATTATTTGCTCTCTCCACAATAATGATGATACATAGGATAATGCACATTTGTTCTCCCCAAGCTTACAATAATAACACACCACCATTCTACATCTCCACACACTTCTTTTTTCGGCACAATCTTACATCAAACAAAGCTAGCTCTGCACAAATCCTTTAAATATTATGAGGAGCGAGTTGAGGTCAATCAATACAAGCGATGCCATGGCAGCGGAGAAGGAAAAATTGAACGAGTCTTCTATGTAATTTGATTTAAGAGGAATGATACTTGCGTCGTTCACAGCCCCCTGGCCTGATGTGATTCAAACACGAAGAAAAAGATTAGATATCTTATGGCGACTCCCCGCCGCATGAGAGAGGACAGTTGCAGCACATACTCCTTTGCTATACTCGTATCCTTTCTGCCCAATGCCTTTTACATACTCCTCCTTTCTGAGTAGCTTGATTCGTGCAACCTTTACTGCTTCAAGTCTTCTTCTTTGCTCCATGCCTTCTACACACTCCTCCTTTGATGACAATATTTTGACATCCTACATTGCTGCATAGTTTGAGCTTTGCTCCGTGCCTCCTGCACACTCCTCCTTGGACGACATGATTGGTACATCCTTCACTGCTGCATCGATTCCTCTTTGCCCCATGCTTATAGCACACTCCTCCTTGTTTAACTAAATTTGTGCATCCTTCACTGCTGCAAGTCGCCTTCTTTGCTCCATGCCTCTTGCACACTCCACCTTTTTGAACTAGATTCGTGCATCCTTCACTACTGCATAGTTTCTTCTTCTTTGCCCCTTGCTTAGCCGTCTTTTCCCCGGGGCGATCCATCGATGCTTCATCGTCTTGTTCAGAAGGAGATCTCTTTCGAGTTGAAGTTCGCCGTCCCGTAGACGAAGCATTTATCTGTCCCTTCTCTTCGACAGCAGCCGCCGCCGCCGCTGCCGCCCTGGCTTTTGCCGTCTTGCTAGACTTGTAGATGAGCACAGCCAAGTCTTCCTCCTCGCTCATCTTCGATTGTTAACAGAGAGAGCCGCAGTGTTTGGCCGGTCGTCGGTCGTGTAAGTAGGTTTGGTCCGTTTTTCTCTCTCAAGATTATATATAAGAGAGGTGCAAGCAAAAAGTGCGAACCTTTCGGACTCCGGAGAAGCTTTAGACACGGAGAGACAGTAAACATGATTTCATTTTCATTTCCAATCCAATCCAATGCCATGCCACTCGAATCTGGAGCTGCATATTGACCGTACTTAGTTACAATTACGGATGTATAGGACTACTCATACCTTTGTGCCTGATAGCTTGAAATGAGCCTTGATCAAGTTCATTTGTCCACTCACATGTCAGTGTCAGCGTCTCCAATTCCAATTCTTTGCATCGTAAAGACTTTTTAGGAGAGTTACGACTTCTGAATCGGGCGGATTTTGAGACTAATAACCAATAATGAACGGTTGCCTTACCGACTGTAGTAGCTCAAAGTAGTAGGATACTAGCCGTAGGTCATGGTTTCCAATCGGAATCAGTTCGGACTAGCTGTTTCATGTTCATGTGGCTACTACTACTACTACATGTCGAGGAGTCTTCGGAATGTCATAAACGTCATACAAATCACTCTCATCAAGTGCTTCATGCATACAGAGCGTCACCTTATGTGTAGTGTACACACTGACACTGATCGAGCTAGCTACAACTACAACTACAAGCTTGTTCGACCGACAGGAGATGGAGGTCTGATGGAGGCCCTCTTTCACTTCATTTTCTCGCCACTCCTACCTATCTCCGAAAAAAACCAAAGCCAGAAGCATGCATACTTAGCATGCTACCTCCGGGAACGACAACGAAAACACAGATTCTACACCCCTATGTTGGTTCTGTGCCTCCTTGTCGGCCCCTATCACCGCCCATGACATGATAATAGTCAAGTAGCTTTTGATTCATGTAGTAATCGCCCCAAAGCAGTGTGCCCAATGCCTTTTACATACTCCTCCTCGTTTGGATTGATTTGTGCATCCTTCACTACTGCATCGTTTAGCTTTGCTCCGTGCCTCTTGCACACTCCTCCTATTTTAGCTAGATTTTAACCTTTGCCCCATGCTTCACGCACACACCACCTTTGAGAGCATACTTTGTGCATCCTTCGCTGCTGCATTTCTTCTTCGTCCATGTTGCTCCATGTCTAATGCCTAATGCAAACTCCCCCTTTCTGAGCCTGTTTAGTGCATCCTTCACTGCTGCATCGTTTGACCTGTGCCCCATGCCTGACACACACTCTCCTTTATGAACTCGATTTGTGCATCCTTCACTGCTGCACTTCTTGTACGTGACTTCTGCCCCATGCCTAATACACACTCCACCTTTCTGAGCTAGATTTGTACATCCTTCGCTGCTGCATCGCTTGACCTTGACCTTTGCCCCATGCCTGACGCACACTCATCCTTGTTTGGATTGATTTGTGCATCCTTTAAAGCTGCATCTCTCGTGCTTGACCTTTGCTCCATGCCTATTACACACTCCTCCTCTGACGGCATAATTTGTGCATCTGTCAGCAGAGCATGTCTTTGCATACTTCCTCCAATCAACTTCTTTTCCTCCAAGCGTTTGATTATACTTGGAAGGCTTTTGTTTCTTACTTGTAGCCGTCTTCTTCCCGGGGCGATCCATCGATGCTTCGTCGCCTTGATTGACAATGATGAAGAGATCAACCGAGTATTGCCGGCATTCAAGCAGCATGCACTACACTTTTTGCTGTGCTGTTGATTCGACCAGTAGATGTGCCGCCCAATGTGACACTTTGATATTGATGATGCTAGTGCTAGAGTAAGTAAGAAGTGGTTAATTCGTTTGAGCAACGATGGAGATTAGCAGAGATCTTTACCTTACAATACGAATTAGTTCGCCCGATACAATATATTCTAACGTGGCACTTGCTAATGAGCAAGTCGAGATTATCTGTGCGTGAGCATCAGACTTCTACGATTTCTTGACAGATGACCACCTCTCCAGGAACACCAGCACTTCTTTCGTTTGACGTATCAGCAGTGCGCTGATTGAGAAGAGTTTGAGCCGCAGTAGTGTTGTCGAATTCTGACCCAAAAGCAGTAGATTCATTGTAAGGTTTGCGGCTTGCTTCATGCCTCCGACATACTCCTCCACGTTTGGATTTATTTGTACATCCTTCGATGCTGCATCGTTTGTCCTTTGCTCCGTGCCTCCTGCACACTCCTCCCTTCTGAGCTTGATTAGTACATCCTTCACTGCTGCATCGTTTGTGCTTGGCCCCATGTCTGACGCACACTCCTCCCTTCCGAGCAAGGTTAGCGCATCCTTCGCTGCTGCATTTCTTCTTCGTCGATGTTGCTCCATGTCTAATGCAAACTCCTCCATTGATGACTTGATTTGTGCATCCTTCACTGCTGCAAGTCATCCTCTTTGCCCCGTGCTTAATACACACTCCTCCTTTGATGACTTGATTTGTGCATCCTTCACTGCTGCATGTTGGGACCGTTGCCCCATGCTTTCTGCAAACTCCTCCTTTCTTAGCCTGATTCGAGCATCCTTCAGCAGAGCACATCTTTGCATACTTCCTCCAATCATACTCTCGTCCGAATGTTTGATTATACTTGGAAGGCTTTTGTTTCTTACTTGTAGCCGTCTTCTTCCCGGGGCGATCCATCGATGCTTCGTCGCCTTGATTGACAAAAGATCGCTTTCGAGTAGATGTTCGCCGTCCCGTAGATGAAGCATTCATCTGCTCCTCCTCCTCGGCAGCAGCAGCCGCCGCCACAGCCCTGGCTTCCGCCGTCTTGCTAGACTTGTAGATGAGCACAGCCAAGTCTTCCTCCTCCTCGCTCATATTTGATGCAGATCCTTAATGTTATAGAACACACATCATGTTGTACGAAAATACCCTCTGTTTTTGTGATCGCTGCTAAATTCTAATAGGAGCTTCAGGTAATCATTCTTCATATAATAAGCACCTCAATAAAATAAGTTAGTTATCTCTACTTGCTTCACCATCGACATTACAGCCAACTTCCTCGAACTGTATCCCCCTAATTTGCTCTGTATCCCCCCCTCCAGAGACAGCCTAGAGTCAAAATTTTGTACCCCCCTGTCTCTATTACTAGTATTACTAGTACAAAGTAAGCTGACATTTTCGACTTGTACCCCCCTCTTCAGCCCGAATTCTCAGCCTAGCCAAAATTTTTGTATCCCCCGGGGGATACAGTTCGAGGAAGTTGGCTGTAATTTATCTGGTACGCTCTCACGCTGCCGCCTGTGGGAGCTGTTACCCCGTACAGTGAACCCGTCTGCAAAGGAGGAGGAGTGCCCGCTGAGCCTCATCATCAATACACACCACGACAAGAATAATACACGACAAACAAGATGACCATAACAGAAGATTCATCCATTTCAATCAGAGGACCTCAACTCCTTCTCTTCTCCCTCGCGGGGGCAGGCACCGCTGCTGGTATAACATTGACACGGTGGCTGTTAACTGAGACGGGTGAGGTTATGCTATTATTCTCTGACAACAACAACAATGGAGGAGAGGATGAGTATTGTGACGCTACAACAGGACTCAATGAAGATATATTTTATCCACATCAAGAACCCTCCTTTGATGAAATTCCAGAAATTATTGCATCCTCCTGCATACCCTCCTCATCCTCACCAACAACAACAATCAAAGTAATCGGACAATCCCTCCTAACCATCTCATCCTCCCCACACCTACGAAGCATACCCATATTCCTAATTCTACTCTCCTCCACCACTTTTCTTATTGGGATTATTTTGACACAAAAACAATTATCACGATTATCCACCTCCATTTCCAATTATCAAGAGCGTGTCAACAAACATATCATTTCCATGGTCAAGTTGGTGTTTGGAGAAGAGATTGGTGATGAGATGGAGGTGCAACAGCAACCACCACTGTCAATGTCATCCATAAGTGAAGTATTGTCTGGTGTGATACAACTTCAGAAACAACAAATGAGTAATTCAATCTTGATGAAAATGGACAACATGGTAATGGATGAGTATGTACAATGGTTCATTCAGAATGGGGTCGAGTTGGCATTTGGATTGGGTGGGGGGATTGCTCTCTATAGCCTTCCAGAAACTGTGTTTTCTTCAAGTGATAATGATGAAGGGAATAAGGGTGCAATTGTACGACAGAGATTGATTCATGCAGCTGATCCATGGTTGGAACGGGTGTTGTTTCATCCTGGGGGGATGTGGGATGCATTGCCGAGTGGTTGTAGGGGGCTCCTTCGTAATGATCCAGAAAGGAAACAAGAGGTGGTAGCTATGGTAGGACAACGACAAGAAGAAGAAGGAGTGAAGATCAAGATGATTGATGATAGTTTGGATACTACTCAAGAGACATTGGTAGGGACAGAAATAAGCGCAGCATCTATTGGGAGCACGGACAATGAAACGGATGATGATGGTCATGAAGACGATGATGACGAATTTGCATCGACACCGACACGTCATGCGCATTCTCCACCCATGTCCTCTGTTGAAATGAAGGCAACAACTGGAGACATTGGTCCGAAAGAATCTGTTGGGGAGGCACTTTACGCTACCATTTGCGATGTGGTTGCATCCAATATGGCCAATGCCTTTCAATCAAGAGAGTCGACATCGAGAACACCAAGGCATGAACGAGAAGAAAATGATAGCAATAGTCAACAACCACCCTCACCTCAAGAACAGATAGAAAAGATTCTTCACCGTACCACCATTGCCGCAACCACCATTTTCCTATGCCAATTCCTATCAAGTCCAACCACTCGACGTTCTTGGGTGTCAGCAATGAAATTCTTGACATCTGCAGGACTTTTCTCCACAGCTATAAGTGCAGGCGTTGCTTCCCATTTGTTACGTTCGTCAGATACAACTGCAGCTGCTGCGTCGACACTGCTATTCGGTGATAATGCCATGATGACCATGCTATACTCCAAGATTTTTAATTGGATACAAGTGCCATCTTTTCCATTGTATTCCTCATTACCAACCTCTGTTAATTTGGAAAAAATCACCAAGAAGATGCACGTAATGTTCCATCGGTTACGGGAAGAAATCAAGAAGAATAAACGACTACAGGCGACATTTGCTTTGATGGTATTGTATGGAGTGAAGCAGTTGCCAGGGAGAAGACGAAATATTCGTTCTGGTGTGAAGAGTAGAAGAGTTAGATAACCTTCTAAGAAATGAAAAAGAGGACTGATAGTCTTTAATCTACAATATTCCATGGCCTTTATGTACATAGTATCAACTTGAAGGGCAGGGGCATCTCCAGAAAGGGCAAATTAAATTAAGCCTGATCAGAAGGAAGAACTTTCTGCGGAAGAAAAGGACGACCTATGCTACTTCTTCGTGTATACTCTCCCTCTCCCCCTCCCCCCTCAGTATTAGAGGAAGTAGTAGTGCTGCTACTACTACTGCCCTCAGTAGTGGTAGTATGATCCAACTTGATCTTCTTCTTCGGTCCCGGTAATATCCACTTATCCGTAAATTCCACAAAGCTATCCACTTCTTCCTTACTCCACTCGGTTCGAACTGTGACGGATGATGCACTTGACAACATTCCTCCGTACATGTTAAAGTTGGGGAAGAGGTTGTTGTGCCGATTCGGGTTGCTGCTTGTTTTTCGCAGCAGATTGGAACATGGGTCTATGCTGCCGCTGCTACTTTTACGTAGCAGATTGGAACATTTTTCTGCGACCCTTGATGATGATGATGATGGTTCCTTTCGCTTCTTCTTGTTCTTGTTGGACTCGGAAGACTTGTCTTCCTCAGACTCCTCCTCTGACGCCGAAGCCTCATCATCCGACTTGGTCTCCCCCCCAAAAGGACAAAACGTCGGCTTATCCCAAACCAAAGGCCTCCTATTCCGATTCTCCTCTTCCACCCTCTTGATATCTTCATATTGCTTCATGATCTCTTGTTCTCGCAATCTTCTCGATGCAGTAATTTCTTCTTGGGTGGGGAGGGCAGGTGCGGCGGAGGAAGTCACGCCGGCTAGAATGGCGAGGCATTTTGCTGCCGTGGAGGCTTTTTCGAGTTCTACTGTTCGGGGTGGGGGTGGTGTGTCATCACTGGGGAATTTTATTTGAGAGGAGAAGAGGCTAATCTTTCCAGTGGTGGTGGTAGCAGCAGCAGCAGTAGTAGAGGCGGGACCGTGACTTGTTTTCACGTCAGTGGTGGTGGTGGTTGAGGAACCTACGGAAAAGCCACTTTTCGGCATTTCATCGCCGTCCTTTTTTGCTTGGATCCTCTCAAAGTAGGATGAGATTTGTTCCTTTCGTAATAGTGCGTCTTCTGTCATCAGTTGAGCCGTTAGTTGGTGTTAAGTTGGGGGGTGTTATTGGTGGATGTACATGTGAGCGAGACAGAAGTGACTGGACAGGAATGATGTGCATGCACGCAGAGGCGTGTTTTGCGGCATTTGCGCTTGATTTTTTGCATCGCTCGATCGGTGATAACTGTCCTGAACTGTCTTGGTGTCTCTTGAGGGATGAAAACAAGAACCAACCGCGTCTAAATTGCTGGGTTCGCAGCAGAATTGTCCAGATGAAAGTCACAGGGCACAAAGTGAAGGGTTAAACTTGGGTTAACCCTGGGGCATGGGTTAACCTACGTTTGTTGTTGGGAAGCAGTGAGGGTGGGTGTGGAAGGTTAACCATACTAAAACTGTCCAAAGAGAGACTAAAATTGTGATGAGAGTTCGCAACTTACTCAGGGTTCGCATGGTTCGCCTCTGCTTTTCTTCAGACAATTTGCGTACCGCACTGCTTTGTGTTGAGAGTAGTTCGCAACTTTTCTGAGAGGGTTCGCATGATACGTCTCTGCTTTTCTCTTGACAATTTCAGTACCGCATTGCTAGATAAATTGGAGTGCCGTATGTTACCTCTTGACAATTTGAGCCCGCGCGGATACATAAAAGTACTCAGAATCGGGGAAATGACTGGTACTAAAACTTGAACTTGAACTCCAAAACGAAAAATGAACAACACTCCTACGGACTACAACAACACTCCTACGGACTACTCAATGTCCCCTACTTCCATTCTCCATCCAACCAGCTGGCAGCAAGCTGGCATCTCTCGGCGGCACTGCCACTACTTTACCTACCCACACCACCATAATATTCTCATCATGCTTTCCGACACAGCAGCTACTACTACTACCGGCGACGACCTGATAGTCGACTTTGGCAATCGGAGGCGACCATCAGAAGACAATACTGGCAACGACGCAAACGCAGCAACGATGAAGATAGAGAAGCAAGTTAGATTCTCTGAAGACGTCGCCGTACATTGTTTTCAATACCCATCCAGGGAAGAAGTCTCTAGACGATGGAACTCCGAGCAAGATAAAGACGTACTCACACGAGACATGATACGCGACGTTAGAAGCATTCGACATTTGCTGGCCACCACACCTATGGAAGAGTTGGAGAAGGAGGCTCTCTACGGGTGTGTTGGACTAGAAGGCCTTATATCGAGCCGAGTCATGAACTTCTTGAAGAAAAGGAAGAGAGAGCACTCCCGATCTGTAGTGGATATGCAGGCTTATCTCGGGGGCGAGCGACTTGCTGCATATGCGGCGAATCGTTCGTTTGAATCGAGGGAGAGGGCACAGAAGCTTGCCGCTGGTTACTCAGAGATATTGTCCCCCATAGATGGTGCATGAACGTGAAGAGCGTCTTTTTGTGGAATTAGAAGAACCTACCTCTAGAGAGAGTAGTAGATTCCAAACTGTACATACTAAGATCAATTTTGTCATATTGTTTTTGAAGGGCCATGTTTGGTGTGCAATCACTGGTAGTTAGATACTTCCACTTACACACAGAAAGAACATAAAAAATTTGAAGTACGTCTGGTTGGCTCCCCGGGGCGAAATGTGACTATTATAAGAGATCAAGTGAGAGCACTGGACCTTGGTTCTTGCTCGCCTCCTTTCACTCAAGGATGATACTGCTGGTTGCGTCAGCCTCTCTAAGTAGCCTTACTCAGACTCATAAGAGATCGATACATGCTAGAGATTAGATGTTCCAAAACTTGCAAGTTACAGGGAAGTACCTCGAACTGTACCCCCCAAATTTCACTTGTACCCCCCCTTCTGACCTCAGCCTCAGTCTCAGATTTTTGTACCCCCCTCCTCCACTACTAGGATTACTAGCACAAAGGAAGCTGACATTTTTGACTTGTACCCCCCCCCTCGATCCTAGCCTAGTCAAAATTTTTGTACCCCCCGGGGGGTACAGTTCGAGGTACTCCCCTGTAATGCGAACCCACACCCCAGAGCGCCACTGCGGGCCGGAGGAGACGGCGAGCGACGCGTCATCATCACCTCTCGCAGTCATTCAGAGGTCATCCACACCCCTCCGCAGTCATTTTGTGTCAGAGGAACGGAAGGCCATCAGCACGCGCAACTCGGATTTGTCATCCGCGGACGAATGTGTACATGAACCGCGGTACCCAAAGTACCACATGATCTATTCGAAGAAAGCAAGAAGAAAGAAGGCCGCACAAAATACATACTTACTTACACTTATTACTCAATCTAGTGTCCAGACGCCAACTGCGCGCGTCCCAGGACGCGTCCGAATGTCGTCCCGGGACGACATTTTGTGTTTTCCTGTTCTTCTCACCCACACGGTGCATATGACAAAACTGGTGTTGCAGACGTTTCAACCTCGGTATGGACCATCTATCACAACAATATCATGGTGTCATATTATGTCGATGCCACCTTTTATCTGTAGTGAAGTACAAGGTAAACTGGATTTTTGAGATTCAAAATTGATACCCGACAGTATATGATATGTAGGAGACTCGTAGGGTCAACACTCGGTGGGATACGGCTTGTGGCCGCATGTAGGAACAAAACTGGGTATATAATGTAATTCTCTACTATGTATTATCAATCAAAAGCATGATATTCTTGCTATCTATACATCATTCTGCTTGTGCCATTCAAGGTGCTTCAACCACCCATCGCACTCCTTTCCTTTTCCTTTGCACGGAAGGCAGAAAAAATACTGTCTCTGAGCAGGATCCGTCGGATGTGTGCACTTGCTGCAGACACGAGTGCTCTGGTGTAAACATCCTCCCCCCCCGCATCTCCCCTGCGCTAGCTTCGGCGGGAGGCCCGTTGGTGATATCGCCTTTCACACAATTGCTGTCCGCTGCAACCCATTTCCGTCCACCTGGATTTGGTTTCATTGCGACAACTTTGTGCTTAGTGCCACTAACGTGCTCAACTGTAATTAGATTGTTTACAAGGTCATGTGGTAGCAACTGCTGACGGCCACTGGATGATCGACGTCACGACTGTTGTTGAGAGGTGTCAGCGGTTGCTGGGTCGCCATCGGGAGCAATATAAATAGACACTGCGGTAGCATTTGCTGTAGCTACGGGCGGTCCCATGGATGATGCGTTGGGTGTATCTCTGCTATTAGAAAGAGTGTTTGTATTCTCTCCCGATGTCCTCCTCTCTTCCATAATATTATTTTGGCCGGTGTTGTTCACACTAACTCCGGTGCCCGCTGGGATTACAGATGTATTGTCATTATTGCTGCCTAAATTTCCGCCTCCTGTCAAATGAACCTGACGAGAAGCAACAGCTGATGAATTGAGGGCAACTCCCATCGCATCCGGCATGTAGGTGGTCGACCCCCGCACGGCTTGGCTGTCGCGTACATTGAGGAGTCTGCGTAGGCGAAGGATGATGTAGGATTTGCCCCAGTTGGGATAGGACCAAATGATGTGTGTTGCCGTAGAATAGTGTATTATTTTCCTGATTGACCCGGAATATCCCATCGCACTTGGAGACTCCGTTGTGCATTCCTTGCGCCAGGTTTCCTACTATCAAACGCCCTGACAAACGCCACGAATGTACGTCTTGGAATAATTTACGTTGCCAACATGTGTGTGGCTAATGTTTACCCATAATATTATGTGCAAGGGCATGAACTACCGCACCTGGCACATCCCGTGAGTCTCCCTTCTTGGTTCTCTTCCTCCTCGGCTGTGTGGGGGCGGCGTCCGCACCAGGAAGGGGTGGTAAAGGCGGCGGTACGGCGGCCATGGCTTATTCCAAAGTGACATCGATTTGCAAAAAAAGAAGGACGAAGAAGAAGAAATAGTGGTGCTGATGTGGTGCTAACCGGAATTATTATTGACCCCAAATAATATGGCCCCAGTGACCCCTCGCCATTGAAAGAATGCACATTGGAGACCCGGTCCCAAGTCTAACATTTTCGGGTTCGACCCAAAGTCATGAGATATGGGTACTTAACAAATTGCTCAATTTGTCGTCCCAGGACGAAATATCGTCCTGGGACGACACTTGGCGTCTGGACACTAGAGATGATACAAACAGCACCTCTCTCTTCTTTTTGCAATACATACGATGGATAATTCTTCTTCTTCGATGGGCGAGGATGACGACCTCCTACTCCCTCTCAAAGAATGGGTGGACCTATCCAAACTAGCAGAGGAGCAGCAGCAATCGTCATTACCCTCACCTGAAAACATTCGGAATGCACAAATGGATTATATTGCACGTGCTGTAGTTGTAGCCGCTGTGGTTCTTGACAAGCTGCTGATTCTTGAGGAAAATAATTATAATTGGTGTCCACAAGATATTTCCATTGATAATGTCCATCTTGAAATGGGTGCTGGTGATGTGAACATGTTGCGACAGAGGAATATGACGATTAATCTATCCAGTTTGCAAGGTATACAAGGTGTCAAGTTGTCGATTCCTCAAAATCATACTAGCAACGGTGGCGTTTCACCCGATGAGATATTCAAAAAAGTAGGTTTAATACTCTACAGTATATTTACTCGTGGTGAGGTCCCCCCTTCAGCGGGAGTGGAGGCAGAGAATAACACAGTGGAGGAAGCCATGTTAAATGCTAGGGGAAGAATTAAGCGACGTGGAGATGAATCATTAGATGATGACTCATCACAACATGACGAATCAGACTCCTATGAGGAGCAAGCTGGACCCAATAAAGGACGTCAAAAAGTATCTGTACAGGAGGCTACCAAAACCTTCCGTAGAATGAACATTTCAAATGTGGAAGATGCTTTACGTCAAAAGGGTGTATCATCCTCATTGTGTAGGTTGATTGTGGATTTGATCATAGCACCAGAAGACAAAGATACTAAGTTCCAATCGCTATCAGATGCGGTTGCAGAGCTGCAGCATATAATGAGAAGACCAGATGCTTGCTTTGGCCGCGATACTGACAGCACTAACTCCACTACGGATTTACTGAGTCTTCAATTTGGTGATGGCATAGTCGGACGAACCGAAGAAGTCGGTACCCTGCTAGAAGCATCTGCAAGAGCACAGATGGACACCGAATCCTCCCACATTTGCCTGATTGGGGGGACTGCTGGCGTGGGCAAAAGTTACCTCGTCGAGAGTATCAAGGATGCACTGACGAGCAATGGATGGATATATCTCAGTTGTAAATTTGATCGTCTTATGCGGAATCAACCATTGGTAACGATTGCGTCGGCGATGGAAATTTTTGTCCAACAATTGATTAATGTGAGAGAGCTACCGGATGAGTTTGATGTGGATGCTGTAATTGCCTCGATAGAATTAAGTTTGTCCGCTTCTGGTATTGTTGTTTTGAGTGATTTGGTCCCAAGTCTGAGAGTGTTATATCGATCAGTCTTCGCGCATGTCATAATGGATGATTCTGAAGATGATTTGAATTACGTTGCGGCAGAGACAACTCCCGATGAAGATGACGGTGACGAAATGGGCATTTCAAGTGCCAACACGTTGAGAAACAGGCTGCATTATTTATTTGGTAGGCTTGTCGAAGCGATTTCTAGTGCGGAGCATCCGATATTTTTATTCTTGGACGATATGCAATGGGCAGATGCATCCAGCCTCGAGCTATTGTTGAGTTTGCTTGTTAGTGGGGATCATGATGATGACAATACACAGTATCTTCTTGTCGCTGGTGCCTTTCGAAGCAATGAGGTGGATGAAGCTCATATGTTATCTTGTTACATTCAAAAGTTTGAAGAAGCTATGTCTGTCAACGTCACTAGTATTCAACTCGACGTGATTACAAAGAGCGCAACACACATCTTGACATCGGAGGCTCTGTTGCTCCCATTGAGGCTCACGCGTGGTCTGGCTGATGTTGTCCACTCTAAGTCACTCGGTAACCCACTCTTTGCGAAGTCACTCTTACGACAGTTAGTTGATGAAAATATTCTTCGCTATAGCCTGCCGAAGAAGCGATGGGTATGGGACATCAATGATGTAAAGTCAGTTTCAGTTGACGACAATGTCGCCGAACTAATGAAGCACAAGCTTCTGCGGTTACCAAATGAGATCCAGGATGCACTCAAATTGATTTCCTGCTTTGGTACACAAGTTAGCAAAGATATCGTCAGCAAGTTGCGCTCGTCGTCAGAAAATTCAGATGATGCCATAACCACCTTCTTAGAACAAGCGCAGGAAGAGCACATATTGGATCACAACGATCAAGTGTACAAATTTGCCCACGACATGCTGCAGCAATCAGCTTATGACTTGATGTCTCCAGAAGAGAAGGGTGCGTATCACTTTAACATTGGTCTCCGTCTCATGTCATCAGTATCGACGGAAGCACTGATTTTTACAGTCATTGACCAAATCAACAACGCAAAACGTTATGGAGTGACTGAAGCCTCGATGAATATTTCTTGTGCGAAGATGAATCTCCAAGCAGGCAAGAGATCGATGGAGGTATCAGATTTTGTGTCAGCATGGCAGTATGTTGTCTATGGCATATCATTCCTCCCCGAGGCAAAATGGGAATCGTCAACCTATGAATTAACCCTTAGCCTGCACGAAGCGGGAGCTCTTGCTTGTTTCGTCAATGTCGACAGCACAAACTTGCAAATAAATTTAGGAGAGATCTTCGAAAACGCAGTTCGGTTTGAGGATAAAATCAAGGCATACTACATCCTGGCACAAAACCTGGCATCACTGAACAGAGTAAAGGAAGCAATGACTACTGTACTTCATGTTCTGAATGAGCTCGGCGAAGACTTCCCGGAAGAAGTTAGTCCAGAAGACGTTCAAACAGCCATGATGTCAACGCAACGGTTATTGGATGGTTACTCTAAGGAAGATATTGTTGGCGTCCCCCGTTTGAAAGATGAGAAGAAGCAATGGGCTGTGAAACTAATGGATTTCTTAACGCCGTATGCTTTCATGGTGTCTACTCGGCTTTTGCCTATACTGGCCAACCACATTATCAATATTTTGGTGAAAGATGGGGCCTGTAAAGAGTCTGCCTTCGGCCTTTCGACTTACAGCCTTTGTCTTATAACCCTACGACATGACTACGAGGCTGGTTACAGTTATGGCAAAATGGCAATTGCATTGCTTGATAGTTTCGGTGCAATGGGTAGCTTACACAAAGTCAAGTGCACGTTACAAAATATGGTCAACTATCTGTTTGAGCCCATCCAGTCGACAGCAAACGTTCTCCTCGAGTCATACGAAGGGTTGCGCGCTACTGGGGATAACGAATATGCTTGTCTCGCATTGAACATGTACGCTGACCAACTGTTTATGTCGGGGTGTTTGTTGCCCGTCGTTGAGAAAAAGTGCGAAGAGTTTGCGTTGAGGTCACTTAGACTCCATCAGCTTCAGTATCGCCGTAATCTTTGTTGCACACACAACAGGGTATTATCTCTAACTGGGAATCCAGAAGGCAAAAATCCGTTCGATTTACTTCGAGACAATGACATAGCTACGGAAGATGATTTGCTTCAAGAAAGTTTGTCCACTGGAAGAAGTGGGCTTTCTCAACAAATATATTTCAATCGCATGTTTACTTTATTTTGGCTCAAGAAGTACAATAAAGCTGCTGAGTTTGCTGCGCAATTTCGTAATGCTGGGCGGATATCGATGCGCTTCATTGATATTTACTGCACATTCTATGAGGGACTAACGGTCTTTCATCTTGCTAGATGCTCCACGGATAAAGTTATCAAGTCAAAGTGGATAGATATTGGTGAAAAATCTGTTGACCGGTTCAAAGTGTGGCAAGAGCACTCAACTTGGAACTTTGAGAACAAACTTTACTTGCTACAGGCTGAATGCCACCGCTGTGCAGGAGAGAACCATAACGCTGATGCCAAGTACCTTGCTGCCATCGAATCAGCCCGACGGCATCGCCTTTTGCACGAAGAGGGTCTCGCAACGGAATTATATGCTTCGTTCTTGTCAGAAGTAGGGGAGAGCGAAAACTCGAAGAAACGCCTCTCGCTTGCTATCGCATGCTATGAAAAATGGGGAGCTACTGCAGTCGTGAAACTGCTAATTAGTCGTGAGTAGAGGGTTGTTCTCGGGTCAGTCGATGGATAAGCTTGCACTGCTTCGTGACTTCTCTCGGTGCGCATGCCGTTGATTCACTGATACGGACACAATATTATTGTTCTCAACACCAGCGTGAGCCCATCAGTGACGGGTTTTGTTTGTGATAAGAACTGCGGACTTGAGGGGATCAAGATAGATGTGATAACAATTATTTATCCCTAAGTCTTACATGCTCTAAAGCATTGTAAAGTAGTCGGCACCGGACCCTCGTGATCCTTTCTACCTTTTAGCTCTCCAACAGCTCCCTCCCTCTCCAGAAAGAAATATTTAACTTTCGTATTTCTACATAGCTTTTCCATCACAAACCCACACACACAGTCACATAAAATTGTTATCAACTCTGCGATCTCAACCTCAACTCCTCCTTCCACTTGGCATGAGTAAAGGTGTCCTTCATATTGAAATGATGCAACCTCACCAATCCAAGCATTTGCTCGGGCAACGTCCCGTCCGCATCTTGACCCTCCAGCACAAATCCCAAATCAACAGTTACCACGTCTGCCTTGCCTGCGACTGTATTAGCAATAGTATTCCCCAACGCGGGCCCCTGTGTAACATCCAATGATACCTCAAGATAATTCTCTTCAATCGAACCAGAGTACGATACTGGAAGCTTTTGTCCTATGATAGCAGGGGTGGACCCAACCATCTTTTTCACCATCCATGGACCAGCAATGATCCTTGGAATGAATTTAAGCACGGTATTACGGTACTCGGTATCGCCCTCGAGGAAGGATTTCCATGCCTTTTCGGAGGGACGGTCGGCATGATGGGTGGAAAATGGACCATTATCGGCATCGGGGCGGATTAGGTACGTTTGAAAGTTTCCCCATGGCACAATAAAGTTGAACACGAGCCTAAAATGGTAATGATGGGTATTGTACAAACGACGAGAAAGCATATTAGCATGTATGTCAGTTGTTGCAACATTGAATAACAACACTGGATCCACAACGACATCAACAATTGACTTACAAAAAGGGAACACTCTCCACACCAACGTCCTCACAAACACTCTTCCACCTCTCCCTAAAACTACTCGTACCTGATCTACAATCCTCCTCCCCACCACTACCACTCTTCTCCCTGACAAAATTATCCACACCCAAAACAGCAAACATACTCTCCTCACTAGGAATCTTCACCCCATCCTGCGCATAGGTTGGTCCACGTACCTTCATCGTAGAGGCGTGTGGTTCCGACCATACATTGGTAGGTTGATCTGCTGGTGAGAATTCACCATTCACATTGTCGGTTGTTTTTCGATTGGAAGATTTGGGTGAGGTACCAAATGACATTGTCTTTTTGTGTGATTTGGAGGAGGAACCTACCGAAACAGCATCATTCCCCCGATGTTGCTGTTCCTCCCCACGCTGTTGCGACGAAAATTGCTGCTTCACACTCTCACTCCTCACATGTCCCAAGGTACTCTCTACACCACTTTGCAACCTATACCACCATGCCCAAGTTAGGGTTAGGGCATTCAATTGTGTTGGATCTTGAAGGTACATTCGTGGGAATTTGTAGCTCATGTTCAATTCTTCATTAATGGTACCTCCCTTTCCATTCGTTGTGGAGGAAGAAGTGTCCCATAGTAAACTTTGGGGAGAATGATGCAAATGCCCTTCTTGATGGGAGTCCAACGCAGCCTTGGTGTGATGCTTCCAAATAGCAATATTCTTTTTGTGTTCGGACGATGTTGCCATGACTTCAGTGGAGGAGAAGGAGGAAGTTTGTGGCACAACTGTCGGTTTTGCTTGTTGGCTGCGGCGTGTGGATGGAGGCAAAGTCTCAGCGGCAGAATAACTCTCTTCAATACTTAGAGAAGGTTGAAGGATTGATGGCAATGATGGCAATCCTCCTCGTGAGGATGTGGAAGTATGATTACTCCGAGTATCATCATCATCTTCTTGACGTGCCTTTTTGGTGGGTGATTCGATTTTCATTGCGGCTACTGTATCTGCTACAGCATTCCTGACTGGTGTGGTTGGTGCTACATTATGATTATGTTGCATTGATCTGCTACGTTGATATTGGGGGGAAGACATGGTGGCGTTGGCAGATTGACGTGCCATGGATAACTCCATTGCTGGTGATGCCGCAGTTGTTTCTGCCTGTTGACTGTTGTTTGGTGAATATTGCTGCTGTTGTTGCAATTGATGTTTGCGCCTCGCCGAACGAGGAGGCGTATGCTGAGATGTCACCATTGACGGAGTTGGCGGTGTTTGATTTCTTCTCATGGTGATTGGATTCATATTATGATTTGAACCAACATTGCCACCGCTGCTGTTGCTATTGTCAGTGCCGTTGCCTAAATTATTAGTAGTATCAGTCTCCCTCCTTGGCGATGTCTCAGCAAAGGTCCCCGAAGACAACAATGACAATAATCCTGATTGTTGCTTCAACAGAGAGCTATCACGCTCAATTAGTGGACTCGATGTAAATCGATTACGCTGCTGTTGCTTCTTGACGGCAGAACCAAAGCCGTCATTTTTTATTGGTGTTTTCATAGGCGGCTTTTGCTGCTTTTTAGCATTGGCACTGCCGCCACTAATGTTGCTTTGCACACCCTCCATTGTATGGGGAACCACAAAGCTGTCATTGTCGTTATCATAATCCTCGGCGATGCCATCACCGGGGAAGCCAACTTCCTGTCCGGCACAACAGCCGATTAATGACGCGACTGTTGCCCGAGCGGGAGATTTAGATTTCATACTTTACTTTTTGTTGTTATAAGCCTCTGCTGCTTCGGTGGAGGATGATGATGACTTTGTCGATTCGATGCCCAGCACCATTTAGACTCTCTCGTGCTCTTCTATCTCGTATATACAATTACTATGGGGTCGATGGCATTGTTGACACGTTGCTGCTGGCTACCGAGCAAAAAAATTGCTACTAGCATCAGACAGCAAGATCCTGGATTGCGTATGTATGCGTACTTGTAAATTGAGGTACCTACATATTTGGCGATAGAGCGGTACTGGATGGTGGCTAAACGGATACCAACTGGATACCAACTGGATATCAATTGGATACCAGTGGACACTGATTGGATACCAGCGACAACCAGTGGCGACCAGTGGCGACCAGTGGCGACCAGTGGCTACCAACTTGGCAACCAAGTGGCGACCAGAACAAAGCAGGTTGGATACTAAATGGCAACCATAGATCTGTCGACCAAGAGAAGATCATCTATAGTAGGCGGCAAATAATATGACTATAAGTCGTCTCCTTTACCTTCAACGGCTTGATACACATTTGAGGGACGAAAACGGCGATTGCTCTTCCTCAGACTCTGATGCCGACGACTCGTCCGCAGATGAATCAAGTGAGGAAGAATTTGTCGAAGACGCGTATGATTTATCCGAGTTTCTAGGCACAACCATCCTCCGTGAGAGAATGAGTGATTCGAGGAGGGGACAAACAAGGAGGGAGGAGGAGAGCCGTGCTGCTGCCGTGGACAACATGAGTGCACCTATTGCCGGCAGCCGAAGTGGAAGAACACAACATGTTGCTGAGGCCGACGGCGAACGAACCACTAGCAATTCACAAAACCAAAGCAGTAGCAACAGCAGCCCTCCCAGTCCATGGCAACATAGCACCGCGAAGAAAAGAGTCATCGGCGACCTAAAAGACAGCTCGTCTGATATACATTTGTTTCTTGGACCTTATGGTCCTAAAAATTGGAAACAAGTGAAATTTGATAAAATTTGGGGCGTTTATGGACAGAGGTACCCCAAGTCCAACTTCAGAGAAAACTTGAAACGTCTGCTGCTGCATTTTCAGAATGGTACTGGTGATTTCAGCCCTGAGAAAAAAGAGCAGTGGTACACCAGCCCTGGCAACGTCAGCAAAGCGTACTCTTTGTTGTTCTCCCTTTACATGGATACAACATATTCGACGGTGGTAGAGGAAATGACAGCAGAGCAAATCTGGAATTCTCACGAAAAGTTCCAACTGTACACTCTAGATGACTTCACCATTTACAACAAGAGAATGTTTGATCTCACAAATAAAAAAAAGAAGTTAGCGAAAGAAGAGGAGGCAAGTTTCAGGAGAGATATGCTCAAGATTACGAATAATGAGAAAACTAGACGTGGCTATCCCTTTTGGAACAAACATCGTGCTTCCGTATTACTTGAAGAAGATGAAAGAAATGGGACAGCGCAAAATATGAAGCCAAAAGATCTATGGAACATGAGGAAGGAGTACAAAGACTTTCCCCTTTCTGTGTTTCGTAAGCATGTATATCAAGAGAGGATGAAACAATTGGCTGCTCCTTTTTGGCAGCACAAACGCAACAAAGCAGCTGAGAAAAAGAACAAGGAAGAAGTGCAACAAATGGGAGACGAGTGGTACCAGAATCAATTCAATGGAATGATGAGTAAAATGATGATTGAAGAATGGGGGGCGACAAATAATAGTAGCGTGTAAAGTTAGAAATCTACTTAGTGTATTTTGGTTGAAGTTTGCCTTGGTTGCGGATACTGCGTCGGATGGCCGACGGGATGGCCGACGCTTCGCTGGTATTGTCTTCATCGTTCGTATTGTCTTCACTGAAAGTGAACCTGCCTGGGATGCGTGGCGAGATAGCATCATTTACAATAGACCTTATCGCTCCCCCGATGCTAGGTGAACCGCGGATGAAGGCGGAGGCTCTCCCAATGAAGTTGTTTCCAATCATATCAGGGATAGTGTTGTCAGCTAGACGCGGCAAAACATCGGCGGGCATCGACTCAGAAGCCTCTCTTATGAGGGAACTCATATGTTCCTGCTCAGAGTTGATGTCCCCTCCAAATGCATCATCATCATCGATCTGGAATGTGACACCCTCTTCTCCTTCGACAATAATGTCTAACATATCACCTCCAGTTTGACGGTTGTCTTCAGTTGGAGTTTCTTCCCCATCGACAGTAGATATGACGTTAGTGTTGACAACTTCAGCTACATACGTCTCAGCAGTGCTAGATGTAGAGTTGTCATATTCGGCTGATTCCGTCTCCGTGGGGCCGGTGCCGTTGTCATTGAGACCTAGAAAGAATGCAAAGGGATAGAATGCATTAATTTAATCCGACCTAAAACACAAACAATTTGATAACACAGCTTACGCACCAGCAAGGAGCTTGTTGAACAAACTTTGCTCATTCATGACCTTCTTGGCCTCGGGAGACTTCATTGTCAATTCGTCACCGCCAAAAAGAGGGATTTCGGCCACCAAGAACCATGCAACATGCTTCTTATAATCCATGCCATCGTTCCCCTTAATATCATCAATCGAAAAGTTCAAACGGAACTTGACCTCTTCCGTGCCTTTGGAATCAACATTATACGTGTCGCCTTGCCAGTGGTCGAGCGCAGTACGCTGCTGGATATCGTTGAATTTAGGAAGCTTGAGCACCTTGGAAACAACTTTAACTGGTTTAGTAACATCACCACCTTCGTATGCAGCAGCAATGAGGTGCTCCATTTTGTTACGGCGAGTAACGTTGTCAGCATCGGCCTTAGCTTTTTCGGCCTTGGAGTTACCGTCTGCGTACTCCCCGAGCTGAATGTCAACAGACTTATTCAGCCCAGCAATAGTGTCACTTTCAGCAGCAGAAATTTCGGGATGTTCTAAAACGAAACAGGAATACCCTTCTTTACTTGCACCGATTGCGCTGGGTATGAGACGGAACTGATGAAGATGGGAGCAGAGGTGAGCAGTGATTTGCAAAATCCAAAGTAAACGTGCAGGTGCATGGAGGGAGAGTTATAACTTACTTGATCCGCATCTTTGGGTGAGCGCAAGGCAAGCTTGAGCATCAGCGAACGTTTCTTCTTCGTCATGTCGTCAGCCATTCTTTCATTGAAAAACACACCCATGAATGGAAGTAGTTTCTGCTGCAAACCTTGCACCAGCTGAATGTGTTTCACATCTTCGACGAAAACAGACGAGCGTGTGTGAACCAGCTCCAAGAGTTCACTCGCTGCTGATTCACCATTAGTGCTGATATACTTCATGGCGAGACGAAGGAACTCTTTATTATCATCAGAGATAGAAAGACCCGCCACAGCGGTGGAAAGGGCAAGATCGTCATCGTTACTCTCACTCTTCTTGGACTTCTTCTTCTTCTTCTTACCAGGCGTGTAGCTGGCGTCTTCGTTAGTGAAGGAGTAGTCGGCAGACTCATCGTCGCCGTTGGCCCGTGCGGTAGAGGATCTCATTGTGGTGCTGGTCGAACTCGTTGGTAATCCAGTAGCTACACCAAGCGATTGCTGATAAAGAGACAAAACAGAGGCTTGGTTGAGTTGAGAAAACATTGCAGGAGTGAAAGCAGGAACTTCCCAACGATTCCCTCCCCGTAGGATCGATTTCAATGCTGCTTGTCGTCGGCTATTGGCGTGCCTCTTATCTTCCGAAGGGAAAAGATACTCTCCGTTAGCCCATTTGTACGCATACAGATCATCCGTAGCCGCTCCGTAATACGCGTGGATTTTGATGATGTCCTCCTGCAACTGATTATCAAACACCATGGTGAACAAATGAATAAACTCACCCTGAAATGATTTGTGGCAGATCAACAGCTAATGAAGGTAGCCTCGCCGATCCAAATTTTTCATGAAATATTCATGTTTCTTCTCTGCATACTTAAAATTATTCATGTTTCTTCATTCCATTCATTAAAAAATCACGTTTCTGGCTGTTATGCAACAGCCAGAAAATTCGGTTGGTAGCTGTTGCCGTCATCGTCAACCACCACCACCACCGATCACAACAAAAGACAACAATGATGAACCACAGGCTTCGTCTGATGGCTTTGGCGTTGGGTGATGGTGGTGCTCAATCCTCCTCGTCCGCCTCCTCCTCTTTTTCAGAAGATGATTTTGATGAGGAGCCATTTCACCACCACGTGGAAAGTCGAAGTTCTTCTTCTGGTCTATCCATCCCATACGGCGCCTGTGAGGATGATGACCAAGCTAGTAGCGATGACGAGGTTTCATCTGCCGCCAATGGGAGCGGAGATGACGACGAAGAATCTCAAGTTTCCAGTGTGACGTTTGTACCACCTGATCGGCCTCCCCAGCAAGTCTTCGTTAACATCCAGCAGCGGCCAAATCTCAGTCTCCCACGTAACAGCGAAACACTTACTCCTACTCTTCTCACCAATAGCCTTTCAGTCCTTACTCACAGCACTATCCTTCAAGCTGGTCTTGCCTATGCAGGTTTCGGTAAGGAAAGGCAAGAGAGGAATAATAACAGCCGCAAAGTCGTGTGGTTCAAATCTTTTTATGGCGTTGAACCAACAACAATATTGCCATTCTTCTTGGATATTAAAGCAGAATACCCTGATATCTGCTACAAAGATTGTCTGATGACCATGAACTGGTTGTATCTTTACGACACATACCCTGTCCTTTCGGGAAGATGGAAGTATTGTGAGGAATACATCGGAGCAAAAGTTATTGAATATGGGAAGAAGATGGCGGTGATTGCAAGGAGAAAGATAGTTTTTGAGTTGAAGGACGATGTTGAAATCGGGCGAACTGTAGATTGCTCTACGTTTATGATACACGAGATGAGGTTGGATCCATCGTCAAAGTGGTTTGATTGGAAGGTAAGTCTGCTGCGTTCGATTTGTGCTTTGTCTTTTTTGTCTTCATTTGCTCACACATGGACATCTTGTGGCTCCCGGATATAGACACATTCATGTGGATTAAAGTATGAATTTGCTCTCGCGATATACGAAGCACGTGTTGTATCGGTCAGAGGCCCTGATTATCCATCCACACATGACATCACTGTATTCCGTGGTGGAACGACTGATGAGGACATTAATGACAGGGACCAAAATGCTCTCTACTTTCAGCTTGAGGAGGGAGATAAATGCGTGGCAGATAGTGGCTATGCTGGTGAACCAGAGAAAATTGTTATGACCCAAGATGAACACCCGAAAGATTTTAAGGAGTTCCTTGCCAGGTGCAAGAACCGTCAGGAGACGTTTCATTGGCGCCTCAAGGCATTCAATATCCTAGGTGGTCGCTTCCGTCACGGAATTAGTGTGGAGCATCGGATGGAATTGCATCGGATGGCAGTTGATGTGATAGTTGGAGTCATCCAATATGATTATGAGAATGGGCATCCCCCGTTTGATGTATAAGTGAGAATAGAGGAGACTGATTTTGGATGATAGATAGCAGACAATTCTCTAAATCAAAACTCTTTTTACTCCAACTCAATCCTTTGAAGTCGCTTCATACTAATGCTATACAATAGTAATAAAGCACAATTTCATGTATTGCCGAACCGAAATAGAATGCAATATCTTCTGAGAGACACAGAGAAGTGAAGACCAAGTGGAGACCAAGTGGAGACCAAGTGGAGACCAAGTGGATATCAATGGATACCATTGGATATCAAGTGGATACCACTGGATACCACTGGATACCAGCGGATACCAAATGGATACCAGCGGATATCAACTGGATATCAACTGGATACCAAATGGATGCTAAATTAGCTGCATTCAGTACCGCTCTGATCGCCAAAAATGTAGGTACCATTTTACCCGTACGTTTACATACTGCATCCAGGATCTTGCAGACCGCCAAAAAAAATGGAAAAAATCTTCAACTAACACCATGGCGCACCTCCCAATCGAGCCGATTTCAACAGTATCATCACCACCCCTCCATCATATAATAAATACACTATCCCATTCAGTTTCCCATGCCAAACTCATTGTTTATGGCGGCGCTGATCATTTCAAAGGCATTATTTGTCATGACAAACACACGGGGAAGCATGAAGCATATGTTGTGACCAACACCACAAAAAGACCATAAGATGATGATGTCTTTCGGCAGCGGCAGTACGGCGACAAATGATCATATTACACTCCCACAACATAACCACCGGACCCGTTTTTTATGAGGAATCGAATGGTGCTGGCGGCGGTCTTCGTTCTCCAGTGCCTACAGACGTATTCACAGCGACAGCAGCGGCAGCACTTTTTTCCGCATCGACATGACAACATACTTTGGGCATCGTGTAGGAGGTTTAATGATGAATCTGATTGTACCCGACAATGAGTGTAAAGAGCAATAAGTAATAAACGAGGGCCTATGGAGATGACCAGGATAAAAGAGAGGAGCAACAACATCATTTTAGGTAAGAACAATATGAAGTACATAAAATGCTTTTCTTTATTATTCAATACTAAATGCAAAAAGCAGTAATCTATCATCCACCATGCATTAGCCCAAACGCCTCAAATCCTGGACTTTCAGATAAGTTGTCACGCCGACTAATTGCCAAGTCATAACACAACTCGAACCCATAAGCAGCAACAGCGGCGAACTTATGCATGTGACCGTCTCCTCCTCGAATCTTTGTGCTACGCACAAGATCTCTCTCAGCTTGTGTCCAACAAAACAAACCACCGCTGTCAAAGTCTTTTTCGAACAATTCATATGTACCATCTGTCGGTTCAAACGCGGCAGCGGCGTATAGATTCAAATCTTCAAAGCAGCGACCACTAGAATTGGATGCACGAGCACTGTGCTTTAATGGGTATGCATCAACAAAGGTGGAGTCATTTGCATTTGCATCCGACATAGCATTCTTGCGATGCTCCTCCCACCGCTTATCCATTCCCCTCCCAGTGCATTTGCCGCTTCTGACATGCTTCTCTTCACTGCCATCATATACCAAATAAGCACCCCAAAGGCCTGGATTGTTTGAGTTAAGCAGGAGGAAGTTATTCATAGAGCTAGTGAGCAAACAATCCATGACACTGAGACTTGACGGATTCTTCTTCACGTGATTGAAGAGGACCATGTAAGCGGCAAATACTGGTATATTCTTTCTGAACCACTTGAGAATGGGATGAGTGCGCTTGGATTCTACCAACACTCGTTTGTTGACGTGATATTCAAATCGAAGGAAGAGTGCACGTGCCAAGGATACCGCTCTAATCTTTGCCTCCTCATCTACATCAAGTAATGCATGAGTATTGCGAGAGTTTAAGGCACTGTTTATGCTTCCAATCCATTCTGGCTTGCTCAAAATGTCCGCTGGGGACTTCCATTGTGCTGTAGGGTCCATTGCAATTCGTATGATGGTGGTTTCAACTGCATCATTTGACGACGAGTCATTTGTTTCATCAGGTGAGTTGGCATCCTCCAGTTTGCATATTGCACTGCGCAACTCATATGCTATGCTAACCAACTGATTATCTTCCGATCCTTCCACTTCTGCATTCGCCTCAGCAAGGGATCCTTTCAATATTTTGCTCAGCTTAGATTTGGTGTCATGCTTCTTGTCCGTGCTGCGATGGAAGATAAAATTTCGTAGAGCAGGCGCCTTGATAGAAAAGAAGTCTTTCTTTGTGCAGTTTGCAAGACTCGGCTCAGCACTTTCATCTCGTGCTTTCAGAAGCTCAAGGAGTTTTTTAACAGTTGCCGCATCGCCAACTACATTAGCTTTGACCTTGTTCTCGGCTCGAAGCTTCTTCTGTCTCGCGGCTTCATCAATTTCTTCGCGACGCTTCTCTCGTTGCTTTCTCTGAAAGGAGTGATTGAGAATCTTTGCCCTCTGCTGGGATTCTTGCGAGATGCCTGCATTTCTCTCAAATACGTTCCCGTCGGGACCTACATCCTCAGGGATTCCAATCTTATCCCAAATCTCTTCAGGGACATAACCTAACTCTTGCACTTTATCAAAGACAAGCTGGATATTATCCATGAAACGATCAAACACTGCCTTCGGTATCTTTCGTTTACAAGTTCCAACCATGCCATCCATTTGAGCGAACAACTTGTGAATCGGATCAAGATGGCCACTTACCAGCCAACCATACTGTCCATTTTTCTTGGAAAACGCCCTTGTTGCCACTTCGGGCCAACAACAGACTGTGTCAGTAATTGCTTTCCTCCTTTTTGTGCCGATGCGCAAGCTGAGTCTATTCTCACTGAAACATTCGTCCATCCGTTTCTTCATAATGCAATCGCTTCCAGGTAGGTCAGCCTCGGTAAGGTTATTGTATTCTTTCTCAACAGTTGGAAACACTTTACTTTTGTCTAACTCCTGCTCAGCACCTGTGTTGCTAGCATTGTGCTTATTGCTGATGATATTTTCCTCTTCGTATACTTTCATCATGTTAGTCCCCGTGATGCATTTGATCTGGGACAAATCTCCATCGCAAGAGGTAACAGTGGGGCATTCAGGAAAGTCTTGGGAGCGACACTTCTCTCTCACAAATGGCAGATGAATTTTGTCTTCAATAAACTGGTAGCGCTTGAGATCTGCTCCTGGAGACTTACGTAGGAAGATAACATAGCCAATATTATTGCATGCTTGTCCACCAATACACAAGCCTTCAATCTCAAACACAATCATATCATCGTTCGGCATTTCTCTTTCACTGAGAGCAAAGGTGAGACATTGAGCGGCAGAGTCTGCCTCCCCATTCAGGCATCCATGAACTTTGGTCCGAATGCCAGTAGTATTCTTCTCATCTCTCACTTCAGACAACGAACTGTGTCCTCTCTTCTGAAGTGAAGAGGTGGTACAGAGCATGGTTTCTGGTGGATTGCTCTCCTTGGATCCCGGTTTTGCAAAGAATACTTTGTCATCGCGATTGACAAGATTCCTGGCTGGAACGGGACGGACTGCTCGGCCACCGCGGACATCAGATGCAAGGGTATACATGAGCCGTCCATTGGGAGATAGTGCCTGCGCCATCTTGCGGATTTTCGGGTCTTCTTCTGGGATCTCAACGAACTGCGTTGACAGCGACAGTGCGATATTTGTGAATACACACCGGAAGGAACCCTCCGATGCAAAACGAGATACTGTCTTGCTAATAGCGCTCTCTGCAATATGAATGCCTGCCTTGCTTGCACACAATGCCACATAATTCACAGTTGTTTGACGGGAAACGCTGGAATGTTGTCCAAAGGTGCAATACCCCGCAGCATTTAGCTTCCTTCTCTTTGAGTCGTCCAATATTTCCTTCATCTTCCCTCCAGCTGTCATAACTTGACCATTGCGATCTCCAAAGTCTTCAAGAGAATGGAGAACCTCTTCCTCATCAAGAATTGGGGGCCTGCCGGGGCCCTTCATTGCATCGACAATAAATCCTTCGCCAGACTGGAACGTTTCATATTCTCTTATCAGCCTGTGGAGACTAACTGGGTGATGGGTAACATACCCCTTCTTGATTATTGCATTCATCATACCTGCTCGCTCCGCAGATCGTTTAGGGAATTTAGTCACAATTTCACAGAACTCGTTCTTCTTGTAGATCTTTCCGTCGGCAGGTGATGGAGGTGTGAATGAAAGTGGCTGCTTCTTTGCAGACCGAGTGGTTGTAGTCCTCTTTGGTGGAGTCACAAGACTTCGGTTGTTATTCTCATTCTTATCTAAAAAGCCTTGTAGTAGAATAACTTCAATTGATCCCTTGCTTTTTGACACAGCATCTCTTGCATCATTCTTCTGCTTAGTTGATCCGCGCTTGTGGGCGTAACCAATGGCCGGAATTGGAGCTAATTGAGTGGCAGCCGAGCGCATATGTGATGACATGTGCCCCAGTGCAGGAAGGATTGTCTTATATGCAAGCTTGCGGCTATTGGCCTTACTTTTTTTGGACGCGTTAGGATCACAAATGGTATCAAGACACTGCTTCATTAATTTTATTGCATCGTCGAGACGATCTGCATCATCATGTAGATCCAAGGTAGCATCAAATTGTTTGTCTTTGTTAGTTTTGATAACTCTTCCATGTCCATCATCTGATGTAAAGTTATCAACATAGCTCTTGTGCGCTAATGATTTCAGTTTAGAGCTTGGCTGAAACATTGTAGCAACGGCGTTAAGATATTGATGTATTGGGATAGAGTATGTTCATAAAGAGAGTATAATTCAAATATGATTTATATTATGATGCAGCGGCGGCGGCGGCGCTGCTGCTGCTACTTGCTGTGCTTTGCACAACTCCGACAGCCGAATTTGAATTTACAAGAAACATCTATTTGAATTTGAAAAATGCATGCCGAGGAAAGCTGTCGAGTACAATATTCAAACTAGATTTGTGGTGCCAACAATATTATAGTCATCCATCGCTATGTCTCATGACATCGGCAACGTCGGCAAATTCGCTGTCGAGATGCAGCGTTAAATTTGAGGACTAAACGCTCCATATCGTTGAATTCCGACAGCGCCATCAAAATCTGCGTTGAAAATTGGTCTAGAGAGTACATTGTTGGTTTATTTTACCGCAGATACATTGTGTTATTGGTTGTTGTGTCATGGAGGCGGATTGGAGGCAACCTCCGGAGTTTGTGAGTTGTGATTTTTTTGGCCTCTCCGAAGTAGCAATTTTTAGCAAGTAGCAATTTTTGTGCGCGGTAGCTGGAGTCTTACTTAAGTATGGGCTTTTATGGGTGCATTGCGAAGGACAATTCCGCGCAGGTTTGTCGTACATAAGATGAAAAACTAAAAAAGATTTAATACTAATTCCGACGTACCCTCACGTAGGAGAGATTGAACAACCATGTCGGCCGATACAGCCAATACACCTACCACGGTGGGCAACCGTGGAAAGACCACCGAATATTCTACCAACATTGTGTTCCAGATGAACTCGATTCGGGTTAGATTGCCAAATACCAAAAAGATTCTGCAAGAAATGGATGCGAATTTATTAAGCAGCGGTAAAACGACGCCGCTATGGAGGTTAAGTGACATTATGATGCGAGAACACTGCATTAATAAAGGAGAAACTGAGACGGATCCGTGTCGGATAACACGAAATGGAAGGCCCACTGACCGGGGCATGTTAGGAAGCAACGAGTTCTTTGAATTGGTTTGTTTCACGGAGTGTGTGGAAGGAGGAACACCGGAACGAGAGGGGGACATACACATTGATCTCTCCTCCCAAGCATCGGCGTCCGATGGCAACCACATTAGGGATATTAACCGACCACCCTGGCCGCCCCCAGACCCGCCTTGGCCTCTGGCTGTGCCACCCTGGCCTGGTTTTGGAAGTGGGTGTGACATGGGCAGTCCTACAGCAGGGGGGGACACAAACGACGAATTAATTATTGAAATATCAAGTACCATCGATTGGGATTTGGGAACCTCGCAGCACGTAGAAGAACGGGGCAAACGGATCAATTGGGCAGTAAGTTTCCTGGAACATGCATCGGCAAGAGGAGTTACAATCCAAAGTGGGTTCACAAGGCTTAGAGATACAACAATGCTCGGTCTGGTCAACACAACAGTCAGCAGGGGATTGCGTCTGGGTTATGATAGGCGCTTAGCAGAGAGCAGCTTTGCAAAGAGGAAGAGGAAGAGAGATTTCCTCACTCCGATTCCCCCTTGGCCACCTCCATCCGCCCCCACCGGAGGCACAAGGACACAACATCCTCCGTGGAGAAGTGACTCATTCGTAAATGACCCAGTACATGTGTACTCAATGCTTCGTCTCCTGGATATCTCGGCAGCTCTTCAAACTCTACAACATGGCAGATCTCTCTCCACCATGGTCTACGATGGGGTCGATACCAGCATAGTAGATGATGCTTTCCTACCCGTGGGATTAATCTCCGCCAGTGCGGCGCTCCGCTGGCTCATCCAGAAACTTGAAGTTGTATCTCCGTCTTTCCGTCCACGTCAATCTCCACCGCAAACTTCTCTCCCGCCATACGTACTTTCACTTCCACCTCAGAGCAACCTTCCTCCTCCCCTGCATTTTTCCACCATGTCGCCCATCGTAACAACAACAAAGGGTCCAGCCCCCAGCCATAGCAAATCCACCGGCAACAGCAACACTACCATGTCCAAACGCAAGGCGCTTCAATCGAAAGCAGGAAAGGAAGGGGAGGTAAGTATGGCTGTCGACGACGAAGTCGACACAGGCAAATTGGTGACACCGAGGAAGGAAGGAACTGCAGGGGACAAGACGTCGGGAGTTGATGACTCAAAGATGGAAGGCGACGACGACCATTTGGAGGAGACTAATGCATCGGCTGGAGACGGCAAAGAAAAGGAGAAAGCTCAGCCTGGAAAGCAGAGAGGATTGGAGGCTTTTTTTTGCAAGGAAAGAAGGCCCGTGGTGACAGCGGAGGAAGTAGTGCACCCAGCAGAGGCAGTCAACAAACAGAGGAGCAACGCAGGAAGACAGACTTCGACCATTCGGCCTACATGTTCATCAAAGCCCCGAAGAACCCTGGTAAATGCGATCTAGATGCAGCTACCGATGCAATGTTGGAGATCCTGAAAGTTTGCACTGCGAAATCATTGACCATCGGCGTCTACCCTCGGGAGGACACATCGTTGCCTCCATTGACTCGATCCAACTTCTCCGCCTACGAAGAGGACGCTCCCTGTTCACACGCGGAATTCAACTTTGGGCCCGACATCACAGCGCATCTAGTCCCTAAGAGAAACAAGAAGAATGAGGAGGTCCATGGAGTCATTCATGTGGGATACAATGGAGGACTCTTCCCGTCTAAGGGAAAGTGGAAGTCGATTCTGGTTCAGTTGGCCAAGAAGGGCATCCTTCTCCAACCGAAGCGGTACCCTTCCTTCAAGTCTGAGAGTAATTTGTACTTGTTCTACGGGATACCTGGCACAGAGGAGTACATCACTTGGGCGTTGAACGAAACCCTACCCAAGGCAATCGCTGATACCTACGGGCAGTCTTCTAACTCCGTCAGTTTTGGAGCGCTACCAACTGTGAAGGAAGTGATGGGTTCAACCGAGTGGCCTCGTCATCTCTGGGATAACAAAATTCAACTGCTGAACACCGATAGCAAGCTGATGATTGTGATTGAGTACGATGCGGAAGACAGGGACATCATTATTAAGTGCCTGCCTGCCTGGAAGAAGTACATCCGCCTGTTCCTCGGGATCTACAGCTACTTTGGTGTTGTGCCCGATATGAAAGACGCCAACATTCCTTCCTCCACGAAGACCAAGTACAAAAACACCTGCAATGCTACCGCCTTCCAAGGGGACGCCACTGTGCAACCTCCTCTTTCAGGGCTCCGTCCAAAAGGCCTCGAGGCCAGCTTTGAGATCCAACCAGCAGATGGTCAAGGAGACGTAGTGACTACAACATTCCGCCAGCTGCTCCTCCAGCAGCGTCTCCCCGGTCGCCGCCCTATCTTCGTGGCGATTCTTGAGTCTACGTATGGAGTGGACGCTGTTGTTCCAAACGGTGAGGAATACCGTGCAGCTGCATCCAACATCTCTGAGTGTCCTGCAGCATGGTTGATGTATTACCTAGCCGATGACCGCAACGCCTCCCGTCCCTGCATCGAGAAAGCTCTGGGGCTAGTCTTTGAACCGGAGGCAATTCGAGTCGCTACCAACTGCACTACTTACGATCCTGCCACCAAACTGATCGAGCTGGATATGGGAGATGACACCTTTGACCGTACTGATGAGGTAGTCGCCAACCTGGACTGGATGATTGCTGCCGCAGAACAACGTGATGCCGCGATCCACAGCTCTAATGGTCGGAAGAACGGAGTTCTCTTTGATTTCGACACCTTTGAGGATGAAGGCTCCGTGGACACAGCAGCCTACATGAGGAAGCGCTACCCTCATGACAACCTCGAAGATGAAGAATCCACCGGCACCTCCTCTAAGGTGAAGGGGCTCGATGGATTTCTCAGTCTCAAATCGGACATCTCCAACTCCCCACCCAGGGACTCACAATCCCTTGGTGATAAGAATAAGACCCCTCCGGCACAAGATGCCGTTGTGGGGTCCGAGGTGTAATGTACTCCAGGCAGCATCTACCGGGTACCTCGCCCGCCGATGTGAGCCAATCTTCTAGAGGGAGAAAGGTGTGCTCCACCTCAAAACAGAGCAAAAGGGGTTCCAAGCAGTCGTCTCGTCGGGCACAACAATTCCGGTCATTCATTCGTTCCACCCGAGGCGATGATTCACGCAACAAATATTCTAGGATAGATAGATCAAGTCAATTAAACTTTAGTAATGACGACCGTTTTTCGTCAGAGATAATGAAGTCAATGTTAGCCCGAAGAAGGAACCATCGCGACGATCTCTCATCAAGGGAGCTCGAAGAACTTTTAGATGCAGAGGCAGAGGATGATAGTAACGCAAGGCGTGTAGAGGGGGATGCCAATCCAGAAGGGGAGGGAGGCAAAGTACTTGGGAACACAGTAAAGGATACAGTGGTGCCCATATATGGTACCTTGGTCGTAGAAGAAAAAGATATCGATGCTGTGCGAGTCATGTCCCTAAACATGAATGGTATAGGCCAGTGGAAAGAGAACAACATGAAGCTCTCCCGCCTGAAAAACGTGCTACGAAGCTACGCTGTTGATGTCTGCGGTTTGCAGGAAACAAACTACAACTTTCGTAGTCTCAAATCCTCTCAGACTTTGTCCTCTCTACTCCGGCATGGGGACGATAGAATCCAATCAGTTGTCTCCCATAACACAAGAGAAACAGAGAACATCGGTGCATTCCAACCTGGAGGCGTGGCCACGCTGGTGCGGGATGAGTTGACGGGATTTATCAAGGATAGAGGTAAAGACGATGAAGGACTAGGGTTGTTTTGTTACTATTCGGTTGAAGGGAATGATGGGCATATTACTTACTTCATGTCTGCATATGCGCCTTGCAAGGCCCCTGGGATTCGTACGTATTATCAGCACCTCCAGCGCTTTATTCAAGAAAATCGACTGGCTACCAATCCAATTGATCTCTTTCGAGACAGAGTTAGCTCACGCATCAAACGCTGGCGATCACAAGGGCATCGGGTCGTATTGATGATGGACAGCAATGAGAACGTCACAGACGGGATCCTTAGTCGCAGATTAGCAGGGGATGGTATCAGGATGAGGGAGGCTGTGCATAAATTGACTGAGGGTCGTGGTCCTCCTACACACTTTAGAGGGAGCGACAAGTCGAACGGCGCCATTGACGGGATATGGGTTTCTGACGACCTCGAAGTAGTCGGAGCAAGCTATCTGCCCTTCGACCACGAAATTGGAGACCACAGGCCGGTGATGGTGGATATCCTCTCAAGGTCTATTCTGGGCGTCCCCAAAAAGACTATTGTTCGCCCGAAAGCCCGCAAATTGTCTTCCCGGGTCCCCAGAATTCGGAACAACTACCTCTCGGTGGTACGGAAGAAGTTCAAGATGCACCAAGTCGACAAAAAACTGCGTTCACTGGAGGAGCGTGCCTCCTTCCCCCCCACTCTAGATGTGGAGGAAGGAATGGAGAAGCTGGATAATCTAGTCGAAGAGATCATGCTTCAGGCCGAAGATCAATGTCGGATAATCTACCCTGCACACTACGAGTTTTCGCCGGCGGTAAAAGGATGGCTAGACAAATGTCATGCTATTCAATGGCTGCTCAGGTACCATCAAGGCAAGAAAGTAAACGGAGGGAACATGAGAAGATTTGCCGTGAGGAATGGAATTAACCACCCGATGAGACTTTCTGTTACCGAACTGGTCGAGATGTATCATGATTGCAAAGAACAGGCAAGGTATTACATGGCCCAATCTCCGTGGCTTCGGAAGACATTCCTCAATGACAAGATGAATGAGGCGATTGATCAAGGGAACTCGGATGAAGCGAATAGGATTAAGGGGATGCTAAAGGCAGAGGCACAGCGGAAAACTTGGCAGGATATTCAGCGGGTCACCAAACCGAGAGGAATGCTCAGTGTCACTAGGGTAGAAGTAGAAAGGCAGGATGGGGTCGTGACTGAATACGTCAACAAAGAGGAGATTGAGAAAGCAGTGATGGAGGAGCTCACCTCCCGTTTTGGGAGGGCAGGCTCGGCGCCTATCTGTCAGGGAGTCCTATACGACCTACTCGGAACATATGCTGACACAGAGGCAGCTGTTCAGATTCTTGAAGGGACGTTCACTCCTCCCACTGACGCGGATGGACCGACCCTAATCATTCTTGAAGAGATCGCTCGCATATGGCAACTGATGGGAGAAGGAGAGGTAAATATTGTCATCTCTCAGGAGGACTATCAATATTATTGGAGGAGAGTGAAAGAAAGCACATCATCCTCCCTCTCAGGCTTGCACTTTGGCCATTACAAAGCGATTGGTTGGGACGATGAACTTTCAAACATATTAGCCAGAAAACTTTCCTTGATCAGTGCAACGGGCTCGACTCCACAACGATGGGCACGTGGTCTCTCGGTGATGCTGGAAAAGATAGCGGGGGTGGCGCTGCTTACAAAACTTAGAGCCATCCTTCTGCTGGAAGCAGATTTCAACCAACACAACAAACTCATCTTTCAGCATCGAATGTTGGCCCTCGCAAGAGAGAATGGGCTGATCCCTGAGGAGATCTTCAGTGAGAAAGGGAAAACAGCCGAAGACGCAATCCTGCAGCAAGTCTTGATGTACGACATCGCTAGAATTACCAAGCGGCCCCTGCTGGTGGCCCAGGTCGATGCCTCACAATGTTATGACAGAGTGGCTCACGCCATGGCAGCACTGACCCTGCGAGCTTACAAAGTTCACAACAGCTCGGTCCTTGGCATGCTTAGACCGCTTCATTGTATGGAATTCTATTTGCGGACGGGCTTTGGTCAATCCACCTCGTTCTGCGGTGGTGCAGCTGAAGGCAAGCACGGTCTGGCTCAAGGCAACGGCGCGGCTCCCGCAACATGGCAACAGATAAGTTCTTTGATGATCCATGCCCAGCATCGGCAGGGTCACGGCGTGAAGATTTGCACTCCAATCTCCAAGCGTGGCGTGAATCAGGTCGGGATTGTTTATGTCGATGATACTAACTTATGCGAAGGTCTGGAGGAGAAAGATGACATTGATGCGGTGATAGCCAAGGGACAAGGGGCAACCAACTTCTGGGGAAACAATCTAATTGCAGTAGGGGGAGCCTTGAACGGCGACAAATGTGCAGTAGCTATTCATGACATGGTGCCTGACGGGAAAGGGTCGTGGGTATACTCAGACCAAAGGAAGAACACCTCGCCTGCTGACGAAGAGGACGATGAACTAGAAGAATTGGAGGATTGGTATTTCTCGGTACCTCAAGCGGGCTCCGAGGCGGCGCAGATCCAACGATTGCGAAGCGACCAAGCGGTGGAGAACCTAGGCCTTTTCGTCCGTCCCGATGGCAGCCCTGAGAAGCAATTCGAAGTTATGCGTGAAAAGGTCTCAACGTGGTCCGGTCAAATCAAGAACGGTGTCATTCCTACGAGGTCGGTATGGATGAGTTATACACACCAGCTATGGTCAGGTCTCCGATACGGCTTAGGTGCATGTTCTGCCTCTATGACTGCGCTGAGCAAAGGTCTTGGGTCCTCGGATTATTACCTTCTTAGCAATTTGGGAGTAGTTCGGTCTATCACTCGAGAATGGAGATACCTTCCAGCATCCTTTGGAGGTATGGAGTTGTTTGATCTTACCACCGAAGTAACTGCAGCAACGTTGAATTCCTTCCTGCAACACTTTGGGACGAATACTCTCATTGGGACAACATTGCAAGCGGCCCTGGAATATCTACAACTGGAACTCGGAGTAGAAGATTGTCCTCTGTCTTATGATTTCAACACTTGGGGCCACCTGGCCACGGACACATGGGTTAAAGCTCTTTGGGAAAAGGTCGATCTGTTGGATATCACCCTGCTGCTGGAGTACGACGGCATCCCTAAGCCACGAGAGCACGACTGCACTATCATGTCAGAAATGGTCAAACTCGGCTTCAAGGGCAAGGAGTTGAAAAGAATCAATAGAGCCCGGATCGCACAGGAGGCGCTCTTCATCTCAGACATAGCAACTGCTAAGGGCACGAACCTCGAAATGTACCTTGAAGACTGGTGGGAAGACTCCTTTGAAAGAGACTTGGGCGAACATCGATCGGTGCTGCAATTCAGCCGAGAGGATCCTACGGATGAGGACTGGAAGACATGGAAGAAAGCTCTCCGGCACATTGCAAGTGGTCCCAACCTCTACCTCAACCAACCGCTGGGGAAATGGATAGCGCCGTCTACTAGAAAATGGAGACAGTTTTACCACCCAGAGACAAACACGGGGGAGCTTCACTATGATGACAAAATTCTGCGCTTCGAAAATGACCCAGACGATCGTGCTTACATTCTATCCCTGTCAGGAGAGGCGGAAACTGCGCTCACGGATACAATTCCGGTCACATTTGTAGATGTTGTCGATGGCAAACTAAAGTTGAAATCTAGAGGCCCTAAACTGGCTGAGCCTCCATTGCAGGAACATCTGTCCTTCATCGAGGCGCTCCGGAGCAAGGGCGGCGAATGGATGTGGAAAGGCCTAGTATTGGACGAAGACCCCGACTGGATCATAGATGCTTTGGAAAGAGGATCTCTGTATTGTGCAACAGATGGATCTCACAATAAGAAACTGGCACCGCTTATATCCGGTGCGGCGTGGGTCCTTTTCTGCAGCCACTCCAGAAAGGTCATGAGAGGAGAATTTGCGGAATTTTCGGTGGCGGCCAACAGCTACCGAGCGGAACAGCTAGGAATGCTTGCATTGCACCTTCTCCTGCTGACTGCCGAGGAGTACTATCAACAGAGTCTCACAGATGCCAACATATTTTGTGACAACAAAGGCACTATCCAGACATTCTCCAAGGAACATCGACGGATCCCTGCAGGAGCGAAAAACAATGATATTCTTCGGGTGTTGAGACGAATTCAGACAACTTCTAAACTCGCCCACAAGCTCCAGCATGTTAAGGCCCATCAGGATGATAATGTTCCCTTTCGTTTGCTCAGCCTTGACGCAAAACTCAACTTTGAATGCGACATTAGGGCAAAGCATGCGGTGCAGCAGGCCATTGAAGACTATGCATCTATCCGCACCACCATCTACAGTCTCCCGCTTGAACAAGCATCAGTATTTTTCGACGGCTCCAAGCAGACTTCGGACATTGCAAAAGAACTTCGATATCAAATTGGACGGAGGAATGCTAGACAGTTTTATCAGGACGAAAAGATTATGGACAACTCCACTTTCGACTCCATTGCCTGGGCGGACCTCCGCTCGCTCCTGGAGAAACGGCCCAAGATGTATCAGTTGTGGTATGGGAAGCAATGTTCGGGCTTCTGTGGAACAGGACAGATGATAAGTCGATGGGACCCGGATGCATCTGATTCTTGTCCCAACTGCGGACGTTTTGAAACAGCTGACCACTTGACACGGTGTGACAATCGGATTAGGCGCGACCTCCTCAAGGAAAGCATTCGTGACCTCGACGACTGGATGTCTTGGCACTGTACGCACCCTGACCTGCGGTTATGGATTCCACGGTATTTAGGTGGGCAAGGACGGAGGTTGTTCGTAGATCTAGTTCATCCAGAAGGGCGGAAAATGTCTCAAAACATGCGCATAGTTGGTAATAAGATTGACAGGATAGGCTGGCGACACTTCACAGAAGGAAAACTCCCCACCGCTTTCAGAGACATGCAACGACAGCATCTTCTCTCTCACCACAAGTACTTGACGATCGACGTATGGATGAAAGGGTTCATCGATCAGATACTCACTTTAACGCACACCCAGTGGTTATGTAGAAATCTGACGAAACACCACAAAACCATGGGGACCAAGGCCCTTGCTACAAGAGAAGAGATCCAAAAAGAGGTCGAAGAACAACTGCGCATGGGCTTCTCAGATCTACCCAGCTACGCTAGATGCCTTCTGGAAATTTCACCGGACAACCTCTTCGGAATGAGGACAGCTGACCAACAATACTGGCTAAATGCAGTTAGAGCCGCTCGGACAGCAGCAGAGAGCGCCCTCCAAATATCCGAGGGTAAGACGAACAGCTGGAATGATATCCTGAAAATGCCCGAGTTCAAAACTAAGATTCAAGAGCTCCCTCAACAACCTACAAATCCAGAGAGACCTGCAGCCGGCAGGAACAATCCGAGAGAGAATTCCACTAAGAGACGGAAAGTATCGCGACGGCAACCTGCTCAAACAAACTCTTCACAGTCAGCGGGAGTCGACGGTGACCGCATACAAGTATTGCGACGAAACAACATGAGCGAAAACTCCAAGGTCCCAATCAACGCTCTCTTATCACAACCTCTAGCTTCAGCATCGTTCACTGCCACAGACCCCGATCTCTCTTTCAAGCGTAGTGCCAACGGGGTGAAATTCGAGAGCCTCAAGACTCTGAATCCAGGTCTATGGCTGAAGAGTGACGTGATTAACAGCTTCGCCATGAACATCATCAGACCCTTGGTCAGGAATAGACGGGTGCACTTCTTCTCCACCTACTTCTTCTCGAAGCTGCTCGACACAGGACCACATGGTACACAAACACCTTCGTACAGATTCGATGAGGTAGAACGTTGGGGAGATCGGCTGTCGAATGGCATTCTTGGAGTCAAGGAACTCATCATACCAATCAATCACAGGAATGTTCACTGGCTTTGCTTGAAAGTCAGCATGGCAAATAAATCTATCATGCTCTGGGACTCGTCCGGGGTAAAGGAATCGAATCAATTGTATTTGAACACAATGCTACGATACCTGAAAGATAAATTCAGAGCCACATCCCCTCAGGAAGATGCAGATGATTGGATAGCGCAATGGACAACTTTAGACGACTCTGCAAACTGCCCACGACAATACAATGGATACGACTGCGGAGTGTTTACTATCGTCAATATGACGCTCCTGGCCCAAAACATCCCCCTGTCCAACACATTGTACGAGGAGCAAGACTTTCAGAATCTAGATACCAGGCGGCGGATTGCCTATTTGTTATGGGAAGCTAGCTCCAATCGTCCTCAACCAATTAGCACCAACAGGCCCCAACTCGATCGGGCACTGCCCTCCAAACGTCCGTCCTCGTCCACCACTAAATCAGGCTCTAGCTCCACTAAAGAGCGACAGAAACGTAGGAGACAAAACAACCGCCGTGTGGTGGTGGGCAGCAACCGTCTCCGGGGGAAGGTAACTTATAACGACCCGGGCCCATCTGACCAACTCATTACTCTGCTCAACCGCAAACGCAACGCCGATTCAGTTGCACTCGAAGAGTCAGCTCTCAAAGAAATGACTCAACGGCATGCACCGAAGAAGCGCCGACGGAAGAAGGCATCACAAGACTGATAGCATGAGTCAAAAACACTGTTGCAGGTACAGTCTATCTGTTTGCAGACTCCGTGTCTAAGAGGAGATCCTCCTATGGGCATCTGCCCATCTTGCTGTTAGGCAAACCTTTCGGCAATCCAAAAGACCGTATGACAGACAAAAGTTCATACCTAGCAGGTCCTTATTAGGTAGATATATCTAATCTGATTAACTTAGTTATTATTATGGGTGCATTGCGAGGCAAGTTGTTGATTTCGAATGGGGGTTCGCACTTTTGCGCAACGTCGCGTTTTTCGGACAAGACATCACCTTTCATTTCGCTTCTGACAGCTGTGACACATGATGTGTATACTATCTGAGTGTCATTTATTACATCAAAAAGTTCACAAAACCATGATGTCAAAATGGAGTATCTAAAACATCAACTCGTCTGCATCATCAAAGATGAGCGAGGAAGACGACTTGGCTGTGCTGATTTACAAGTCTAGCAAGACGGCGAAAGCCAGGGCTGCTGATGCGGCGGCTGCCAAGGAGAAGGGACGGATGAGTGCTTCATCTACGGGACGACAAACATCTACTCGAAAGCGATCTTTTGTCAATCAAGGGATGCTTCGAACTTCCATTCGAAAGAGAACTTTCGCCCATGACGATGAAGCATCGATGGATCGCCCCAAGAAGAGGGCTGCGAGAAGGAAACAGAATCCTTCCAAGTATAATCAAACGATTGGGCGAAAGTTTGATTGGAGGAAGTATGCAAAGATTTGCTCTGCTGAAGGATGCTCGAATCTGGCCAAGCAACGAGGAGTTTGCAGGAGGCATGGGGCAGAGGTCAAAACTTGCAGCAGTGAAGGATGCACAAATCTCGCTCTACAAGGAGGAGTGTGCATGAGGCATGGGGCAAAGGTCAAACGATGCAGCAATAATGGGTGCACTAACCTTGCTCAGAAGGGAGGAGTGTGTAAAAGGCATGGGGCAAAGGTCAAACGATGCAGCAGTGAAGGATGCACTAACCAAGTTGTTAGTGGAGGAGTGTGCAGGAGGCACGGTGCAAATGTCAAAAAGGTCAAGCACAACAGATGCAACAGTGAAGGATGCACTGACCAAGTCATACGTGGATGAGTCTGTTGGAGGCATGGAGCAAGCCGCACTCCTTACGACGGATCTACTGCTTTTGGATCAGAATACGAGCAGACTACTGCAACTCAAAGAGCACTGCTGATGGATCAAACGAACGAAATGCTGGTGTTCCTGGAGAGGTAGTCATCTGTCAAGAAATCGTAGAAGTCTAATGCTAACGCTCACGATCAGATAATCTCGACTTTCTTATTATCAAGTTGCAGTCTAGAATATATTGTAGCGCGAACTAATTCGTATTGTAAGGTTAAGTTCTCTGCTATCCTCCATCGTAGCTCGAACAAATCAACCACTTCTTACTCTAGCACTAGCATCACCAATACCAAAGTGACACTATCGGCGGCACATCTACTGGTCGAATCAATAGCACAGCAAAAAGTGTAGTGTTGCTTGAATGCCGGCAATACTCGGTTGATCTCTCTGTAGAGTATCACAGCTAAGCACCATGGCCACCATCAATGAACAACTAACCGCCGAACACGGCTTCTCCCAAACAGTTGCTGGAAACATCAAGTGGTGACGACAATCACTGCCTCAGCTTATGTTCAATCCTCTTGTTTGCCGGCGGGCTTCTTCTCCCTCTTGCGTCTGTCCGTATTTCGACCAAAAACTCTCTCGCTCTCCAAGAGCTTGACCATGATAAGCCCTGGCCCTTCAGGCACTTTGCGATTGCCCGCCAGGGCAAGTCAAATCCACTTGATGCACTACCTATATCCCGCTCCGTATGATGATGAGTATAAAATGGAGCAAAAAATAAAGAAGGAGGCGAAGGAAACAGTTGAAGCCGAAGCTGCTAATGATGCAGCTAACGAGGATCTTGAACTTGAAGATGAAAATGAGATGCAGTCGAACAACGCAATCCTACCAACAATCAATTTGCGCCAAGAAATCAAGAAATGGGTGGAGGAGCTCAAGTTGTCAATCGATAATCGCGACATTGCACATAAATGTGACATACAGGAATCTATCGCTGCTAGTGTAACGGCCGCAGAACCAAATAAAGACGTCCTTTATGAGTTGCGCAAGAGAATCCGGCTCATCAACCAAGTAAAGTCATTGAGTGAGGGTACTGCACCAAAAACGCTCTACGGATGCTACTGCAAGGAAAATGCACCTCAAGATTTAAGTTACACTGGGAGGCTTCGGGATTACTACAAAGATCCGTACAAAGAAATATATGAAGGTCATGATAGTGATAATGATTCATTGGAGAGTAATCGCGTCGGATACGAAGTTGGTGGCGAGTTCTTGTGCATTGGCACCATGCACTCGGAAGACGAGAATGATGATTCCAGTTATGACGATGAAATGGCCAGTAAAGATGATGACACTTCAGAGACTTCTGACAATTAAATAATAACTTAGCTTCATTTACGACTGTAACGAGACTTTGGAAAGAATTCATTGTTGGCAGGCACCTGCAGGCAGCTGTAGTAGTTTGCCATGCCATGTGACCAGGCCCACATGTCCCTTAGGTAATGATAATGATGACGCGGCACAACTTCTCCAAGACCTCCAAATCGTTTGACACGAGAGAAAACAACCTCACTAGTGTATCTCATCTCGCAAGCTTTTCTATTCCAATCAATTTGTTCTTCAGTGAACTGTGCACCATTCCCCCCAGAAGGAAAGCAGGATGAATGACCGGATTGTAGACTATCCTCATAAAAAAGGTGACAGCTCCGACAGGCATTACTGTGTATCCATGGTTGTCCACATGGCATATCGGCCCAATACATCGATACACAACATCCATACGGTGCGGCGAGTGTTTGGGGGATGCCACATGTCAGTTATTAATGCCATTATTAGACTGCCGACGACATGTTCCCTCGTTTTGGCACAAAAATTGCTGCCGCTGATGTCTCTGTAAATACGTCTGTAGGTGTTGAAGATAGCGCCTCGCCGAGTGCACCATTGGATTCAGCATGAAATTCTGGGCTAGAGAGTGTTTTATTATATTATTGCACTTACTGCTTTGGTTGTAATTGTTGCCGTCGTTCTGCTAGGGATGCGGATTGGTCTTGTGGTGATCGGCGATTTTTTTGAGAAACTGGCGGGCAATCGCAAACTCGGCCAGGGCCAGGGCTTATGTCATTCTTCGTTGCTTGTTGCTTGCCTACTACCGACCACACTCTCTTTCACTAACTAACAACTGACGGCATCCTCCCTATCCTCACCACTGAAAGCAGCAGCAGTAGTAGTCTTGACAGACTACAACTCCAATCAACATACTGCGTTCCTTCTTGAAAGGCTGCCTCTCGCCAGGAGGAGGTGGTCTCTACGACGACGGCACTGACAACACCACAGACGGCAACCACCCGTCACGGAATAGCGAACGACAGCAACAGCAGCAGCAATCGTCTTCACGAGCTAGCTTACCGGTGATTAAATTGGTTCCATTGGGTGAGGAAGTGTCGGAATTTTTGGAGGGTGTAATGGCCAAGAATACAGTGAACGATACCACCGCCGGCAACGATAAAAAATTAAACGACAAGGAGACCAAAGTTACATCGACAACAACAGCAACGTCAGGGAACATCATGGAGCAACCACCAACACTAAAGAGAGAATATCAATCCAAAAGGAAGGAAAATAAGGGGTGGACTGAAGAGGACATGCTGAATGATTTAGATGCAACAATGGAAGATGATACAAATGACGGTACGAAAAATAATAACGAGGAGGAGGATGAAATGTCAATTGACAACACCGACAACATGAGCATCACCATCGAAGATGGAGAAGATGACAACGATGCCATCAACAACATGCTCCAAGAAAAATTATCCTCCTACTCTCTCGACTGCTATCCCTACACCTTCTCACCACTATTGCTATTTACATCGCCCAAGTATTTTGATAGGGGGTATAGTAATTACAATGCTGTGGCGGCTTTCTTTGCTCCGGCTTTGGCTGATTTGGGGGTGAACAACAAGGATGATGATGAGGATGGAAACATGAATGGTGGGGATGCCAAAGTGGCATCTGCTGCTGCGGCTGCTGCAGCAGCTTCACCAGAGAGCAATCGAAGCAACAACATGGACAATACTAATAGTCCTACTCGATCTCCACCACGCAAAAGTCCACGTAACGGGGGAGGATCCGACGATCCCTCTCCCCACGACTCCCTACCATACGAAGAACATCAAGGAGGAGGCATCAACATGCTCCACGGAGTAATCTACGAACGTAAAAACCTCACCTACGACGAGGTCTTCCATCACATAGTCGCCACCCAATCACTCGTCACATGCTGCATCGACGCACACTTTACCGCCTTTCAAATACTCAACTCCCAATGTCTCATCTACTACGATCCACTATCACCCAGTATACGTGTGGCGTTTGGAGAGTCTGCCGTGATGGATGCTGCGTTGTTTTTGTTGATGAAGTGTAAGTATGGGGATGATGTGCATGTTCAGGAGAATAAGAATTATTATACGGGGAGTTCGGCGAGTGGGTTGCAGAGACGGATGTAAGTTTTTGATAATGTTGATTGATTGATGGTGTTGATGATGATGACTTTGTTAGATTTGTTTCTTTAGTGTTGTATCCATCCCATCCATTATACTCACGTCTTATTGTCCACCTTGCCATCTACAGTTACCAACTATGGAAGAAGATCAACCAAATGACCATGGCAACGCTCGACAATCAAATTCGATGGTCAAATCTACCACTCGGCCTTGATAGATATCTGTTCATCAACAGCAAACAAAGCCATGGCAATATGAGCACACAGCTCACGGGGAACACGTGCTACTTTCAGGTGTACCTATTCGCTGTCCTTTGCAAGGTGGGCAAACCGTTCATTTCGAAGAACAGGAATGTCATTGAACTTCTGGATGTGGATCTCTTGGAAGAGGCGACGGTTCGAATTTCTCTCTTTCTTTTGACATTCTTTCTTGAGCCAGAGTCTCGCATTTGTCGACCATTGACGAACAGTAACTTCATCTTGGATTTTCATCGGTATGAACAGTCTCAGTACTATCGAGCCTTTGTGAGGTATTTGGAAGGGAAGGGCATCCAAGTACCCAAGTATGATGCACAATACGAAGGTGTCATGGGATATTTCGCCATGGTCAAGGCTCTCCACGGATATGACAAGTTCACATTGGAGGGTGCAACTGCTTCCACACCCAATTCCAAGTCATTGCAATATATCCAATCGACCGATGGTGCCTCTTGGAAACTTTGCCATGGGGATTATTACAAATATCGAGCAGCTAACCTCATGTTTGGGTGTAATGCTGGTGCGATGCTGGGTATGAGTAGCTTTTCGGAGTTTAATGCGTGGAGAAAGAATCAGTTGTTGCCATTCCATGCATCTTTGCAGGACAAGGTGGAGGATTTGGCGAAGGAGGTTACTAGTAGAAGATTGACTATGTATCGCGATTATTGTGAGTAACGCAGCTTTCATCTGTGTCTTTTCTCTTGGCTGTGTTTCATTGCTAACGATGTCTTCATCTAATTATTGTTTTCCAGACTTCATGCCTCAATTTGAGGTAGGTCAACAGGAGCTAATTGATATCCATCACTATACCTACTTGATTGACATGTGCTCCCTGGGCAAAGCGCCGGAAGCATTGGGACAGCTCGTCTTGGATATGAACGAAGAGTTGGCTCAGAAAATTTTTTACTCCACTCAGAATCGTAATAACTATCACAAGATAATGAAGTCCAACCAATTCGAAAACAGCAAGGCCTACAGACATTTCCTGCAGCATTTCATGGGAGTGGAATGGTTTGGCGAATACATCGGATTGGGTTTGTCTGATATCAATCCAAAAGAGAAAGATATCAATTGTCTGACTCAAACAGTATTCTATTCTCAAGATCTGATGCGATCGCAACAGTTTCGTCAAGAGTACGAATTTGAAAAGGAGTGTGTCAATGAAATGGCGAGAGCAAACAGTCGAAGATTTAATAGCATGTTTAATGGGAGGCATATTGCTACTCGGCAGTACCGTGCTGAAGTAAGTATTGGGAAGGGGTATACTTACAGTAAGTACAACACACTGATGCACTTCTTGAATGTGGCTGAAGCGTATTGGTCGAATCCTGACGTGAACAACATCCAGGTATTTGGAAAAGATATCCGCACTTTGCTAGCTATCACGTGCCAGAAGATTTTCTTCAACCCTCGTCACTGTGGTTACTATTATTACGGACCATTGGAGTTGCGGGGAAATTACCGTGTTGAATTGGATCTTGCACTTGGCAGTGCTACTGGAAATGCTGGTCCTCAGGTGTCCATGACTAACGGAGGAAGGAGCGATTTGAACTACCTGACCATCGTTGATAGAGTGTATGAGTTTTCGTATTTGAAAGGCATCCTTCAGAGTCTATTCGATAGCGCCAAAGGTGCACGCTTCAAGTCAGATAATGGTGTGCTCAATCTCATGATGCTCTCCCTGCAGTTAGACTTTGGACTTTTTGATGAGTATGCCAAGCTGTTGAACATTCCTTTCATGAAAGATTTGCAACACGAGGCAGACACGAAAGAGCTGCAGGTGGAGATTGCGAACCTGATCTACGATTTTGATCGGAAGCACAATGAGGATGCGGTTACACGCTCCAAGGTGGAGCACCTGATCTTCCAAGCATCCTACAATTTCATTGTCAATAAGAACTTCGATCTTCATTCAAACCAGTTCAAATTGATTCAAATGCTGAACGGAGATCCTGATTACCAAGAGTATGTCCTGCTGTGCAAAATTTACATGAGTCTCTGTCAAATTAACAAGTCGGTGGAAGTTGACTACTACAAAATCAAGTGCAACGGTCTCTTCCACATTGTGATCCCTCAAAACTTCAGCAAGAAGACATCTGATTACCTTGAGCACATCACGATCCACCATTCCTTCTCGGAGAGCGAAGGTATAATGAAGTATGATGATATCTCAGTCTTTGATTTGAGACCCCACCAGCCAGAGATCAACCTTTACACAATCAAGTTGCAGTCTAAAACTGATGTCCAATCGATGGTGAAGTATATCGAATTTACGAACGTTTTTCAAACGCTTTCCTCCGAGGAGCAGTACCTCGTCTTCATTGGTGATAACGTTATCTTGGTTGATGTCGTTGATGGCAAAGAAATGAATATCCGAATCAACCAAGTTGATGCGAACGTGTCTACTATTTTCTTCAATGAAGCCATATCTTTTATCCCTTGTTTCAAGTATACCGAGGGCGAGGATGTCATTGTGTTTACATCTCGCAATATTCATTATTTGGTGGATAAAGGTGGGCAGTTTTGCCCAGACTATTATGGCATGAAACATGAAGTAGTCGATTGCATGTTTTCGGACGAGCTGTTCAGTGATCTGAACGACGACCCAAGATTTAGACAATCGAAGCTATCTGATCTGGTAACAGAGTCGAAGGTAGTTGTTTACTTCCCTGACTACCTCCTCCTAGTTTCTAGCCGGCAACAGCTGATCAATCTCCTGGACTATGCGGTTTACATCCGTAACGTCTCCTTCTTTATTCTCGTGCTCTTCATGCTTGAGAGGACATCAATGAAACTCAGGTACGAAGAGAGGAAGGATAAGGTGGTCCAAATCACTGGGTGAGTGTGTATGATCTGGTTATGATGTTATTTTCTTCGCATGATTGGTGTTCTTACCCACATATTGTACTCCATATTGCGAATTGAACAGCCCATGGAAGGACGCCATTCTTTACATGCTGGGTAACTCACAAAACAGCCGCTATGATAGCATCTTTAAGAAGCAATTCTTTGACATCAACCAGTACAAAAACCTCCCTCTTCGAGAGTTCATCGATAAGCTTTGTGAGAACTTTCCTCGGTATCAAAGATTCGTTGATGGAGAGTACCAGATCGTTCCGAGAGAAAAGCAGAAACGCTTCCTTGAGCGCATTATTTGCGGAGAAGAGTGCTTCCATTTCTCCGAAGTTGGCAGCGGCAAAACGAAAGGTGAGAAGATGCGCTGTTGCGATCGATATCGATTCACTCACAAAACTTGACTAACACCTTACTTTTGACTTGATCGACTACAGTCATCATGCCTCTTTTATGTCAGATATTTTTGTCTTCTAACGTAGAAGCTCATCAGCATCTAGCTCGAGGTGGAAAGATGAAAGATGTTTTGGTAATTCTGGTTCCTGAACATTTAGTGCCCGACGCTTGCAGTCAAGTTTACAGGCACTGCCTCAACCTGAACTTTCGACAAAAGTACAAAGTCTACGATGACATATTGGCGTTGCTTCACGATAATGTGAAGCTAGGACCTGAGTGCAAGACTATTTTTGTCACGAGTTTCAATCAATTCAAGAAAGCCTTGACGTACGATCCGATTTGCAGGAAAGTGCGACCTCACCGGGAACAAATTCTTGTTGTTTGCGACGAGGTTGATGATTTCCTCGACCGAGATAAGCTTGTTTTCAATATCTGTTGCAACAAGTCCAATTCATTTGATCAGCCTACAATGGATTATTATCACGAAACAAGCTATGCAGCATATCATGGGAATTCATATCCAAGTGACGCATGTGACTCGTCTCCCAACCCGAGTTACTGGAGAGAGCTGCACGCCAAGTTTGTTGCAATTTTCCACGAGATACAAGATGCTAGCAAATCTTTGAACAAGAGCTTTGGTATATTCAATGAGAAAACTCTGCGCCATTGCACAAGTAGCATTTCACATGATATTGAGGGATACAAAGCATTGATTGCGCGTCCGTACGAATCTGTGAACCGTGCAATGCCAGGATCTTACTACAGTGATGTAGAAAGGACAATCTTCCTTACCTTCGTGATCCTATCGGAGGATATCGCTAAGTATAACGAACTCTTCCAGAGTGAACGAAAATTCATCACATTTGAATATTGGAAGGAATATCTTGCAGAGCTTGACTATGATGAACTCGTTTACGGCCACGACAATCTCGCTGAGATTACAGAGAAGCACCCGCATACGCTTGGAGGGTTGATCAAGTTCCTGTACGTCATCATTTTGAAACGTATGGAAGTCCGAGACAAATCGAAGTCAGTCAATTCCGTTGACATCATCTTCAACTTCGACTGCATTGGGTTTACGGGCACTCCCTTTTTGGACAACTATCCCACTTCAGACTACATTCGCCATCAAAGGGAAGACGACATCCCTCCGTGCATTGATCGAAGTTTCTACGCCTATACCAATGAAAATTTACCCCAGGGTGAATTTGAGAAGCGTTTTTATCGCTTCCAAGGCCAAAACAACAATGTCAAAGTGAAATTTTTGTCGTCAGATTTTATGAATGATTCTCTGAAGATAGGCGAGATGGAAACTCTTGAAGCCATCTTCAACCAAGAGAGCTCTAGCCATGATGTGATGCCTGTTGATGGAGTAAAAGCAGCTCCATTCAATGTGATAGTTGACCTGTGTGGTATATTCAAGCTGTCGACTATATATGACGTGCGGTCTTTAATCTTGCAGCATTTCGGTGCCGACCGTTTCCACTACATTTATCACATTGACCAAATCGATGGAAGCGACAGAGTGCTTTGTATCAAAACGCAGAACGATGTTGCATTTGACGAAGAATTTTACAAGTACCTCTGCCGAACATATGGTGCCGACTTGAGAGATAAAATTTTCTTTTTCGTAGACAGTAAGTGCAGGTGTCGTTACGTTTTGTCCAAATTGTACCTCGTTCTTGGTCTTACCTTTGCCATACTTCTGTCGACTCCCAATTACAGATCGAAATTATATCGGGAAAGATGTTCCTTACCAATTGGTTTTCCAGAAACATTTTAACCTTCCACTGTTCGTCAAGAGTGTTGTGGTAGCTCATGACGTTGAAGACTTCAGTAAGATTTGGCAAGCGATGGGGCGCTCGAGAACAATGAATGACACCACGTTTTCTATTTACAAAAGTAGCATTTCTGGCGAAATGAATGGAGAGCACGGAAGTGAGCCAATTGACATCAAGAAACATCCGCTCACCAAGCTACTCTACACACGCAACTGCGATTGCAAAATGGCTGGGAACCTTTCTTCCATCTACCAGACGCTGATTGCTTTGTACAATCTTTCAAAGAATTCATTCTACTATTCGGACGAGATCGTGAATACATTCATCGAGAAGATGGAACAGACCATCATGAAGAAAGTAAGTCGACTTGAAGAAAAGCTTGCCGGTGTTCTGACTGAGCACATCGTCCCAGCTCGAATCCTTCAACATATCTTCGGGGATAAGTTTGGACGCAGCTCTAACAAGGCCATATCGGAAAATGGTCTATCTGTTAACATGGTAAATGAGCTCGTGCGGCAAATCGTGAGACAAAAGTTTGAGCAACGTCTGCCTTCAGGAGATATCTATGATGACTACATCCGGTTCCTCTCTGGAGAGCAAGTCAGCCTGATGGAGATATCATATACAAAGCAACAGCAGAAACAAAAACAGAAGCAAAAGGCCAAGAGCCAAGACAATGATACGATGGATATGTTTGACAAACGGCATCAGTTACCACTTAGTAAGAAGGTGGAAGATTACTTCGCATCCACAATTCGCATCGAGGACGATGTTGTCAAGAGAATGCTTGGCTTACCAGTTTCTATTCCGATTTTCACGTTGCATTACTCTGGAGGCGGGAGGCAAAACGTAATCAATGTGTATCCAACAGTGCAATTCATGTACTCTCACCACATCAATCCGAGATACATCACAGAGGACGTTCGTGGTGTGCTCGGAGGGGCTAATGTTCCATCTAGATATTACGAAGACTTCCTCGCTACTGTGGCAGCGGAATCGAAAATGGAGGAATTGGATAGCAAGTCTGAATCAGAGATGTTCCATACTGAAACGAAGTTGAATGGAATTAGGCAGAACCCACAGTATTCTCTAGTTGGTATTCAGCCGGGAGTTTACATCATTGGAATGAAAGATCAATTCAATATTCATGACATAGAGACTCATCCTTTGAGAGATCATATGCAGTGTGCTATGGATGAAATTGGTTTCGTCCTGTTTGACAAGACGAATACCAAGAGTGTCGACGAATTTGGGCCTTACTTCATTGAGCAATATATTTTGTTGGATGCTTTGTCCAAGCAAGAAGTTGCCCAGAATGTCATTACGTACTATTGCCGTCACAAGGACAAACTCGAGAAAGGTCTTGAGAGTTACAATGAAAAGCGAGGGAAAGGATTCATCTGCTGGAGGTTCTTGAGCTTTGCTTCCTAAATAATGGTTGATACGAGACGGGATTGTAGATTGTAGATAAAATCGTGTGCAACCTCTGCTGAAAGTGTCATTGTAACCATAACCATTAGTCAAGCTTTACAATAATAACACACCACCATTCTACATCTACACACAATTCTTTTTTCGGCATAATCATACATCAAACAAAGCTAGCTCTGCACAAATCCTTTAAATATTATGAGGAGCGAGTTGAGGTCAATCAATACAAGCGATGCCATGGCAGCTAGAGGTAGAGGAGGAAGAATTGAACGAGTCTTCAATGTAATTTGATCCAAGAGGAAGGAGACGCAATGATTCAACCCCGCCGCATAAGAGAGGATAGATGTAGCACATACTTCTTTGCTATACTCGTGTCCTTTCTGTCCAATGACTTTTACATACTCCTCCTTTCTGAGTAGCTTAATTCGTGCAACCTTTACTGCTTCAAGTCTTCTTCTTTGCTCCATGCCTTTTACACACTCCTCCTTTGATGACAATATTTGCACATCTTTCATTGCTGCATAGTTTGAGCTTTGCTCCGTGCCTCCTGCACACTCCTCCTTGGACGACATGATTGGTGCAACCTTCACTGTCGCATACTTTCCTCTTTGCCCCGTGCTTAATGCATACTCCTGCATTGATGACAATATTTGTACATCCTTCACTGCTGCATCGTTTCTTCTTTGCTCCATGCCTTTTACACACTCCACCTTTCTGAGCTAAATGTGGGCATCCATCATTGCTGCATAGTTTGAGCTTTGCACCGTGCCTCCTACACACTCCTCCACTGACAACATAATTAGGACATCCTTCACTGCTGCATAGTTTCCTCTTTGCCCCATGCCTCCTGCACACTCCTCCTTGTTGAACTAGATTTGTACATCGTTCAACAATGCATTTCTTCCTCTTTGCTCCATGCCTAAAACATACTCCTCCCGTCTGAACTAGATTTGTACATCCTTCACTGCTACATGTTTTGATCTTTGCTCCATGTCTTATGCACACCCCTCCATTGATAACTTGATTTGTGCATCCTTCACTGCTGCATAGTTTCTTCTTCTTTGCCCCTTGCTTAGCCGTCTTTTTCCCGGGGCGGTACATCGCTGCTTCATCGTCTTGATCAGCAGAAGATCTCTTTCGAGTTGAAGTTCGCCGTCCCGTAGACGAAGCATTTATCTGTCCCTTCTCTTCCGCAGCAGCAGCAGCAGCCGCCGCCACCGCCCTGGCTTTCGCCGTCTTACTAGACTTGTAGATGAGCACAGCCAAGTCTTCCTCCTCGCTCATCTTCGATTGTTACTGGAGGATTATGGATGGGGGGCATATTTAGGGGGCAAGTTTTGTTTGCCCCCTTTTTGAATGTGGATACCCAAATCGGGTATCTCACATCAACGTTGTGATATCACAACGCGTTGTGATATCAATCACAGTGATATCACATCGGATGTGATATACCGACAATTTGGTATTATTGCCGTGGAAACCCATCAGAATGCCTCTCGTACAAATCTTAGAAGACAGTGGCAGCTAAGCGATCGGTGCGTTGAGTTTTGTCGGCGGGAAGTTTTGGAAAGTTGCTCGCCGACACCATTTATGTGATAGAGTTGATAGTCGATAGAATACCTACCACCCATGCCACTCTTTATGGAGACGGCCTCGGCTTCTGCTCAGCTATATTAGAGAGGAGGAAAGCGAGTTGACTCGCGAATCATCGGCAACGTTGTCTTCAGAAGAGGAGGATTCACGAACAGTCCGTCCCATCAATATAAATAATGATGACTATCGATTTGAACCCTAAGTATCACCGCCACAGATAGTGCAACTGGAACCACAAGAATGAGACAGTGATACGAAATCATCTACATGGCTGACGTCAAAAGCACAACTGCGTGTTATCAACAAATTGAAGGATGAAGTTTCCTCTAAATATGGCAGCTGAATTGGATTATGCACAAAACAATTTTTCTTTTGTTCAGGATGGGCAAGGTTTTGCGGAGGACAATAACATGCAATCATTGCATCATTTGGAAGGGACCGCTACTGGTCGGAATCTACTGGTGAGCATCCAATTGCGAGACTTAGAGTGCAATAATTTAGCGTGGATAGAGCAATTGAAACATTGGAACATCTCGCTCTGCCAACCTCTGACACGACAAACCAGTGGAAATGCTGAAGCAAGATTATAAGGGATAAGACTTCATCGCAACTCTCGATCATTGCAGGCTGCCTTCCATGCAACAAAAATTCGCCAGAGAGATGCCGTATAAGTTTGTTTAAAAATTGGATGCTTAGAGGTTAGACGCAGCTCAGGAGAATTGTGATAATATAATGACTTTTGCTCGTCAGGTCATGAGCAGCGAGACTTGGGGTATTTTAATTTTGTCACTTACTGATTAATGAAATTAATGGAACAGGAGCTTTATATTATACATTACTCATTGAATCGAGACTATGGGAACAGAAACGCTCTATCCTCACTTCCTCTCTTTCCATCCCAGATGTGGTCTCATCATGCACATGCAGACTATATGGCAAAGAGCGTGTCAACATGACATAGACTTCATGATAGATAGAAAATGCGACGTCTTAAAACAAGATCAGCACCTCCATTTTTGAAATCTACCCGTTCATCCAATGAGAATCCCATGTCTACCGGATACGCACGCGAGATTCCCATGCTTCTACCGGATACGCACGCACCTACATACTTGTGCATGGACCAGAGCCTCTCATCTGTCAGACATGAAATGATCGTCTACTGGAGGTGAACTCTTCGATTATATGCTGTCTCTCGAAATAACTTTCTTTATCCTCCTCCTCATGCAACATCTCATCAGAATCGTCGACATCACTGTCCTAGACAGACTATCCTCCGAGATGAGCTCTCGACATCTAGCCGATGATTCGCGAGTCAACTCGCTTTCCTCCTCTCTAATATAGCTGAGCAGAAGCCGAGGCCGTCTCCATCAAAGAGTGGCATGGGTGGTAGGTATTCTATCGACTATCAACTCTATCATAAATGGTGTCGGCGAGCAACTTTCCAAAACTTCCCGCCGACAAAACTCAACGCACCGATCGCTTAGCTGCCACTGTCTTCTAAGATTTGTACGAGAGGCATTCTGATGGGTTTCCACGGCAATAATACCAAATTGTCGGTATATCACATCCGATGTGATATCACAACGATGTGTTGTGATATCACAACGATGCGTTGTGATATCACAACGATGGATGTGATTGATATCACAACGCGTTGTGATATCACAACGTTGATGTGAGATACCCGATTTGGGTATCCACATTCAAAAAGGGGGCAAACAAAACTTGCCCCCTAAATATGCCCCCCATCCATAATCCTCCTGGGAGAGCCGCAGTGTTGGTGTTTGGCCGGTCGTGTATGGTAAGTAGTTTGGTCCGTTTTTTCTCTCTCTCCCTACAGGGCTACAGAGTGCGAACCGTTTTCGGAGTCCGGAGAAACTTGAGACACGGAGAGACACTTTCCAACTCCTTTCTACTTCTTCCTTATGTATGTTGTAGGGCTCTGCTTGATCCTACAATTCACAGCAGCGTACCTAACAGTGTTAGTATGACATGATTTCATTTTCAACCCAATCCGATTCAATCCAAGCCATGCCACTTATGACAATATGCAAATCTGGATCTGGAGCTGCATATATTATTATTATTGCCCGTACTTGGTTAGTTACAATTACCGATGTATAGGCCATCTACTCATAACTTTGTGCCTGATAGATTGAAATGAGCCTTAATCAAGTTCATTTGTCCACTCATATATCATTGTCAGCATACTAGCCGTAGGTCATAGTCGGTCATGGTTTCCAATCAGAATCGGTTCGGGTTTGGACTAGCTATATATGTCTTGTGGCTCACGGACAGTGTGGCTACTACAACGTGTATTGAGTCTTCGAAATGTCACAACCGCCATACAAATCACTCTAATCAAGTGCTTCAATCATGCAGAGCGTCTTATGTATGTAATACACTGAGCACTTTTAGTACTTCAAGCTCTTTTTTGACAGAAGATGAGGTCACCGTATCAAGACATGCGTCTCAATCAAACTCTTCGACAGCCGAAAATCAAACTCTTCGAAAGCCGAAAGCTCATCATCAAGCCGAAGAAATGCAAGTTGCAGAGATGTTGTGTGAGCTCGATCGATCCCATCATTGATAAGTATTATTCCTTCCCCGTTCCCATCTCATCGTCTCAAACAATGCCTCAACCATATCGATTAGCCTTCGGGTCATGCAGCCACCCAGCCCTCCCTCAACCACTCTGGCCAATAATCTCATCCCGAAAACCCTCCGCCTTCATCTGGGGCGGCGATGCCATCTACGCCGATCGCTACGCCGGTTTAAACTGGACAGATGTGGGGCTGCACCACGCTGAGGGGGGATGGATGATCACATTTCCACCGCCGAGTGTTCATTTGGATGCCACTCCGGATGTTATTCGTGGATGGTTTGAGAGGCAGTTGGAGGTGGAGGGGTATAGGCAGTTTTTGGAGGGGTTTGATGTGAATATGTCGGATATTGATGGTGTGGGAGTGACGGAGATGGTTCGTAGTAAACCACTCATATTTGGGACGATTGATGACCATGATTATGGGCAGAATAATGGTGATTTTACGTATCAATTCAAGAAGGAATCGAATTTGGCATTTATTGACTTTATTTATGGTGAAATGGCACAGAATAGAAAAGAGTGTTCATTACAGGAAGCTGATGAAAGAGATTCTTCGTGTGGCTCAAATGAGGAGGAGGAGGATAGCAGTATTCACCAGAAAAGGAGCAGAAGTAAGCTCAGCGACCCAATGTATCAAAGAAGTCTCGATGGCAAGGGTGTATATGGTGTGCAATTGTTCGACTTCTCTCGAAAGATAAACGCAGATGATGATAACAACGTTCTCGGTGGTGGCCACTGGGTTCCGGAAGTCGAGGCAATGGTTGATCCCGATGTGATTGACAAAGTATCAACCAATGATACGATAGTCAGCTACTCCACAACGCATTCGGTTGCTGTATTTGTATTAGACGTCCGATCCAACAAAACTCCGTGGCCCAAGGGGAAGCAGCACCTTAACAACGCCGCACCAGGTAGCAGCAATAGCGAATCGATACAGGTGCCCGCCCTCGACTTTCTTGGTGCAGAACAATGGACATGGTTTCAATCAGCATTAGCAAACTCACACGCTAGAGTGAATATCATTGTATCGGGGCTTCAGGTGCACACCGATAGGTTCCCCAATGATGGTAATGTTGTTGAAGAGTGGAGCAAATTTCCAGAATCGAGAGATATGCTGTATGACATGATTTTGAATAGTGGAGTTAGGAGTCCATTATTGATAAGTGGAGATGTTCACATGAGTCAATTTCTGCGTAAGGACTGCATTAAATCAATTGACGTGCAAGAGTTGAACAATGATAAGACAAAGCCTCATCCTCCGAAACGATCTCTCATTGAAGTTACCACGTCGGGAATGACTCATTCATGGGGCACGAGCTTCTCCAGTCAACCCAAGCATCATACTTGGCCATTGTGGCCATATTCCTATCTCGTCAGTAGAACATTCATGACGATGTGCCATTTCGTGTGCCCGTGGAATGAAATTATTATACGCAGGTTGGGGCAGGAAGAGGCGATGGTAGGAAGAGGTAATGGACTGGCTGGTAAACAGTATTATTTAGGTTTGAACTTCGCCGAGCTTGAATTTGACTTTGCTCGTGAACAAGACAGCATATCCGATAGCGGTGCCGTGACAGTGAGGATATTTGGTAAAAAAGAGGATGAACCTCCAAAACTTGAAGCTCGCTGGACATTTGATGAGCTTTCAGGTGCGACTAGTCTACCTGGAATGAAGGCCAAAGTTCAAGACTTTCTATCAGTTGGAAGAGGATCAAGTGATTGGATTTGCGTCCCGTATAGAGGATTGCCGTCCAACCTTCATTACTATACTGCAATTGCTGTTCAGTTTGTTGTCTTTTCCTCGTTATTCTTTCTGCCGTACATTGTCGCGATTGCCACCTACGTTGTTATCAGAAGGCAATGGCGGTCTAAGAGGATAACTAGGAGGTGATGTGCGAGCGGGGAGACGGCTGCACACTTTCGAAATGCAACACGACAATACTATTGCATCGTTACATGGAGAGTTAGAAGACTGAAATGAAAGAAGAGATCAATCGAATCAATCAAGATCTTCCCAATGTTGACAGGCGGCAGAAGACAGCAGAAATAGAGCATTGGATGGATTGGTCCACCGCCCATTCCACCAGCACGGGAGAAGTAACACAAGAGTCCAAATCCATGAGAATGAGAAAACCTGGTAAGGTGCGAAATACAAGATATTCGAGTATGAATTCAAGATGTGCAAGAAGGAGAAGAGTGACTACAAACAAATCCACCATGTCTTTGGAGTTGAACTCTCTCTATCAGAATAGGATTAGGATTAGGGTGACATGCCCTTGCTTGGAAAAGTAGAGCTTACCTTTACCTTCAAACATCTACAAAGCAGTTCAAGTTGCTGAAAACAGTCTCTCTTGATCATGTGATAAAATGCAAGGCAAAGTAGAAAGAACTTAGCAAAGTTAGAGATTTACTGGTATCTTACTCATATTCAAGGCCGGCTTGTAGTGTAGTATTCTCGAGTGAGTTCGGGCACAGCCCGGGCCCATCCTGGTTTAAGTTCTCCTTTCTCTACTGATCCTCGGGTTTAGAGAGTATGTAGCTACTAAATCTATCTACTTATCTATCTATCAGACTCGAGAGAGCCAGAGAGAAAGGTATTTGTGTCTTCCTTATTTTTGATGGTGAGGGGGGTCGTCTTGGGGACGAAGCACCTTCCGCTTCCGACTTCCGAGGGGTGCAGCAGGCTTCTGGCACTCGAGCAGCCAGCTCGACAACGACACGCTGAAGTGAAAAGCCTCCCACCACCACCAGGTCCTTCTGAGAAGAGTGTCGTTTGTCTATCGTTTATTTACCGTAAGTAAGTAAAACAATCTATAAATGAGTACAATAAGTACAGACCAAAACTTGCTCTGACAGCACGGAGTACAAAGAGCGAGGGGTGAGGCTAATAAATAAGTATGACCAGCTTGTCTTGAGTGCCGCCCGGTCTGACATGATCTAATTATGTAGGTAAATTGCTGTCATCCAGTACTTGAGTTTCGATTCCACTGTACGTAGATGCTGGCTACAGATTCAAAAAAGGTTATTAACACCTTTTCATTATTACTGATTCCTACCTCCATCTTACAGCGAATTTTATGAGCCCCTATTTTTTTGTTGTAACCTTTTCCGTGAATAACCTTTATTGTAACGTAGCTGGGTAAATCAAGTATCCTTCGACTTCGATTCTCTTCATCGCTCGTGAATGGAGAGACATCTGCATCGTATTACCCAGCCGCGCTTACTTCACAAAATATTTAATAGAAAGAGCCTCAGTCAGAAGGCTCATATCATCATAAATGCGTTGTTCTCCTTTGGAAAAACAACTCTACTATACCCAACGCTTGGCCGACTAGTACTCCTTTTGTACTCTCCTCTAGAGTAGCAAATCATCCTCTCACCCTCCTTATCACACTCACGACCCTACGAAGAATGAAGTTCTTCGCCGCAGCTACGCTGCTTCTCCCATTCCCGACCTTTGCGTCGGATGACCCCGTTGACCATGGTCGTCGTTTACTACGCGGCAAACCGATGGACGGATTATCCGTAGCCGCAGCAGGTGGCCGATCCTTACAAATGGATGATCACCCTCCACACTTCGGCGAAGGAGATCATTCATCGATGCACTTCGTCAAATCCGTGTGTAATGACATGCTGGACACGGCTGAGTGCACACCATGGTCTAGCTACTTCAACGGTGCGGATATGACTCAAGAGATCAAGATCCCTTGTGGAGTGTGCGTTTCTCTCGATGCCTCACCTGACGACCCACTCTACGGCTCTACAATGAACTTTGGTCAAGGGTTGAACATTGTGGGCAAGATGGTTATTCCCAACGATGCCAAGGTGCACATTGTCACGAAGTATGTTTACGTCCAGGGAGAATTAATCATGCCTCAGCCTGCCGATGGATCTTCGTCCGGTGTTCCATCCCCCGAGCAGGGGGATATTACTAGGATCACGTTGTATGGTACCGATGATTTAATGTTCCAAGCTGATGATGCTACCGATAATACTCACTTAGGTATGAAGGATGTCAGTGCCAAGGCATTTGTTGTTGCGGGAGGTAAGTTTAGTTTCTCATCAGAGTCTCTTAGTGTGCGCCTGACTTTCTTATTATTATGTCTATGATTCTCACCCCACTCTCCTACATTCCTTGCATACACCACCTTCTTCGTATTCTACACAGGCAGAGTTGACATACGTGCTTTGGACCCAACATGCCCATCTTGGTTGAAGCTCCAATCAATTCAATACGGCACTCCCCTACCCAATGTTGCGTTGAACAAACCTACCGACCAATCCTCCTCATATGAGTATAATGGTGTAGAATTTTCTTCCAGCAGGGCAGTTGATGGGGACCTAGAAACAACTGCGCATACCATTTGCGAGAGCGATGAGCAACCATGGTGGGAGATTGACCTCCAGGATATGTATACTGTCGACAGGTTCAAGATTCACAACCAAAAGCATTACTCTTGGAGGTTTCGTAAGTATACCATTGACTTTATGGACGCTGCGAAGAATGTTGTCCATTCCATTTATGGAGAGGATTCCATCGGTGATAGCAAGATATTTGACCGCATTGGTAAGTCTGTTTCAGCTTCAGCTGGGAAGGGTGGCGGGCTTGATGTCCATTGTCATGTGTGTCCATCAGTTTCAGTCCTCTCCCAATCGCTAACTCTCATCTCTAATGTCACTCATTATATAAAACCAGGCGCTATCTCTTTTAGATACATGAAGATCTCTCTTGCGGAAGTTGATACTTGTCTACACTTTGCTGAACTAGAAGTCTATGGCTACCCATCTTCGTTACCTGAAATGCCCCACGAGTACTTGGATGTCCTCACAGTGGGGGAAGATGCCGCACGTTGTTGGTCTACCAAGGGTTCACGTATCCTACTAACAAGCGACACATTCAGTAAGGAAGATAACGAGTATTTTATTGCTGCCGATGTTCCCTACACTCCTGGATCAGACAAGGTGTATATGCTACCTATGAACACGAAGAAGACTGCTGCGGATGATACGTTTGGTTACCCTGACTTTGCCGTTGAGGTTGCCCTACTTGATCGTTCATTAGTCATCGAGGGGACACAGGATGAGGGAGAGTTCGCCGATTTGGGAGGGCACTTTGTGGTATTACATACCCCTCACATCCACCAGCACCTTGAAGGAGCACTTCTGCACAAAATGGGTCAACAAGGCAGGTTGGGGCGGTACCCTCTTCACTTTCACATGAGTGAATGTGTCCATGGATCTACGCTAGCCAAGAACGTTATTTGGGAGTCAAGTCAGCGTTGTGTTGTCATCCATGGCTCACACAACGTTACAGTTAGTGAGAATGTAGCCTTTGATACCCATGTAAGACTGAGCTGGCTATGTTTCGTTTGCACATCTTTCCTTCACTCAAGCTATTAGCTAACAAATCTGCCTTTTTGTCGTTTCCACGTCTTTTTAGGGCCACTGTTACATTTTGGAGGTACGTCTCAGAGATATTGTCTGCGATATCTCATTGTCATTGTTCCGCAGCATACTCACATTCCTCTCCTATTGAACCATATCTGAATCTCTCACACAGGACGGCGGTGAATGGGACAATTCTTTCTTGTACAACCTTGGAGCAAAAACAAAAGATATGGTGCCTAATCCCGTGGTACCTGACGGCGACGCCAGTACTTTTTGGATCACTAATACTGCCAACCATTGGAAAGGAAATGTTGCTGCTGGTGGTAATGCTAAGGCTTATTGGTTTGAATTATTTTTGTCTGGCCCGTCTAAAGACTTAGGTGAGGCCACAGCAGATACCTTCTTCTCTCATAGGCTTCAACTTCTTCCAATTCGATCTCATACTCACAACACCATCTCATCTCTTGTTTATCTATCTCAATAGCGATCAACCAGCGTGCAGGATTCAACCCAAAGACCAACTATCTTGGTACTTTTGAAGACAACACAGCTCACTCATACCACACGGGCTTTGCAACTTACTGGTCGGGATATGAAGCCCCACCTGACACTATTTGGACGAATATCAATGCCTACAAGAACAGTGTTAATGGACTGTTCCACCATGGGACGAGGAATATTGCATTGATTGGTGGTCTATTAGCTGACTGTGGGGCGGCCGCGCGGAACTTTGGCCATGCTAATGCAGTATATGACGGTGTACAAGTGATTGGGAGGAGTGAACACGTCCAGTCTTTGATTGATGAAGGCAGGATTGAAATGCAATCTTGCGATTCTGCTGGAGGCATGTCCGTCCAACCCAATCAGGGCATGAACCAAGGCACAATCGTCAAGAATTCTGTGTTTTCAGGCTTTGATGCCACCTGTACTGGTGGGCGAAGCTCTGCTATTTACTTCGAGAATGGTCAAGTGCGAAACGGTGTATTGGATACAGTACCTATGTTTCTGAACAATACCTTTGGGCCAAATGATGCGCATATCTCTGCGTGTATGTCTATTAATGAGTCGGAGGAGAATTGGGTTAGGTACATTGCTGTCGAAGATGATGGCAGCATGAGCGGTACTAATCAGCCTGGGTTCTACGTCCAAGATGAGCCTGCCATAACCAACTTCATTGATGAAGCGTCCTGCGAGGAAACATTTCGATGCCTCCGTTTCTGTCCTGGAGTTTGTCTTCAGCTGGGTATTGTATCTATTTCGTCGGCTTATACAACCCAAGGATTGAAGATGCACATTCAAGACGGGAGCAAGTCAGCTACAGTTGATAGGGGGAGAATGTGGAATGGCGTAGCAGAGCATCACTGGATTAGTTATCCAATGCCTATGATTCTACCTGCCCCTACAAGTGGCAAGTACACCATCTCCTTCACAACGTTAAATGGAGATCCAGCTTGGCCAGGGTATGCGAAGCTCCAACTTAATACTGCTCCTGGTAAGTTTCTCACACTTATCTGAATATCCACCTCGCCGCAACTATTTCTAAACTCGTTTTCTTTCAGCCTGTTCTGGTGGCTACGATGAATCTCAAATAAGTTTTGACATGCCACCACCTGATGATCGATGTAATGATCTCTTCTACCTGGATGATTTCACTACTCCTCCTCTCTTTACTACTTATCCTGGAATGGTCACTCATGGCTGGCAAAACTATTTTACTGGGGGTTTCCTTATAGATCATTCAGAGCCAGGTCTACCTTTCTTTAAGACTCGCAGTCGTTCTTCGGATGCTGGATTTCCTTATATACTAAGGTACCTTGATACAACCTGTTTCGCTGGATTGGGTAGGCGTCAGTACACCCTTTCTATGAAGATCCGGATCGCGGATACAAATGGCACTTACGTCGAGACAGATGGTTCAAGTGAAGACGACAAGAGTCCTAGGATTTTCTTGAACATACAAGGACTCAAGAGTTGGGAATGGCGTGTCCCTACCAATGGAGATGGATCTTGGCATCAGTTCACGAAGACAATCACTCTTCCTATTGATTCAAGCTCTGCCATTAGTAAAGCTTCCAATGAAGCTTACATCAGGATAGACAATGCGGTATGTTTCTATTTTATTCTTTGCCATCGTTGATGATATGTTTTACCTTGCTAACTTTTTTCCATATTATAGTGGGGGAACGAAATCCATTTAAAGGGGGATTGGTCAATGGTCTTGGAGCCAATACAGCAGCAGTGTACCGACTCATCGTGTGCTGAAACGGTAATCAATCCTTGTGAAGAGAGTAAGTCTTCCCCCTTTCTTCCTAGTATTCGTGCAAGTTTTGCAAGAAATGTGCTCATCCTGCTCACATACCTCTGTCATCTCTTACTTTCGTCATAGGAATGTGCAACCTTGACACAGGATTATGTGGCGACTTTACTCCAATTCAGGGTTGTGAGAATGGTGCACGCCTAGACCGATGGTTAGATATCGGATGGGAAACAAACGTTGAGGATCTTACTAAGATTCCAAGCTATCCTGACTCTCCCGATGAAACGCAATTTTTGGGTGCATCTCTTGAAACTCCATCCCACGTTGGAGATGGGTTTGGCAATCGATTACAGACCTATATTATGCCACCAGTAACTTGTGAATGGAACTTTTACATTGCTTCAGATGACAGTAGTAAACTATACCTGTCATCAAACGATGACCCAGCGAATAAGAATTTGGTTGCCTCTGTGGATGGTTGGACTCACAGCAAGGAGTGGACAAAGTATGGTGAAGCGCAGAAGGGGACAGTATCGCTTGTGAAGGGAGAGCTTTATTACCTTGAAGCAATCCACAAGGAGGGAGGAGGCGGCGATAACCTTGCTGTTGGATGGGAATGCCTTGAACATGGTATTGCGCTGCAAGTCATTAGCGCAGAGTACACCACAGCTTCTTTTCTTCCTACAGACTCTCCTACCATCAGCCCAACAAAAGAGCAGTGTACCGACGACTCATCGTGTGCTGGAGGGGTAACCAATCCTTGTGACAAGAGTAAGTCTTCCCACCCCTTTCTTCCTACTTTATTCGTGCAAATCTTGCAAATCTTGTGCTCATCCTGCTCACATACCTCTGTCATCTCTTACTTTCGTCATAGGAATGTGCAACCTTGACACAGGATTGTGCGGTTCCCCTACTCCAATTCAAGGTTGTGAGAATGGTGCACGCTTAGACCGATGGTTAGATATCGGATGGGAAACAAACGTTGAGGATCTTACTAAGATTCCAAGCTATCCTGACTCTCCCGATGAAACGCAATTTTTGGGTGCATCTCTTGAAACTCCATCCCACGTTGGAGATGGTTTTGGCAATCGATTACAGACCTATATTATGCCACCAGTAACTTGTGAATGGAACTTTTACATTGCTTCAGATGACAGTAGTAAACTATACTTATCATCAAATGATGACCCAGCGAATAAGAATTTGGTTGCCTCTGTGGATGGTTGGACTCACAGCAAGGAGTGGACAAAGTATGGTGAAGCGCAGAAGGGGACTGTATCGCTTGAGAAGGGAGAGCTTTATTACCTTGAAGCAATCCACAAGGAGGGAGGTGGCGGCGATAACCTTGCTGTTGGATGGGAATGCCTTGAACATGGTATTGCGTTGCAAGTCATTAGCGCAGAGTACACCACAGTTTCTATTGGAGCGGATGTTTCGTTACAATAATTACCAATGTGGGGAAGTATCTCGAAGAAGTATCTTAATGGTAGTAGAATGTCTATAGGGGGATCGGAAATAAGCAGCTATTCTGTATGGAGTGTTGTCTCAAGGGAAACCTGTTCGCTCCTAGAGAATAGGGTAATGTGTAGCCAAATCAGGGGCAATAGTTATGTAAGCCCGATGATATTATGCAGTATCAGTATGTAGTTTAGCTGCTAATATGATAGCCTTCTCATTGAACAAATATTAAGGATGCAAATTAAGCTCAACGAGGAGGAATTTGTATGAAGGAAGGTTCACAGAAGAACAAATATTACGAACGCTCTTGCAGATGGATGCATAAATTGACCTCAACAAGGAGGAGTATGCAAACGGCACGCGGCAAATAGTACATGTACAATTATAGCACATGTACAAGACTTAGTCAACAGCTGGCAACTGGAGAGAGGAGATGCTCCTTGCTTCTTGTCTCTCCTGTCCGGACCCCATCTTGCTGCGAGTCTTGGTTGCGAATAAAGAAGAGACACCCATCTTCTCTCACATCTTTGTCGGCGAATTATTTCCTTCAATTCAATCAATTCAACACAGAAAAGTGTGACTCTACCACTTTTAATGGTCGTTTGGCAGCAGACACCGCCGCCAGAGTGATAATAGCAACATCAAAGAGACGACTAACATAGCTAATATTTGTTGGTACTTTAGTTGCGATAGCCGTTTTTTCTTGTGAATCAACGATAAGTGCACGTCTTGACAAGACCGGCCCCGGACACGTGACACGTGATTGATCGCTCAAATCAAGTGTTGCAAGTTTTGTTGCAAATCCAGCACAACCGCAATCACAGTATCGAAACGGCAATTATATTATATAATATAACTAAAGAACGATGAGCCTCTTCACCTCCCTCCGTCGACAACACCTCTCCAACACTGACGAGAAAGATCACGATTCCGATTCTGACGACGCACAACAAAACAACACACGAACTCCACTCTTATCCTCCTCCCCACTATTTACCGAACACAACTCTCAAAGCAATGAATCGTCCTTCTTTAGTCTGAGAATTAAATTGAATGATGGGACACAACCGAATAACTCGAGTGATTTTGTATTGGAGGATATTAGTCCGGGGGTGACTACGGTGAGGGAACTTAAGGGGGCGATTTTGAAGAAACATTCGAATTCTTCTAATGATGGTACGTCGAACAACGGTGGCAATGAGAATAATGGCAATAATAGTGGTAACCGATACCTCCGTTTGATTGTACGGGGGAGGATGATGGCTCCTGATACATCGACATTGGATAAATTCTCCATTACGAAGAATGATGTGATTCATGCCATTTTGGCCAAGGAGGGGACGAGGGGGGGACAGCAGGCTCGAATGTTGAGACGGTTGAATAAGTCTTCACCGAATAATACTGGAGTGGGGGGAGGTGGTGATGCCACGAGTGGTGGGGGGAGTGCCACAACAGCTAGTGGTGCAACAGGGGGGAGAGCATCTACATCCTCTGCAGGGGGGAATACGACTAATAATTCATTGTCCAATCGGCTACTGCGAAGGATTGGGATTGATTCCAATGGGATAGTGATTTCACTTACATCGAATTCCAATGAGGATGAAGATAGTGATGAGAGTGAGGATGATGAGAGTGAAGATGAGGGTGATGTGGAGATGGGGAATACAACATCATCACGTCCACCAACTAGACGGCGTGGACAACGGGAGAGGAGGCAGAGGGAAAGGCGCGGATTTGATCGATTGAGATCGGTGAGTATTATTTACACCATCATGCATTACTGTTGTTTATATTATTAGTCTAATTACTCACAGCTTATTCTCCTATCTCTCTAAAACTTTTAGACTGGAATGACCCGAGATGAAGTCACTGCAATTAGACTTTACTTTGCCCGTTCCATAGATCGATACATTGAAAGACGCCGTGCCATGATTCGTGCCGCTCGACAAATGATGGTTGGGGCTGCCTCCAACAATAATAATGAGGGAGGAGGGGCGTCCACATCCTCTTCTACGTCAAGACGTGGATCAAGTTCGGGTGAATCAAATAACTCCCTGATAGAAACAGATGAGGAGACTGGTACTTCCACTGCTTCTACTACCACATCAACAACACCTGGAGCTGCAGCAGATAATAACTCCACCACAAACAACAGTAGTAGCAACAACAACGATGAAGAAATCCTCACCGACCGTCGTCGAATGGAAGACGAATGGATGTCCACCCAAGGTCCCTATTCCGAATTCCGTATGAATCTTAATACGAGTAATCCTCTTCTACTTGCCGCTATTAGCGGTGGCGCAGCAAATGTCACTGAGGATGCTGCAGCTGCAATGAGGTTGAATGCTGCCATGGGGATCAATCCGAATGGAAGTCGAGGTGGATTGTTCTTCCGTCGTGCCGCGGCAGCTGTGAATGCTGCAGCGGTGGCACTTGAAGTGGATGACGAGGAGGAAGAGGAGGACGAAGAAGAGGATGACTTGATGTTTGGTGGGACACTCAATCCCAACGGCACATACGTCCCACAAGCGGGTGTCCACCCATTGTATATGGGGCCGCTCCCCTCGGCTGGAACGGAAAAGGATTTTGTTTGGGGATTCATACTTGGATTTTTCGTTGGATTCATCATGTTATTCTGGGTATGGATGCCGACCGTGACGCATAAGCAAAAAGTAGGTATTATTTTGGGTATATGTTTTCAGTTGGGGATGAGTTTGATGTTGAAGAATAATGGACATGCTCATATTTGAGTTTGTGTGAGAGAGGGGACAACACCACTGCTAGAGAGGTATTTACATTGTAGCACTTTGAGACTGGGGGATAAAATGTAATTGTAAAATGAAAATGTTTTAACGCGCACCGACCCCTACGCTCATCGTGTTGTGTTGCTTTTTCAATCTTCGAGTTACTGCTGGTGTCTGTACACGGGACTGACCTTCCTCTTTGCTAGACTTTGCCTCCATTTATTTGGCGTTCACAAGATTGTTCAAAGTTTGGTCTTGGAGAACCCGAACGTGCATAATATTGTGTCCGTGACTGTGGGGGAGGAGAGAGGTTTGGCTTCGTTATGCAGGATATACTTCTTTGCTATGCTCATATCTTTCTGCCCCATGCCTTTTACTTTTACAAATTCCACCTTTCTGAGCAATATTCGTTCAACCTTTACTGCTGCACGTCTTCTTCTTTGCTCCATGCCTAATACACACTCCACCTTTCTGAGCTAGATTTGGGCATCCTTCACTGCTGCATAATTTGAGCTCTGCACCGTGCCTCCTACACACTCCACCTTTTTGAACTAGATTCGTGCATCCTTCACTGCTGCATAGTTTGACCTTGGCCCCATGCCTCTTGCACACTCCTCCCTTCTGAGCATTATTAGCGCATCTTTCGCTGCTGCATTTCTTCTTCGTCCATGTTGCTCCATGCCTAACACACACTCCTCCCTTCTGAGCCTGGTTGGTGCATCCTTCATTACTGCATCGTTTGATCTTTGCCCCGTGCCTCTTGCACACTCCTCCGCCGATGACAAGATTTGTGCATCCTTCATTTTTGCAGTATCGTTTCTTCTTCTTTGCCCCATGCCTTATGCAAACTCCTCCTTTTTGAGCTTGATTTGTGCATCCATCAGCAGAACAAGCAGATTTCTCTCCGACTTTTCGTTTTCTACTTACAGCCTCCCTCTTCTTCCCGGGGCGGTCCATCGATGCTTCAAAGACTTGATTAGTAGGCGATCTCTTTCGAGGTGAAGTTCGCCTTCGCCGTCCTGCGGAAGGTGCATTCATCTGTCCCTTCTTTTCCTCAGCAGCAGCAGCCGCAGCAGCCGCCGCCCTGGCTTTCGCCGTCTTGCTAGTCTTGTAGATGAGCACAGCCAAGTCTTCCTCTTCCTCCTTCATCTTTGTCCGATTTTTGAACAGAGCATTACTTATATAGGTACGTTGATTGTGTCCGAGTTTTACATAGTGGCCACGACAGAAATGCGAAGCGCAACGAGGAGCAAGCTTGTTGTAGGTCATGCGAAATGAGAATGGAAAATGTGATCTAAGTAAACTATATACCTGTTATTCCACAACTCACAATATCAATACCGAGCGCATTTCACAAATGTCTTTGGATGCGTAAAGTGTCTTCTCTTTGTCGTATCGTGTTTAGGCTTTTAAAAATGAAAGAAAATGAGTTCCGTATTGAACTTGTTTTCACCTGAACAAGAATATTGCTGTAACTGACAGCTCTTCGCTACCAGCTAGATATCCCAACCCTTTTTTTAGCGGCAATTTTTTGCCGCTAAGCCACGCGCTCTTCCCCCACTCGCCCTGTAGCGGCAAAAAATTGCCGCTAAAAAGCCGGTAAAACAGGGTAAAAAGTAGTGAAGAGAGACAGATTTGAGGGCTGAGCTTCCAAGCGACAAATTTGGCGCATAAGGCCACGGGCAAGCCGCCTCTTTCCTTGATTTCTCTTTAAAGTTTTATTACTTTACCCGAGGCCTACGTAGCGGCAATTTTTTGCCGCTAACTCGCTCACGTAGAAACATACCAGAGCTCTACGCTTAGCGGCAATTTTTTGCCGCTAAAAAAAAAGGGTTGGGATATAATCGTGTAGCCTTAGCATGTCTAATACTTTATTGTTACTCCGATTTATTAACCCTATCATCAGGGTTGACACAAGAAAATTACTGTTTGAGCGAGAACTCTGCCAAAATTATTCAAACTTATGTCGTTGCTTCGCCACAATGTTCACGTTGTGATTGAATAAGGCCCTTGGCAAAACAGATATACACTGCTTATTTACTCTTGTATACACCCCATCAAGAAGTCTCAGCAGGCTAGAGGTTGCAGCCTCACAAATTATTAAATGATGCCATCACAATCCCCTTCTCCAAGCGGTGGCACCGCCGGCGATACAGAATTACCACCGCTACCCAGTCTGCCACCGAACAAGCGAACCATATCCCTTCCTCCAAATAATAGTTACCCCACTGCCTCAGAGGGAGACTGGCTTCAAAAACTTCAATTGGAACAAAATAATGCCAATGGCATGCTGTCCAATATGGGGATGCCCAGCAATAATTTCAGAGGTGACGCTGCCAAATATGGATTTGGCGGTGACAATAATTCTACAGCAGCGGGAATGGCGAATAATAATAGTGGCAACTCTGCATCCGCATCAGCAGAAGGAGGAGGGGCAACGAGCAGCAGTGAGCGGGAGCAAATGGTGGCAGAGCTGAGAAAGATGCAAGCGGAGAATGCGGATTTGATACGACTGATTAGTTCGAGGCAGCAGCAGCAGCAACTTGGAGGAGGATCAGGTGGCAGTGCTGGGGGGAGTGGTGGAACGAATGGCAGCATTAATCCAATGATGATGATGCAGCAACAACATCAGAAGGTTGGTGGTGAAGGTGATAATAATAATCATCATCAGTTGAAGAGTGGAGGGAATTCAGAAGGACAGTCGAAATCTGCTGCAGGAGGAGGATCATCAACTGCCCCAACTCTCTCACCTACAGGCGGAATGAACATGAAATCCGCAGCAGCTGTCATGGGAGGAATGATGGGAATGAACAATAACATCAACATGATGATGCCCTATTCAACAATGATGGGTGGTGGAATGAATCATCATGACATGATGAATCTAAACAACATGATGCCCTATTCCACCATGACCCACCCTTCCATGTCTACCAACAACAACAACAATAACATGATGCTACCACCCTCCAAATCAACCTCCACCACCAACAACAACAACAAAGCAGCACAAAAAATAACAATCGAAACATCCGAAGATCCAAACTGGGAAGAACGCTACCACGAACTCCAACTCTTCAAATCCGAACACGGCCACACTCGCGTCCCAGCACGCTACAAATCAAATCCCAAACTAGGTAGATGGGTAATGACACAACGTCGTCAATTCACAGTATTAATGCAGGGGTTTCCAAGTGCATTAACGACTGAGAGGATGAATCGATTGAATGAGATTGGGTTTGTGTGGGCGTTGAGGGCGGATCCGGTGACCATGTGGAATAGAAAGTTTGGGGAGTTGAAGGCTTATAAGAGGTTGTTTGGGAATTGTATGGTGCCGCAGAGGTATCAACGTGAGTTTATTATTGGTTGTTATTGTTGTTTGACGTATTTCCTTCATGAGTTGTTTGTTATTCATTACACGCACATCTTACTAAACATGCTTCTTATTTCAACTATATAAACAACAGCCAATCCCAAACTAGGCACATGGGTACACACCCAAAGACGCCAATACAAACTAATGCTCGAAGGCAAAAAGAGTGCCATGAATAATGAAAAGATTACAGCATTGGATTCCATTGGGTTCTTTTGGATGGCAAAGCAAAAGGATGGGGGTGCAGTTGCTGTTGGAGAGGCTGCTGCTGTTGCTGGAGCTGGAGCTGGAGGTTCATCACCGCCTTCTTTGCCTGGTATTGAGGGAAAGAGTGAGGGGTATGGGGATGATGCTGATGAAGGCAGTGATGATGAGTAAGAAAAGATAGCTACAGAGTGTGGGAGGTTGTTGCATGTGAAATGTCTTCAATTCTGAGAGCTGCTTTTGACAATCCATCCATTACATTCTTGATGATTGAATGCTGAAATATTGGCACGCCCCTCTTCACTAAGTAACACAGTAGTGGAGTGATCAGCGAGCTTGTTGACTGAATGACGCTTCCTGTCACAGGAATTCCGAAAAGTCTCTCGTGTGATCATGATAATTGGTCAATAACGTTTATAATTTGATATTGTTTACAAATAATGTCTACTCAATAAAATTGACTCTTCTTTCCTTGGTCTTCCTCATCAGCTTCTACACCAGCGGTTAGTCTCCACATTGCTTTCGCCCGAGGAGCGATTGGTTCATAAGATGTAGCTGGCATCAACGTAGCACAACTGATACAATCGAATAACCAACTAAAGTGAACGGCCATGACTTTTGCAACTTCAGATTTGTCGCAAACCTTCTTGGCTTGTTTGTACAGTGCATCAGAAATGCCACAACTCTTGTCCAACAATGAGTCATCGCATAGAAATACAAACGTGGTATCATTATCGGCAGAAGACTGCATATCGGAAAGATTGCGGGATGCAACTGTAATTGAGCTGATTATGGTTGCACCCGCATCCTGCAGCAACCCCTTGATATCATTTGCCATCGATCCTCCAAAAGATCCGCACATTAACACCTTCACTCCAGACAATAATGTGTTCGACTGCATGCCCTTTTGAAATGCAGCGG